>CM038792.1:237855294-238477794 GCA_021764765.1 Vicia sativa
ATCCAATTAAGGGAAGGTAAAAGTAACAGAAAAAGACCTTCGTTAGATTACGAGTTCGGGAGAATGGTTATGAAAAGGGAAGGTATTAGCACCCCTTTCCATCCGTAGTTATCTACGAGCTCTTAGTTGCTCTAGATCACTTTTTAAAATTGCTTTCTGTGTGTTTGACAAAAAAATGTTTTGAAAGAGGCATTTCGCTTTGACTTTGTAATGACTCATGTAGGAGTGTATACAAGGTGTTCGGAAATGTTTTTGTTTTGAAAAGAATTTGAACTTCGAAAAAAAAGAGTGTGTGGTGTGAAAAGCATTTGGTTTAGAGCAAGCAACTAAAAGGCTTATTTACCCACTCAGAATTGGTCGTTTTGTTGTACTTCTATGTTCCTTTAGAATAGCGCTAGCCATACCATTAGTTAGTAGGTAGCTCTATTCGTTGGATGTAAGCGGGACATTCGAAGGGACATCGGATGGTCATAGAAAGCAACTTGTAGGAAGTATCCTAGCACATTCGAAGGGACTATCATCATTTTTCATAGGCGACAATCGAGGGTCAAGATCATGTATTCGGAGACGACATCGTGGGTCTTATGATCTTTGTATCGAAGGGACTATGATGATTTGTTTGGAAGGCAGCGGTGCTAGAATACCTACGTTCGAGGACATGACCATTTTGAATTCGCAAAGGCAACGAGAGAATTACCCTAAGGGTGCGTGTGTGAAAAGAAGTGTGTTGATTTCAGAATATGTTATCTTGAAAATTAGTGGGCTATGTTCAATTTTAGTCTTGCCATACACGCCTAATTACTAGCAATTTATAGGGTGCGGAAATTAAAATGCGGAATGTAAAGTGCGGAAAGGTAAATGTCCTACGCTATTACAAGGCTTTAGGCGGATACATAATTTAAAATCGGAAAATAAAATCCTAAATTAAACTATTACATCCCATATACAGTTACATTATTGGAAAAAATAGAATGATAAAGGAAAAATCGTCTGAATCGGAACAACCTGTGAAACGAACGAGAAATCGGAAAATATGATGAAATCGAAATAAGAGAAAATGTTAGGAAAAATGCAAATTTTAAATTGGAAAAAATATGACATGCTGGAAATAATGTAAATATACTAAGATAATTTTTTGGGATTTTTTAGATGCAATTTAATAATTAAAAATGAATTTACAATGATTTAAATGCAAAATTACAAATAAAAATAAATATGCATGCAAAAATATGTTTTTTAATTTATTAAATTAAATAAAGATTTTAGAAAATAAATGCAAAAGGAAAATTATTTTTGACAATTTTTAATGCATAAATAAAAATATGAAAAGAAATTAAAATAGATGCAAAATATTAAATAAAATAGAAAAATAGAAAATATGAGGTTTTGCAAACTTGTAAAAATAAGTGTCTGAGCCAAGGATCGAGGGGACACGACTTCAAACCTTGAAAACCCACTCCATACAGCAGCTCTTGTTTGGAAACGGATTGAATGGAATTTACACGCGTCGCTCTCTGGCTTCATCCCGCTCGCGCCAAGCTTCGTCTTCAACCTTTTGAATTTTTGAAAGATAGCGTCGGCTTTTGCTCCAGCAAAATCAAAACACGGCATACATAATATAAATGACATCCAAGACCATGGTTCGATTCCTTGAAGCATTCCGAACACGATGGCATAGGTCTTATTGTCCAATTTTTCCTATTAAGGGAAACCCTAATTCGTTCACAGAAACCCTAATCATGGTGTAACACGATTCAGGCCATGAAAATTCAATTGGCTTGCCCAGAAAGTTTGCAAACACATCACTAAACACAAAAACAACATCAAATCGAGTTAATAATGCATGAATGAATGAATTCGAAATTTGAAAATTCAAGAACAAACCAATTTCAGTTTTCACGATTCTGGATGTTTTTTGGCAAAGTAAAGGTCTGAATTGATTCTGGAGATGTCAAGGAATGTGTTGGACACCTCAAAATCGATTGAAAACGGCTGGAAGTAGGATTGCCAATAGCTTGCTTGCCACGGTTTTTTCAGTTTGAGAATAGGGTTTCTAAGGCAATTTTTTCGTCCTCTTTCATGTGGTATGCATCAGGTATAAGTACTGGATGGATTTGGCATTGTTTTGGGAAAGAATTGATCAATAAATAATGATAATCAAATTTGATTTTTGCAAAAAATCAAATCTTCAAACTTTGGTCAATTTCCAATCTAATCTTGCCATATTGATCCAATTTCGAAATTGCTGGCTTTTAATGAATTGATTGGATCACAAAGAAGAAATAAAAATCAAATTTGCAATTAATTTGGATTTTATACCTTATTTTTCAATTTAATTTGTATTTAAATGAATAAATTCCAAATTAAATAGGAAAATAAAATAAAAATTCGTGGCATTGGGCTTGGACATTCCTAATTGCATGAGGAATAAGTTAGGATGAAGAAAAAGTAGGCCCATTTGCAAAGTTTTTGATTTTTAGGAGTATTTCTCTTTGTGCATCCTTTCAAAATTGCCCAACTTGTGAATGGTGTAACTTGCTCAATTTTCGATATTTTTGAGTGTTCTTGGACTTTTTGGAAAGCTCTAAGAGTGCTCTAACCAACATTTTTGGTATCATCTCAATTGGAGTTACCATGCTCAATATATCTTCAAAGCAAAAAGTTGACTTTTTGTTGACTTTGAAAATGACCTGTAATGTTTTGAGCTATACCTCTCAAATGAAGCATTTTTTGGACATTCTTGTGAGACATGAAGTTGTAGAGAATTGAATTTCCTTCCAAACAAGAGGTGGTGGAAAAATTTCTGAGAAAGTATGAGAAAGTTATGATCAGTCAAAGTTCAGTTGACTTTTCACCTAGAAACCCTAATTTAGAAAGTTTGACTTTTGAGCAAATCTTGAGTTTTCTTGATGAATCATGATCAACCCTTGATCAAATGATGAATATAACTTCAAAATGAGTATGTTGACCAAAATTATGAAGTTTGGTATGTTGACCACGTTGACTTTTGTCAATCTGATTTTCAACCATCGAGCAATTGTTTGAGGAAACTTGACTGTGAGGCTTGAAACTTGACATGGAGAATCTTTGAAGCATATGAGGAGGCATGAAGGCTATTGGATATGTTGGAAGTTCATCTTGACTTGAGAGATACCAAACCCTAGTTTGGGTTGATTGTCTAGGAGAGAGTTTGTCGATCGACTCTTGAGGAATCCTTGAGCATAGATGTATGAAATCTCTTGAGTAGATGGAGGGCAAATTTTGGGGTATGACTTCCCTATTCAATCTTCTTGTCTGGAGGGTTAGATTGACACGCTTGTCTTTTGTGACGGAGGTAGAAGATGATTGAACACTCAATACACAAAATTTGCACTTTGTTGGTGGATGATGCGGGAATGGGCTTACGGATGCCATTTGGATACTTATTTGGGGATGAGTCGTGCGCTAGACTCGAGAATGTTGATAGGAGAATTGGGAGATGGGCTTAAGATGCCATCGGAAAGATCGATCTTTGGGGAGTGGCCGTCGTTAGGCTCTGTAGTCGTTCTGGAAGGATCATGGAGATGGGCTTAAGATGCCATCGGAGGTAGTCCTACGTTAGACTTCGTGCTCATTTTTGAATGAAGTTCTTGGTTTGCATTGATTTTTAACCATATATGCATTACGAAGTGAAAGCATTGATAAGTAGTCGGAGATGGGCTTAAGATGCCATCCAAGGCGAGTCGTCGCTAGACTCGTAGTTCTTTGTTGACAATCGGGAATCGAATAAATCTTTGTCTTGATTACTCGAGGAGGTTGTAGTTGGCAAAATGTGGATAGCTTCCTGTTGTGCATCGGTGTTGATCCATTACTGTTATCGGAAGATAACGGGCGGTCTCGGATAGTTTTCCGTCAATTCGGGGCTTAATCTTGGACCGATCGTCGGAGGACAACCAAGGCGGTCTTTCGAGATAGTTTTCCGTCGATTCGGGCTTAATCTGGACCGATCGTCGGAGGACAACAAGGCGGTCTTTCAGATAGTTTTCCGTCGATTCGGGCTTAATCTGGACGATCGTCGGAGGACAACCAAGGCGGTCTTTGGATAGTTTTCCCATCGATTCGAGCTTAATCACGGACTTTGTTGCGTCAGTGCATTACTTTTGGAAAACAAGAGGAACTTTGATAGAATATTGGTTAGTTTTATGCAAAGTATGATGCATGATAGTGTATATGAATGATAGATGTTGTGGTATTTCAAAACATGTCCATCTTGAAGAAGATGCGGATGCTCTGTTTGAAGATTTCGACTCTGTTTGGGGATTGAGGTGAGAATCCGCTTTTGAAGGAGAAGAAAGATATCCTGGATTCCTCAGATGTACTATCGACCAAGTCTTGGGCCTAGATATTGTTGAGGAAGGTAGAGATTTGAGAGGCTCGTTGTTGGAGATCTCATATATAGACCTATTGAGGAGAATCGGGAGGCGATCATTGGGGACCTTGTATGTAGATCTGCTTGAGGAAATTTAGGAGGTGCTCTCTTGGGGATTGAGTGTAGATCTCATTGGAGAGCAATTGATAGTTCTTGGGAGACCGAGCTAGGAGAGTCGGGATCCGTTGTGATCTTTGGTGGGAGATGAAGATGTAGTTTCCTCCGGTCGCTATCGACCAAGTCTCGAGTCTGGATACTTGTTGGGGAAAAAAAGGGGAGAGATGTCCGCTGGGGAGGTTTGTGGTGAGTGACACCTTTGTGGGGGATCATGCTCTGTGGGGGAATGCTTTGGTGACTTTCGTCGTCGTCCCAATTCCTGGATCCTGTAGTAAGTACTTTTTGTATGTTCACTTTTCGTATGTTTGTGATTAGATTCTTATTGTCAAATCGTATAGTCATTCAAAGCAAGCGTTGGGCTTATTGCAAACAACAACGTTGAAAATTGTAAAGAGAAAGAACTTGCATTCATTTGAAATGTGGCGTATGGCCAAGTAGTTTGTACACAAGAAAGGTAAAAAGCTATGCGGAAACAATCTCGTTAAGTTCCAACTATGCTAGTACTCATACATTTGAACTATCTCATCTCCTTCTGTCGTAGAAAGTGAGTAGTGATCTTCGCCATTTGAACCTTGAATCTTGTGAGTAGTCTCGAAGCGGTGATCTGGAAGAGACATAGTTATGCTTAAATCCTAACTTTTGCCTAGACCGCCCTTTCGGGTTTTTCTGGGATACCCTTTTTGCCCAACCGCCTTTCGGGTTTTCGACTTGCGGGTGTACATGTTTTGTATATATCCTTTATTTTGCCGAACCTTTTGGTTTGAGGATCTCTTATTTTTGCCTAGGCGATCGACCTAGCGGGTCTCTTTATCGTAGTATTTTTGACTATGTCGCGTTCAGGTGTGGGAAGTCTTCACCATCCATGGTGCTAAGTATCATAGCTCAGGGAAAATCATCTTGACTACAAATGGTCCCTCGTGGGTGGGAGTCCATTTGCCCACAGGATCACCTTGTGGGAGAATGATGCGCTTGACTACTAGGTCACCAACTTGGTAGACTCGGTGTTTGACCTTCTTGTTAAATGCTACGATCATTCGTTTCGATAAATCATCCATGGCGGATGGGCGAGTCGTTCTCATCAATCAAGTTAATCGGTCAAGGCGATGCAGACCCATCGTCTTCACCTAACTCTGCGTCTTGGAGGACTACGGTTGAGGTATCCGAACCTCGATGGGTAAGGCGGCTTCCATACCGTATAAAGAGAGAAGGGGTTGCCTGTTGATGTTCGTCTTTGTAGTCGATAACCATGAAGAGCAAATGGTAACATTTCATGCCAATCTTTGTAAGTCCTGTCATCTTACGTACAATCTTCTTAATGTTCTTATTGGCGGCTTCCAACTGCGCGTTCATCTTAGGCCGATATGGAGAAGAATTGTGATGCTTGATCTTGAATTGCGTGCGAGTTCGGTGATCATCTTGTTGTTAAGATTGGAGCCGTTATCGTGATAATCCTTTCGGAATGCCATATCGACGAGATAAGGTTATGTTTGATGAATCGAGCCACTACATTCTTGGTAGAGATGCAAGCGAGGCGCCCCACGGTAAAGTAATCAATTGCCACAAGGATGAAGCGATGTCCATTGGGCGTGGGCTTGATTTCTCAATCATGTCAATGCCCACATTGCAAAGGCCAGGAGAAGTTAAAACATTCGGAGTCGGAGTGCGTGTACTTTATTGGCATAAATCGGCATTGTGACAAGATCGGCGTAGCGGTGACAATCGACTTCCATGGTAGACCAATAGTAACTTTGTTCTAAAAATCTTCTTAGCCATGGTGTGTCCTTTGGGTCGTACCAAATGTGCCTTGTGTAACTCTTCCATGATACGCATTCTTTGTTTTACGGTCTCTGCGGGAGTAAGCACAAGTCGTGGTTGCGCTTGTATAAGATGTCGTTCTTTGAGAAAGAATTTGGAAGCAAATCTTCTCATGAACTTCTTATCATTAACGAGATGCCCTGCGGATATTCTTGAGTCTCAAGATACCTCTTCCGTCATAGTACCAAGGTCTCTCTTACGCGTCAAGCTCATAACAATCTGTTGGTTCGTCGAACTTCTCAATGATGATCAGGGAGCCTCGTTGTTCCATCGACCTTGAACATAGATGACATAGTAGCAATAGCGTCATGTGATTCTCTTCTCGTGGAATATGATCAAAAGTGATTTCTTGAGTAGGGAATCAAACTCGAACATGCTCTCGATACGGAATGAGATTCGGATGCTTCATATCCACTCGCCTTTTATCGGTGATCACTAAAGTGAGTCTCCATACACTTGTAAGAACTTGATTCTTAAGTCAATAGCGACTTTAAGACCCATGATGCACGCTTACTCGGCCATGTTGTTCGTGCAAGCTGAAACATAATCTGGCGGTGAAAGGCGTGTGTCCATCTGAGGATGTAATGATGGCGCCAATGCCATTGCCAGTCGTTTGAGGCTCCATCAAAACCATAGTCCATCGGGATCCTTGTTCGGTCCTTCATCAGGCTTGGTTCTTCGCAATCGGTAACTAGTAAAACATCTTAAATGCGGAAATTGAGCTGCATAGGCGATAGTCATCTGACTTGATGAGCCAAATGATCGGCTACTACACTTCCTTTGATCGCTTTAGAAGTGTCTTTGGATGTCGTATTCGGTCAAGATCATTTGCCATCTTGCTATTCTTCGGAGAAGTGGTTTCTCAAAGATGTATTTTATCGGATCCATCTTGAAATCAACAAGGTAGTGTGAGTCACCATATCTTGTCATAGTCGTGACAGCCCCAAAGCGTTGCAAGTTTTCTCAAGCTGCAGTATCTTGTTTCACGATCGGTAAACTTTTGCTAAGGTAGTATATTGCATGCTCTTTTCGACCGGACTCGTCATGTTGCCCCACACACCCCATTGAGTTCTCTAACACTATTAAGTACATGATAAGAGGTCTTCCTTGTAGCGGTATCGGGATAGGAGGATTAGAAGGTACTCCTTGATTTTGTCAAAGCGATCGGCAATCGTCATTCCATTCCACTACTTGATCTTTCTTTAGTAACTTAAAGATTGGCTCACAGTAGCGATTAGGTGTGCAATGAATCGGCAATGTAGTTCAATCGGCCCGAAACCTCGACTTCCTTCTCGGTGCGGGGGTGGCATCTCTTGAATAGCTTTAACTTGGCGGGATCAACTTCAATACCTTTACCACGACAACAAACCCTAGGAGTTTTCGGATCGACTCAAAGGTGCACTTGTTAGGATTAAGCCTCGACACATACTTCTTGACCTATCAAACAATTTACGCAAATGACCAAGATGTTCTTCTTGATCGTGATCGAGCTATCATATCGGACGAGACCTCTATCTCGTGATGAATCATGTCATGAAACAATGTCACCATAGCGGCGATAAGTGGCGCTGTGTTCTTTAGTCGAGCATAACCTTGTAGCGAAAGTGCCCCATTGTGTAACAAAGTAGTCTTCTCCATGTCTTGGGAGCCATTTGATCGATATGTAGGAGAAACCATCCATGAAGGAGAAAACCTTATCTGGCGGTGTTGTCAACGAACATCAATATGAGGAAGTGGGAAATCGTCTTTCGGACTCGCTTTGTTCGGATCTACGTAATCCACACACATTCGTACTTTGCCATCCTTCTTGGAGTGCGGGTACCACATTTGCAACCAGGGGATAAGAGGTGGGACTAAGAAATCGGCGTTGAATTGTTTCATAACTTGACTTTGATTTTCTCGACATCTCATGCGCATCTGACGAACCTACATTTCCTTTGGAGAAAACCTTCTTTTCGGCAATCGGTGTACCACGATATCAATGTCAACCACAGCATGTCTTCGTATGACCAAGCAAAAACCTCAATATAGTCTCGTAGCATCGAACCAACCTTTCTTTAACACTTTCTCAAGACCCGCTCCTATCTTAATCTTTTACATCTTCGTCGGTACCCAAACTCACAACCTTAACTATCTCTTGTGGTGTATAACTCGCTCTTCTTCTGTAGCGATCTGGCAAGTTCTCCGGCACTTCACAATCTTCCTCACTTCGTCTTGACGGTAGATCGGATTATCAAAGTCATATTTAGCACTAGCATATTAACGAGATTCGGAGTGATTCTGCGTTGTATCACGTGGGTGTGTGTAAGAAACACATAGCCTTTTGAAGGGGTGATAAAGTAAAAGAAAGAAAGCAAACAATTGAATGCAAAAGTCCAACGATTTATTAAATGAAAATACGCAATCAACAGATAATAACCCTCGCAAACGAGCCATGATGCCCCGGGTAAGGCACTAGGCTTTCAAAGTTTATTGTTCAAAACATAAAGAGATACGAAAAGCAAAACAAAACAAGAGCAATTACTCGACTAAAGGAGATTGGTATAGCGTCTTGATCTTCCAATTCTTTGAGCCCATGATCTGGAGTTGGGAAGATCCACTTGCTAATGTTGAAGTCGTTGTCGTCGTCTTCTATAGCATGGATTCCACTCTGGCTGATGTGGAAAGGAAGTTGGCCGGCACGTTCACGGCGTATCATATTCTGACCCTCGATGGTGAAGCCTAAACCGGTCTTGTCAAATTTGAAAGGAAGATCGGGTGACCCCAAAGCAGTCCTCCTCTTCAGCGGCTTGAGCATCTTTGTGAGGCCATCCTAGGCGGAACTTTAGCAACTTTAGGGTGACGGAGAGTCAGGCATGACTCGGGATTGTTTCAAAAGCTTGAGGGAGTCTCGAAGAATTCACCCTCCATCTCAAGGTATCGGAATGATGAGATGGTGACCATATACTCTTCTTCACCACATACTATGACAACCTTCCTTTCACGGGTACTTGGTTTCGATGTAAGGTAGAATATTGCCCATGTATCAAGGGCGTCAAGTAGGCAAGTAGGGTGGACGGATGTCCATGACAAAAGTAGAGTCAAAAGTATGGGAACCGACTTTATGATGATGAGCTCTCAAATGCTGTCTTAGAACCATCAAAAGCTCTCACAATAATGTCACGGGTCTCGAACCAACCCTTCGACATCAAGCCGATCAAAGCGGTCTTGGAAGGATATTGAAGCGAGCCGGTATCCACCAAAACATGAGATAACGTAGTGCCCTTGCATTCACAGAGATGTGCAAGGCTTTGTTGTGTTCTTTCGTGAGTCAAATCGACATCGAGAAGCCTAGGCCGTTGTTGGCGGCCGGGCTAGCAATACAAACTTAATTGATCGGTGGTAGTGTCTTGCGGTACATGAGCATTCTTGAAACTTCACCAAGGCGTTAGCATGAACCTCGAAGCACAAAGCGAGCAAGCATGGAGATTTTGGACGTGATCCCAATTGTTCCACAACATTATAGTCACTCTTCTTGATAATCTTGAATTTCCTCCATTTCTCGTTTGGAGGTGTCTTGATAACTTCCTTTGGTACTTGGTTGAGCGGGATGAGCCACGGTTCTTTCCCTCTAGCTTGGGAATGGGTTGAATAATTTGGAATCTGTTGGAGTCATGATGTCTTTTGGAGGAGAGATATCTGGAGAGAATACCCTTCGGTTCGGGTTACCTTACTTGATCGGTGATGTTGTCAATGTCGGGAATGGTAGCTTCAAGCGTAAGATCTTCAATGGTCGAGGGTCTTGCTTGGCCATGATAGTAAACATCGACTCCATAGTTCCAAGGGATAGCCTTGTCGGAGGAATATGGGCTGGTCTTGGAGAAGTAATGATGAGAGGTGCCACTCTAGGCACGAGAATCGGAGAGGAAATTCTTATTGTGTTAACATCGGTATAGTCTTCGGAAATCGTCACCCCATCCGGTCGCCTTAACATCTTCAATAGGAATCTTGTAACTATCGGGACAGTGTACTTCACCATGTAATCATACTTTCCACTTGGCTGCCCCAAGGTATCCCACGGATGGTACAGTTTCATTCGCATTGTCAATCTTCAACTTAGACATTTCTTCACACGGCAGGTGGTTTCGAAATAGTATCTCACGGTTATCCATCATGCGAACCGTCTTCTCAACCAAGCACAACAATCGGTGCGAGATGGGCTGCGACAATTCTCGGGCATCACGGATTGACGGCTTGCAACAAATTCTTCTTGTCATCGGAGGAATGGTCGAGTCATCTATGTTGAAAACATAAGTATCGCCAACAACATTGGAACTCTTGTCATGGTTAGGCATAAGCGCGTTGATCACATTTGGAGTCTCAGCGGAAGGATCAAACTCAATCGCTTAGCTTGATCATATCACGAATCTTGTTCTTGAGCCCAACAATCATCGATTACTATGTCACGGGCTATTGGGTGGTAAGCACACTTAGCATTTGGATTGTATCTCGGAGAGGAAGTGTTGACATTCGAGGAGGATCCCTCAAGGTTATCGACTGCGTTCAACATGTGTTGCAAGGCTTGCGACAAAGGCATGTTGATCTTCGTAAGCGTCTTGGGGCGTTACGCTACGTCGTTGTCTCGTGAGGTTGTCTTGATGTAGGATTGGAGATCTGGCCCCACAGTTGAGCACGGTCGGTCTTGGCTCGGCTTTTCGACCATACACGACATTGGCTTCTTTCTTAGCACCAAAAGATTTCTTGGCGTTTGAAGATGTCTCTATTTGAATCTTTCCACTCTTGATACCGACAATCGCTGCTTTGTCAATATCATTTCGGTGAACCGGTGAAGAGTTTCAATCGGATGATTGAAGAATGGGCTGTTAGTATCCCCATGAACATATCAACCAACTCCTATTGGACAAGGGTGGTTGAACTCGCTAAATCTCTCCTTACGAGCATACTCCTTGAACTTCTCATCACGACCCATAGACATGCTTTGTAGTTGCATGCGAGTGGGTGTCAATTCGACATTGTACTCATCATGCGTAGAAAGCATCGCTAAGTCACCCCAAGTACGGATACGGTCGTTCTCTGGTGATAGTACCATTCCAGCGGGTTCGGACAAACTCTCTTGAAAATAGTGCATCCTGACTTTCATCATCGGTGTGGGGATTGATCTTACGGACATAGGACTTCAAATGCGACTTTGGGCAAGACATGCCATCATACTTGGCAAAAGTTGGAACTTTGAACTTGGGAGGAATCACAACACGAGCGAGACTCGGATCATCAAAATTCAGCCGGACATCTTCAAGTTTTCCACAGCATTTAGAGCGATCTTCAAGTTGCTTGTACTTGTCATCTTCATTAGAGTATTGGCCATCATCATAGTTCTTCTCAAGCTCGGTGCCTTCACCATCACCCTTGTTACTTTCCTCGGTATGGACATTTCCTTGAGAGAGCTCAATCGGTGACCACCTTAGGACCACCTTTGTAGCGTCGCCCATGTTGAGAGACCAACAACCTTCTTCTTCTTGTTGATGAGCTTCTTCAAATCTTCTTGGCCTTGGACCAAGTGGTGAACATCTCTGGCCAGCATTACGAGCTTGGAGATCTTTGTGATCATTCAAGAGCCATTTACGCTAAAATAAATAGCGAGCAAATGAGAAAATCAATCTCAATGTACAGTGATGCAATGTTATGCTATGCTATGCAATGTTTATCGAATGCAATGCAATGTTTTCAAGGACCTTAGAGATTTAAATTTGTTAAACAAGTAATGAACAAACATTTATTAGTACTCTTTCATTATCCTTTTTCTTTTTAAGTACAAGAGATAGTTCAAAACAATAAAAGAAAACATAAACATCCTAAAGCTCTAAGTCTCCCATGGCGCTTCCTCTTGGTGCCGATGTAGCGTTGATGTTTGCTCCTCGTGAAGTAGCTTGGTCAACTCTAACACTTTCTTCTCTTGCATAGCATTGAGCTTCAAAGGTATCCCTTTCTTCTTAAATTTGAATCCAGGATCTCTTCAAGTCTTCAAAATCGGTAGGCATGTCGGGATGGAGAACAGATAGGGTCGTCACCTATAGCAGGTTCCATAATTCTTGGTAAAGCAGTGAATGGCATCATGAGGTTTTGAGCTCGAGCTCTCACCCATTTGAGGTAAGGTTCCCAAGGAATGGAGTTCGGTGCCCCAAAGTCTTGGTATCGATCTTCTTTACCATGCCAAGCATGTATGAACCTTAATCGGTAATGCGGAGATCGTGGTTGTAGTCGAACACAATATCTTGGAGAAGCATATCATGTGGACCATCTCTTGAGCAAAACCAAGCGTAGAGCTAAGGAAGGGTTGTAAGTAATACCTCCCTTATACCAAGTAGTGGTACATTAGGAATTCTCCACAGCTCAATGAATGTGAAGTCCTTTTGAGAAAAAAGGCTCCAACGGATATCGAATGAGAGAGTGACATCAACCTTTGAGACCATCTCAACCTTTGTTCATTTTCAAAAGCGATTGAGGAAGGTGCGAAATAAACCACCTTGAAAGTAACGGTATACAACACATGAGAGTTCCTTGTCTTTTGATAGTACAGTGTGGAGAGAATGTAGGATGTCTCCAAGTAAAGTAGCCTTTGGGTTACGGGTGAGGAACAACTTGATGGCATTGATATCGATGAATGATCCGAGTTAGGAAATAGAACCAAACCATAAATTAGCAAGGCCACAATATTTTCAAATGCATGGAAACTCATAACTTTGAGGATTCTCGGGCTTTCTTAATTAGAAACTTGGAAAGTAAACCCTTAACTCCACTTCTTGTTTCCCAATTGGCTTCGATATCTGACGCTTAAGATGTAAGGTGATGCAATGTCTTCGTTAGGAACCTTTTCTAGGCGGTGAATGGCATTTGGTCAAGAATAGGTATCCCAAGTAACTTAGAGAACTCTTCTAAGGTAGGAACCAAGCGATAATCGGAAATGTGAAGCAATGGTGTTTGGATGAAAGAAGCTGGAATAGGACATGCATCATATCCTCTTTAAACCGGAGATAACCAAATCAAGCGAGATAACCATGTCTTTTGATGGTGAGCATGGTCGAGAATTTACGAAACCAATTCTTTGAGTTGAGAAGGGATACCCATGAAGTTGATTCGGATAGTCTTTCTAGAAGCCATGATTCCTACAAAACAGAGCAAAGATAAATCCCTAGGTCCTTGAAATAGTTAGAAATGATATGCAATGCGAATGATGTCATGATGTCATGTTTAGCACACACAAACAATTCACACAATGAGCCTAGGGTTAAGGCTTGCAAGAGGTATGGGTGATTACCCACCAAAAGTTTGAGTTGGTTCATCCAGTCCTATAATAGTAACCGGGTTCTAGGAATCTCATATCATAGATCTTTCTCGTAGGCGTTTATTTCAATCGACGCCAAGTGGTCGATCGAAAATATCCCAAAAGTCTGATCTCAATGAGCGTAGCATCGAGTATCAACCAACCTCGGTCTACACCTAAGCCGACCATCTCACTACCTTCTAATGGCCAAGATGGGTCAATTAAGGTTCTAAAAGTTTAGTTAGTGCTTGATGACACCACGCAGAAGCCAAATACTATCTTCAACTTGGGAATGAAGAGTATCGGGACAACCAAAGTGTCACGCTAACGTAGCCATCATGTTGACCGTTTAGTTATACGTCTAGCAGTCGCGATGATCTAATGCTACTTACCTAAAAGGAAACACGAATCCGGGTGTAGGATCCCCCAACAATACAATGCCCAAGCAACCCTTGAAGATAAAGCATACAAGTCAAACAAAAAGCAGTAAAAGTTATCTAGAAATCCCTAAGGTATTCTCTCTTTTAGGATAGTTCCCAGTGATCATGATTACGTGATACGGTGAACCGACTTTGTAGGATTTTGTATCCAAATGTGCGGATAGCAAGAGTCGCACCGACTTTTATTTTTATCCAAATAAGGGAAGGTAAAAGTACGAGAAAAGACCTTCGTTAGATTACGAGTTCGGGAGAATGGTTATGAAAGGGAAGGTATTAGCACCCTTTCCATCCGTAGTTATCTGAGCTCTTAGTTGCTCTAGATCACTTTTTAAAATTGCTTTACGTGTGTTTGACAAAAATGTTTTGAAAGAGGCATTTCGCTTTGACTTTGTAATGACTCATGTAGGAGTGTATACAAGGTGTTCGGAAATGTTTTGTTTTGAAAAGAATTTGAACTTGAAAAAGTGTGTGGTGTGAAAAGCATTTGGTTTAGAGCAAGCAACTAAAAGACTTATTTACCCACTCGAATTGGTCGTTTTGTTGTACTTACGTTCCTTTAGAATAACGCTAGCCATACCATTAGTTAGTAGGTAGCTCCATTCGTTGGATGTAAGCGGGACATTCGAAGGGACATCGGATGGTCATAAGCAACTTGTAGGAAGTATCCTAGCACATTCGAAGGGACTATCATCATTTTTCGTAGGCGACAATCGGTCAAGATCATGTATTCGGAGGCGACATCGTGGGTCTTATGATCTTTGTATCGAAGGGACTATGATGATTTGTTTGGAAGGCAACGGTGCTAGAATACCTCTACGTTCGAGGGACATGACCATTTTGAATTCGCAAAGGCAACGAGAGAGAATTACCCTAAGGGGTGCGTGTGAAAGAAGTGTGTTGATTTCAGAATATGTTATCTTGAAAATTAGTGGGCTATGTTCAATTTTAGTCTTGCCATACACGCCTAATTACTAGCAATTTATAGGGTGCGGAAATTAAAATGCGGAATGTAAAGTGCGGAAGGTAAATGTCTCGCTATTACAAGGCTTTGGGCGGATACATAATTTAAAATGCGGAAAATAAAATCCTAAATTAAACTATTACATCCCATATACATTACATTATTGGAAAAAATAGAATGATAAAGGAAAATCGTCGAATCGGAACAACTTTGAAACGAAGCGAGAAATCGGAAAATATGATGAAATCGAAATAAGAGAAAATGTTAGGAAAAATGCAAATTTTAAATTGGAAAAATATGACATGCTGGAAATAATGTAAATATACTAAGATAATTTTTGGGATTTTTAGATGCAATTTAATAATTAAAATGAATTTACAATGATTTAAATGCAAAATTACAAATAAAAATAAATATGCATGCAAAATATGTTTTTAATTTATTAAATTAAATAAAGATTTTAGAAAATAAATGCAAAAGGAAAATTATTTTGACAATTTTTAATGCATAAATAAAAATATGAAAAGAAATTAAAATAGATGCAAAATATTAAATAAAATAGAAAAATAGAAAATATGAGGTTTTGCAAACTTGTAAAAATAAGTGTAAAGCCAAGGATCGAGGCGAGGACACAGACAAACCTTGAAAACCCACTCCCATCGAACCAGCAGACATTTGGAAACGGATTTGGAATCAGCTCTGGCTTCAGCTCGCCAAGCTTCGTCTTCAACCTTTTGAATTTTTGAAAGATAGCGTCGGCTTTTGCTCGACCTGAGGCCCGCAAAATCAAAAACACACATACATAATATAAATGACATCCAAGACCATGGTTCGATTCCTTGAAGCATTACGAACACGATGGCATAGGTCTTATTGTCCAATTTTTCCTATTAAGGGAAACCCTAATTCGTTCACAGAAACCCTAATCATGGTGTAACACGATTCAGGCCATGAAAATTCAATTGGCTTGCCCAGAAAGTTTGCAAACACATCACTAAACACAAAAACAACATCAAATCGAGTTAATAATGCATGAATGAATGAATTCGAAATTTGAAAATTCAAGAACAAACCAATTTCAGTTTTCACGATTTTGGATGTTTTTTGGCAAAGTAAAGGTCTGAATTGATTCTGGAGATGTCAAGGAATGTTGGACACCTCAAAATCGATTGAAAGCAATTGGAAGTAGGATTGCCAATAGCTTGCTTGCGGTTTTCAGTTTGAGAATAGGGTTTCTAAGGCAATTTTTTCGTCCTCTTTCATGTGGTATGCATCAGGTATAAGTACTGGATGGATTTGGCATTGTTTTGGGAAAGAATTGATCAATAAATAATGATAATCAAATTTGATTTTTGCAAAAAATCAAATCTTCAAACTTTGGTCAATTTCCAATCTAATCTTGCCATATTGATCCAATTTCGAAATTGCTGGCTTTTAATGAATTGATTGGATCACAAAGAAGAAATAAAAATCAAATTTGCAATTAATTTGGATTTTATACCTTATTTTTCAATTTAATTTGTATTTAAATGAATAAATTCCAAATTAAATAGGAAAATAAAATAAAAATTCGTGGCATTGGGCTTGGACATTCCTAATTGCATGAGGAATAAGTTAGGATGAAGAAAAAGTAGGCCCATTTGCAAAGTTTTTGATTTTTAGGAGTATTTCTCTTTGTGCATCCTTTCAAAATTGCCCAACTTGTGAATGGTGTAACTTGCTCAATTTTCGATATTTTTGAGTGTTCTTGGACTTTTTGGAAAGCTCTAAGAGTGCTCTAACCAACATTTTTGGTATCATCTCAATTGGAGTTACCATGCTCAATATATCTTCAAAGCAAAAAGTTGACTTTTTGTTGACTTTGAAAATGACCTGTAATGTTTTGAGCTATACCTCTCAAATGAAGCATTTTTTGGACATTCTTGTGAGACATGAAGTTGTAGAGAATTGAATTTCCTTCCAAACAAGAGGTGGTGGAAAAATTTCTGAGAAAGTATGAGAAAGTTATGATCAGTCAAAGTTCAGTTGACTTTTCACCTAGAAACCCTAATTTAGAAAGTTTGACTTTTGAGCAAATCTTGAGTTTTCTTGATGAATCATGATCAACCCTTGATCAAATGATGAATATAACTTCAAAATGAGTATGTTGACCAAAAATTATGAAGTTTGACTGTATGTTGACCACAGTTGACTTTTTGTCCAATACAACTGATTTTCAACCATCTGAGCAATTGTCTGAGGAAACTTGACTTGTGAGGCTTGAAACTTGACATGGAGAATCTTTGAAGCATATGAGGAGGCATGAAGGCTATTGGAGATGTTGGAAGTTCATCTTGACTTGAGAGATACCAAACCCTAGTTTGGGTTGATTGTCTAGGAGAGAGTTTGTCTGATCAACTCTTGAGGAATCCTTGAGCATAGATGTATGAAATCTCTTGAGTAGATGGAGGGCAAATTTTGGGTTATGACAGAAGCCAACAATGTTTCATACAAAATATTTGTTTGCCTCTTTATTATGTTTGCTTTTTAATAATAAAGTCCCTAGAATAGTTAGTCTATTTAATGAAATTTTAAGTGTGACTTAATCATGAGATTCCATTAAACACAAGGACATTATTCTTAAAGTATCCATAATTGAGCTTTATTGTGAAGTGGGATAATGTCGCACCCCAAAATTTACTCTCCTTATCATATTTTTCTTGGAACATATTCATGCTTAATTCGTTGTTTCAACCGGAATTAACTCAAGCTTTGGTTCAAAATACATTCGAATATTGCACGACGAAAAAATCAAGTTCATTCGAAACTTTGTGGAGTTGAAAGAATTTAGTTTGTGTTAATCTGAATTTACCAAATGCAAAAAGTGGTTCAAGATATTTAAGGCGAATAATTTGCTCGGTATTCAAAGTTTGGTGACTCGAGTGAATAATGCTAAGATTTGCTGAAATTCTTAGAACTCTTAATTTTTGGAATACGTCATTATTACCGTTTCAAGTACCTCATTTGGATTTTTTATCGAAATTCATTCAAGGTTCAGGTTGATTCAAGCGACTCGAAATGAACATTTTGTCAAGATTCATGGTTTTGAGTTTTTTGGAATTCATGATCTATGGTTTCAATTACTCCATTTTCGGGTTTATTTCAAGTCCATTCAAGGTTTCTTATAGGTTTTGGAAAATTTTGCCAAGATTTGTTTTATTCAAAGATCAATACAAGAACAATTTTATCAACATTCAAACCAATTTCAAAGTGCTTCAAGTTATTACAAGATTGGAGCAGTTATGTTACGATTCAAGGACACAAAGGAAAAGTTTGAATATTCATTTGAATTAATTCAATGTGGCGAGCTGTGTAAAGTAGGACATTTTCACGTGTCAATTCAAATTCTATTCAAATTTCAAAAGAACAATTCAAGATTGTTACAAGCAATAATAGAATTACTCGATATCTATTCAAACTCAAATGGTTTACATTGGTATCAATTCCAAACTACAAGATTTGTTACAAATTCATAGTGTTTCATATCAAATTTATAAGTCCTAAAACTATTATCGACATTGGCAATTTGAATTTCGAATTTCATTTATTCAAGTCTTATGTTGAAGATTACAAAAAGAGAATTGCTACAAGTTTGCCTTTAGTTTGCGATGTTCTACAAAAGAAATTCTAAATCCTAAAACTACAAACTACACTCCGACAATATCTTCAAATCGTCACCGTCTTTGTGCCAACATCGCCATTCGATCTTCAAGCTTCATCCATGTTCTTCATACATCACCGTCTTCTCTTCAAGCTCTCCTATCTTTTGCTTTGTCCATGTTCTTCAAATGTCGCCATTTCCTCTCCAAGTGTGCCAATTCGCAACATGAAACAAAGAGAAGCACGGGTTAGAAGTTACAAAACATAATTGAATTACAAAAAGCAAGAAATTATCAAAAGGAATTATTCGAGGGATTCATCATTAGGCGTTGGCGGGAATCAGGTTTTATGTTAAGCCTCAGAATCTTGTTTAAAGATTAATCATCGTCGAAAAACACTTGTTTGCAAAACGCGAGACAAATCGGTTCACAAACAAGCGTATAGCGGCGGCGTTTATTCCCAGCGGCAGTTTTCGGGCAGCATACAAGCGACAATTCCACGATTGAGCGACAATTCCACGGTTTAAGGCAATAAGCACATATGAATAGCAAGTACAAGTAATCCCAGCAGTTCAATATAAAACTCAAGTCAATAGAGCAGGCAATCAAAGTCAAAGTTATCGGCAGTATGGGCAATTAAGGACTCGGAAAGTCATCATTTCGACATGGGCATTGGCAATTAAAACAGGCAACAAGGTAAGGAAATAGCAGACAACATGGCCAAATGATTCAGAGCAGACAGCATGGTGTTAGACCAATAATACAAGCAACATGGACAAGCTAAGATGAGGTGATGATATCTGTTCAAGATATAAGAAAAATTACCAGAAAACTCACACGGTTAAGGGAGACAGTTCATAACACAGAAAAAGATTGATAACCAAACCCAGAAAATCAAAAGCACAACATCCATTCCTACCATCAAAAAACCGACCAGGCAACGCAGAGAGAGAGAAAGAAGATGAGTTAAACACATCCCAACCGAAAACACAAACCAAGTAACATGACCAAACACAAAACATAAGCAAAACCTAAGCAATTCATCATTTTCCTATCCAAATGCCTTCAGAGTTGTATTTTTCAGAAATCTAAGTTCTGTAGTTCAGAGAAAGAAGAAGAGGAGTAGATAGAACGATCTCACCCGGAGCAAGAAGCGGTTGAAACCCGACCATTTAGGGTTCCAAGCCTTCAAAGCTCAATCGGTAAGCAAAGTATGCGCAGAAATCAAAAGCGAACCAACAATCGAAATCACAAACCAACATCGAAACCAAAGCATGCAAACCATCGCGACAGCGTGAGAGAGAAGAGAGATTTCGTTTCCGGTGAGACAGCGAGCGGCGACGGCGTGGGATGGATGGGGAATCGCGAGCGGCGACGGTGAGAACGCGAGACCGGTGAGGGTTTGTGAGAGAAAACCCAGAACACGGCGACGGTGAGGAACCCGGAACCCGAACAGCGAAGAGAAACCCAGCGTGAGAGAGGCGTGGCGAGAGAAAGAGCGATGAGATGAGAGTGAGAAACTGAGTTTCTTTGTTTTGCTCATTGAAGAAATTCCAGACCTCATTTTCTTTTTCTTTTCTTAAGTTTTAAAAAATATACAAAACAAATTCTTTTAATTCTTTTTTCTTTTAATTTTATATTAAATCTGGTGGTGACAAGTGTCACCACCTTGTTTTATAAGAAAAAAATCTGTTTTGTTTTATTTACATTTTTTTAAAATAAATTCTTTTTTAAAACAAAAATGTAGTATTGAACAAAAAATGTATATGTGGTGTAATATTGCCGTTTTGGACCGTCGGAGCATTTTGGGACAAGATCTGTCGCATCCAGTTTACTAGCACATATGGAGGTATTTCGGACCGGTCAAAAGTTCAGGTGGATTTCTTTTCACGCCGTCCAGAAACACGGCATACCAGGCTATTTCTGAACTTATTCTATTTTCAATTAATTATTTTATCGTAAATAATATTCTTGTTGCGATGTAATAAATAATTGTTGGATCTGATAGTTTTTGTTTGATGATTTATCGATTAAACTATTAGCCGATTTTTCATCAAACAGAAAAAATCATCTCTAATAATTATTTAAATTTCCGATTGTATTGTTTGGTATTTTGTCTGTTTATTTACTCGTTCAGTATTTATTCACCAATGTACACTATGCACACAATCAAAGTTAAAATCAATTCGATTTCATTCTGATTGGCTCATATGCCGATTTCTTAAAGGGTCTCATGGTTGGGGATGAGCATGGTCATCCTCACGAGGTTGGTTAAAGCCCTTGTTGCTTTAATCGATCATAACCCGAAAAACAACATTGGTCTATATACCAATCACCATGCACCAGGGTCTCATGGTTGGGGATAGGAGCACCTATCCTCACGAGGTTAATTAAGTCCATATACTTGATTAATCATAACCGCTTCCATTTTCTCTCGACAGCGTATCGAGAATACCTTCGCAATTAAATTTCAAACCTCGATCCAATGTCGAGTGCATTTTCAAAATTCTTTCATAAAGAAAACTCAAGTGTTTAAGCCGTTGGATGCTAGACTAATTGTTTAAACACTTGCAAAAATGAGCCTCGAATCTTTAAGTCGTTGGATGCTAGACTAACTACTTAAAGATTCTTAATAACGTGAACCTTGTTTCACTTCACTCTTTCATAAGAAAAAACTTTTGGGATGATAGACGACTCGTTGAGCATTGAGCTCATCTTGTTTCTAGTATTTGAATCGTAGGATGCTAGTCCTATTGTTCGGTACTTTTCATCCATAATTCGACACTTACATAAAAACCAAAAATCGTAGGATGCTAGTCCTATTGTTTCTCCTCCATTTCGCATTCCCCCGCGTATCAAACTTCAAAACACTTTCACAATTAATTTACAAACCTCGATCCAACGTCGAGTGCATTTTCTAAATTCTTTCATAAAGAAAACTCAAGTGTTTAAGCCGTTGGATGCTAGACTAATTGTTTAAACACTTGCAAAAAATGAACTTCGAATCTTTAAGTCGTTGGATGCTAGACTAACTACTTAAAGATTCTTAATAACGTGAACCTTGTTTCACTTCATTCTTTCATAAAAGAAAAACTTTTGGGATGATAGACGACTCGATGAGCATTGAGTTCATCTTGTTTCTAGTATTTGAATCATAGGATGCTAGTCTTATGGTTCGGTACTTTTCATCCACCTAAAAATAAGTCAACTCACTCAAATCCTTTTATCGCTCATACGCGATCATAAAAAAACTCTTTTCGGATAAAGAGAGTGCAATAGTCGTTTCAAATACGAGCGAGGACTTAAGCTTTTCAAACAAACAAACAAAACAAGTCCTAGCTCAAAGCATTTGAAGCGTCTAAGCATGATTTTCGGATAAAATCAATACAACCAATTAAAGCCTTTTTAGAGGAACTACTGAGTTTTGACTTTCCCATTGCGAGGAATATGTAGGCACACGGTTACGAAACCGTGCCAAACTCAAAATAATAAGAAACAAATTACATTTTCTTCATCCATAACTTAGTGAACACACACACAAGCGTAGAATTAAATGGGTCCCATCGAGTACGATGGATGTAAAGTGCTAATACCTTCCCTTACATAACGACTCGATCCACTTTTTGGTCACGTAGACCGCCTTATCCGCTTGTTTGGGGTTTTATCTATATTTTCCCGTTCTTTTTAGAACAAATAAAATTAGGTGGCGATTTCACCATTTTCGAGAATTTAAAAGATTTTTGAAAATCGATTCGCTTCAGATAACATTAAAGCATTGAGGTTATTATGAAGATAGACTGATGATCACATCTCATGGATCATGGATAAAGAGTTATCAAGTCTTGACATATGTATAAATATTAGGAGTAATATTTATATTGGATTGACCCACTAGAGAATACTACATAGAATGTTATGCAAAGTGTCATAAGTTATTCTCATGGTGATAAGTGGTGTATACCACCCTTCGACCTGAAACCACTATGGACCTTAGATGTACATCCAAGTGCTTTATTGTTGATTAACGTTATCCTTAACTGGATGACCATAAAGGCAGTTGATGGGTACTTCACAAAGCATCTTGAGGACATGAGTGACCTAGATTGAATTTGCCCATCCTGCGTAACAAGATAAATGTTTGAGGGGCCAATATTGAACTGGACAAGGATGACACAGTCTATGCCTTGTGTTCAATATAGACATAAGGGAAAAAGGGTAATTATACCCACAAGTATTATCACGAAAAGGTTTTGTCATATCACATGACATTTTCGTGACTTGGGTAGAAGTGATGTGTTGCTAGATACCGCTCACTATTTATTATGTTAAATGTGATTTAATATAATTTCCAACGTCGCGGAAACATAAGGGTCACACACATAAGGACAGATAAATGAGAGATAGAGTAAATAAGGAACACTGTAAGGTACAATGTACTTAAGTGGAATACGAAATATGGTAAGGTACCACACTCTTAAGTGATATACGATACATCATAATGTATGATATTCGTATGCTGTATTGGGCTTTTAGTTTACAACCTTTATTAGGGTTTTAGCTTACAGCCCACACTTGTGGTTTTATAAATAGAACCCTTATCTTGAAGCTTTTCACTTGATGAAAATTCGGTCTTGAAACCTTGTCGTATTTTTGCTCACTCTCTCACTCGAGGCTTGCGTTCATGAGCAGCTAGCACTATGATCGAGAGCGACCTGTTCGTGTGGATTGAGTAGAGATGTTGTTCTTCTTCAAAGTTTGTGATCACAGTGTCAGAAATCAAAATCGCCACAAGAGGTAAAATATTCTATCACTGACCATGATCATTCGTAAGGATCACAAAAGGAAAATTGTTTTCCACTGCATTTTAATATCGCAATTTTCCTTCAGCAAGAAGAGTTATCATGACAAGAGGAGGAATGAACTTGAGTTTCAGAAAGGAGCCCATGTGTTCCTTAGAGTATCTCTAATAACTGGTGTAGGTGGTGCATTGAAATCTAAGAAGTTGACCCCTCGACTCATTAGTCCGTATTAAATCTCAAAGAAAGTAGGAATTGTTGCATATAGA
This sequence comes from Vicia sativa, assembly GCA_021764765.1. Classification (NCBI taxonomy): domain Eukaryota; kingdom Viridiplantae; phylum Streptophyta; class Magnoliopsida; order Fabales; family Fabaceae; genus Vicia; species Vicia sativa. The sequence goes on from CM038792.1 coordinate 237,879,060, forward strand.
GTGGCCTTGCCATCTAATCTATCCAATTTGCACGATGTGTTTCATGTGTTGCAACTCCGAAAGTATAATCCAGATTCGTCGCATGAAGTTTTGATGGACGATGTACAAGTGCGGGATGACCTTACTGTTGAAATTGCACCTGTGAGGATCAAAGGTCGCAAGATCAAGAAGTTGAGGGGCAAAGAGATTACTCTGGTAAAGGTGGTATGGAGGGCAATCACCGGCGAGAATGCTACATGGGAATTGGAGAGCAAGATGCGAGAATCGTATCCGGAGGTGTTTGCATCAGGTAATTTTCGAGGACGAAAATATTCTAGGTGGGGGAGAGTTGTAACACCCCAATTTAAATTAGAAATTATTTTATAAAAATAAGTAGATGATTTGGTGCATTTTTGGTGAATTGATGTGTTTATGATGCGTTGTTGATGATTAGACTGCTTAAGAGGTGGTGGGGTGTGTGGTTAAATGTGTAGAGACATGGGGTGTGAGGACTAATGTATAATTATTAGTAAATAAAATATTAAGTTATTATTAATATTATTTTATGGCTAATAGCATTATTATAATAATTATTATTATTAAATAAAATATTTGTGATAATGAAGGGCAAAATTGGAATAAGAGAGTTAGAGGAATAAAATAGGATTAGAAGAGAGAAAGAGTTAGTACGTAGAAATTGAGAAGAACAAGAAAGAGAAGCATAGAAGTGAGAAGAGAGTAAGAGCAAGAGGAAGCTAGGGCAAGGAATTTCCCGGTAGAAAGCTTATAATCCTCAAATCCAAGGTAAGGGTGGGGTTCTAACTCTATAATAGGTGGTATAATTATAGGTAAATGATGATTTTCATGTTAGGGTTGGTGTAAATGTCTTGTTAGGAATTGATTGGTTTATGTGTGTTGCAATTGTTGATTTCTTGATCAAATGAGTGTAATGAATGTTATGAATTGTTGTATGTAGTGTAAATTCGTGTAACAAAAATTGTTGATTTAGTATGTGAATTGGGATGATTTGGGGTTGTTTGGGATGGAAATCGTAGCCTATTCTGTAGCAGAAAATTTCTGTAGCAGAAAATTTCTGTAGCAGAAACTGGTTTCTGGTTTTTGGGAAACCGGTTCCTGCAGCTAAAAATTCAAAATGCACGGGTTTCTGTTGAAGGAGAAATCGGTTTCTAGTTTTTGGGAAATCGGTTTCCTCTTCGAAATTTTCTAAATTTTTTTTTGTAAAACTGCAGTCGATTTCATTAATTTATTCGTTGGGAAAATAGGTTGTTACATTGCATTTGCTCAGTTTGGTCCATATTGTGAGTGGGACAAGCTACCAACAATCTCTTGAATTTCTTATAGGAATCACCAAGTGACTCTCCCTCTTTCTACTTAAAATTCACAATGGTATATCTTTTGCGAATGCAAACAGAAGCAGGGAAGTACTCATCAAGAAAAAATGTCTCCATCTCTTCCCAAGTAGAAATACTACCCGTAAATAGTGAGTAAAACCACTCTTCAGCATCTTCAGATAAGGTAAACGAAAACATTCTCAATTTCTTTTCTACATCCGTATGCCCATCAATCTTCAATGTGGTACTCATGGTCAAAAATATCTACAAGTGTTTGTTGGCATCTTCGTTGACCTTTCCGGTCAAAGATCATCTCTCAAGCTGAGTGATTGTGCTCGGATGCAGTTGAAAATTTGGTACATTCACCGGATGGTTTATAATTGTCAACTTGCCACCCTGTGCATTTGCCCCACCATAATCACAAAGAAGTCTCTCTGGTGGATCTTCAGCCATGATCTCTTCCTTTTCGGACTCTGAAACCAAATGATCTGACGAACCTTCCTCTTTTGATACTAACTTTATACGAATTAAATGTTCTTTGTCAAAAGCCAGTCTGGCTAATCGAGCTTTCCTGCACCTTGCGTGAAAAGTCATTTCAATTTCTATGTCAAAAATAAATCCAGCTGAGGGCTTTTCTCGTTGATAAGTGCCAAAATGTAGTTATTTTGTATATACATTTTGTGGCACTTATCCGTTCTTTTGTTGATATTCTTCGAATAAATCCCCCGCTTTTTGTATAAATTTGTACATAATAGAATAATTGATTTTTTGTGTAAATATTGTATCATTTGATAGTTTTTCATCTCTTTTATAGGTATTCATTCATAATTGGAGCATTGAGTAATAAAATGTCGAAGACACAACTTCAAAGACATGATTTTAATCAATAAAAGAGGACACATAAATCAAAGAGTAAGTTTTTCAAATATTTCAAAGTCATAAAAGGTTGATATTTATTCATGGTTATATAGAGCATTGAATAAGATTTCCAACGCTTCAAACCGGGTGCAATTCCGAGTTACGGTTCTCAAGATATGGCAAAAACAAATGCTGATTTTTTTTCCAGGACAGTGTAGATCGCGCTTAGCGCGAAAATACCAGGCTTAGCGCGCCCTGCGATATCAGAATTCTTTAAAAGGGGATAAAAACACATTTTTAGGTCATGGGATGGGTATTTTTGAGTCCCAACACCATCAACATCATTTTTTTGATAGATTTGCTTGGAAAACAACATTGGAGCTTGCATTTGTATGATCCAGAGTCGAATCCCTCGTCGATTGGTGTTGACAAACCAAGAAATGTTTGGTTCTGAAGCAACTCGATTTTCAAAAAAAATCATTTAAAATGAATTTTCAAAAACAATGAAATCGCCACCTAATTTTATTTGTTCTAAAAAGAACGGGGGGAAATATAGATAAAACCCACAAAATCGGATAAGGCAGTCTACTAGACCAAAAAATATGGATTCGGGAGTCGGTTACACAAGAGGAAGGTATTAGCACCTCTTACGTCCATCGTACTCGATGGGACCCATTTAGTTCAAAATGTGTTTGTGTGTTTAAAGTAAAAATGCTATCTTCTAATTAATGATCAAAAAATAAGAAAGAATGAAACAGGGTTTGTTTATTATTATTTTGAGTTTGACACGGTTTCGAAACCGCGTGCCTACGTATTCCCTCGTGCAATGGGAAAGTCAAAACTCCGTAGTTCTGGTTGAAAATGTCTTGGATTGTTTGTATTGATTTTAGAAGAAAATGTTTTTGATTTTTGATAATCGCATTTGAGCGAAAAAAGATTTGAATGGGTTGAATTGTTTTTAATTGTAGATGACAAGTACCAAAACGTCGGGATATCCTCTAACGATTCGATACTCGAGATTGGCGATTGAGGTCAACCGATCTTCTCTCATCCAAAATCTTTATTATGAAAAGGGTGAGGTGAAACAAAGCTCACTTTTATTAAGTATTATGGAATAAAGTATTTAAGTCATTGGGTTACCCTCTAATGGCCCAAATACTTTACATTTTAATTAAATCGTCGGGCGAACCTCTAACAATTTAATTAAATACCATATCACTATGTTTTTTTTGTTTTTGTAGAAAAATTGATTTTTGAAAACAAATTCAATTAATTAATTTAATTTGAAAGTGTTTTAAATGTTCAAGTGTATGGAATAAAGTATTCGAGTCATTGGGTTTCCCTCTAATGGCCCAAATACTTTACATTTTAATTAAATTGTTGGGCGAACCTCTAACAATTTAATTAAGTACCATAACACTATGTTGAAAATTGCGGCGTTGGACGTAGAGAAATGATATTTCGGGTTATGGTTAACCAAGTATATGGACTTGATTAACCATGAGACCCTGGTGCATGGTGATTGGTATATGGACCAATTATTTTTTCGGGTTATGATTAATCAAGGCAACGAGGGCCCTAATTAACCTCGTGAGGATGGCCATGCCCATCCCCAACCATGAGACCCTTAGAGAATTTGGTGTGGGTAACCAAAAAAATAAGAGAAAGAGCGGAGGCGTTGTTGATTTTATATTAATGTGAGAGTGGCGTGTTCAATCGCGTAATAAAACATGCAGGCGGATAATGTAATAGCGGATAAATAAAGAAAATAAATTAACACACAATACAATATCAGAATTTAAATAATTATTAGTATAGATATTCTTTTACTTGATGAAAAATCAATTAACAATTTAATTGGTAATTCAACAAATAAAAAACTACCATATGCCAAAATATTATTTAATACATCATTATATATAAAAACTTGCATAATAATTGAATTTAAAGAGAAAAGTTTAGGAATGGGCCTGTTTGAAGCTTTAAGCTGGAGGGTGTGAACAGCAAATCTGAACCCAAGCCCAAAACAAAGCTGCTGGATCTTGTATGGGTGCTTCCATGGATCATGTTGTGTTCTGCCAATCTGGATCGTTGGATCTGGACATCACCAGATCTGATGGCTTTCCGCTCTCTTCTTTCTCGTGGCTATTTCGGCTTTTTCTGAAGGGGGGATGATGGGGAAATGATGATTCCGTTTTGGGTGTTTGGGTTTCGTTTGTCTGTGTTTGAATATTCTGGGTTTTTTCCTGGTTCGAATGATGTTTTTTCTGGTTAGTATGCTGTTCTGTTTGGTTCGAATGATGTTTGGGATTAGGGTTCAAAATGAACAGTGGCTGCCTCTCTTGATTACTGTGCATTTGGCTTTTATAGTGTCCTGCAATTAGGGTTCCCTGATGTCAGACTTTAGGACAAAGGCTGTTGGACAAAAATTCAAAACATTGGGCTTTGGTAATATGTTGTTTCGATCATTGGGCGAAAAATATGTTATCAAGCTTTGTTTTCTATCTTGGATTTTAGCAACAATTGATTTGATGGGCTGGAAAGCGATTTGAAGCTGTGTTGGGCTCTTTGTTGTTTTCGATTTACGATTACAGACGACATGGCATTGTACCTGCGGCTTTAGTGGTGATGATGTTTGAACCACACCCCTTTTGTGAACCAACATGAGTTGTGATTTGCAAAATGGTGGGTTTTGAACATGAATGATAAACAATCCTCAACACAAATCGATCCCAAACATTTCCCCTAATGATGAGATAAAATCTGCTTTGAACTCTTAATTCTTATTAATCTGTCCATTATACTAACCATGTCCTTTTGTTTTGTTTCATGAACACGAGCCACGGCACCAATCTTGGAAAAGTGGTGAAGGAAGGTTCAAGAAAGTATGGTCTTGAAGATAGAGCAAAGCATGGGAGGCAAGCAACAAAGATGTCCACTAGAAAATAGGATTAAGAATAGCATATGTAGTCTTTACTTGTATGTTTGAACTTATGACCATAGATTGTACTTGTGTATGTAATCTTGAAAATGTTGTATCAAAGGTTTGAAATTTACAATATCACATATTCAAATTAGCATTGAATTTTGAGGGCTCTTGTAACATTTGAACAAACCAAAGTTAAATGAGTATTGCACTTGGAAGTTCGATCCTTCTTTATGCGGGTATTTTTGAATGTCATTTTGAATTCGAGTAAGATTTTGGAACTTGAATGACAAGGAAAAGAAGTTGAATATTGAGCGAATTTGTTGGCTTTTGGATTGAAACTTGCATTCGAAAATTGATAAGTTGTAAAGCCATGTACTCATTCTTGTACTCTTGTAAAACCTTAGAGTAATTCCACACTCTTGAAAATTTATGAACACAAGATTCGGTAGTTATGCATCGACATGAGTTTTAGCTCAAATCCTTGAATACTACTAATGTGGCCTTGATGTTGTAGCACTTGGTGTAAGAAAATTGAAAATTCACGACGAATAAAACATTCCAACAAAAAAATGTCATGAACCAAAATTACTTTGGTTAAAACAAAACCAAGTCGAAATGTTGATTTAAAATATGCCTAAACCCAAATCAAATCACCATTCCCATCCGTATCCTTGAATCAAATGCGTAGTAACGTGATTGTTGCACCTTAGATTCTTGAGAAAAATCGCCATGTATGATCTTGATTCATGTTCTAAGAAAAGAATGAGGTCTTAAGAGAACTATGAGTAGAATTTGAATATGTATTCAATTTCCTAAATCCTTCTTGAACTCAATAGTGCCTATTATAAAAGCTTTGAACTTGTGATCAAAATCCCATTTGAATTTCCGCCACAAAGTTTTCATGTTGATCCTGCTTATGTAAAAATCCGAGCCTTTTGCCACTTGAAGAATTAAAACTAACTCTAAATTTCAAATAACATCCTTGATTCCAAACCTTGGTCAATTTAGCGATTCCATAATTTCCTTTAAGAAAAGGGTGATAGTTTCCACTTGAAATTAATGGTATTGTCACCGCATCCATAAGTCGAAACATATTTGGTAGCGAAAAAGGATTTGAAACCAACAATTTCAAAAAGAAACTTCTAATATTTCAATGAATGTCTTGAATTTTGCGGCGATGGACGCGATAGGAAAAGATTTAAACATGTGGCACCTTGACATTCGTAAATCTTGTAAACAAGCCCTCTGGATGAATATTTTCACATACATCAACTATCACCAAGAAACGAATAAAGTTGACGATCAAACCAAATTCACTAGAACTGGAATTGTTGATCAATAAGCATAATCAATATCCATCCTTTTACATCTTGAATAACGAACTTGAAACAACAGCAAAACCCAAACTCGTGATGAATTGATCTCCTGAATCAGGAGGTAATGACATTCAAAATAACCAGACTTCCGGAGCTCCATTAAGAACAGACCATTCAATTCAAACAACCGAACACCAAGCCACAAACACGGTAGATATGAGCGAATAAGATTTAACATTAAAACTCGTCATTTCAAATATCCCAAATTGGTGAAAACACCACGCCTTTTACGCTCAGCAGAGAAATCTTTGGGAATCAACTCCAATCCGTAACCATAGACCCGATGATATGAATGCATGTGAGTGTTATGATAAATCGAAGCCTAAACCGGATAAAACGAGATAGGAGGGCAAATTTTGGGGTGCAGATTGCCCTATTTAATCGTCTTAAACACGAAAGTGAAATTGGCGCTAGCCTTTTGAACTTTCAAGGTAGGAGAAGATTAAATACTAAGAACAAAAATTTGCGCTCAGAAGAACAAGTGGAAATATTTTTGCATTTTTTTCTTTTTGATAATTTTGACTTTTCTATATTTTTTTTGTGATTTTTTTTTGAACAGTGGGATTTGGAACAAAGATTCTGGTATGTCAGGTAAGGATATTAGACATACTGGAAGAGAAAGACCAAGACGACTCTAACAAAGATTTGAAATATACATGCCGGTAAGGATATTGGACACATAAAGATCGAATATACGTGTTCGGTAAGGATATTGAACACATATAGGGAGCATATGTCAGGTAAGGATATTAGACATACACTGGAAAGAGACCGACCGAAGACGACTCTAACAAAAGTTTCGAAATAATACATGCCCGGTAAGGATATTGGACACATAAAGATCGAATATACATGTTCGGTAAGGATATTGAACACATATAGGGAGCATATGTCAGGTAAGGATATTAGACATACACTAGAAAGAGACCGACCGAAGACGACTCTAACAAAAGTTTCGAAATAATACATGCCCGGTAAGGATATTGGACACATAAAGATCGAATATACATGTTCGGTAAGGATATTGAACACATATAGGGAGCATATATGGGTAAGGATATTAGACATACCTTTGGAAAGAGACCGAAGACGACTCTAACAAAAGTTTCGAAATAATACATGCCCGGTAAGGATATTGAACACATAAAGATCGAATGTACATGTTCGGTAAGGATATTGAACACATAAAGATCGAATATACATGTTCGGTAAGGATATTGAACACATAAAGGTAGCATATGTCAGGTAAGGATATTAGACATACACCGGAAAGAGACCGACCGAAGACGACTCTAACAAAGGTTTCGAAATATACATGCCCGGTAAGGATATTGGACACATAAAGATCGAATATACATGTTCGGTAAGGATATTGAACACATATAAGGTAGCATATGTCAGGTAAGGATATTAGACATACAGGAAAGAGACCAGAGGCGACTCAAAGGTTTGAAATATACATGCCGTAAGGATATTGGACACATAAAGATCGAATATACATGTTCGGTAAGGATATTGAACACATATAAGGAGCATATGTCGGGTAAGGATATTAGACATACAGGAAAGAGACCGAAGGCGACTCTAACAAAGGTTTGAAATATACATGCCGTAAGGATATTGGACACATAAGGATCGAATATACATGTTCGGTAAGGATATTGAACACATATAGGAAGCATATGTCAAGTAAGGATATTGGACATACAGGAAGAGATCGGAAGGCGACTCTAACAAAGTTTGAAATAATACATGCGGTAAGGATATTGGACACATAAGGATCGAATATACATGTTCGGTAAGGATATTGAACACATAAAGGTAGCATATGTCGGTAAGGATATTAGACATACAGGAAGAGACCGATCAAGGCGACTCTAACAAAGGTTTGAAATATACATGCCCGGTAAGGATATTGGACACATAAAGATCGAATATACATGTTCGGTAAGGATATTGAACACATATAAGGTAGCATATGTCAGGTAAGGATATTAGACATACACCGGAAAGAGACCGACCGAAGACGACTCTAACAAAGGTTTCGAAATATACATGCCCGGTAAGGATATTGGACACATAAAGATCGAATATACATGTTCGGTAAGGATATTGAACACATATAAGGAGCATATGTCAGGTAAGGATATTAGACATACAGGAAAGAGACCAACCGAAGACGACTCTAACAAAAGGTTTCGAAATATACATGCCCGGTAAGGATATTGGACACATAAGGATCGAATATACATGTTCGGTAAGGATATTGAACACATATAGGAAGCATATGTCAAGTAAGGATATTGGACATACACCGGAAAGAGATCGACCGAAGACGACTCTAACAAAAGTTTCGAAATAATACATGCCCGGTAAGGATATTGGACACATAAGGATCGAATATACATGTTCGGTAAGGATATTGAACACATATAGATAGCATATGTCAGGTAAGGATATTAGACATACGCAAGAATGAGACCGACTGGAGCAGACTCACTGGGGGAAAGATATATGGAATGGTAAAATCGTCGATCGAAGACGAATTCACGGGGAAAGAGGCCAAACAAAGGGGGCTCTAGCGAGGATTGCCAAACTATGTTGGACTTTAAAAGGTTGCAAATGTGCAGAAATACGATATCCCTCGGGCCAAAGGCGGTGTAATTCTCCAGAGTGGCAATTATATGAATTACCACACACCAAGTATGGATACTCAAACAATTGAGAAGCAAGAAAGGTTAGACCGACTCTTACTCGCATTCTAACGAGAGGCAAACATGGGTAAGATAACCAACAATGAGAATTTGCAAAAAGCAAGACGCTTGGTAAATAAATTGAATTTGAATAATGTAGGAGACCGACACGGGGTCAAAAATGCAGATAACAACAACAAGAAGAATTTCTTGAGGAACTCGGGAATACCACTTGGGATTTTATGGATAAACTTCTCTTGAGGCATAAAGGTACTAGAAACACATTAATCTGGCTTATGCTTAGATGCATGTTTGAGATTTATTATTTTTGGGCGTAATGCTCCATATCAATGGAAATGCTACGCGTTTTTGAGGATGCAATGTAATGCAATGATGCATGTTTTAATATTTAATCGGGACTAAAGGCAATTGTGAGCTGAGAAACATCAACCATCCAATGAATTGAACGTAGATCAATTGGTCTTTATCAAAGAGACGATAGTCTGGACCCTGACAGGGGGATTGTAGAATAGAAGCATCAGCTTTCAATGATTAACATCACTGGGGAAGTAACTCTTGGAGATCAACATTCATCTGGGATGATGATCTTGTTGCGTAGAGTTCCTGATTTCAATTAACTCTAGATTACGAGCTCTTGCATAAGAGGGGTCGACACCATCTTCTGGCCCAAGTGAGCTTTGGAAAGTGGTCTTGCTGGTGTAGACCGTTCTTTGCAATCTTCCGCGTCGGGGAAAGACCGATAACATCCAAGGGCGCACATATGCCATGGATATCCCTTGTGGGAGAGAAAGAAGTTTTGTTGGAGATTTAAGCCCAAGCGTATAACGCTCTTTATTTAAAATCATAACAAAAACTGTAAAACAGGAGACATAACAATCATTCTGCTACAGTGATCAACTGTTTCATTCGTTAATGCCGTGTACCCGTAATTCCGAGTAACTTCGGAAATTATGCCTCGTGCCGTTGGGGCATTGATGTTTTTATGCGAAGTTTATTAAAAATATCGGACGTCGTTTTTGCAAACAAAACAGTTAAAAATACATGAAAATAAGACAGAGATAAATGATAGAAAAACACAGTTTGGATGAAGGTAATTTTATTGATTGATTAGCCCGTAAATGAGCATTTACATCAAGAAGCAAATCCTGAAAAGAGGCAATTGCTTATACATCAAAGTTAAAAGAAAAGGTGACAATAAAAATCATGGATTTTGTCGAACTCTGAATCCTCCATGCTCTTCACAACTTCAACATTCCTCAATATCGAACCGTCAACAGAAAATGCTCGATTAGGTGACCTCAATCTCTCGGATTATCAAGTTATTGTAAAAGCGACCAAAAGCAGTGTCGTGCAGTTGTAGTCGTTCGCCTTGAATCCCTAATTTTGCAGACCGCCTTTCGGTTTTCAATCCAGGATACCTTTTTGCCAACCGCCCTTTCGGGTTTTCGACTTGTCGGTGTACAATCTTTTATATTTATCCTAACTTTTGCCCGAACTTCTTGGTTCGTCGGGATGCCCTTATTTTGCTTAGGCGGTCAACCTAACAGGTCTTTTTATGCAGTATTTTTGACTACATCGCATTGATCGGGTGAAATCTTCTCCATCCATAGTTCGAGCAACATAGCTCCTCGAGAAAACTTTCTTCACAACACGGTCCTTCATAATTTGGAGCCCACTTGCCCCGAGCGTCGGTACTATTAGGAGGCAAAATTCTTTTCGGACTGAGGTCACGACTTGGAAATTCCGAGGACACACTTTCTTGTCGAAAGCCTTTTCATGCAACGTATAGTGTCCATGACAAATAGCATCAATCTCTTCTCGTCGATGAGATTCAATTGGTCAAGTCTATTCGAACCCATTCACCTCATCGAGTTGCACATCTGTTAAAATCCTTAAGGAAGGAATTTCAACTTCAACGGTAGGGCCTTCCATACCGTATACCAAGGAGAAGGGAGTTGCCCCTGTTGACGTGCGTATTGAAGTGCGGTAGCCGTGTAAGGCAAATGGTAGCATTTCGTGCCAATCCTTGTAAGTGACAACCATCTTCTGTACAATCTTCTTGATATTTTTGTTTGCCGCCTCCACAGCACCATTCATTTTTGGACGGTATGGAGAAGAGTTATGATGTTTTATCTTGAAATCGTACAACTCTTTCATCATTTTGTTGTTGAGATTCGAGCCGTTATCAGTAATGATCTTCTCGGGAACCCCATAGCGACAAATGATATTATGCTTGATGAAACGTGTGACCACTTGTCTAGTGACACGAGCATAAGACGCTGCCTCAACCCATTTGGTAAAGTAGTCAATCGCAACAAGGATGAATCGATGTCCATTCGAAGCGGTGGGCTTAATTTCTCCAATCATATCAATGCCCACATTGAAAGGCCATGGAGAAGTCAAAGCATTCAATGAAGAAGGTGCACATGCATCTTATCGGTAAATTTGACATTTGTAGCATGTTCGGCATGGTTGTAGCGATCATTCTCCATGGTGGACCAATAATAGCACGCTCTCAAGATCTTCTTGGCCATGGTGTGTCCACTAGAATCGTCCGAAGGAGCCTTCATGAATTTCTTCTATAATCTTATTTGCTTCGTGTCTATCCACGCATCGAGCAAAAGCAGTCATAGTTCCTTTTGTACAACACACCCCATTGAGGAAAAACTTGGCAGTACTTTGAGACTTCTTATCAACGATGGAAGCATCATCGGGGTATTCTTTCGTCTCGAGATACCTTTTGATGTCATAGAACCAAGGTTTTTCATCTGCTTCACCTTCTACTTCATAGCAGAATGCAGGCTCATCCAACCTCATTATAGTGATAGACGGGGCATCATTCGCCCATCTGACCTTAAACATGGATGACAGAGTAGCCAAAGCATCTGCCAAATTGTTCTCCTCCCTTGGGATGTGATCAAAAGTGATCTCGTCGAAATAAGGGATCAACTTCAAGACATGATCTCGGTATGGAATCAAATTCGGATGGCGAGTCTCCCAATCTCCATTGATTTGACTAATTACCAAAGCGGAATCTCCATTATCCGCTAAGATCTTGATTCTCGGATCAATGGGCTTGATCCCAAAATACAAGCTTCGTACTCGGCCACATTATTGGTGCAATCAAAGCAGTTCGGCGGTGAATGGAATATGAAAACGGTTGAGAAGTGATGGCGCCAACACCATTTCCCAATGCATTTGAGGCTCCATCGAGCGCCATCGTCACATGAGCCGGCTCGGGTCCCTCTTCGGGTGGAATGTTACAATCTCGATATACATAATGTCCTCATGGGAACTCAAACTTCATCGGTGATAGTCATCATCTAATGGTTGTTGGCGAGATAGTCCGCCACCACACTACCCTTGATAGCCTTCGGTGGTGTATTGAATATCATATTATCGGGATCATTTGCCAGGGCTATCCTTCGGTGAGCCGGCTTCTCAAAGATATACTTTATCGGATCCATTTTGGAGATCAAGAGAGTAGTGTGAGTTAACATATCTTATCGAGCCGTTTTTTGCCCATGCGAGTGCAACAAGTCTTTTCAATAATGAATACCTCGATTCGCATTCGTGAACTTCTTGCTCAAATAGTATATGGCATGCTCTTTTCTGTCTCATCATGTTGACCGAGCACACAACCCATGGAATTCTCCAACACGGTCAAGTACATAATCAGCGGTCTACCTTCCAGGGGTGAGAGAATTGGAGGCTCTTGTAGGTACCTCTTTATCTTGTCGAATGCCGTCGACAACCGTTCCACACGGACGTTGGATTCTTTCTTAACTTGAAAATGGGCTCACAAGTAGGTGAGATGAGAAATGAACCTAGCGATGTAATTCGGTCTTCCCAAGAAACCTCGCACTTCTTTTTCATCCTTGGCTCGGCATCTCTTGTATCGCTTTTATCTTAGCAGGGTCAACCTCAATCCCTTTCTCGCCACAATAAAGCCTAAGAGTTTCCTTGATCTCACCCAAAGGTGCACTTACTTGGGTTCAACCTCACTGAACTTTCTCAACCTTTCGAACAATTTTAACAAGTGAACGGTGTTCTTCTTACCGGGACTTGGCAATCATATCATCAACGTATACTTCAATCTCTTTATGCATCATATCATGAAAGAGAGTAACCATAGCGATCGTTGCCGGTTCAAACCGAAGGCATCACTTTGTGCGAAAGTTCCCACGGTGTAATGAAAGTAGTTTTCTCCATATCATTGGGCGCCATCTTAATCGGTTGTAGCGGAGAAACCATCCATGAAGGAGAATACTTTAGCTTGAGCGATATATCGACCAAAATGTCAATGTGTGGGAGAGGAAGTCATCCTTAGGGCTAGCTCTATTCAGATCCCTATAATCAACACACATCCTTACCTTGCCGTCTTTCTTGACACGGTACTATGTTTGCAACCCATGGGGATAAGAAACAACCTTTAGGAAACCTTCCATCATTTCGAACTTCTTCTTTGATCTTTCTTGACATTTACGGATGTGTTCTACGAAGCTTCTGCTTTACCGGTGGGCATCCTTCTTTGAGGGGTAATTCGTGCATAACGATGTCAGTATCTAACCCGGGCATATCTTCATAAGACCAAGCAAAGATGTCCACATACTCATGTAGCATTTCGACAAGCTTTTGCTTAACTCCATCTTCCAATGCTCCGATCTTGACCTCCTTCGAGCATCCTCGGTTCCTAGATTGATCACTTCAGAGCCTCTTGGTGCGGTGGATGACCTTTTCTTCTTGCCTCAACATCTGGCTAGTTCTTCGTAATTCACACCTCTTCTTCCTCTTGACTTGATAAATCGGTTTGTTGAAATCGTAATGAGCCACAGCGGAATCATCGTCGACAAAATCCGGGTCCGTCGAAGGACCGCATCTGCGTTGTTGGTAATTTTATTTTTATTATTATTTTTTTTAATTAAGTTTTTTTTAATAAAAAGAAAAGACAAAAGGTTTGTATAAAAAGTAAAATTTGATTTGATATTGTCACCTTTAAAAGAAATAAGTGAAGAAAAAAACAAAGAGAGAAAATTTGAATGCAAAAAGGACGTCCTTCATTAATGATAAACTTGAAAGTTAAAAACATGGTGGCCCTACAGCATGATCACTACGTCTTGGGCATAACGTAGGAACTATGGCATGACATAAAAAATAGAAAATTACTCTTCAAAACGGGTAACCACAGCAACATCTTCAACGAGCCAATTTGAAAGCTCACGTCCTGGGACATTTGGGTAGATCCACTTGTCCACATCATAGTCACCATCCGCTTCACCCTCAATGGCATCAACATCTTCAATCTGGATTCCACCTTTGACAAACTTGACAGGAGGAGACACCCCTTTTCTCACTGGGGTGGAGGCGAGACCTTCATTAGGAGCAAACCCAAACCCCTCTTATCCGTCGGGTAGGAAGTTCTAGCACTCTTCCCACCCGGGATGTCTGACTTGACAATAGCTCGAGCCGCTTGTAGGATGCCATGGAGACTTCACCTTTTGCAAAGGGATCTTATCGTCGACACGGCCTCGAAAGCGGCATGGAGTTTCGTGGATCTCTCCTTCAACTTCAACATACCGAAAGTTGCTCGGATGGACGACATAATCTTCTTCACCATAAATGGTGACCACCTTTCCATTAATTAAGAACTTCAACTTTTGGTGCAAGGTGGATGTCATAGCACCAGCCCCATGAATCGGGCGCCAAGCAAACAACATGGGAGGATTAATATCCATGACGAAAAAGTTGCGTCAAAACACGTGGGCCTATCTTAATAGGCAGGTCCACCTCGCCAAACACCGACCCTCAAACGCCTTAACTATCAAATCACTGGTCTTAGCACAACCCTTCATAGTCCAACTTCAAGAGGGTAGACTTTGGAAGAACATTGAGGATGATCCGTGTCAACCGGACACGGATAAAGTAGTTCTCGCTATCTCCACGGAAGCGTGTAGCGCTTTGTTATGCTTCCTTCCTCGGGAGGTAAATCAAGTCGAAGAAACCGAGACCATTACTTGCGAAATGTTGTTCACAATGCCTCCAAATTGGTTAACCGAGATCTCTTGGGGAGCGAAGGATGTTCCTAACAATGCATAAGAGCATTGCGGTGAGGCTCGAATCCTCAACAAAGCTAGGATAGAAATCTTGGCGGGCGTCATGGTCGATTATCTTGTAATCGCTCTTCTTTATATACCTCATCAATTCTTCAACATCTTTGGTCATTTCGGGGCTCGAGCGGTTGGAATCTTTGGTCTTGACTCACCCCAATCATGACTCCTTTCCCTTTTGCTTTAGCCTTGGCCAAAGCTTGGGACTTTCTCAACTAGATTGGGTGGAGAAGATTCGTCCACCGGTAATCCGACTTTCTTACGCAATGTCATGCCTTTGCTCAAATCTTCAATCTTCTTTTCATCGACTTTCCTCCTTCGGAGGTCTCCACATTCAACTTTTGCCGTCACGGTAGTACTCGGACCCATAATTCCACGGGATGGCCTTTTCGCTAGTGTAAGGTACTGGACCCGACAAAGTGATAATCACAGGAGGTTTCTTAGTCGACGGGATTGTAATGGGAATCCTTCTAGAAGTGGCGGGGATAGTGACCACGTCAACCTCATCTTCATCATTCTTCATATCAAGTTCTTTTTGACGAAGAGTCCCTTGATGTCGACGAATCTCGTCTCTCAAATTATCATAGCCTTCAATTTGGATTAAACATTGTTTACAACCATCATCACAACCAGGGAAATCTCCCTTCAACAACAATTGATTCTTTATCCACCACAATGGAGTGGTCAAACCGCTAACATCCATTATCGTTCAGACTTCCATCTTCGCAAATTGCATTGATTTCCAACATGAGGAGGTAAAGGGTCTTTGAATGACATTAGGGGTGGGAGGAGGTCCAAAGTTGATTGCCTCGTGTCAGCGGGTTGAACTTTGTACTTGAAAGCGATACAATTCTCGATAGAATGCCGGGCATTGGAGTGGTAGAGGCAACGAGCATTCGCATTAAAGTATTTTGGCAAAGTTATCGGGTCAATCTTGAGTGCACTCAATCATATTCAAACTTTGCAAATGAGCAAATACATCGCATAAGACATTGGCAGGGATCAAACTTCTTCACGGGTCTCGGTGGTGGTTGTCTTGGAACAACATCTTGTTTGAACACTAGCGGGAATAGTTCACAAGACTTAGCGTGAATTCTTCTCCTCCTTTCCTCATCAGGTGCACTTGACTCACCTTCTTTCTTCTTGGTAACCACCAAAAGCCTTCCACTGATTCTTGTCGGTCGACATCTGAATCTTTCCTAACTTGATCCCCATCTCAACTCTTTCACCAAACATCACCATGTCGGTGAAATCTTGGTCGGCAAGAGGCATAGTATGGCCCATCTAGTGTGCGGTGAACATCTCCACATCTCTCGTTCCACCATAGGGGTTGAACTTTAGCTACCTCGCGCCACCTTGCGCGTACTCTTGAAAGATTCGGTTTTCTTGAGCTAGGTTGTGCAACTGGGTCCTCGTAGGTGCCATA
This sequence comes from Vicia sativa, assembly GCA_021764765.1. Taxonomy (NCBI): domain Eukaryota; kingdom Viridiplantae; phylum Streptophyta; class Magnoliopsida; order Fabales; family Fabaceae; genus Vicia; species Vicia sativa. Next base: position 237,895,801 of record CM038792.1, read on the forward strand.
TCGGTGTTAAAGCCATAGTGTTGAGCAAAAGCTACAACCAACTCTCTCAAGTTCGCACAGGAGCAATCAAGGCCCATATACCAATCAATGGTCCATCACCAAACTATCTTGGAAAAAGTGCATCAAGAGCTTCGTCCCAGATAGGCGGACATCCTCCTAAAGTAGTACCTCAAGTGAGTTTTAGGACAAGAGTTGCCCTTGTACTTGAAAGCTGGATTTTAAATTTTGGAGGAATCTTCCTCCTTGAACCAAACCCAAGTTGGACATGTCGAACCCAAAACATCCACGATTCTCAAAGGCTTGCATGCTCCTCGAGCATCTTCAACTTCCTATCGACGGTCGGCTCCTCAACATTGGAAAACCAATCTTCAAAGTTATCTTCATCATCCGAGGAATCGAATCGAATAGTCCTTACGCTGGTTGAGGCACCAACACAGTTCTGGCGGCGTGTGGGGGTAGGCGGAGGAGGAACCACCATGACATGATCCGTTTGAGCACTGGTTCCGGCAAGATCGGAAGACCGGCGTTGACTTCCAAGCTAATTTCGGACCACGGCATTCCTTGGCGACTTCTTGATGGCTACACCTCACAACGAGCTCTCAACTCCTCTTGTTGCGAGCCATGTTCGAATTATCTCCATCAATTGCCCCATACGAGTATCCATTCTTGTCCCTAGGCCATGTCGACTTCCATCTTCTCCATCGGTTTCTTAGTTACTTCTTGTCGGGTAACGATGAGCAGCCGAAACCGTAGTCTCGTGCGTGGAGAAGAAAATCAACAGTAAGATGGTGGTCTCGATACCATTATGTATGATATGCTATGGGAGTGCATGCATGCCCATGATATGTTTTGTACATTTTATTTTCGGGGACTCTTTGAAGACTCGTTAGTTAACAATAAACATTAGGGAAAAAGCGATTAAAGCGCAATTCAACGAAATCTCATAGAAACTCAAAGTGTTAGTTGTGACTACAAGGCTTGTTCGCTCAAGCAGAGCAATAAGATTCGTCGAAATTAAATCATTACATTAATAACTAGATCCAAATATTCAAATAAGATAAGTGGCTAAAAACTAGAAATGTTGTCCACGACGAGGCTTCAAATCTCTAGTTTCGCCTTGAACTGTTCACCCTCTTGGAGGAAGAGGAAATCACTCACGGCGGGAGGTATCGGGTTGCCTTGAGGTCTTCTAGGGCCGACCGAGTCTCAAGGTACGTCAACAATCAAGCGGTTACACATGTCAACCATTTCTTTGTACTTCCAATAGAAATGCCCATTCATTCTTCGAAAGGACACTAGTTCATCCTTTTCATCTAAGACGATTGACTTTTGGATCTCATCAATCCAACCTTGGCATTGCTCTCTAAGGCCTTCGTAAGCATCCTTTTGCTATTTCTTTCTTCCCTCGTAATGTTCTCGAACTTTTTCTAATTCGATTGCTTCCATTCTCGGCGATGCAAACTTCTTCTTTGCGGTTATCTCATTTTCTAGCATTTTATTGGTTCGTGCTAGAAGCTTCTAGTTTTGAAATCTTTGCTTGAGCGTGCTTTCAATGCCCTCTTTTCTTGGCCTTTTCTTCATCTAGATAAGCTGGCCCTTTGATCTTTGGCGGTCTTGATTGTCGACGGAGGTCCCTTGCCCCACTTGCGACTCCTCAAGTTTTAGAACATCTCATCGGAGCTCTTCATCCTTTTCATTACGTATTCTTCTCCCTCTAATTCTTCTTTACCTCCTTGAGGTTGGCTTCTAAATTTTACTGAGAAAAATGCGAGAATTAGAGCTTTGTAGCTCAACCTTTCCTCCTCCATCTTTCGATAATTTCACAAGCCTCATATTCTCCTCTATTGGCACATGGTGATTACGTTCGGGATGATCAAATGGTACCTCTACAAAGTAAAGGCGACTTGATTTCTTGGACTCTCTATCACCCTGGCGATAAGATCTTCCATCAATTCGCCCCTTTGATTAATTCTCGGCTTTCCCTATGGATTTGACCCCAAGCTCTTCGGATCTTCAATACTTCGTTGCGGTCCTTTCTACCAAGTTCGTGCACAATGAAGCTTTCCAAGTGCTCAAGCCTTGGTTCATTCTCCATTGGATACCCTAATTGTCTTGTTGCAAGTCTTGGGTTATAATTGATGCAACCCATAGACCCAATCAAAGGAACATTAGAATATCCACCACAGTGAGTGATAACATCAACGAATCCCCAACCTGGAGAATGCCACATCACACCATCGGCCGTTAGTGAAGCCAATTTTTGGGACCAAGATAAGTTTCTCAGGATCTTCTCCCACGGTCCACTCTGAGGGATATGAGATGTCAACCATAAGTACAGCAGTGGAGAACAACACAGAACCACCCCTCGCTTCTTCAGATTTCTCTCATGGAGATGGTAAAGAACATCAGCCAACAGTGCAGGAACAGGGTTCTTTGACATGAATACACCAATAGCAGACGGGCTCAAGTAACCGATTTCATTAGTTGGGAATAAAACCACCCCAAAGATGAGCAAAGCAAGAATGGAGCTGAAAGTCGGCCAATCATCTTGAACACTCAAACTTAACAACTTATCTTCCAAGTTTTGCCTAAGAATACCTTTGTCTGTAATCCAAGGTGCCACCTCCCTTACACAGGAAGAAACAAGGCAGCAGCTACCTTAGCCTTATCGAGGTCTTCCCCTATGTTGAGGAAAGGAGTGTCGTCCTTCAAAGGCCAATTAAGGATTCTCTCGAACTCTTCAATTGTAGGAACAAGCTGAAAGTCTTGGAATGTGAAGCATCGAAGAGGAGGATCATAGTATTTTGCCAAAGCAATCAAGGCTTCCATGTCCACATTGGTAGTCAAAAGATCTAGGATGTTCCCAAACCTTTTCCCAAAATAAGCTCTACTGACAGGCGGAATTCTTTCACTTTGAGTTATCGACTTGAGTTCCTTGAATTTGAGACATGGAGCGATCTTCGATTGGATTCATTCTTCCTTTACGCTTCGCACCAACAAAATCTATAAGGTTCCACGAAAATAAAAGTTATATGCTAAATGGTTTTGTGCAAATGTATGCAATGCATGTTGCAAATTAAATAGAAGCGGTTCATAGGATCGGCGGTCATGGTTTCGACGTCAACGATTCCCGGGTAAGGCTAATCTTATGTTTTTGGCTAAACGTTTCTTGGGGTCTCGGATCCCTTTACAAACACTATCATCGAGAGGCCTACGTGGCGATAGTATTTGTAAAAGTATACCCCAACGGCTAAAGGATGCTCGAAACCCAACATTTGAGCGTTTTGGTCTCGGTTAGGACAACATGAACAAAACTTAGAATTATAGGTCATTTGTCCAAAGATTGATGTCCTGCGCTAACGCGGGCCAACGACCTCCTTAAAACAACCAACTCTAAGCCGGAGTCTTCGCTTCGGGCCAACAAGACAATGGAGTCAAGTGGACCTAGGCTACGAACCCTCTATTCCTAAAAGGTGACCTAGAAGCCTGGGTAGTGGGCTTATCTATGTAACAATGCCCATGAATTCCCATCACAATAATATATCAACAAAACAATATATAAAGCATAGAGGAAAATAAGCAAATAACCAATAGACAAGCATCAAGAAGAAAGCGATAAACAAATACACAAACATGCGAAGAACTAAACTAGGGTTGACTCGCTTAGTCAAAAAAAGTTTTTAAAATAAGTCCCCAGTGAAGTCGCCAACTGAAGCAACTCGATTTTCAAAAAAAATCATTTAAAATGAATTTTCAAAAACAATGAAATCGCCACCTAATTTTATTTGTTCTAAAAAGAACGGGGAAATATAGATAAAACCCACAAAATCGGATAAGGCAGTCTACTAGACCAAAAAATATGGATTCGGGAGTCGGTTACACAAGAGGAAGGTATTAGCACCTCTTACGTCCATCGTACTCGATGGGACCCATTTAGTTCAAAATGTGTTTGTGTGTTTAAAGTAAAAATGCTATCTTCTAATTAATGATCAAAAAATAAGAAAGAATGAAACAGGGTTTGTTTATTATTATTTTGAGTTTGACACGGTTTCGAAACCGCGTGCCTACGTATTCCCTCGTGCAATGGGAAAGTCAAAACTCCGTAGTTCTGGTTGAAAATATCTTGGATTGTTTGTATTGATTTTAGAAGAAAATGTTTTTGATTTTTGATAATCGCATTTGAGCGAAAAAAGATTTGAATGGGTTGAATTGTTTTTAATTGTAGATGACAAGTACCAAAACGTCGGGATATCCTCTAACGATTCGATACTCGAGATTGGCGATTGAGGTCAACCGATCTTCTCTCATCCAAAATCTTTATTATGAAAAGGGTGAGGTGAAACAAAGCTCACTTTTATTAAGTATTATGGAATAAAGTATTTAAGTCATTGGGTTACCCTCTAATGGCCCAAATACTTTACATTTTAATTAAATCGTCGGGCGAACCTCTAACAATTTAATTAAATACCATATCACTATGTTTTTTTTGTTTTTGTAGAAAAATTGATTTTTGAAAACAAATTCAATTAATTAATTTAATTTGAAAGTGTTTTAAATGTTCAAGTGTATGGAATAAAGTATTCGAGTCATTGGGTTTCCCTCAATGGCCCAAATACTTTACATTTTAATTAAATTGTTGGCGAACCTCTAACAATTTAATTAAGTACCATAACACTATGTTGAAAATTGCGTTGGACGAGAAATGATATTTCGGGTTATGGTTAACCAAGTATATGGACTTGATTAACCATGAGACCACAGTGCATGGTGATTGGTATATGGACCAATTATTTTTTGGTTATGATTAATCAAGGCAACGAGGGCCTAATTAACCTCGTGAGGATGGCCATGCCCATCCCCAACCATGAGACCCTTAGAGAATTTGGTGTGGGTAACCAAAAATAAGAGAAAGCGAGGCGTTGTTGATTTTATATTAATGTGAGAGTGGCGTGTTCAATCGTAATAAAACATGGCGGATAATGTAATAGCGGATAAATAAAGAAAATAAATTAACACACAATACAATATCAATTTAAATAATTATTAGTATAGATATTCTTTTACTTGATGAAAAATCAATTAACAATTTAATTGGTAATTCAACAAATAAAAACTACCATATGCCAAAATATTATTTAATACATCATTATATATAAAACTTGCATAATAATTGAATTTAAAGAGAAAAGTTTAGGAATGGGCTGTTTGAAGCTTTAAGTGGAGGGTGTGAGCAACAATCGAACCCAAGCCCAAAACAAAGCTGGATCTTGTATGGGTGCTTCCATGGATCATGTTGTGTTACGCTTAATCTGGATCGTTGGATCGGACATCACCGATCGATGGCTTTCGCTCTCTTCTTTCTCGTGGCTATTTGGCTTTTACGAAGGGGATGATGGGAAATGATGATTCCGTTTTGGGTGTTTGGGTTTCGTTTATGCGTGTTTGAATATTCGGGTTTTCTGGTTCGAATGATGTTTTTGGTTAGTATCTTTTACTTTGGTTCGAATGATGTTTGGGATTAGGGTTCAAAATGAACAGTGGCTTCCTCTCTTGATTACTGTGCATTTGGCTTTTATAGTGTCCTGCAATTAGGGTTCCCTGATGTCAGACTTTAGGACAAAGGCTGTTGGACAAAAATTCAAAACATTGGGCTTTGGTAATATGTTGTTTCGATCTGTTGGGCAGAAAAATATGTTATCCCAAGCCTTTTCTATCTTGGATTTTAGCAACAATTGATTTGATGGGCTGGAAAGCGATTTGAAGCGTGTTGGGCTCTTTGTTGTTTCGATTTACGATTACAGATGGCATTGTACAGCAGACTTTAGTGGTGATGATGTTTACGAACCACACCCCTTTGTGAACCAACATGAGTTGTGATTTGCAAAATGGTGGGTTTTTTGAACATGAATGATAAACAATCCTCAACACAAATCTGATCCCAAACATTTCCCCCTAATGATGAGATAAAATACTGCTTTGAACTCTTAATTCTTATTAATGCTGTCCATTATACTAACCATGTCCTTTTGTTTTGTTTCATGAACACGAGCCACGGCACCAATCTTGGAAAAGTGGTGAAGGAAGGTTGGTCAAGAAAGTATGGTCTTGAAGATAGAGCAAAGCATGGGGAGGCAAGCAACAAAGATGTCCACTAGAAAATAGGATTAAGAATAGCATATGTAGTCTTTACTTGTATGTTTGAACTTATGACCATAGATTGTACTTGTGTATGTAATCTTGAAAATGTTGTATCAAAGGTTTGAAATTTACAATATCACATATTCAAATTAGCATTGAATTTTGAGGGCTCTTGTAACATTTGAACAAACCAAAGTTAAATGAGTATTGCACTTGGAAGTTCGATCCTTCTTTGTGGTATTTTTGAATGTCATTTTGAATTCGAGTAAGATTTTTGGAACTTGAATGACAAGGAAAAGAAGTTGAATATTGAACGAATTTGTTGGCTTTTGGATTGAAACTTGCATTCGAAAATTGATAAGTTGTAAAGCCATGTACTCATTCTTGTACTCTTGTAAAACCTTAGAGTAATTCCACACTCTTGAAAATTTATGAACACAAGATTCGGTAGTTATGCATCGACATGAGTTTTAGCTCCAAATCCTTGAATACTACTAATGTGGCCTTCGATGTTGTAGCACTTGGTGTAAGAAAATTGAAAATTCACGACGAATAAAACATTCCAACAAAAAAATGTCATGAACCAAAATTACTTTGGTTAAAACAAAACCAAGTCGAAATGTTGATTTAAAATATGCGCCTAAACCCAAATCAAATCACCATTCCCATCCGTATCCTTGAATCAAATGCGTAGTAACGTGATTGTTGCACCTTAGATTCTTGAGAAAAATCGCCATGTATGATCTTGATTCATGTTCTAAGAAAAAGAATGAGGTCTTAAGAGAACTATGAGTAGAATTTGAATATTTATTCAATTTCCTAAATCCTTCTTCGAACTCAATAGTGCCTATTATAAAAGCTTTGAACTTGTGATCAAAAATCCCATTTGAATTTCCCGGCCACAAAGTTTTCATGTTGATCCTGCTTATGTAAAAATCCCGAGCCTTTTGCCACTTGAAACAGAGAATTAAAACTAACTCTAAATTTCAAATAACATCCTTGATTCCAAACCTTGGTCAATTTAGCGATTCCATAATTTCCTTTAAGAAAAGGGTGATAGTTTCCACTTGAAATTAATGGTATTGTCACCGCATCCATAAGTCGAAACATATTTGGTAGCGAAAAAGGATTTGAAACCAACAATTTCAAAAGAAACTTCTAATATTTCAATGAATGTCTTGAATTTTGCGGCGATGGACGCGATAGGAAAAGATTTAAACATGTGGCACCTTGACATTCGTAAATCTTGTAAACAAGCCCTCGGATGAATATTTTCACATACATCAACTATCACCAAGAAGCGAATAAAGTTGGCGATCAAACCAAATTCACTAGAACTGGAATTGTTGATCAATAACGCATAATCAATATCCATCCTTTTACATCTTGAATAACGAACTTGAAACAACGAAAACCCAAACTCGTGATGAATTGATCTCCGAATCGGAGGTAATGACATTCAAAATAACCGACTTCGGAGCTCCATTAAGACCATTCAATTCAAACAACCGAACACCAAGCCCTGAAACCTGGTAGATATGAACGAATAAGATTTAACATTAAAACTCGTCATTTTCAAATATCCCCAAATTGGTCGAAAACACCACGCCTTTTCTGCTCAACAGAGAAATCTTTGGGAATCAACTCCAATCCGTAACCATAGACCCAGTGATATGAATGCATGTGAGTGTTATGATAAATGCGAAGCCTAAACCAGATAAAACCGAGATAGGAGGGCAAATTTTGGGGTGCAACAGGTTCCTCTTCTTCTCTTCTCTTTGTAATCTCTTTTGTTGGGTTTTGTATATATATCTACTCATAAATCATGTACATTTGTCGCCTTTGGCGTTGTATAAAGCTTGTTTTATGAATTTGTGTTGGTGATTGTCTTAGGTTTTTACTCTATGTTAGGGGTTTGAGCTTTACTAGAGATAGATTGCTTAGATTCTTACCTAGGATGATTATCTGTTAGTTTCTGAATGCTATAAATGGGTTTAGAGTGACATTCACTATAGAGTATCGATCTTAATGCCTCTGCGTTGGTGAAGTATGCCAAAGATGGGTATGGAGGTGACGCAGTTGACTTCTGGTTGTCGAGGTAGGCCAGAAATGGATATCTAGGTGATTCGGGAGGAATCTCAATTTGGGTTAGAAATAACTTAGGTTGTGAGAGGTATGTGATGACACAGACGAGTATGATAGGTCGAGTATGACATGGGTGGTAGATTTAAGTCTGGAGTACATTCGTTCGGACCCTATCCTTTATACTTTTTGATCATTTACTTTCTGTCTTTTATTTTCAACTCATTTAATCTCAAACTCATTAACGGTAGAATTGTCGAACGACGAATCAATAACCAATCTCTGTGGACACGATACGATATAATCTAACCGGTATATATCACCCGGTAAAAATTAATACCCAACTCTTTGTTTGCCGCTTTACCGCCGCAACACTCGCATACAAAGATTAGACACAAATCAGTAAGAATAAAAAGAATATAAAAATAACACAAAAGAAATTTTAGCTGCGGAGCAACAAAATTTTAATTGAACAAAAATTAAACTCTATATGTTTTCAGTCCCCGGCAACGGCGCCAAAAACTTGATAGAAAATATAGCAAGTGTACAATTTTTCCTTGCAGTAATAATAGGGAAACTCCCAGAATGTCGATCTCAAGGACGACGTATCTGTATCGAGTCCAATCTATGGTTCAATTAAACAAAAACTTGAATTTGAGTTTGGTTTGTTATTGTCACTATAAAATTAAGCAAAATGTAAATTTTGGATTTTTACGAATACGAGGAATATGTTAGGGGAAGATTGTGATTTTCCATGCAAAAACCTTAAATCCTGATCTTTTCAACAAGTTCATAAACATTCAATTATCCACCCTTTAGGTTATTTTCCCCTAAGTCCTTAGTAGAAAAACCTTTGAGCATTCAATCCTAATTCCTAAGTCCTTAGAGAATTATGATGAAATCAAGCCTTTATTTTATCAAGGGTTAAATCAGGTAACCATAGGGTATCCCTAGTCCTAGGTGATATCTATTATAGTCTAATCGTACAAAAACCTTAACCCGTGGTCCAACTATTTGTTAACCTTAAATCAGTCTTATTGGTCCGACAAACAAAGCATAAAAACATTGAACAATTAAATTGAATAATTAAAACTATGGAATTGATAACTCAGGAATTCAACATCGTTATAGAATCAAATCGGGGACATCCCCTAGCATTGGTTGGTTTATCTACTCATATTGTTCAAAAGAATTTAAATTATATAAAAGTTAAACATTATAGATAAATGATGGAATTTGATCTTCAATTGTTGCGGCTCATGAAAAATCTTCATTCCCCAAGAATCTCATATATTGCTCTCTTCAATCCTCTCAATTCTTCGTGTGGCAAAAATTCCTCTTCTCCTTCTCAAAATAAGGTTTATATAGTGTTAGGTCATCCCCAAGTAATACCAAATATCCAAAACACCTTTAATGACCCAAAGCACTAAAAAATAGCAAAAATCAGAATTCTTAGCGTAATGGCCGACACGGGCCGTGTTACCCGATACGGGCACCCGTGTCATCTTTTGTCTCTTTTGCACACACCCCCATATCCTACAGAGGGTTTGACACGGGACATGTCCTGCGACACGGGAACCTGTGTCAGTCTCTGTTACTTCATGCTTCAAACGTCTTTCCCCTAACACGGCCTATGTCAGGAGACACGACCATCCGTGACAGGGCTCCTATAGCTCTAATTCTGAATTTTCTGACTTATGCACTTTTTCGTTCCGATTTGTCCTATTTTATTCATGTGAACCTGAAAACACTAAAATACAAAACCAAAGCATAAAATGAGATAAAATGAAATAAAATGCTAGACAAATAAAAAATGATAACTGAATTCGATGCTAAATATATGTGTAAAAACCAATGACCAGTCTCTTTAAAAACCTATGTGCTCGCAGGGGAAAAGAATGTCCCCATAATAGAAACAATGTTTTCAAAATGAATTATACACTTGACAAAGGCGATACCTCATCGTAACTAATCCAATTGATAACCTAACCAAACAAAACACGACTATAAGCTTAACAAAATCTTTGAACTCTCCCTAACCTCTTTATCTAATACATGTATGCTCCTCTAGAACAATGTGATCAATGTTTCATCTTTTTAAGGTGTTGTCCTCTCCTCTCGGGGCTCTGCTCCAAGCTTCAGAACCATAATATTCACTTCTTGTGCCTCCATTATTGGAAGTGGGTCATGACTATAATAACCATTTTTAGCTTTAATCTATTCAGATACCATATATTTATGGTCTTATGATCACCAAGGATAACCTCGGTACATCTGTTGGACGACGAGTACTTCATACACATGTATAGTGTTGACAAGGCAACTTTTAAGAGCTTTAAAGTAGGTTAGACCATGATCATGTTGTATGAAGAAGTAACATTTATGACGAAGTATCTTACCTTTATAATCCTCACGCTTTTCTATATATTTTGAATATGATCTTCAGGATGATGTAACCCTTTACTTGCACTTGGTCTCACGAGAACCCACTAACGAGTCTAAGAAAGCTTTGAGGTTTTCCGGATCTAGGAAGAGTTATTGAATGCCTCCCAATAAAAAATATATATAGAATTCCCTTGATCAATCAATACTCGTTTAATTTAGTAGACATCATACCTTATGGTTATGACCATTGGGACACTGCCATCGCGATAAATTCCAGCAACATCCTTCTAAGAGAAGGTGGTCTCATTTTCTAGAGCTTCCTTTTCTCCAAGACCAAAGTTGATAGGTGAACCTTTTAGGATCAGAGCGTGGTATGCATATCTTCTACATGTATAGGTAATATCTCTTCTCAGGCCAACCCTTTTGCTATGGTGTTGAGGGTATAATGTAACACCCATTTCTAACCCCAAATAAAATAGAGCATATATCATAGTAGATTAGCATGCATACATACAAAGGGTTCCACATGTTATTTTTCGCACAATAGAAAACCAAATAAAATAACTTCAACATGCACCTGGTCATAATAATAACACTATTCAAACTTCATGTTTCATCACTTTATGCATATCACAGCGAAATAATTCTTCAATTTCATTTCTTCAAATATAAATATAATTATATCCCATACTATAATCATAAACAAGCATAATAACAGATTCATAGCATAATCAAGCCAAATGAATCCAAACATCGACACCATGGCCACACTATATTTTATCCCAACATACGAATTAAAACAAATGAGAGTATATAACAATATCTCATAACAAACATGAGTTCAAATAACCCCTGTGTTACACGGCCAGAACAATGACTCACTACCTAAGTAAAACGGATAAAAACGAGCTAAAACTCCTCAACTAGTCTCGTGCGAAGCACCACTATCCTCGGGACCTGCATGATGTCGCATAGAGCATCACATACAACCGAAGGGTGAGAATTCAAATCATTATCAATATATATATATATATATATATATATATATAATCGAAAGTAGTGTAGAAATAAGCATCTATTAAAGAATTCCCAACACTTCATGTGATATTCCATATAACCTAATTCCACGATTCAAGTACCAAAGAATATCATTATACAAACATTGCAAGTATAACATATTAACATTTATCACATATAGCATTAATATCACCAATATAACCAATCACATAATCACTTAACCAATTACCACATTTCCAATTCAAGCACACATTCTTTAATGATACATGAGATGCCAATGCAATGAAATATGACTCATGCATATAGTACCATCGTGAACATCAAGCTCACTTTTCTCCCAATTCAATTATTTTAGAATTAGAGTCACACTTTAGATCCGGACAAGACCAAAACCACCAAATATGAACATATAGTTCACCACTTATATTTCCACTCAAGGATCAAAGCAATCACCAATGTGAATATATAGTCCACCGCTTATGTTTCCTCACAAGGATTAAAGCAATTACCCAGAGTACAATCTTCCCATGAATGCATGTGCAATTAATCAACAACATATGCAATTAAGATTATCACCAACCTTAATCATTTAAGCATATCACAATAATTAAACACTTTGAATTATCCACCTTTTCACAAACAAACATACAACATGACATTATCACCAATAAAACAATACACATAATATTCACCTTCACCATACATCACCAATAACATATAGCACACAAGCCAATAAATGTTACTTTCAATAATCATCCAAACACAACATACATATACCAAAATCAAGTATCTTGTTCATAGCATTTATCAACTCAACACACCATAATAACATATAACAAATAATTCCAAAACATATTATTTCCATTTATCATCAATTCATAACACATAACAAATAATATGCAAACGATCATTTTAATTCAACACCAATTCACAATGTACATAACACATATACATGTCATTTTTCCCAACCACACAATGATTAAATCATCTAATGCAAACAAATCTATTTTTATCAAAAAGGTCATTGCACTAGCGTTTTAACGCTTCGAACGACACTCAAAACGGACTTAAGGTTTGTAAGTTATGAATATTTGAAACTTTTACAAATTGAAAATCCCGACATCATACACTAACACCAAAAAACCCTCATTTAAATGCCAATTAAATTTATTTCTAGAACATGTGACTATTTTTATAATAAAGTACATTGTATTAGCTTTCCCCAGGTTCAAACTGCGCGTCAAACGGACACCCGAAACTCAATTTTTGAAGTTTTCTAAAAAAAATAGAAAATTGCAGTGGTAACCGGTTACCATAACTGGGTAACCGGATTCCCAACTCTGGCAGTCCCAAAACGATATTTTTCTGCTACGAATTGCACTTCATTTTTACTCAAAATCATTTTTATAACATACTCAAACACATCTATTACTTGTAATCATCAACACACAACATATAACACATTCCTAACACATTTATCACATCAATTCCATCAAATTTCATAGATTTCTACACAAACCATAACATTTAAAGTTCATGGAAATTGAAATCAAAATGACCTATCATGTTGCTACCCATTACCCAATCTCATATAAATCAATAATAATAAGGATTCTTCTTGTTACCTCTTGTAGATTCACTTCTAGGTTCCTCTTTTTCTTTTTCCTCTTTCTCCCTTTTTCTCCTCTTCTTTTCTTGTGTTTCATGACAACATTAATTCCAACTGCTATTCTTACAACTCTAATTTACTAATGGGCCTAATTCCACTTACCCATTATAAATATGACATAAAGCCTCATTCTAATTATTTCCTATTCTTACTCATAAATTTAATTACCCAAATATCAAACATTATTCAAATAATTCAAATATTCACCAAATCACACAATTTAATTAATTATTATATAATATAATAATTAGTAAAATAAATAAATAAATAATAGAAATTAAAAACTGGGGTGTTACATATGACGCATAAAACTGTCTTATTTTCCTCTGTTTGGCTCATTGCCCTTCTAGGATTTGCAACTTTTAGGGGCATCACACCCATGAGATTTGGATCCACTTGACGACTAGGTTTATTCGCCTTATACATATATCTATAATTGAGCTTCTTGGATGAGGTGCCCAATCTCCTTTTTGAGTCGATAAACATCTTCATTTTGGTGACCATTGAACTTTTGAAATTTACACCACATGTTGGGTTTAGATCTTATGATGTGTAGCTTGAAGGCTAGCAAAAGAGAAATATCATATGTGTATGGGACTTCACACCATATATATCCATGTCTGGTGTTTAGGGGGTGTGAAATTCTCCGAAGGCCTCCCACTCCACTTGAAGGTCAAACTTATCCTTGATAAGAAGGGTGCAATGACTTTTGAGCAACTATTGCAAGGAATCATGAATATGAAATATCCATTTTCTTAGCATTCTTAGCCCTTTTCTTTGCATTGTTATCCTTACCCTTTATGAAGCATTCATGCCTCATTACTTCTTCCATGTTGCAGATCTCTAGCAAGGTATTCCTTAAAATTTTCGGGACTCAATCCTTTTTGGAAGGCTCGTACGAACATTTCATGGTTTGGGTGGATGACCATGATGATTTCCTCATTGAACAGGAGAAATACACCCTCAAGGATTTTGAAGGCCCCTAGAAAATATTGAATAGGTTAGTGTTTGATATCTTCTTGTATCTACTTGTCGAGAATCGATGAATCAACTTTTCTACCAGGTCCTGATAAGTGGTGATTATCAATCATGGAAGGCTTACATACCACCACAGAGTGGCGTCCTTGAAAGGTGATGGAGATGAGTTTGCACTTTAAATAGTCTAAGGATCCAATGATCGCTATTTGTATGTTAATTAAGAAGACATGCTCTCGATAATCGCTTCATCCATCAAAATTTATGAGTGATGGTGGCTTGAAACATTCTAATACCTTCCCCCAATTCTCATCTAAGTAGGGATGACAGGCAGACTCAAACCCATGGGGTCCACCTGCACCCAAACCCGAGTCGACGAGTGAAAACCTGAGTTGATTGAGTTCGGGTTTAGGTGCCACACGATTTTTTGGGTGCGGGTTCGGGTTCAATCAAACTCGCACCCGAAACCACATTCGCTTAGACATTAAATTACATAAGTATCCCTAAATATATATATATATATATATATATATATATATATATATATATATATATATATATAAGTATAAAAATTGAAGACATTAATTTTAATTGCAATGTTACCGACTTGATGGAAAGTTGTAATTTAATTCCTTAATTTCTTTGAGAGATCTTGATGGAATTTTTGTGTTTCAAATTTCAATGTTGTTGTTATATTTTTTGTGTTTTTGCTGCACATTCGGGTTTGGGTGGAAAAATCTGAACCCAACGGGTGTGGATGTGGGTGTTATTTTCCCACCCGAATAGCCTTGAGTTCAGGTTTGGATGGTAATTTCAGGTGCGGATTTGGGTAGTGTGAAACCCACACCGATCCGACTCGTTAACATCTCTACATCTAAGAAAGGTTGCGTGAGGTTAAAAATGTTGTCTTCTAAATTCTAATTTTAACAATGCAAATCGTCCATAGCGGCATGCATCTTCACTATGGCATCATGGTCGCTGACTGTCGATCAAAGTCTATATTCACCATATTTGAAGGGATTAAAGAGGAAGACAGCGAAATGGTTGTCGAATACAAAAGTGGCACAAGTCAATTTTACTAGGGTCTCACGAAGGGCGCCAATTATATTTGCTAAAAGTGTACACTAGGAATAATTATATGATTGTAGAATTTTTGTGGTACATATGGTGTTTTTAAAATATTTAGAGCTAGTTCGCACACAACGGTGATAAAAATTATTCCATTAGGATCTAGTAAAATCATCCCATTGTAACAATAATCTTAAATGTTTCACACACACACATATATATATATATATATATATATATATATATATATATATATATATATATATATATATATATATATATATATATATATATATATATATATATATATATATATATATATATATATATATAAATTTTATGTATTTAAGAGAGAATAAAATATAATGCCCAAAAAAAGAGAGAGAATAAAATAAAACAATATAAATATGAATGGTGGCAAATGTTGTGGTGCTATATAAGAAAACCATTCATTAACTTGTGTTTGTTATTTCAAAGTGGTTTTTTGTGAGGTCATTTGTTTTCTACATTCTTCTTCTTCTTCTTCAACTTTCAAAACATGGGAAAACAGAGCAATGAATCACAATCCCCTGTTTCTGACCCAACAAAATTCTCAATTCTTAATCTCATCGACCTCTCAAATCCCAACATAAACCAATCCGTTAATCTACTCAAACAGGTTTGTAAATTCTTTCTATCACCCTTTTACTTGCTTCAATTTACTCTGTTTTTTTTTTCACAAACATTAACCTTAATTTATGTTTTTTGGGAATTTCTAAAGGCATGTTTGGATTCTGGTTTTTTCTATGTTGTAAACCATGGAATAAGCGAGGAATTCATGGACGAGGTTTTTGCACAAAGCAAGAGGTTTTTCTCTCTTCCTTTGAAGGAAAAGATGAAGATTTTGAGAAATGAAAAACACAGAGGATATACACCTGTTCTTGATGAAACACTTGATCCTCAACATCAAATTCATGGTACTAAACTTTTGATTTTGTTGCATGTGTGTATTATAGATAAAAATTTCATTTTTTTTTAAAATTATTTTCCATTGTTTTTCAAGTAGGGGATTACAAAGAGGGTTTTTACATTGGAGTTGAAGTTGATGAAGATGACCCAGAATCAAGTAAACCCTTTTATGGGACTAATAAATGGCCTGAACCAGGTAAAAAGAATCCATTTTTGGTTTTTGAGAAGAAAAATCTAATTTTTATTCAATTGGTATTCCATTTTCTTGAATTTTTTTGCTTTGTTTGATGTATTTTTTTTTTATGTGTAGCTGTTCTTCCAGGATGGAGGGAAACTATGGAAAAGTTTCATAGAGAGGCATTGTAAGCATATCATTGATGTTATTTTTCTGTCATAAGATTAAGATGCAATATTAACCGCGTTTGATGCTGACACATATGATCATATGATAAGGGTTTTAAAAAACGGTCGCGTAAAGACTTTCGCGATTTTAGTTGGTACACAAGTGTTGGGACACTGATTGTGGTCATCACGGAGTGAATTAACCATAATTTATTCTTCAATATAGATAACGGTGATAACGACATCGATATTCGCGGCCGCGGACCATTTTTTAAAACCTTGCATATTGTCGGTGTCGACTTGTCAGTGTCTTGCCCTAAATTAGGTTTCGACAAACATTGACTTCATTTGAATCCTTGTTCTTTGTTCATTGTGGGAGGGGGTTAAAACTTTTTTCCTCATTACTTTCTTGTAAGTATGGTTGTTAGGGTTTTAAATGAACACAACTATATAAGTTAAAACTTTCTCTGAACCTGCTTTGGAACTCAAACTGCAACCACGTTAATTTTATATGATTGCACCAACATAATAGATAGTATGTCTTGGTTTGACAAGTATTGCTTTTGCACTCTTTTGTTTGAGAAAAAATTGAATATGATCGCGGTTTTTCGTAATATGGAGTCAACTTGTCAAGTAGTGTTTTATGATAAACATTTATTAGTCTTCTTCACATATTTGTCATTTTTTTCGACTAATTGTTTTATTTATTTGGAGAATCCAGAGAAGTCGGGAAAGCAGTTGGAAAGATAATAGCCCTTGCACTTGATTTGGATGTCGATTTTTTCGATAAACCAGAAATGCTTGGAGAGCCGATTGCAACTCTGCGTTTGCTGCACTATGGAGGTATTGAATCGGTGTTTTTGGTGTCTTTGTCGTAGCTCGTACAATTAGAAGGATAACTTATATAGTTGTGTTCATTTATGTTTTGTGAAGGTCAAATCTCGGATCCCTCAAAAGGATTATATGGAGCTGGAGCTCATACTGACTTTGGTTTACTTACACTGTTAGCAACCGATGATGTCGCAGGTCTTCAAGTAAGGACAAATATATGCTGTAATTAATTAAGAACCTTTCAAGCACATAGACCGCACACAACACTGACACATAAATGAATGTAACC
Source organism: Vicia sativa (assembly GCA_021764765.1). NCBI lineage: Eukaryota > Viridiplantae > Streptophyta > Magnoliopsida > Fabales > Fabaceae > Vicia > Vicia sativa. Next base: position 237,913,545 of record CM038792.1, read on the forward strand.
ACGTGTGTTTATGTCATGTTGGTATCAGACACTAGAAATGTCTTCAATCTGAAATGTCAGTGATACGTAATAATGAACGTTAATGCCTTTCGTTGCAGATATGCAAGGATAGGGATGCTAAACCTCAGAAATGGGAGGATGTGTCACCATTGAAAGGGTTAGTCCTTTTGTCACTGTAGATTTTACCGGTTAGAGGAAAGTAAAAGGTGTTGGAGTATTGCATATTGACTGGCTGCTTTTGTTGCAGGGCATTCGTAGTGAATCTCGGTGACATGCTTGAGCGTTGGAGCAATGGTGTTTTCAAGTAAGAAATCTTTCTCACCTTGTCGTATTTTTGAGCTTGATCGAGGCAGACATATTTCTATCCTTGGAGGAATTTATAAGACTGGTTAATAGCTTTCATTGTGTAATCAACTATTTGATTTGCATTTATTTTCAGGTCCACATTGCACCGAGTTCTAGGAAATGGTCAAGAGAGATATTCTGTAAGTCCAAAAAATCTTTCTTTTGACTCAACGTTTTCACATTCCCCTTTCGAAAACCTTAATTTCTTTGTAAAACTAGTGCTCGCATTGTTTCGTATTGATTCTCATTTGAAGTTTCTTCGCGCACATTAAGAAATTCAATAAATTACTTGACGTGTGTTATAATATCGTGATATTGTCTTGTTCAACAGATTGCGTACTTTTTGGAACCTAGTCATGATTGTTTAGTGGAATGCTTACCAACCTGCAAATCCGAAACTAACCCTCCCAAGTAAGTTAGTTTCGTTAAGAGAATATCTAGGTTTATCATTGTTGCAACTGCAATTACATTGTCATTTTTGGAACGGCAACAAACACGGTCGATGTGAATGTAATTGCAACCAACCACATATGATTAGGAAAAATTGATGTCACTTTAAAGTTAAAGTTGCGACCCGAAATGTGATCCCGTAGTATAAACATAAAATGTCTTACATTTTCTCCTTTTGTTGTTGTAGATTTCCTCCTATCTTATGCCGCGACTACCTGAGCCAGCGCTACAACGACACTCATGCGGATTTGAGCATTTACAAGAAAGAACAATCTTAAGTAGAAATAGTGAGTCTTTGGAGCTGAGCAGCATAGAGAATTTAATTTCTTAGCCATTGTGAAGTTGGTTAAGCTTTTCTAGTTTCATGATGTTTTAGGAATAACAGCATCATATCATAAATAAAAATAAATGTTCTATAATGATGTTCTGGTTTGGGTGTTTTCATTCTATCATACTCAATTTATTTATTTTAAATAATAACACTTGTGAGATCAAAAGATAAGGTATTTTATTTTGTCAAGAGATAATACAAGAGAAAAATAATAATACATGCATGACCTTATGTCAGCATCCATTCCATTCCATTATGGCTGGCAGCCAAGTTCAACTTTTCTCTTATGGTCAATACTGACTTCTTTGACTTCAATTCCTAAATGACTATGTTAAGCAAAAGTTAGTTTTTCTTTAACCGGCAAGAATGTTGACAGGGGCAGACTTTCCTCCCAAATCTTTTCAAAAGCTAATTAAAATCCAAAAACATCATTTGGATTTTAGGGGAGACACGTTTTTAGAATGTTCAGATGTTAAAATCTTAACTGAAACTTGAAGAAATTGCTCAATTATGTTATATTAATGATACATTTCAAATTCCAAACAACAAACTATACATTTCACCGACCACTAATAGTTGTTTTATTTATTTATTTTTGATTCAACACTTGATTTTTTTTATGGTCAAAATATTATTCTCTTAATCTTTGTTTTTTTATGGTCAAAATATTACTTCCTCTTCTTTTTAACCGTTAAAATTTGTCTCAAAATAATAGTTTTTTTATTTTTTCAATATAATTTTTATCAACTTTATTTTTTATCTATATTTTTTTAAGATATGACAATATATAATAACCAATAATAATTAAGGATAATTTTATTAAAATATTATTTTATAAAAATATTATTTTTATTGATTCAATTATTATTTTTCTTTGTATAACAATTATTCTTATTACTCTGAGAGCAACATGGGAAAAACTTGACACCACTATCATGAGGTTCCGTGGTGGGATGGAAGTTGGACAACTTTTGCCTTAGAAGTTTTGAGGCGAATCATAAATAGAACATCTTTTACTTTAGAAATCCAAATTTGAACACTTTTTAAAGTTTAGTGTCTTTCTTTTTGAAAAAAAAACTTATTTCTAGAATGTTTTAGACAAAGCTCATCCAATACGAAGTTTTAGACAAAGCTCATCAAATACGAAGTTTTAGACACAGGCTTATTTAGAATCGGTATATATTTATAAATTAGTTTATAATTAATTTGCATTTATAATTGGGTCTTTATATTTTAAACTTTTTAAAAATCAGTTTTTGTTCAACATTTTTTATTTCTAAAATAAAATAAAAATTAAAAAAAAAACATTTTTCATTAAAAAATTAGTTTTTTGTTTTATTTTCTAATTTTTATGTAAAATACATTATTTTCAAAACAATATTTTTCTATTTTTAAAACAAATAATTTTTTATTTTTCATACTTTATTTTAAATAAGTATTTAATTAAAAGATTTAAACTAGTTTTTAATTTATGTTTTGTTACTGAATTGTTTATAATAAGTGCTTCATTAATAATTTAAATAGTTTAAGTTTTTTTCAGTGCAATTTAATTTAGATATATAGTTCAAAAAAATTAATTCAATTAACTATATTTTTGCACATCTATATGCCCTCATTATAATAAGTGCTTCATTAATAATTTAAGGATGAAGTAAGGATGACAAAGAGAATTATAAATATTGTGGTTGAACGTGACTCTAAAGTTCGAATAAATACGGTCAACCAAGAGATGTGGAGTAACACAACTTCTCAGCCTTGATTGTAAGATGACTAAAAACTGTTGATTAATTCAATCATGTTTTGTCGAAAGAAAAAAAAAATTCAATCATGTTTGACGTCAAGGTTATCTGTGTATAGATTAACTTAGTTCATTATAATAACTTTACTTTCAGGAACATTGAACAAAAGTAAACAATTTTAGAGACTGCAAGCGGATATATTTCTTGATGTACGTGAGTGGGAAATAAAATAGGAAAAATTTTAGATACCATTTTTTAACTGTACTTTTTATTATATTTATAATAAAATTATAATAAATATATTTAAATATTGTTTAAAATGTAAAAATAAGAGGAAAATATATATATATATATATATATATATATATATATATATATATATATATATATATATATATATATATATATATATATATATATGAGGAATGATAGAACACACCCACTCATTTTTATGAAGGTGTGTTTTAGCTACACCTTTGGGTGTATTTAATGTATTTTTAGTCATAATTTAATAACACTCTTTCCAAAATGAAATATGGGTATTTTAAAAAATGTCTATAGGAGATGTTAATTTACACCAACATAATTTGTAGAAGGAGTGTTTTAGCATCATACACCTTATGGTGCATTTAATCATTTTTAAGTTAATGTTTGCTATAACACACATTCATGAATACAAGTGGGTGTATCCTAGCAAAATATATATATATATATATATATATATATATATATATATATATATATATATATATATATATATATATATATATATATATATATATATATATATATATATATATATATATTTTGGACCGTCCAAATGAATGTCGGACCGATCAGATCTTCAGACCTTACAACGAGCCAACCAGCGTTGATTCGGTCGTGGCAGCAATTCTAGTTGCCCTCAATCACACCAACAGCCTGATTCTCCAACAGGGTCAGCGTATAGAGACCCTCGAAAAGGATTGCCCATAGTCTCCACTCAGAGACCAAGGGTGCTTGATTCTCGTAGTCCGTCACCAAGAAATCCTGGTCGGAATCCATCCCAGGATCATGTCGACCGATCTTTTCCAAAAAAGAGGGGACACACTCCTCCTCGGAAGAATCGGGGATCCCCATCGCACAAGAAAACAAAGAACGACCCACATCGCCCTCACGATCGTTCCCTATCACCAATATCCATGCAGCATAAGAGCCTCTCTCCTCCCCAATGCAAGAAGAACAAAGACTAAAGGAGGAAACAAATCAGTAATCTAGGAGATACTTCCCCGGCCAAGCATCGAGAAAAAATATCCTTGTATCGATGTGCTGGCCATTGAGGAGAACAATTCCTGGATGACACCTGTGTATAAATACCTCAAGAGCGAAGACCTATCGATCGATCCCAAGGAAGCGAGCGTCGTAAGACGAAGAGCATGCTCATATGTCATCATCGAAGATAAACTATACAGGAGAGGATTTTCCATCCCACTTCTCAAATGCATCGAAGAGTCCAAAGTCCCTTACATATTAAAATAAATACACAAAGGCATCAACGCCCAACATCTAGGGGGCAAGTCAATCGCCTGAAAATCTCTCTGAGCAGGTTATTTTTGGCCGAACATGCAGCTCGACGCCAAGAAACATGTGAAGAAATGCGACAAGTGCCAACGACACGGGCACATGCACCTAGCTCCCCCAAACGAGCTTAAATCTTATTCATCCCCCTGACCCTTCTCATAGTGGGGTATGGACATTCTTGGCCCGTTCGTCGTTGGGGCCAACCAAAATAAATACTTGATATTGGACATCGACTACTTCACCAAATGGATAGAAGTCGAGGCATTGGCCAAAATCCCAACTCAGAACATCATGTGTTTCTATAAGAGGAACATATTAGCCCGATTTGGCATACCGCAAGTCATAGTCACTGACAACGGGACACAATTCACAGATAGAAACTTCCAAGATTCCGTCACTCACTTGGGAAACGTGCAACACTTCGCTTTCGCCGAGCACCCTCAAACTAACGGGCAAGCTGAAGTTGCGAGCAGAGTCATCCTACGAGATCTTAGGCGAAGGTTAGACAAAACGAAGAAAAAGTGGGTCGAAGAGCTACACAATGTGCTCTAGGCCTATCGAACTACCCCTCACTCATCTACCGGGGATACCCTCTTTCGATTGGAATACGAGACCGAGGCGGTCATTCCTGTAGAGATCGTTGAATCGTCAAGAAGAACCGAATCTCCGCTCGATGAAGAGATTAACGATCAATCCTTGATAAGTGTCAAAATGTAGTTATTTTGTATATACGTTTTGTGGCACTTATCCGTTCTTGTTTGTTAATAATCGTTGAATAACCTCATTTTTAGTGTATAATCAAGTTTTAATGTATTTGTGTAATAAAGGTATTCATTCATAATCAGGTATTCATTCATAATTGGAGCATTGAGTAATAACGTATCGAAGACACGACTTCAAACGCACGATTTTAAGTAATAAAATAGAACACATAAAGCAAAGAATGAGTTTTTCAAATATTTCAAATAGTCATGAAAGCTTAATATTTATTCATGGTTAGATAGAGCATTGAATAAGTTTTTCAACGCTTTAAACCGGACGCAATTTCGAGTTACGGTTCTCAAGTTATGACGAAAACAAGTGCTGATTTTTTTTGGAACAACACAGACCGCGCTGAGCGCCACAGACCAGGCTAAGCGCGCCCTGCAATTCCAAAACTCTTTAAAAGTGGATAAAAACACATTTTTAGGTTATGGGTTGGGTATTTTTGAGTCCCAACACCATCAACATCATTTTTTGATAGATTTGCTTAGAAAACAACATTGGAGCTTGCATTTGAATGATCCAGAGTCAAATCCCTCGTCGATTGGTGTTGATAAACCAAGAAATGTTTGATTCCTCTTCTTCTCTTCTCTTTGTAATCTCTTTTTTTGGGTTTTGTATGTATATCTACTCTTACTCATGTATATTTGTCGCCCTTGGCGTTGTATAAAGTTTGCTTTATGAATGTGTTGGTGATTGTCTTAGGTTTTTACTATATGTTAGGGGTTTGAGCTTTGCTAGAGATAGATCGCTTAGATTCTTACCTAGGATGGTATCTGTTAGTTTCTGAATGCTAGAAATGGGTTTAGAGCTGACATTCACTTAGAGTATCTGATCTTAATGCTTCTGTGTTGGTGAAGTATGCCAGAGATGGGTATGGAGGTGACGCAGTTGACTTCTCGTTGTCGAGGTATGCCAGAAATGGATATCGAGGTGATTCAGGAGGATTCTCAATTTGGGTTAGAAATAGATTAGGTTGTGAGAGGTATGTGATGACACGGACGAGTATCGTATGCTAAGTATAACTGGACGGTAGATTTAAGTCTGTAACGGGTAGTGTGCATTCGTTCCAGACAAGTTATCTATCCTTTATACTTTTTATTCATTTACTTTTTGTCTTTTATTTTCAACCTATTTAATTCCAAACTCATTAACGATAGAATTTTCGAACGACGGATCAATAATCAATCTCTGTGGACACGATACGATATAACCTAATCGGTATATATCACCCGGTAAAAATAAATACTTTACTCTTCGCTTGCCGCTCAAATACCACAACAACAAAATGGCGCCATTGTCGGGGATTGGTTTTATTGTTTATGTATTGCGATAATTCCGTTGTTTTTGAGTTTTGTAATTAATGTATATGTTGTATAGACTTTGTATATGAATTTATATATTGTTACTTGTACATATTGTGTGTTTACTTTCCATACTTGTACATATGTAGGTTTTCCTTGTTTTCAAGTATTGTTGTAAGTTGTCTCGTATTCGTAACATTTGTTGTGTGTTTGTTAGGACACTTTCTTTAGGTTTGCGCGGTAAGGCAATACCATGGCATGACGAGAGGAGGTTACTAGTGCTTGCATAATAAAGGCGTCGAGCTTACGACGTAAAACAAGCATGTTTTGTTTATGTTTGTTTACGTGTGTGGTGACTTGTGTTTTAACAAGTTGAAATAAGACATGTTCTTAATTTCAAATTTTTACTTTTCAACTTGTTAATTTATTTTCACCAAGTTTGTGTATTGTTATTTGCTTTTGTTTTGTTATGTCACTTTGTTGTTTTCTACAATTTTGTAGTGTTTTAGCTTATGGAAGTGTGTATGTATTGTAAATATTGTTTAGATGTGTAAATGAGATTGTATATGTGTATTAGTGGAGCTTGCATAGCAGTTGCACCTGTTGCTGTTATTTTTCTGCAACTAGTGTAGCCCGCTTAACGCGCTCTGTTGGCCCTTAGTGCGCTCTGTTGTGCAGAGCCAATGAATTCTTTTAAAATTTCATTTGGTTTTCCTTTTTCCCACTTTCACCAAGGCTTTTTGTATTGAATAAAATTAGTATTATTTTTCTAACTCTTTTGTTATTGTTTGGACTCAAATTTTGGTTCGATAGCTTGAGGTTGCATTTTGTGATTTTCCGAGTTTGATCGTTTCAACTCGCGGATGTATGGTAATGATGGTTTTCAAAGTTGGTACATGTCAGATACTCGTTTATCGCTTTCTATAGCATAACATGTTTAGGAAATTTATCATTTGTATAATTACCATGTCATTCATTCATTTTGCATTACTTGCTCATGAATTGAATCACTTTAGTTCCCTTTTTAACCATAAATGTGAGGAAGCTTTCCATTGTTTACATATATTGGAGGCCACATTCTTGTTTTAACTGGATTTCATTATGTTTAATCTTTTTTATGTTGATTGTATGAATGCATGAAAATGATCAAGGCATTTTTGTTCGATTTTGAGCACAACTACCATAACTGAATATTCAATTCACCTTGTGAGTCTGTGAACCTTTGTTAGCCCATTTGAGCTTTTTGTTAATGTCCATGATATTTTTGAACTTAATGCTTGTCTATAAGTATTTGGTTTTCCTTTTTGAATGAACATTAATTCTTTGTTTTCTTGAACCCTCAACTATATGTTGTTGTATGAATTTTTACCGTGCCTTATAAAGTAGGGAGTATTCACATAATGATGTTGGTTGAATTCAAGTTGGGGAGAAAAATATTTGCTCATTTATATTGTGGTTGATATGAGGTTGAGAAAAGAAAAAGAAAAAAAATATGAGAAAAAGAAGTGAAAAGAAAAAGAAAGAAAAAAAGAGAAAAGTTTTGAAAAACAAAAAAACAAAAAGAGTATGGATAATGTTGTGTTAATAAGTGAGGTGTGTTGGTTTAACAATTTGTGATGACGAATTGTAACACCCGTAATTAAATAAGTGATTTAATTTAAGATTATGAAGTATGTTCCAATTTATTTAGTAATTAAGTAAATTGTAGGTGGAATCGGTAATATAATAATCGGGTAAAAATAGTTAGAATAAAAATAATATTAGAATTATTCTATTATTTGGAATAAATAAATTAAATGTAGAATATTAATTATAAGAGAAAAATTAGTATTTTTGGGGAGAATTATTTAATAAACCAAATTTTTAGGAGCTAATATATAAGTTGAGTAACCTAGTAAAATAAGGAGTGAATGTTGCTTGTCAAACAAAAGACCTAGCCGTGGAGAGAAACCAACAAGAGGGAAGGGAAGAAAAATTGAAAACCAAGGTTGCTAGGAAGGATTTTCTGCCCGATAAATTGCTGTTTCCGATCGAATTTCCGAGTTCCCGATAATCCACAGGTAAGGGGTGGGATTCGGGTTTTATAATCGATCGTAGGATGATTTTTATGTGGGGTTTAGGACTGCTTAATGATACTGTAAATCCGAATTCGTCGATAAAATATTGTTGCAGGAATATGCTGTTAAATTAATTGTTGCATGTGATTGTGTTAAAAAAAACCTGATATCGATTTAACTATCTGGCATGCGTGTGGTTTTTTTTGGTGTGGATTTAATTGGAGGAGGCGACCGTCCCTCTTGGCAGAGAGAGTAGGGAGGCGTCTGCCTCATTGGGAGAGAAGAGAAGGGAGACGACCGTCTCCAAGCCCTTAGGGGAGAAGAGGCGTGCGCCTCAGGGCCCAAGTGGGGCGTCTCAAAACATGGCTTTATGCTACGTGGGTTTGGTGAGTGTTGGTTAGTGACTTGTGCATGGAATAACCATGTGAGGTAGAAACATAGCATAGGAGATTGTACTGCTAGTATACTTTTATAATAACAATGGCAAAAGAGTTTGTAGCAGAATCAAGCACTGGAGAATGGTAACAGGAAAATAGTGCTAGGAAGAGTAAATTGTAAATAGGTATTATAAAAAAAAAAGATTTGGTGAGTGCTTCATATATTACAGGAAAGCAATTAAGTAGTAGCAGAAAATATGCATGAAATATTTTAGTAGCAGTGGGAAGAATTATATCAGTAAGAGTGGTATTTAGCAGTGCAGGGAGTAATTAGCAGTGTAGGATAGTTAATAAAATGATTCATAATAATGCTGGATTATTAATAACCTATCAGAATTAATTAGTAGGATAAATAGAACTAGGTAGTAAAGTTGCAGAAAACTGAAAACAGTGCAGAAAATAATACTGTCAGTCGAATTAAGCGGAGAAATTAGTTTATCGGAATTGGACAAAATTTTACGGGATAGTTCGAGTATACGGGTAGTTAATTAAAATAGTGTCACTTTGTTGAATTTCGCATTAATTGATTGATTGTTGATACATCCGGAATGTGTTGTTTATGTACGAATTGGATGATCTAAGAACCGTATAATCATATGGCAAAAGCTAAAGATAAAAGTTGTTGAATAAAATTTACCGTTGCATATTGTTGAAGTGGTTAATTGGTTGTTGATGTTGAAGTTGTTGATTAAGTTGATGCCATTAGTGCATGATTTTCAGTTGTCGTTATTTAAGTTGTGGTTGGAATTTTGTCTGTTGCATGGAACATAGCATGTGCATATTAAGTTGGCCTGGATTGGCACCACGTTGTAAGTTGAAGGCTTATGCCTTGTTTAATGCCTCGATAACCTGGCATATTTTACGTTGGGAGTTTTGCTCCAATGGATCCACATGCATCTGCATTTGTCGAGTCGCATTTGAGTCGTATTTTAAGTTGTTGTTGATTGTCGGTTGTTTTGTGTGGATATCGCATGTTGTTGATTAAAGTAGTATTAAATGTATGTTTCTTTACCTAGCATATGAATTATCGTACTTTCGCTTATATTATTCGATATCTCACCCTTTTCTTTTGTTGGCCGTTACCTTTATATTGGTAACGTGCAGGTAATGAAGAGTAGGAGCATTTAGTAGCTTATGGTGTCGTCGCTCTGATACGTAGCACTCGGGGGGAAACGAACGCTTTGTTTTATCTATGTTTATGCATTTGATTCCGTTGAACATAATTGTGGTTTTGATTAATATTTATGATCTACCGTTGTTTTCAAAGATGCTATGCCGAATTTAATTAATTATGTTGAGATTTCCGCTGCGGTTATTTAATTAAGGTTGAATTGTTAAAGTTTAATTATGGAGAAATTGTTCTTATTTTTATGTGTTACGTATCCGCCAAGGAGTAAAAGGTTTAATGTTATTTTTGAGTTGAATAAATGTAATGCCCCAAGTTTTTAGTTTAAATTTCCGCACTCTGATTTTATAATTAACGTTGGGTAGAAATGGGGTGTTACACGAATCGTTATAATTACATATGTAATGCAGACTCAAATGCATGTGGTACCAATCGTGAACCAAGTCCACACCCTGTTCCGCTTACACCTCGGAAAACAGCGTCAATCAATGATTCGCTCATGCATCATTGGGTCAAGAATCTAGCCTCACCACCTCTGTCCATTAGGTACGGATATTGGTCCTGCAAGCTCAATTCCACGCAATGGGAATGAACCATCAACAATGCTTATGCATGCACATCAGAAGCATGCAACAGTTCAAAATACGAAATATGAACATACAACATTATTTCATTCATGATCAATAACAACAACAGCACATGCTAACAGAGAAATCATGAGTATAACATTAATCACAATACATGGAATCAACATACAACATTTACACGCAACGAATAACCACAAAATTACAACGTATTCTTACTACGGATATTAATTCTTCCAGATCTCAATTACTGGTTTTGAAAATATTTTCATTAGGTAGTACTCGTTCTTTTCCAACGATACCAACTATGCCTAAATCGGAGTTACGGTTAAAATGATATGACTATAACCGTTTCAGAAAAATTCATGTTCAGCCCAACACAGTATGCATCGATGCATAGATGCATAAGGCTATGCATCAATGCATAAACAGCTTGTGTCGACCCATAATTAGTATGCATCGATGCATAACTTAAAAATTCTGCATTTTTCAAAAATTGTTCAGTATGCATCTATTCATACGCATTATGTGTCGATGCATAACTTTGTTTTTGGCCTATGTATCGATGCATACACATCTTGGATCGATGCATAGCTTCAAAGTTTCTCCTATGGATCGATGCATGGCTCTATGAGTCAATGCATATCTTTCCAAAGCTTCTGGTTTTCAAAAATTCCACTGCATGCATCGATGCATAAAGCTATGTGTCGACCCATACTGTTGTTTTTCATCAAAAACTCAATTTTTATCTACTGTTACAAATTTCCATTAAATTCAATCATCACCAAACATCATGTCATCATAAAACAGAATTAATTATTGTGTTTTTACATCAAAATTGATCACAAAATTTGTTTTCTAATTAACCTATATTCATCTTACATAGATTAATCATTCATAACAGTTCCGATTATGATTTTTACGTCGGATTATAACGTTAGGGCACACTCAATTATCCTAATTCGAGATTCCTAACGGATCGATTCGTTCTATTGATCATCAAAACCTATAAGGCATAATAATCAGATTCAATCCCCCCTTACCTCGCGATGAATCTTTGAATTCTCGGCGTTTGGCTTTTTCCTCTTTTCTCTTCTCTTTTCCAAAAGCACGTACAATGCAAATCCTAATTTCCTCTTCTTACTTGTTTCCTTTTATTCCTTTATTTATTCCTTTATTTAATCCTTTTTATTTGCCAAATAATAGAAATAAATTAATTAGGATTAAGTAGAGCTTTTTACTCCATACATCCTATAATTCAACTTTACACCCCCAACACTCCCATTATTTAATTAACTAATTAAATCCTTTAATTCAAAAATTCCAATAATTAAACCTTTAATTAAATTAATAATTAAATTTCTAATTATTCAATAATTGAATTAATTTTGGGTGTCACAAGTCATGTCCATTGAGTCACATATGTCAGCATAAGCGATGGGGGTTGTAGCCTCGGCCTTAATGGCAACTTGTTGATAGCCATGGGGGTTGTAGCCTCGGCCTTAATGGAAACTTGTTGATAGCCATAATGGCAATGATGATGGCCTCTAATTACGGGCATGAGCGATGGGGGTTGTAGCCTCGGGTACCACATGCATAAACATTGTCGAGTCGCATTCTGTTTCTGTCGTCGTTGTGGTTTATGTTGTTCAAGTTGTTGAGTTGTTTGGTGATGCATTAATTGTTGTTGATTTCGTGATAATGTTAATGACGATGTTTTACCTCTGATGTTTGGTAAATAAAATGACGAGGGCTTATGTCATTTTGATGATTATGACGAAGCTGATGTGTTGTTGTGTGTATGTGTTGTTTTATGATGATTTATGACGATTGTGATGATTTATGTGGTGATGATAAAAGTTATTATAACGGGTGTTATTTAATATGTTGTTTTGTTGATTGTTATGTTGTAGTTGGTTGAAGCGGTGAATGTTGTATGATTTTAGATCTAATATATTAGTTATCATACGTTTGTTTATATTTTTCGATATCTCACCCTTTCTATTTGTTCGTCGTTGCCTTTTATATTGGTAACGTGTAGGTATCCAAGAATGAAGGATTAGTCGTTGTTAGTTCAAGTTGGTGTCTTGCTCTGATACTGTAATACGGCGGGAGAACTGACTTTTGGAAATTGTTTTGCTTTTTATCGAAAATGCTGCGGATAGCAAGAGTCGCCACCTTTTCTTTTATCCAATTAAGGGAAGGTGAAAAGAACAGAAAAAGACCTTCGTTAGATTCTGAGTAAGGGAGAAGGTTATGAAAAGGGATGGTATTAGCACCCCTTTCCACCCGTAGTTATCTACGGGCTCTTAGTTTCTTTAGCTCACTTTAAAATCTGCTTTTTGTGTGTGTGTTTGAAAAAATATTTTGAAAAGGCATTTCGCTTTGACTTCGTAATGATTCACGCTGGAATGTATACGAAGTGTTTGGAAATGTTTCATTTTTGAAAAGTGTTTTAACTTTGACAAAAGTGTGAGGTGCGAAAAGCATTTTGATAGAGCAAGCAACTAAAAGTCTTATTACCTACTCAGAATGGTCGTTTTCGTGTTGTTTTACTTTCCTTTAGAATAGTGCTATCCATACCATTAGTTGGTAGGTAACCCTATTCGTTGGATGTAAAGGGACATTCGAAGGGACATCAGATGGTCATAGAAGGCAACTTGTAGGAGTATCCTAGCACATTCGAAGAGACGATCATCACTTTTCGTAGGCAACAATCGAGGGACAAGATCATGTTTTTGTAGGCCGCGTCGAGGGACTATGATCTTTGAATCGAAGGGACTATGATGATATGTTTGTAGGCAACGGTGCTAGGACACCTCTACGTTCGAGGGACTTGACCATTTATTCGAAAGGCAACGAGAGAGAATAACCTAGGGGGTGCATGTGTGAAGAGAGTGTGTTAAATTCAGATATGTTATCTTGAAATTAGAAGTGATCTATGTTCATTTTTTATCTTGTCATACACGCCTAGTTACTAGCAATTTATATGGGTGTAGAAAGTAAAGTGCGGAAAAGTAAATGTCCTACGCTATTACATGGCTTTGGGGCAGTTACATAATATAGGAGTGCAGAAAGTAAATCCTAATTAACTATTACATCCCATGAGCAGTTACATAATATGGAAAAAGAATGCGAGAAAATTAATCCTAACTATTACAACCTGGAAGCAGATACATAATAATCGGAAAAGAAAAGAAATTCGCATAAGTGAAAATATGTTAGTAAAAAAAGATTTTTGAGTTAGGAAAAAGATTTTAGGTTAGTAATCCTAATTAGATGATAGAATAATTTTTTGGAAATTTTCTGTATTGGTTTTAATAGTGAAAAATAATTAAAAGTCAATTTTATGGTTAATTAACAATTAATTAAAATATGCATGCAAAAATATTAATTTTTATGCCAACAATCAAATAAACATTTTTCTGTCCTAAATGCAAAAAGAAAATATTTTTTGGTGATTTTTTGATGCATTAGAAAATTATTTGAAGAGAAATTAAATTAAATGAGAAAAATAAAGAAAATAAGAAAATATGGTTAGTTTGGAAAAGTGGTAAAAAAGAATTGCTGGAGCTAGGGATCGAACCCTGGTCCTCTGGGTTATATGCGCACGCTGCTTGCCACTAGACCAACATGCATTTGGTGTTAGCATTATGGAATAAAAACAATATAAGTGAAGTTAATTTCTGAATATCCAACCAAAAACACGCGCCAAGAACACCATCGTCCCCATTTGAAATTTTAAACTTTTAGCTACGGTTTTGGTCCGTAGCCACAGCCTTAAGTGACGGCTTCGTCCGTCACTATATCACCTGCAGATTTTCAAAATTAACAATACACAATATAAATTTATGTGGAAGACATGGTTCGATTGGAATCGACCCCCTGAACACGAATATACCCTCCGTTTCGTCCAATTTTGCCTATTTTGAGGAATCCTAATTTGAGGTTCAGAAACCCTAACAATGGCATAATCTTGTACATGCGTCTAAAATCAAGTTAAACGTACCAGAAAGCTTGCAAACATCATCACGATCAAGAATATATGGTCAAATCATGTTTATGATGCATAAATAACAGAAATCGAATTTAACATAAAAGGATGCAAACCGTGATTGTGCTTTCGTGATTCTGGATGCTTTTGTGACCTGTGAGGGTCTGGAATGGATCAGAGGAACTCCAGGAATCAATTGCAAGGCTTGGAATCGTCTGAATCGAAGCAAAAACAAGGCTCCCAATTGCTTGAATGTCACAGTTTTTTTAAAGTTTTTTAGGGTTCTTGGAGGCAAGAGTTTCGTCCTTTGTACTTGTGAATGCATTGTGTACTTATAGTGGATGGATTTAGGTCAAGAATCATGAAGAAATTATATGGCCAATCAATGAGAAAATATTTGATTTGGTAGGAAACCAAGTATTGCCTTTTTTGATCAAATCTCATTCAATTCCTTTGCCAATCAATGCAATTTCGAAATTCACAGCTTGTATGGCTTGCTTGGAACTCAAGAATGAGAGAAAAATCAAATTTGCAATTAATTTTGATTTTCTATCTTTTATTTTAATTAAATTGGCTTTTAAATGATTAAAATCCAAAATAAATAGAAAAATAAAAGATAAATTCGTAGCCTTGGGCTTGGAGGTTCCAAATCATCTAAGGAACAAGTTTGAACCAAGAAAAGTTAGGCCCATTTGTAAAAATTTTGGGTTTTGTCAAGTATTTCTCTTTGTGCACCTCCTAAAAAATGCTCAACTTGTGCAAGGTGTATCTTGCTTAATTTTTAACATTTTTGGGTGTTCTTGGACTTTTTAGAAAGCTCAAGATGTCCTCTAAACAACCTCTTTGGTTTCATCTTATTTGAAGTTTCCATGCTCAAGAACACTTCTTTACAAAAAGTTGACTTTTTGTTGACTTTGAAAAAGACCTGTAATGTTCTGATCCATAACTTTCAAATGAAGCATTTTCTGACCAAGCTTGTGAGACATGAAGTTGTAGAGAATTTAATTCTATTCAAAATGAGCTTTAGTGGGAAATTTTTTGATAAAGTATGTGAAAGTTATGCCTGGTCAAAGTTCTGTTGACTTTTGTCTAAGAAAGCCCAATTTGGAAACTTTGACTTTTGATCAATTCTTATTTTTCTTGATGAATCATGATCAACCCTTGATCAAATGATGAATATTACTTCAAAATATTGAAGTTGACCAAAAATTATGAAGTTTGACTGTCTGTTGACCACAGTTGACTTTTTGTCTAATACAACTGATTTTCAACCATCTGAGCAATTGTCTGAGGAAACTTGACTTGTAAGGCTTGAAACTTGACATGAAGATTCTTTGAAGCATATGATGAGGCATGATGACCATTTTAAATGTTGGAGGCTCACCCTAGCTTGAGGATAGCCAAACCCTAGTTTGGGTTGATTGCTTAGCAGAGGGTTTATCTGGTCAACCCTTGTAAAATCCTTGAGTATGGAGATGTGGAATGTCTTGAGAAGTAGGAGGGAAATTTTTGGGGTATGACCATTGCCCCTGTTCAATCTTCTTGTACTGGAAGGGTTAGATTGGCATGCTTGCCTTTCGTGGCCTGAAGGTAGAAGATGATTGAACACTCGAGTACACCTGAAAATTTGCACTCGCTGTTGATTGATGATGCACTGGAATGGGCTTACAGATGCTATTTGGAGAAATTGTCGACTTTACTGGGGACTGAGTCGTACGCTAGACTCGCGAACGTCTCTTGAAATAGGAGAATCGTCGGAGATGAGCTTAAGATGTCATTCGGAGAGACTGATGCTGGGGAATGAACAGTACGTTAGGCTCTACTGATAATCTTGAAGATAGAAGGGAGCACGAAGATGGGCTTAAGATGCCATCCGGAGCGAACGATGTTGAGTCGTACGTTAGACTTCAACACTTGTCTATGAATGAAGTTAACGGTTTGTATTGGTTTTTAACAAAATATGCAGCATTCTAAAAGTGGAGAGATGTCGACAAGTAGTCGGAGATGGGCTTAAGATGCCATCCGGGGCAACTGAGTTGTACACTAGACCTGTAATTGCCGTTGATAATAAGAGAGCCAGAATAAACCTTCGTCTTAGTTATTCTGAGGCAGATATTTGGCAGAATATGGATAGTTTTCCCGTCTCGATTCGGGTGTTAATCCAATGCCTGTTGCCGAAAGACAACTTGTATGGTCCTTCAGATTGGGTTTCTCGTCTTGCTTCGGGTATTAATCCTGGACCTTCCATTTGGAAAAGATTTGTACGGTCTTTTAGATTGGGTTTCCCGTCTTGCTTCGAGTATTAATCCTGGACCTTCCATTTGGAAAAGATTTGCGCGGTCTTTCAGATTGGGTTTCCCGTCTTACTTCGAGTATTAATCCTCGACCTTTCATTTGAAATACATCTTTTTCCTGCTCGGGAAAATAAAAACTTGACAGGATATGGTTAGACTTATGCAGATTATGATGCATGCGAACATATGACAATGTGTATAAATGATATATGCACATGTTATGACTTTTATGAATAATGTATGATTGTAGATGTTGTGGTATTTCAAAACATATCCATCTTGAAGAGGATAAGAACGTCCTACTGGAGATTTCGACTTTCGCTTGGGGATAAAGTTGCTGAAAAACCCTGATTTGGAGGAGAAATAAATGTCCTTGATTCCTCCGATGCATTATCTGACCAAGTTTCGAGCCTAGATATTAATGATGAAAGCTGAGAGATACTCCACTGGGGATCTTGTGCGTAGACCCTGTTCGGGAATATCCGATTACTTCCTGGAGACGAGGTTCGAAGATTCCTTTGATGTGGTGAACCTAAATTTTGTTGAAACCTCTGGCTGGAGAATAATGGAGATGTAGGTTTCCTCTGATGCACTATCTGACCAAGCTCCGAGTCAGGATACTGCTGCCATCGGGGAATGACGATCGTTGAGAGATATTATGCTGGGGGTAAATACCTCTGCGTATGCGAGATGAACTTGAAGCAACTCGATTTTCAAAAATCATTTAATTTTCAAAAATAAGTGAAATCGCCACCTAATTTATTTGTTCTAAAAAAGAACGGGAAAATATAGATAAAACCCCACAGATACGGATAAGGCGGTCTACGACCAAAAATAAGGAATCGGGAGTCGGTTATGTAAGAGGAAGGTATTAGCACCTCTTACATCCATCGTACTCGATGGGACCCGTTTAATTCTAAGTGTGTGTGTATATCCTCAAGGGTTGACCAGATAAACCCTCTACTAAGCAATCAACCCAAACTAGGGTTTGGCTATCCTCAAGCCAGGGTGAGCCTCCAACATCTCCAATGGTCATCATGCCTCCTCATATGCTTCAAAGATTCTCCATGTCAAGTTTCAAGCCTCACAAGTCAAGTTTCCTCAGACAATTGCTCAGATGGTTGAAAATCAGTTGTATTGGACAAAAAGTCAATTGTGGTCAACATACAGTCAAACTTCATGATTTTTGGTCAACATCCTCATTTTGGAGTCACATTCATCATTTTATCAAAGGTTAATCATGATTCATCAAGAAAACTCAAGATTTGCTCAAAAGTCAAACTTTCCAAATTAGGGTTTTCTAGAGAAAAGTCAACTGAAATTTGACTAAGCATAACTTCTTCATACTTTCTCAGAAATTTTTCCACCAACTCTCATTTTGAAGGAAATTCAATTCTCTACAACTTCATGTCTCACAAGAATGTTCAAAAAATGCTTCATTTTGAAGATATGGATCAAAACATTACAGGTCCTTTTCAAAGTCAACAAAAAGTCAACTTTTTGTATTGAAGTTTTATTGAGCATGGAAACTCCAATTGAGATGAAACCAAAGAGGTTGTTTAGAGGGCACCTAGAGCTTTCTAAAAAGTCCAAGAACACTCAAAAATGTGGAAAATTAAGCAAAATACACCTTGCACAAGTTGGGCATTTTTGAAGAGGTGCACAAAGAGAAATACTTGTCAAAACCCAAAATTTTGCAAATGGGCCTAACTTTTCTTGGTTTAAACTTGTTCCTCATCTTATTTGGAACCTCCAAGCCCAATGCCACGAATTTTGTCTTTATTTTTCTATTTATTTTGAATTTTATTCATTTAAAAATAAATTAAATTAAAAAATAAGGTATAAAATCAAAATTAAATGCAAAGTTGACTTTTCTCTCATTCTTGAGATCCAAGCAACTCATAAAAGTCGGCAAATTTTGAAATTTACGTTGATTTGACAAGAAATTGATGAAATTGGATCAAAAAAGGAAGATTTGATTTCATACAAAATCAAATATTTTTTACATTGATTGATCAATATTTGCTCTTGAATTCAGCCCAAAATCCATCCATTATAAATATACAATGCATACAACATGAGAAAGAACAAAAAAATTGCTTGGAGGAACCCTAACCTAAGTCAAAAAATCCGTGCCTCTCAAGCAACTTGCAGTCATAGTTTTGCTTCGATTCAGCCAATTCCAAGGATCCAAACACATTCCTTGAAGCCTCCTGAATCATTCCAGACCTTTACAACTCTCAAAAACATCAAGAATCACGAAATCCAGTTTTGGTTTGTTCATACTTTTTCCAAATTCGATTTTTGTTATTCATGCATCTTTAACATGTTTTGACGTTTGTTTTGTGTTTGGATTGAAGTTTGCAAGCTTTCTGGATAATTTAATTGCATTTTAGGTACCAAAAACACAAGATGCCATGGCTAGGGTTTCCTGTTGCGTTTTAGGGTTTCTCTAAATCCGTTAAATTAGCCAAAACCAATGCCATCAGTGCATTCAGGAGATGTTTTCCAATCGATCCATGTAGCCATGACTAATTTATATTGCCTGTATGAAGTTTTTGAAATTTGCAGGGGCTATAGCGTCGAACTCAGCCGACGCTAAGTTTTCAAAAATTCAAACGAAGAAGACGATGTTCTTCGCGCGTGTTCTGGGCAACCAGGATTCAAATTCGCTTAAAATGATTTTGTTTCAATGTTTTGACACCAAACGCGCTTTAGCTCAGTGGTAAAGGCAAGGCAGCGTGAGTTTTCACCAGAAGGTCTCCAGTTCGAATCTGGCAAGACCAAATATTTTTTTTGCTTCTTTGAAAACTAACATATTTTTCTATTTTTCTATTTTTTTAAATATTTTTCATACAATTTAATTTATCTTCAAATAATTTTATCATGCATCTAAAAATCACCAAAAATATTTCTTTTTTGCATTATTATCAGAAAAATACTTATTTAATTTTTAGCATTAAAATTAATATTTTTGCATGCATATTTTATTTAATTATTAATTAATCATTAATTTGACTTTTAATTGTTTTTAAATTATCAAAACGATCCAGAAAATTACCAAAAAAATATCTTATCATATTAATGTCATTACTAATCAAAAACATTTTTCCTCATTCAAAAATCATGCCTTTTACTAACATTTTCTTCTTATGCAATTTCTCTTGTTTTCCGATTATGTATTTGTTCACAGGTTGTAACGTTTCGGACGATTTTTCTTGCTTCTCTTTTTCAATTATGTGACTGCCTATGGGATGTAATAGTTTAATTAGGATTTTTATTTTCCGCACTCTTATTATGTAACTGCCCCAAAGCCATGTAATAGTGTAGGACTTTATCTTTCTGCACTTTATATTTCCGCAATTTATTTTCCGCACCCTATAAACTGCTAGTAATTAGGCGTGTATGGCAAGATAAAATTGGACATAGATCACTCATAATTTCAAGATAAAATATCTGAATTTGACACACTCCTTTCACACATGCACCCCTTAGGGTAATTCTCTCTCGTTGCCTTTACGAATACAAATGGTCAAGTCCCTCGAACGTAGAGGTATCCTAGCACCGTTGCCTTCAAAACAAATCATCATAGTCCCTTCGATACAAAGATCATAGACCCACGATGTCGCCTACGAATACATGATCTTGACCCTCGATTGTCGCCTATGAAAAATGATGATAGTCCCTTCGAATGTGCTAGGGTACTTCCTATAAGTTGCCTTCTATGACCATCCGGTGTCCTTTCGAATGTCCCTTCTACATCCAACGAATAGAGTTACCTACCAACTAATGGTGTGGATAATGTTATTCTAAAGGAACGTAAAACAACACTGAAGCAACTCGATTTTCAAAAATCTTTTAATTCTCGAAAACAGTGAAATCGCCACCTAATTTTATTTGTTCTAAAAAGAACGGGAAAATATAGATAAAACCCCAAGCAAGCGGATAAGGCGGTCTACGTGACCAAAAAAAGTGGGATCGGGAGTCGGTTATGTAAGGGGAAGGTATTAGCACCCCTTACATCCATCGTACTCGAGGGGACCCATTTAATTCGACGCATTTGTGTGTGTGTGTGTTCATTGCTAAGTTATGAATACCCAAAGAAGAAGAATTGTTTATTATTATTTTGAGTTTGGCACGGTTTCGGAACCGTGTGCCTACATATTCCCTTGTGCAATGGGAAAGTCAAAACTCTGTAGTTCCTCTTAAAAAGGTTTTAAGTTTGTTGTGTTGATTTTATAAGAAAAATTGTGCATTAGACATTTCAAATGTTTGAACTTGGACTTGTTTAGTTTGTTTGAAAATCTTTAAGTCCACGTTCGTGTTTGAAATGACTATAGCACTCTCTTTATCGGAAAAGAGTTTGATGATCGCATATGAGCGGGAAAAAAAGATTTGAGTGAGTTGGATTGATTTTTATACGGGTGAAAAGTACCGAACAATAGGACTAGCATCCTACGATTCAAATACTAGAAACAAGATGAGCTCAATGCTCAACGAGTCGTCTATCATCCCAAAAGTTTTTTTCTTATGAAAGAGTGAACTGAAACAAGGTTCACGTTATTAAGAATCTTTAAGCAGTTAGTCTAGCATCCAACGACTTAAAGATTCGAAGTTCATTTTCTTGCAAGTGTTTAAACAATTAGTCTAGCATCCAACGGCTTAAACACTTGAGTTTTCTTTATGAAAGAATTTAGAAAATGCACTCGACGTTGGATCGAGGTTTGGAACCTTAATTGCGAAAGCATTCTGGTACGCGTGCTGAGAGAAAATGGAAGCGGGTTATGATTAATCAAGTATATGGACTTAATTAACCTCGTGAGGATAGGTGCTCCTATCCCCAACCATGAGACCCTGGTGCATGGTGATTGGTATATAGACCAATGTTATTTTCGGGTTATGATCGATTAAAGCAACAAGGGCTTTAACCAATCTCGTGAGGATGGTCATGCCCATCCCCAACCATGAGACCCTTTAAGAAATCGGCATATGAGCCAATCTGGATGAAATCGAATTGATTTTAATTTTGATTGTGTGCAAAGTGTACATTGGTGAATAAATACTGAATGAGTAAATAAACAGACAAAAAATACCATACAATACAATCGGAAATTTAAATAATTATTAGAGATGATTTTTTCTGTTTGATGAAAAATCGACTTATAGTTTAATTGATAAATCATCAAATAAAAACTATCAGATCTAATAATTATTTAGTACATCGCAGCAAAATATTATTTACGACAAAATAAATTAATGGAAATAGAAAGTTCAGAAATAGCCTGTATCGCCGTGACTCTGGACGGAGTATGAAGAGAAATCCATCTGATCTTTGGCTGGTCCAAAATACACTCACGTGCTAGCGAACCGAGTGCAATGCTTCCACTCCAAAGTACTCTGACGGTTCCGAAAAAATGGCAATATTACACCATATATGTACATTATTTAATATTCTTTTTTGTTAAAAAGGAATTTGTTCAAGAATAATAAAATAAAAATAAAACAAATGGATTTTCTTATAAAAAAACAAGGTGGTGACACTTGTCACCACACCATCATATAAAAAATAAATTAAATTATTTTTTATTTTAAAAAGAAAAAGGAGAAGAAAAATTGGAAAAAACATAAACTCTGTTTTCTCTCTTCACGCGTGGTTCTGGGTTCTCTCTTGTTCTCTCTTCACGAAACCCTCACTCTCTCGCCGGAACTCTCGTCGTTCCCTCGCTGTTTCTCACCGTCTCTCATCGGAACTCTCTCCGTTCCCCCACTGTTTCTCACCGTCTCTCATCGGAACTCTCTCTGTTCCCTCACTGTTTCTCACCGTCTCTCATCTCTCATCGTCGCCGCGATTCTGGAAACTACTCATCTCTCTCAATCTCTATGTTTGCATGTTTAGATTTCTGATGTCGCTTTGATATGTGTTTGTTACAGATGGTTTTGGCTTTGGAACCCTAGAATCCCCCAATAGAGGCTGCGAATCTTACCTCTTCGACGGTAACGGGTGAGACCTTTCCGAACTCTTCTTCTTTCTCAAATATGCAGAACTATGATTTCTGAAACAAAACAATATCTGAAGGTTGTTGGTGTGTGAAAATGATGAGTGCTATGTTGTTCTGTTTTTGCTTGTTTTTGTTTTGGTATGTTCTGTTCTTGTTCTGGGATTTTTTAGTGTTGTGTTTAGACTGGTTTAGGTTTTTTATGAGGACTGATACTGCACTTGTTTTCTTTTTAGAACAGATGCTACACACTTGCTATCTTTTGAATATTTTTGTTGTCTCTACTGCTCTATGCTTCTGTTTGCTTTTGAACTGATATATCTCTTGATTATATTTCTCTTCTTCTGTTTTTTCTACTGGCTTAGTACTTTTGAACAAAGACAGATGCTACACTTTTCTGAACAGAGCATGCTTTTTCTGGTTGGTATCCCTGTTGCCACTTTAGAACAGATTTCTGCCTTGGTCTATTTGCTTGATATTGGCTTTGTTATCACTCTTGTGTTATACTTTTTTGTCCCTCATTGGTAACATGCCCTGTGGTAATTAGTTGCTTGTAGTTAATAGCAATTTTCCTCTCTTGGCCACATTTCCTGCTCTGATATTTGGAACTGAACTTTGGCATTTTGTCAAATTTATGTATGTTGTCTGTTGAGTGAAAAACATTCACATTATGCTGATAACCAAGAAAATGGGTAAAAAAAATCTCCCTCTTGCTGCCTGTTGTGCCTCTTGTATGTTGACTGCTGTATGTTGACTTTATTTGAATAAAAACTGATTTTTTTTTGAATTATTTTGCCAAGTTGTTGGGCTGTTGGGCTGATTTCATTTGGGAAAATATGATGTGTTATCTGATTTTCTGCTTTGTACCTCTCTTTGTGAACCAACAACGAAAGTTGTTGTGATTTGCAAAGGAAGTAACGGTAATGGCCGATGAAGGAACTTCGGTTCCGAGGCTTTTGAAACAATTGACCTGATTCCTTAACACAACCCTCATGATGAGTCCGAAAAACATAATTTTCTTATTTTCGTATGAAAATTACTCTGTTGCTATTAATTATATCTCATTCCATTGTTT
Organism: Vicia sativa; assembly: GCA_021764765.1. Classification (NCBI taxonomy): domain Eukaryota; kingdom Viridiplantae; phylum Streptophyta; class Magnoliopsida; order Fabales; family Fabaceae; genus Vicia; species Vicia sativa. Next base: position 237,937,599 of record CM038792.1, read on the forward strand.
CAGATGACAAGCGGACAACACTGTGTGGAAGTGAAGAGGAATGCCCGGATGAAGAGAAATTCGAAGGAAACCAGGAGCTTACGGCATTAGGATAACATTAATACATTTGTACTTGTAAAACAAAAAATTAGAATGTTCTGTAATAACGGACAAAGTTCCGAAATTAATAAATTCCAATTACTCTTGCAAAAAATATATTCCTTATAAAACTTAAATATTTTTATCATATCGATTTGATATATAAAAATATTCAAATTCGAACTATAATTCCGATTTCCTCTTGTCATGAACGAAGTTCTTCGTAATGCTTCCCCGCTACAAACCGATTTCCAGGAACAATCCTTCATTGGGTTTAAGATCCACAAAACAATAAAGTATTCTCTCTTTTTTTTAAATTAAAACTCATGAAAATAAATAATTATTATATTTCCTGAATTAAAATTCCAAAAGACGAATAATTTCTCTCAGGCGAATAATTCTCAGACAGATCCTTTTGAACTAGATAACTCCAAGCCTCTTGGACGACAGTTTGAGCTAAATCGAATCTTTCCTCCGAAGACAATGAACGGACGGACAAAACAAAGGGGAAATTTTGGGGTGCGACAAACACGAAAACGACCAATTCTGAGTAGGTAATAAGACTTTTAGTTGCTTGCTCTATCAAAATACTTTTCACACCACACACTTTTGTCAAAGTTCAAACTCTTTTCAAAACGAAACATTTCCGAACACTTTGTATACATTCATACATGAATCATTACAAAGTCAAAGCGAAATGCCTTTTCAAAATATCTTTTTTCAAACACACAGAAAGCACTTTTTAAAAATGATCTAAGAGCCCGTAGATAACTACGGATGGAAAGGGGTGCTAATACCTTCTCTTTTCATAACCTTCTCCCTTACTCAGAATCTAACGAAGGTCTTTTCCTATTCTTTTCACCTTCCCTTAATTGGATAAAAGAAAAGTCGGTGGCGACTCTTGCTATCCGCACATTTGCGATACAAAAATCTCAAAGTCAGTTCACCGTATTACACTGTGACTCCGATGGACTCTGCAGTATTTACTCTTATCTACCCTTGGCTTGGTCAGGGTTTGTCGAGGAAAGCGTACTCCCCCTTGTTTGAACTCAGAGTACGCACAATCGGTTAGGATACGTTCCCGAGAAGTGGTGAGGGGTGTAGTCATTGAATCAACCCACCGGCCCCTTGTGGTCTTTGGAGTCTCTGGGTTTGTCTTCCCGCCTTCTCTCTCCTCCTCGACGAGATGTTGAGGGTTCTTCGTTCTTGGAGCTCTTGAAATTTTCCATGTGTCGGGTGTCACGAGCAGAATTTGTGACCTCTTTCTCCTCGTATTGGATATACGTTTGGGCCTTCAGGAGAAAAGCATCCAATGTGGAGGGTGTCTCGATGCCTATTGTCTTCGCGAAGTCACTTCGAGGTCGTAGTCCTCTTTCGAGGATATATTTTTTCATGTCGTTCGTAGTTGAATCTTGGACAACTTCTTGGTTGAACCTCTCGATGTATGCTCGAAGAGATTCCTCTTTGCCCTGAATAATGGCTTCCATGGATGCCTCTGATTTCGGGTGGCGTCGGGAGGCAGTGAAATGTCTGGAGAATAGTCTCCTCAAGTGTTTCCAGGACGTGACTGAGCCTTCGGGCAAGCTTTTGTACCACACCATGGCTCCTTTCCTCAGGGTCGTAGGAAACAGGCGGTACTTGATGGCCCCACGAACACCTCGGTAGTCGAGCAAAGCATCGATATTTTCTATATGCTCGTCAAGGTCAGCAGTACCGTCGTATTGGCCTAGATAGAGAAGTTTCTCTAAACCGGATGGGATGGGGGATGTCCATGATGGCCCGACAAAGGAGACCGTGAGGTTCGTCTTCGTCGCTTTGGTCGGGAGAGAAAGAGACAAAACAATTTCTTATGTGATGGGGGAGAGTTCTCTCTCTTCCCTTATTTTGGGTGACGGAGAGCGACCGCGAGGGCGATACGATTCATTTTTCATCTTCTTCTTCGAGGGAGATCTCCTCTTCGATGCTTCCGAGGTGGGGTGTGTCCCCTCTTTTTCGGAACGAGTCGATCAGGACGATCTTCTTCCTAGGAAGGCTTTCTTGGTGAGGGGCTAGGGAAAACGACCGCTTTAGATCTCTGAGGTGGAGATGAGGGGCAGTTTCTCTCTAGAGCCTCAATGTGTTAGCCCTGTTAGAGGAGGAGACTGTTGGTCTAATTCAGGACGGATATGATGGCTGTTAACGCTGGATATGCCTTGGTCGATCATGGTGCTGAGAGAACCAGAATGATGGGATCATCAGCGTGATCATTGGCTTTCTGGTTGTCCAAGAAGAACTCTTGGTCGGCCGCATCTTTAGAATCTAGGGATGATGTCCTACCAACCCTGTGATCAGTGGTGTTCTTTAGTCGAGAAGAGGGAATAACCTTATCCGGCTTGCGGACAGGTGACAGAATGGGCTTGCTGAAAAGAGATTGATCGTTGAATTCGGTCATCTAGTGAATTAGAGATTATCTTTGGTCTTCTGGAATCGAAGCGAGGAATGAAGACGGGGAAGATATATTCCCACAAACAGCGTCATTAATCTGAACTGGTGATCAGAATCGAAGACGACCGAAACGGTAGGCGGTCTTTCGAGCAAGTTGATGATGAGGAGGGGGTGGTGTACCTGCAAGGCACTTTGATGCTAACGTAAGCAAATGATCAAGGTGAAGATAAGAGAATATTAGGGTTCTTAGGGTAAAATGGTGATACCTTGCCCTCAAAGATATGAGGGTTTATTATATAATGGACATGGGAGGATTCTCATTGGCTGCTATATTTGGGCCAAAATACGCGGATCCACAAATATAATCGTCCGGACTGACTAGGTCAAGATCGGACAGATTTGCTTGAAACTAGCCGTTATGTCAGGCGCGTGAGACATAACGGGCACAGTTAACGATGAATGGGGTCGTGGTTTAGCTCGACACGCGTCGAGCGCGGCACGCCTAAAACGTGCAGATGGGCATCCTGACGACGTTGTCGGACCAGACTGGTTGTTGCGATTAAGAGAAGAATGACCTGCCCGAATGCTTTCGGGCGATCCAGAACATATCCCTTTTTTAGTGCCTTAAACTGATTCAAGCACTTAAAATACAATTTTCTCCATCCGAAGACAAATTTTCTCCTGTCAACCAAACTCATCTGGATAGAAAGCATTTTGATGCATTCAAAATGATTTTAAAACCAAAAATATTTATTAAATGTTCGGAAACATATGTCGACACAATGATTAAGCTAATATTAATCATTAAAATTAGAATATATACAGCTAACGTAAGTTAATTAATGTATTTCATGAACCAAAGATCTCACGCAATACTGATTTATTACATATCAAAGTCTTTTGATATTGTTGTTCTGCATAAAACCTAATGAGAACTGAGCCAGCAACCTTCCAAACAAAGCCACATCTCGCGACTTCGTTTTTTTTAATGGCATAGTCATAAGTAACGTGATACAAAGCCAAAGCCTCGTTATAAATATCACTAATGTTCTTTGAACGATCCTCTATGTTAGCATAATCATCAAATTTCTGGAAAAGAGATTCCAAACAGCATCTCAAAAATGGTAATGTATAGTAAAAATAGAATTGAAAAAATATGGTTTGAATATGTGATTGTAAGGACTAAACTTATTATAACAAAAAAACGTTTACCTGCTTATAAATGTGATTGACTTGAGCTGCCTCCTCGCCTTTGGACTTAGATGTGTCACTGCAGGCAATACTCATGTCCTTCAAATACTTCGTATACAGTGCTTCCCACTTTTTCGTACAATGCTCGGGTATTTCAACATCAAAACAGGGAAGTTTTCTAATTTCTGATGGCATGTGAATAAGAAGAAAAAGGTCAAAAACACTTGAAAGTGGATTGTGGATTACCATAGCATGAGTGTGATAGAGTACTCACCATTCCCAGACATAGTTTGCATTCTGCCAACCTCGTCGTATATTTTACCTAAGATAGAGGTTGAAGTGAATGATCTGTCCCTTTCCATATAGTGTGGATACATTTCAACAGTCAAATCATTTGGGACTTGGATCTGTTGTTGAAAGTTCAAGTTAGGAAAATTGGTACTCAAAATTGCAATTCCCAAGAATTACTCAAGGTAGACAAAGGAGATGATGGCTATGTATGTAGCAGTGGTTTTTCAGGTCGAAGGTGTGTCTACCGTTCGACACATACAAGTGTAGTTACATAAAATTATTTTAATTTTTTCAAATTATTACAGGTGCCAACATCATGTCCGGATTTTCGTGTCAATGCTTCTTAGGATGATTGTAACAGTAAATGCATTAATGTAATAAACCAATCATGGTACTACCCACAGTCAAAGATCGGTTATATTCCAATGACCAAAAAAACTAAACCTGGATAAAACAATTTTATATAACAAAACCTAGGTCAAGTTCAATAGTTTATGATTATTTCCTATTTCAACTCTTGCAAATGAATACAAAACTAACCTTTGCTCCACCTTTCTTAGGAGCATCTAATGCCTCGTAGTATATATCAATCAATTTAAGTATATTTTCCGTTACTTGCCGCTGCTCCCTTTCTTTAGTGCTATCATTTCTTAGTAACAAAAGGCGATCCATGAGTGCCATCCAACTATCAGCCGCTATACCTATTGTGCTACTGGAAAGAGGAGGGAAGAAAATCCGTAAGGGTCATAAATTAAAACTGAGAAAACTCTTATCAATTTGACATTTACAACAATTTCTTTTAATCTATGTAAGACATATACAGTTTTGAAATTTTATATACAATGTAACAACCACCTCGATTGAAACCGAGTTTCCAGATATAGTTTAAAAAGTTCTTCCTCAAGTTCCACATCTAAAAGCTCACTTGGCTTTTTAACACTAGAACTCAATCTTACAGAATTGCATGATGAACTTTCTATCCAAGGGTCACTCTTCTTGAAATATTGCAACAGCTGAAACATTTCAAAAGATAAATGGTTAATATAAAACAATTATTAATCATGTATTCAAGCTATATGTATGATATAGTAAAAACAAAAAGATATGATGGTAAAACACAACGCACAATTCTTTCAATGTTAATAATAGAGAAAATAAAAACATAACGAAGGCTTTCTGAAATGAAAACCTGAGGATTTGTTGACACCCAGTACATGTCACCGTCAAAATCACCTCCAGCTATCTCATCTGCTACAGAGCGAGGTCCAACACATGGGAAAAAAATCGCATATTTACCATGGCCAACATAAGATTCTAACCCATCCACATGTGTGGCCTGCATTATGTGAATGTCCCCAAAATGTAAACCTGGATTTCGATAAACCAGCACATCTCCAGTAATTTGGCCATTTACGCTACCAAGAAAAGAAGGGTTTAAGCAGTCAACACTCAACACAGGCCTGATATCATTTTCATAATAAAAACTAAGTAGTACGCATGGTTGAATATGATTGAAAGGGAACGCGTGGAGGAAATGACGAGAGGGAGAATAATGGAATGGGGATTGGAGACAGATTGAAGAGAGGAGTCTGGATAGGACATTCATGCTTACTGAATAATGCAAACTTGATTCTCTTTCAGGCAATGGTTTTCTGTGGGATCAACAGTCCCCATCACATAGAAACAATCTTCTAAATATAGTTTCCCTCCTCTGAGCCTTTTTTGTTCCGCATTTACAAGTCTAGATAGATAATGCTGAAGAAATGGTTCATCAAGAGGAATCCCACATAAAATCATTCCTGCAGCATTGTATTCATCCATCTCACCATGGTTGACAGAAACTGCAAGTGCACCAACAATTGAAAACCACTGTTAAGTAGGATTCTGACAAATTTTAGGTAGTAGAACAATTAAACTCAAATCCCAATAAACAGCAGCTTATCTTAAATATGACCAATGTGCATTAATAGTTGGTCAGTAGAAGTATTTAGAAACTTACTTCTGAGGGCAGCACGCTTATTGGTATAAATATGGTTGGAATCTTCTAAATTACTCTTAAGTACATCCATGAAGAATTCATTTGGAACTCCTCCATAGCTTAGAAGTGCGATCAAATATTTAGATAAATATGCTCTATTTGGTTTGTGGCTGAAACATGGAGGAGGCTTCACATCAGTTTCTTTTTCAAACAAAAAAACTTTCTGCACTCCTGAATACAAAAGGTTAGTCTAGCTCCAAACAACTTTTAGCATTAAACAAGTTGGTTAGGCAACTTAGAATCAGCATATCAACATCAAATGATAATGTATGTTACTAAGAGAAATAAATGAACTATAGCCGGATAAATTTCCCTAGCTGATCGATCTCACCTAATGTGAAAAGGTTTTAATTGTTCGTGATAAATAAAAAATGCCTTTTATTCTATTTTATTCTTAAGAGATTCCTGCAGTGATCAGGTAAACCATTGATTCATGCATCCCCCAATAGGCATCAATATAATCCATCATGTCAACAAGCATTATCATGATCAACACATCCCCCAACTAACACCCTAGTCGCAAGAGTGGACGATATCAACCCAGCTAAATTGAAAAGGTGAAATACCTTGTAGTTACCACTTCCACCGAATTTAAGCTCTGAGTATTTGAAAGGCTCAGGTCTTTTTCGACTTTGATCATTGAAGGTCGAACCTGTATTGTTCTTGGAGGAAGCTTCAAGATTCAAAGATAAAATATCATAGTCAATGGATGCATAGCTAAATAAGAAATGACTAAAATACAAACAAGTCCAAAAGAAGCTTATGTATAAAACAACGAAAAACTTTCTGCATATCAACTCTTGAAATGGTTAAAGCCTTAAAGGTTTCAGAGTTCTGTGATATCAATGTGATTCCCAAAGTTGAAAAAAAATTCTACTGGACAGCTTTAAGACTTACAGCTGATAAAGAGAGCTGGCGCTGTAACTAATCCTCAGTAGTTACTGGTACTACTCTAATAAAGACCATGTGCATTATGGTGTTCAACGTTAGATTATACAGTTCAACAAAATCTCTCACATACTCCTCTATATGACCACCGATATTATATTGTTAATCATTAAATAAACATATTGCTAATCTTATCCATTTTGCCATACTAAACTCCAAGCTCCTAAATTATATTGCATGACGTCCATATAATACAAATAAATAACGACAATACAAATAATTATAAGCTTCAAAACCAGTAAACACAAACTTAGAAATAAACTAGGTCTTCCAAAATGTAATTCATAAAAATATACTTAAGTGTATAAATTTCCTTAATCAATATAACCCGTAAAAAGAATAGTACCTTTTTGTTAACCAAAAGAGTTCCCTTCATTGCACAACCCATGTGAAAGAGACGGCACTGAATCAACAGTGGCTTAACAATAGGATGAGGAAAAATGATAAGTTATATTATAGTAATGATGTCCATGGATATTCCAAATGCATGCATATAAAACATGTAGCTGAAATAAGAAACAGGCTAAAGAAAACAAAGCATCTACTGGCTGATGTGTGCTGAGTGTTGTTTCTCCCATAGCCTTACTCATATCCCCAAGTTCAACCAGATTGGAAATGTCCTGAAAGAGGTCATTCAGTTCAGAATCAAAGAAAAAGGTAATTAGATCATAAAATTCATTGAAATATATCTGACAATACGCAAGTCGAAATTTAAGTTATTGAGAGAAATTTAGGAACAAAATACAATAAAAGTAGTTAGCTACAAAAATAGCATATATAGTGAAATCATTTTTTCCAAGTCTAAAAAAGACAGCATGTACAGTAGAAGAATCATTTTCATCTATTCTGTTTTTTTACTGTTCTAGCTGAATCACCCCTTTGGAAAATATACTTTTTTGATAAAAGAATTTATTATGTGCAATCGTAAATGAATAGAAAGGAACATGAAGAGTATAAACATGAGAATCAAGAAAAATTTATTTAGTTAGAAAAAGTAAAAATGATTATGATGAAATGAAGCTAAATAGCCCATGAATGAGGCAGTGATGAGAAACGTAATGGTGAATTCATAATGCAATTTTCCTTTGAGTGGGTTTTTAACATATTACCAATGACCAATATACAGAGCTGGAAAAAATAATGCGAAAAAAATTGAGAGAAACGAGACCTTAATATATGTATTATTCAAGTTTGTTCCTGCTGCAATGTTGTTAGGGCAGAGTAGCGCTAAATCTTCTGAGATGAACCCAGTTCCGTCTGTGAGAATACATGGTTTCTCATTTTGATAGATAGGAATGCCATTTCCATCCTGAACCAGCAAAAAGAAATTGCAACAAAACAAATATTTTGCTGAAAGTGTGACATGAATTATAAAACATTATTAGGTGATTTAAATATTGATTATACCAGGCATTGTTCATCTAGTATTGTTTGGACATTCACAGTTGCCAAGTCAATATTAAGCTTAAAGGTCTTTGATAGAATAAGAGAAAACCTGGTTAACTATGAGGTTAGTCATGGGGTCAAATATATTTTGAGAAAGTGGATGAAGGAGAACATAAAGAATCTCTAAAAGATAGTATCAACACAAATATCATACCTAGCCATATACTTGTCAATGTTGGGTAACATGTGTGCATGCATAATTAAAGATCTAGATTCAAACATTGTCTTATTTGAGAAAAGGTAAGACACCCTCTCATCTGCAGAACAATATGATTCTGTCCTGACAAAATAACATTTCACTGATGAAGTTGTTGGGTCCTTATTCTTCTCTTCCTTTCCACCATCTTTGAAAACTGTTCAATCGGTAGAAAATTTAAAAACACGTATTTAAGTCACTAGTAGTTTGTTTAACATCTCAAAAGACAGCATCACATGTAAGACCATGACAATATGATGATTGAAGAATGCTTTTCGCAACAAATGATTGAAATTACCCCAAAGCACTGCGAGGTTGAGAGAAGTGAAGACAGGCATATTCATCAAGTCATAAAAATTAACTTGAGAAAGTACTGCCAAACTTACAGAACCTATAACTATATCTAATTGAACAATATTTTCAAATTTGAGACTGTGATAATGTTAACCTATATATAAAGCACACAATAGAGTTGTAGCTTCCACACAAATTAACTCGACGCATGATAGTTTGGATCACATATAATTAAAGAACATTATTATCGAGCAAGCGAAATTCAGAAATGTGTTTAAAAAAATGACTATACAAGTGTCAGACTACATAGAAATCCGCTGAGTATAATGAATCACATAACATGGGAGGAAAACAGATGCAATAGCAGACTGGACAGGTTGTAAACTTGCAGCCTAGACCATATGTTCAAAATGAAAAATGCATGAATTCAATATCATAGAAAGTAGAAACCCTAAAAAGGCTTAAGAAACAATTTAAAACTAGCAACGAACAGAATTACCAAAAAACCGATACAAACGAAGCCCAACATGGATCCCTTCTTTTCCAAACTTCCCATAATGATTGGCAGCTTCTTGAACACTGGTTTTTGATTTCTTTGAAATCTGAGGATCAGCAAATTTAACAAGCAAAACATTGTCATCGCCTAGAGACTTCTGCAGGTGTGTCCGTGTGTGTTGCAAAATAGGGCCCTGAATAATTCAAACAAAGAGGCAATAAAATGAACCACATTAGGTATCAAAATAGCCAGTTGAATAAGAAAGAAAAATATCGACCATACAAAAATCTGAATAAAATTAATTGATTCAGAACAATAATTGTAATACATTCATTATTATCATTTATTTGATTATTGTTATTGTTAATATTATTACTAATTTCATACAAATTGAAAGCTTCATAACATCAAATTCATTGAATAGAAAAGGAGTTACAATCACAAAGATAAAAAATTTACAGCACACAAATCCAAAGGAGGAGAAAGACATACAAACCTTGAACCTCAGGCTCCCATTTGCAGAAACATAGCACTGGTATATATGTGTCTTGCCAGAATCCCATTCATTATACTGCAGAAAGAAACCAAAGTTAATATTTGCTAGCACAAAACAGTTAACACGAGATTATAGAAATTGAATACATAGCAGCCACTAATAGCATGGTGTATTAAGAAAGACTCTTAAAAGGAGAAAACTAGAATCTAGTTTCAAGATTGGGTAATATGTGATTCTAGTAACACAATCTCCAACACAAATTTGCTAACACACTCCTACAGGCTGAAAATCACATGAGTTTCAATAAATCATATAGTTCTCATGTTTTACTTGGCGTGACCATTATTGAAGTAATTTGACCCACTCAAACTGTATTCTACAATAAAGAATATGTTAAATGAGTCCGAGAGACCACATATGACATATCAGTATTTTAAATCTGGATCGTGGAATCAGTCCATGGTTATAATGTTTCTATAGCCTCTATTTCACAATATTTTGTATTAAATCATGTATCTTAGGAAAAAATTAAAATTCAACAACACTAGATATAACACCACTACTGCCACTATATTCAATATTATGACAAGTTAAAACCAGATCAAATGTGATCAAAGTAGTGGTCGTGAATGTTAGAGTGGTGGCCGGAGGTGATCATATGTGTTCGCTGAAGTGCTAGACAACAACAACCAGCAACCAGCAACCAAGCCTAATCCACTAAGTGGGGTCCACGACATAGATATTTTTGTCATGATGTTCTATTCAGGATCACGCTTCTATCCAATTTGTTAATCTTAAGATCTTTCGTAATAACTTCTCTTGTAGTTTTTCTAGGTCTTCCTCTACCTCTAACTATTTGATTCCTCACCATCTGATCTACTCTTCTTGCCAGAAAATCTACAAGTCTTCTCTTTACATGTCAAAACCACCTAAGTCTATTTTTCACAATCTTTTCTACTATAAGTGTTTCCGCAACACTCTTTAATACTATCATTTCTAGAAATATAAATTCTATTTTAGTGGGTTTGAGAATTAAACTATAAAGAGTTTTCAAAATAAAGTAAAATATATATTCAACTTCATTCTACCAACATGTTTTACCCTAACACTCAACTTCAATGCATGTAAAACTACCATAACTGTTTAACATTCATGATAACAAGATGCTGTTTTACCAGTTGGCGATCATTAGGACTTTCAACGCATTCTTTCCCCACAGCTTCCCATATCACATTCTCAAAACATTTCATCGGCAAGTCCTTCAAGTTTCTTACATATTCAGCACTCACAACATCTTCAATACTCCTTCTATATAAAATAAAAAAAAATCACAAGTTAAAAAAATAAATTAAAATTACTGAAAATAAACTATAATAATAATAAAATTAAATAGTTTAAAGTTGTTACCGTCCCGCATAACTTAGTAGCAGAAACGATTTTCGAAACTCTAATTCTCCTAACGCCGATAGAACACCGGAAGAGGAAGTTGACAGCGACGTTGACGGACGAGACGGTGACGTTGACGGACGTGACGGTGACGGTGACGGTGACGGTGACGGTGACGGTGACGGTGACGGTGACGGACGTGACGGTGACGGTGACGGAGGTTTAGAAGGTGAGAGAGAGTAAGGAGGATTATTAAGCATGAACATAACGAGAGCGTTAAGGCTTCGAATTTTGGAAGTGGAAATTTGGTTAAGAAGATGAAGAGCTTGTTGTTCTCCGATTGCGGCGAGGCGTCGTTTGGCTATAGGATCAAGTTGACGTTGCGATTGTTTGAGGCAAATTTGTTGAACTAGATTGTCTACTGATGGCGGAAGAGCCGCCGGTTGCTCCGTCATAACAGACTTTATCGGTGACTGTAACGAAGAAACGGAAAATGGTAACGGAATGGACAATGGAGAGTGAGTAGTGAGAAGTGAGGGAATGAGAGTGAGAAGTGAGGGAACCAGAGTGTTTGATTTAAAAAGAAGAAAAATAAATAAATAAATAAATAAATATAAATATAAGAAAAGAAAGGAAAAGCCACTTCTGTTTAATAGGAGGGGACAGTGGACTGACCAATGAGTGAGAATCTTACATCAGTGTGATTCAACCGTAAAACTTATTCTCTCTCCCAAAGTAATTGTCTTTGTAGGTATAAAAAATTATCTCAAAATATTACTCAATCAATTTTAAAATTATTCTTTTAATATTATTATAGAGGTGGTTTCTAGGATGAAGGGGTGCTATGAAATCCCTCACAATTGGACCACAATTTATAACCCTTAGATTATCTACTGTCACAATATTTTATTATCTGAATTTTATTACCAGAATTATATTATGACAAATATGACCTCCATTAAAATTTTACATCTTCCATCATTCTCTTCATAATAATCAACAATTTACAAAACAATTGTGTTCTTTAGCATCACTCATGTCATGTCTCTACACCTGCCTATTCATTATCTTATATATGTACTTCTATTTTTTTAATTAAAATTCTATGAATCATAGTAACTTTAAATTTCTACAAATACCAAAGATTTAATTACAAAAATGTTTTATATGATAAAAAAGTAGATGACAAAAAGCCATAAAAAGCCATAAAAAGAAAAATATGAATATCTATATAAATTTAAGAATTCTTCGTAATCAACTTTCTGCATCATTATAACCCAAAACTCCATATGTAATTATTAATAACAACATATTAATTGTTACTCAGATGTTCATTCTAATATTTTCCTTTTGCAACCACCTTCTTCCATTACAAAACAACAATTCACAAACTCCTAACATCTTTGAATATTTTTTTCTTTTTAAATTGGAGTTCTGATTTAACTCAATAAAAGTTTTGATTGTTAATTTGTATATAAATTTATTTGATTTTCAGTTTTATCAATGTTTATTGTCTTGAAAATTATAAAACAGAAGAAAAACTACAACCCTTATTAACATTCGCACAAAAAGAGAGGAGAGAAAAATTATGTGGAGTAGGATTCACCATAAAATTTAATAGATTAGTATGATTCAACGGTTCTCATTTATGTCTCACCGTGAACCACTTACATGATGGCTCACCTTAGACATCACCTATTATAGAATATTATATTTTTATTAAATTATTCTTATTAATGTATTGGAAACAGTATAAATTATATTTCAATCGTTTTTTTTAAGTGTTATGTTTTTAAAAAAAATTTATTACTTTTTAAGTGTCATATTTCAAAGTTTAAAAAATATTATTTTGTTAAAATTACTCTTAATCATTATGATAAAAAAAGAAAAAGTTAAATAAACTATTAAAAAATTAAGAGTATTATTGAAAAAAGAATAAGTATTACTAAAACAGTAACAATAATCATTAGTTATCTTGATATATGTAAAAACTTAAAAAATAACAATTAAAAAGAAACATAATTATAGGATAAAATTGGGAAAATGATAATTAATTAGAGCACCATTATCGGGAGTGACTTAAGATTTTAAAGCTATCAATGTCAGAAAATATTATTATTTAAGTGAGATTGCAGTGATTTTTATATGACACCGGTACTTTATTTGGTTACGATGCTTTGGCAGGATTTGAAAGTTTTTTTTTCATTTGACCAATAATATTATGACATGGAATATATTGTAAGATTAATAGGACCACTTTAGAATTTTAAATTGATGGTATGGATATTTGAAAAATATAACTTAATTGTTTAAATAATTGAAAATGTGAACAAATATAATATATTATATATGTCTCATTTATACCACTAAATTGAGTGCTATGGATGTGAATGCTTTTATGCATTAAGTGAGAATAATATTTATTTTGAAACAAATTTTAATAATTAAAATGATATTAATTTTGAAACGAAAAGAGTACTAGTTTTTTTACTTTTTCAATTCAACATTAATTAATTTTTACTAATCTCTTGTTTATATTATTTTCAAATATGACAATGTATAACAACTAATAATAATTAAGATTAATTTTGTAAAATATTATCTTTATTAAACGATTTTTAATATATATATATATATATATATATATATATATATATATATAACAATTTTAAACGATTTTTATTTTGAGACGGAGTTATTAAAATTAAAAAAAAATCTTAATGCACTCTATAATCTTCTAATCCACTGCATAAAATTTTGATAATTTTTTAATTTCAAAAATATATTTTCAAACGCACATTTAAACTATATTCATTTTATAATAAAATTTATTCTAAAAATATATTTTTGAAATTTTACCAAAAATACATTTCTAGCACTTAATGAAAATATGGATATAAAAACAAAAGATATGATTATATTTTCTATGAGAATTAATAGCTAATTTTTTATGAGAAGATTTCTTCAAAAATATACATATTTATATTTATTAGATGTTTCATTAATTTTAATTATCATAAGGGCTAAGTTCATATTTACCGACTTGCTATTTATTTTCATTTTTTATTCAATAAATTTTGGTATTTTTATGCATTTTTCATTTGATCATATGGTCGGCCTCAAGGGTAGAAATGTGTTAGGTTAGGATATGTGTTTAGAAGGTTTGAATCTGAATTATGATAAATTTAAAAGGTCTTAATTTAATCTAGTCTATTGTCTATCATAGATTCATTTTTTTGTATGATCTGATCTTTTTAAAAATTAGGTCTGATTTGAAGGCCTATTTAAAAGTTTGTTTTTCATTAAAAATTTCAATTAACTCATATTACATAAGAAGCCTAACATGTTAAACTATACTACTCTGTCTTATATTATAAGCAAATTTTACTTTTTTTTGTTCATTGAATAATAAATGTATATGATCTATATGTAATTAGATACATTAAATATTCAATGGTCAACCAATTTAGCCTTTGTTATAATATATATGCATATATAGATCAATTTATATATATATATATATATATATATTCTATTTTTAATATACATGAAAATATAGGTCAGCTTATAAAGTTTTATAGATTTTTTTAGGTGTTTAAGTCTGGCCTATTTAATTAAATAGAATTTTTAAAAAAATTTAAACTTGACAATTTTATTAAATAGGTTTGGTATGGCCTTAAGTAGGCTAAGTCGTAGGCCCTTTTGGTCAGTCTAACTTATTTTCATCCATAGTTGAGCTTCGCGTTATGTTTTTCCAGTAAGTTTCAATAATATATTTCGGAATAAATTTAGTCGTAAAATGGAGCGTAGTTAAAAAAATGAATAAATTATATGTGAGTAGAGTGTGTCTGAAAATGCACTTTTGAAGACGGGAGATTTTCAAAATTTCATAGGATTTTTTTCAACCATATAGAGTGCAATAAGGAATCTTCAAAATTAAAATCCAACAAAATAAATTAGGCATGAATCACTTAATGGCTAGTGCTCCTTCAAACTTCAAATCAAACGGTCCATTCACAAGGATGAAGCCTCTTTTTTTAGATAATAATATTTGGAAAATGTTCATCCAACCCGTGTCTTCAACACTTTTGAAAATCTAAAAATATCTTCTTACATTCAAACATGCATGTTTGGACTTTTCCTATTAACTTCTCCTATTAACTTTTCCCGCCAAAAACATTAATAATTAATAAAATGTAAAATTACAGTTAAATGATAATAAATTAATAAAAAACTTCACCCATCCATTTGCTCACATTTCCATTTATATTATATAGTATTTCTATTATTTTCATTAACAAAATTTTAATTCCTACAATTTCTATTTATATAATTTTTAGTAAATAAATAAATTTAACATCTAATTAAAAAAAATACCTCACGCCTCAATTAATTAAAAAACTAAAAGATTAAATAAATGTTTCCACCTTTCCAACCATTCCAAGCATCTTCCCATTATCCACTAATGCATATATTAAAGAAATGGCACAATCTTATTCTCTACTTTTCTCATCTATTATAAATCTATAAAAACAAAAGTACTATACCACTTAAAAATTCCTATTTATTTCATTAAGGGTATAATTGTGAACTAAAAAATTGCTGGCACCACATTGATTTGGGTCTGATGTGGCACTACCACAATTTTTCACCAATTTTTCATTTATTTTTTTTACCTATAAATTCCACAATTAGTTGCCCATTTATTAATTTTATCCTGTTTTTACAATAAAAACCATTTGAAATATTTGGGCTATGGAAAATTTCACACGTACCTTTTCAAAGGTTTTCTCTTTCCAACACAAACTCATTTGAATTTCTTTGTATTTCCAAAACAATAATTAATACAAATACACCAAGACCATGAAACAAGTTACATCAAACCGGATATCATTTTTCTAGATCGTATTCTCTCCTTCTCATGTAATATGTCCTATATCTCTCATCAAACAAAAAGGGAAATTTGAAACAAAATCTCACACAATTTCATCATTCAACAACGAATTCAAGTTACAAATTAAACAAATCGCAGAGATTACCTCACGATGTGGTTTTGATGCTCGAACACGGAAGATGGGCGTGAGTTGATGGGCTTTGAAGACGGAGTTCCTTCTATCGGCGGTCGGTCTAAGGAGAAAGCGGAGAGGTAGGTGCATGTATGTGTTGCGTGAGCGGTGAAAAGCGTGATCTTGGCGTCTATTGCCGGAGTGCAATGGTGGAGATGGATTTGGTTGTTCACATCGCCGATCTGCTGTCGTCGGAGGCTTCTGGTGAGCACGATGGGTTCTTCGAGAGAGAGTTCGTCGATGGTGATGGTGTCGTTTTCTCAATGGTCTTGGTTGTTTTTCGGCGGTGAAGCATTGCAAACCACAATGAGTTGTGCATATTTAACTTCTATTCCAATGTTATTGTTTTTAACTTTTATTCCAATGTTATTGCTTTTGAACTTATTTCCTGAGAATTGGATAGAGGATTATTTGAGAGAACTTTGTGATCGAAGTTTTATTATTGTTTCATCAAAAGTTTAAACTGTGAATTTCTATGTGCACATGTTAATTATATTCGATTTGCATATATCAAGCCTCAATGCATAGTGACTTTGTTTTTGAAGAGTTCATTGAACTACATAATCTAATAAAAGGTAGTGATTCATCATCAAAGTCAAGTGTTAACTTATATATTCATTCAAGTTATTTGATTAATCTTATAATAGTAAATATATGTTCAATATGGTGATGATTTTAGTTCTGAGCATTTGATTTCCATCTATAGTAATTGAAGATTAGGAAGTTGAAACCATTGAATTTTATGCTTCCACAAGAAATATCAATGACTTTCATTGTGTCGATTATATACTAATTATATTTTCTGATTCCACAAGAAATATCAATGGCTTTCATTGGCAGGTACTGATTATATACTAATTATATTTTCTGACAGGTAGCAAATGCAAATGTCTCATTGCAATGTTTGGAGGAACTGTTTTTGGAAGAGGAACCAGATTTTGATGAACATGAGGATAGTCAAAGGGATGAGACTCTTATTCACCTGAAATAATATGTTTTGAAGGGTTCAAGAGTAGCGGGTGTTGCTGAAGTTCACTACCAATATCAGAAGAACCATAAGCAAGACAGTAATTATCTAAGATGTCTAAGATGCTATGACAAAACCAACGTTGATATGCGATCATTTTCTGATTCTATAGAAGAATGTTTTTAACAAGATTTGATTCAAATTATGTATATGTATATTATTATTGATTTCATATTTTGTATGTCATATCAATGGTTTAGGCATAAATTGTTTTTCTACTGCAAATTATGTATGTCATATCAATGGTTTGGCCTATATTTCTTATAGCAATTAAAAATTGTTATTTTTAATTGCTATAATTTTAGAAACAAATATTACGATTTTTAATAAAATATTTACGATTTATTTTCTTAAAATACGACTAATTAATATATTTTTATACAATATTAGAAACAAATATTACAAATTTTTAATCAAATATTTGAGTACCATTTAATTCGAAATTTTACCAATATATTTTACTAAGGGAGACATTATTATCATTTATTTTTATTATATGGAAATTATTTGAATGATGACATAAATATGTTTAATTTTTATTTATGATTTGATTCCATAAAATATTATGATCAATAAAATTTGAATTCTCTTTTAATATTATAGGTTCGATACTGTTTCATATTGTAGCAATATTATATAAATTAGAATATATATATATATATATATATATATATATATATATATATATATATATATATATATATGAAAAATTCTAATTTATTTTGAATCGAAATTATAATTCTCATTTGTTGTGAAATTTGAACAAAATATTATTTTGTATTGATATTTTTATTTTTAATTGCTATAATTTTAGAAACAAATATTACAATTTTAATAAAATATTTACGATTTATTTTTTTAAAGTACGACTAATTAATATATTTTTATACAATATTAGAAACAAATATTACAATTTTTAATCAAATATTTGAGAACCATTTAATTGAAACTTTACCAATATATCTTTTGAATGGAGGAGACATTATTATCATTTATTTTTATTATACTTATATGGAAATTATTTTGAATGGTGACATAAATATGTTTAATTTTTATTTATGATTTGATTCCATAAAATATTATGATCAATAAAATTTGAATTCTCTTTTAATATTATAGGTTTGATTGTTTCATATTGTAGCAATATTATATACATTAGAATATATAAAGATATGGAAAAAATTAAATAAAAACTTTACAAATATATCTTTTGAATGAAGGTATTAATATTATTTATTTTATTATATATAGAAATTATTTTGAATTGTCACATTAATACATTTTATTTTTATGCACGATTTGATTTCAAAAGTTTATGATCAATAAATATTGAATGGAATTATAATTTAACCAATAAAATTTTCTACCGATTTCTAAATATATTTGTGTATATTTTTTGAAAGGTTACATTTATATTCTTGAAAAATTAACGTAGTCTAAACGGTGTATTGTTAACTATAAATATATTATTAATAAAATTAATAAAAATAATATATTATAAATATATATAAAAGGTAAAGTAAATAAGAACTCTAATGTTTATCTTAAATATTTAATTTATCATTATAAAAAACGTAAGAATAAATATTATTTTATATTTATTTAGATCCTTATTTGACCTAAAATATATTTTGAAATTATTTCAATTTTTATAAAAAGGTTAATAAAACAAAACAAAATCAATTGAGATTTGGTAAATTTTTTTAAGTTTATGAAATAACTAAAATATATCATAATATTTTCAGATTAACTTTATAATTGTAATCATGATAAAAAATATTAAATAGTTATCATGAAAATTTAATGATAAATGATAATCATAAAAATTTATGATAAAATAAAAAATTTATTGATACAATCATTTTAATAAATTGAATAATTTATAATTGATTTTATAAAGGTGAATAAATGTAATAAATTAAACTATTTATAAAATTATTTGTATCAATGATATGGACACACAAGTTCAACATGCTTATAAATCGGAAAAAAATCACAATAATTTTATAAACAGGAATAACTTAATATCGTTTTATATAAATTAATGTTATAATATAACTTTCATATAAATTAATGGTATAATATAATGTATTAAATATTTACATAACACTTAATAAAATAATTTTATTTCATGAAATTAATTTTATATAATATCATTAAGATTTAATTATTAAAAATTCGCACTAAATTGAAAAATATTTATTACAAATCGAATACAATATAATATAAGAAATAAAATACATAATTTTGAATTGTTATGTATGATTCATTGTAATAATAAATGTCAAATTATTATTTAATATTATAATAGATTTTTCGATATTCTTAGATTTAATTTATTTATTTCCCCGTATACAATAATAATATTATATTATTATTTAATATTATAATTTTTTATTGACAATAATAAATTTAATTTAATTAGTTAGGCATTAAGATAATAAATTTAATGTATATCACTAATCGCGATATTTATTTATAAATATAATTAACTAAGAGACACATATTTATCACTGTTGAATAAATAAATTTAAGATGATATGGTAAATATTTATTTTTACTATTATTTTCGTAAACTTAAATAACTTACAAATATTTTTATAAATTGTCACACGGGTTAAAGGCACTGATAAACGAGAAAAATTCTACATATTAATATAATTAATCTGACAAACTAAAAATAAATTACAATGATTTTTATAAATATGAATAAATTATAAATATTTTTATAAACCGGAAAAATTCAAGTATTGATACAATTATATTTATAAACGAATATAAGTTTCAAATATTTTTATAAATAGACACACAGGTTCATTTTTATAAACGAGTATAATTAATTATATATAAATGAACTTTACAAGTCATAATTAGATACATGAAATATAAAATCTCGACGGGGCCCGTGCGACAGCACGGGTTTCTTACTAGTTGCTTTTAAAAATGTTACGTTCTTTCAATTTTGTTGATATTTATTGATATTAAGTCTAATTCTTGATTTTTTTTTTTTGTAGGTACAATCTTTCCTATTAAATTCTCAATATCCTCAAAACAATGGAATAATTGTTATTAAAGGTTGGCAAATCTAAGTTCAACTTCTCAATTGACATGCACTTAATCTTTTAACTTTTTATTAACTTTTATTGGTGAGTAATTTTATGTACAACTTTTAAAACATTATAAAATATAGTTTGTAGTAATAGTAAACATTTCTTATTAAATTCTCAATATCCTCAAAACAATGGAATAATTGTTGTTAAAGGTCGGTAAATCTAAGTTCAACAACAAGACATGAATATAGACTTCTCAATTGACATGCACTTAATCTTTTAACCTTTTTTTGGTGAGTAATTTTATGTACATATGAAATGTGAAGATCGAGGGTAAGAAGATGAATGTTATAATTTTTTTTTTAATTTTTTTTTATTATTCAATGTGATAATACGTTATGTTATTTTAGTTTTATTGATGTTTTTTAATTTGTAATTTTTAGATATATATTTTGAAATTCTATTAATTTATTGATGTTTTTTAATTCTTAATTATTTGTTTTATAGGTACAAATATTTATCTCTAACACAAAATGAAATATCAACTGTATTGTTCTACGTCGGCGATCCCTCAACGCAACACAAAACAACACGGAGGCATTAAGAGTCTATACCTAATTGCTTATTAAGTCTAAATTTATCTCTAGAGTTTATAACCTAATATATATGCATGCTAAGTCTGGATTCAAACCATATATGTATATAGTAACTCAAACCCAAACATTTAGCAAGATAGAAAAGGATAAACATAAAAAAATAATTATAAAGAAAATTTCATACAACACCATGAGTAGTAAATATACATATAGGACAAAACATATTTACAAACAAAACCCCAACACAATAGAGATTACAAAGAGATAAAAACAGATAAATCGACACTTCTTGACTTATCAGGACGATTAGTGAGAATCCACTTTTGATCCTACAAGTTGCAAGCTCTGTTGTTGACTAAGCTCTCCAAATCATAGAATGAAGGTGGTGGAGTATGAGAACAAATACCCAAAAAACCATAACCTAATAATCTGTCAAAATTCTATTTATAAAAAATTGGTTCAGACACGCACCTCTCGGTGCCCAAACGCACTGCTTGGTGTTGCTCTTATTCCACCCACTCAGTATGTGCCACGCAGACCAAATGGCAGAAATATCTAGCGACGCCAGACACTCAAACTCATAGTCCGACGAAGGCCTAAAGTCTCGCCTGACAACCAAGACGTAAGGCTAAGTAAGAAACAACGTGGTTTTCTCATTATGCACTGCCCTTGCCTCGCTCGACGCTCAGTTTGGCGCTCACACCCCCTTGTCATCGCCTCAACATTGTCTAACGTTGCTACTAAAACATAACTTCTTTGATTTTTTTTCCATGGCTCTTCTCATTTGCCTTATTCATCTATTGTTCCAAAATTGCATCTCGGAGCTATTATTACTCAATACTCCAACCATGCTCAAATATTTACAAAATAAAAGGAAAACTATCATTTTTTTATTTGATGGATCTTCCAATGAGTTCGAGGCCCACATACCAACAATGTGAAATTTGAAA
This sequence comes from Vicia sativa, assembly GCA_021764765.1. Taxonomy (NCBI): domain Eukaryota; kingdom Viridiplantae; phylum Streptophyta; class Magnoliopsida; order Fabales; family Fabaceae; genus Vicia; species Vicia sativa. The sequence continues at coordinate 237,959,572 of CM038792.1, forward strand.
TCAAAACCCATGTAATTCGGGTAAAAAAGACTAAAATTTTGTATGTTGGTTGATTTTAAAAAGAATAGACGTCATTGTCATATCCGAATGGCAAACATGCCTACTACCCACTGAAACCACCCTGTTGAACATCTGACTGATAGGGGTGTATCAATAGAGTCGCCATCGAACTTCTTTTATCTCACGACGGAGAAAGGAAAACATCGAGTAAACTTGAAGGGGAGAAATCACGGTCCTACGACCGAGAGATCGAGAGAATTTAGGTAAGGGAGTTAGTTACGCGAGGGGAAGGGATTAGCACCTCACATGCCCGTAGTACTCTACGGTATCCGCTTCTATTTTCTAGCTAAAAGGTGTGTTATATCTATCTATTGCTCAATCGCTACAATGCATGCAAAAGAAAATGGAAAATAAAGAAACCACGGGGAAAAGAAGGAAATATTTACAAGTTGTGCTCGAACGAGCCTTGTGACAAGATGCTTACGTATTCCCGCGTGCAATGGGAAAGTCAGAGCACCGTAGTTCGGCTCACTTATTTTGGTGGGTTTTGTGTTTTTTACTTGTGAAAAAGGTTTTAAACACAAAAGAAAATGCGCCCGTAGGCGAAAAGAGTTTGTCTTGGTTGGTTGCTTTTACCTTAAGAAAGGAGTCCAAACCATTATTAAGTTTTTTGTTTTCAAATAAAAAGAAAGCAAGTTTTAGTTTTAATTACATGCAAGGATGCAAAAAGAACGAGCAAAACAAAAGGGAGACTAGCTAATTACTAACCCTAATGTTGTCATGCAAAGATTGGACCTATGGTTGAGGATGTAAATGAATCTCTACCTATGTCAACATGCAAAGGATGAAAATCCTAATGTCTAGGATCGAGAATCTATCTTAACCGAGCAGCCCTAGGGGGAAAGCTATCATATATTCGTCTTGGTTGTAGAACCAAGGGATGCAAGGGGATGAAGCAATCAAGTTATTTGGCAGAAGCACACTGTAACACCCGGAAATTATTTAATTATTTAAATAAAATTATTAAGGATTTAATTATTGAAATTTAGTCGAAGTTGAATTTATCAGTAGAATTATAAGGAGCACTAATTAATTTATAAGTTGATTTAAGATGATTAAGTGAATTATCGAAAGTTGAGATTAATTAATGATGAATTAATTTTATTATAGAATATTATTGGAAATAATATTAGAAATAAGTGTGGATTAATAGAAATATTATTATTATTATTATTATTATTATTATTATTATTATTACTACTATTATAAGTTGGATTTAATTATAAGAGATATAAATGGAGAATTATAAGAGATTAAGTGAATAATCAGTTTAGTCAGAGAATTATTATTAGGAGTAGAAATTAATTAACTAGAATATTAGTGAGTTTTATTATAGTGTGAGAAATAGAATGAGGAAACATTATTTAATTGGCCAATAAAATATATGATAGAATAATACTTGAATTATTAAAGGAGTAGAATAATTAATTTAATTAATAATAGAGTATGAAATAAAGGAGTATATAAAGGAAGTAATAATAAAAAATAGGGTTTACGGGAGAAAAGAAACCAATTGAAGAAGGCGGAGGCACGAGGGCTAGGAGAGGATATCGGAAGTACACAATCGGAACCGAAAAGTAGAAATTCGATCGAAGTTATAACCACCGTCAAATTTAAGGTAAGAGGTGGGGTTCTAACTTTCTAAACGGGATTATGATAAATCGTATGTGGGGATGAATTTACATGAAATTATCGGTGTTTGTGTAAACCGTATGTGAATTAAATGGTTAAACTTTATATTAGTTTGCTAGTATTAATAATGAATTATGAAAAATTGTGGCGCGATTGAAGATAGTGTTGTAGGAATCGATCGATCGAAGAATGGAATTGGGGACGATAGCTATAGGGTGGGGCGAGCGCCCCTTGCACCGTAATGGAAGGAGACAGACGTCTCTGGGGTAAGAATAATGGGGACGGGGGCCTCAGAGAGTGAGGCGGGCGCCCTAGGTGGAATGGAGACAGGAGGCGGACGCCTCCCTTTGGGGAAGAAGGGGCGATCTAGGCTAGAGTGAGACCACTACTTGTCCTTTTTGCTGTGCTATTCGTGTAGTTTCTGTGAATTCATATTTAGCCACTTGATTAATAGGTAGTACATGTTTGATGAATCATAGTATGTTACCTAAACCAATTAAATGTGTTAGTAATTAAATGATAGTTTTGCAAGAAGTAGTTGGAATAATAAGAATACTATCATTAGCAAAGGCTTGGTTCCGATAATGATCTTGATGAGGATTAATAGCGAAGGATAAAATATAGTAACAACAATAATGTTAGATAATGATGAATGTTAATTAGTAGTAGGAATGAAAATTTAATTCTGAGTAGTAATAATAATGTGTTAAATTAAATTGGAAGCATGATAATTAATTAATATTGGAAGCATGGTTGATAGTAAGTTAAGCGATTCATAATAATTAATAGTAACAATAGTACCTAAAAATCGATCTTGAATTAACCGAGTTAATGATTTAAGCGATATAATTAGTTGTCCAAATTAATTAAAATGGTCGAATGATTTGTATATTTTAGTAGATGATTGTGATTGTTTATTTTTTTTTGTGTGAAAGTATTGTGTTGTTGATTTGTTTGTGAATAGTTTGATTTGTGTGGAAGTATTGTGTTGTTGATTTGTTTGCGAACTATTAGCGATGAATTGGTTGTTGTATATGGTTGTTCATGTGAAGTTGCAGGATGTTTTCGTGACGATAATTACCTCGATTATTGGTAATGATAGTGAGATAGGCGTATGCCTTGTGAAGTGAATTTATGTTGTTATTTGCATGTTGTAGCATCGCATTTCATTTTGCATTTGTTGCGGTTGTGAAGAAGGCTTACGATAATGGCAATTTAGTGAAGGGGTTTACTCCACGGTACCACATGCATGTGCATTGTTGAGTCTCATTGGGAGTCTTGTCGTTGTTAAAGTAATTATATGTTGTTGCTAACGATTAAGTGGTGGTGCATTGTTGTTGATTTTGGAATTAATTGTGACGTGTTAATTGTGTTGTGATAATTATGTATGATTTAATCCTAATATATTATTTATCATACACTGCTTATATTGGTAGATATCTCACTTTCTTTTGTTGGTCGTTACCTTTATATTGGTAACGTGTAACGAGGAGTAAAGCATTTAGTAACTTATGGTGTCGCTTTAGCACTCGGGGAATAAACATATTTGATTTTAGATTACTTTCCGTTGCAATTGTTGCATATTAATACTTGAGAATTGTTCCTTGAATTAAGTTGTTATGAAAGATGCTATATTCCGTTTGGAGTTTTGAAATATTATAAATCCGTTGCGTAGTTTTTGAATAAATATGAAGTAATTTTGAAGACTAATTAATTGTTATAATTTCTTTGGATTAAAATGTGCTATGTATCCATTATGACGTGCTTTTATGATGACAGTTTTGAATGATGAATGTAACGCCTCATTTGTTGTAATTTCCGCACTCTGATTTTATTAAATAAACGTTGGGTAGAATTGGGATGTTACATACACAAGCAATGCAATGCGCAAACAAATGTCAAACAATTTGTAGGCATAGCCTATGGAGCAAATGATGCGAGTTCAGCAATAAATGCGAACCCCAGAAATGAGTGGAGAGTCAAAATAGGGGACTCTGGCCACTTTAGTAACCGACTCGATAGGAATAGTAACACGATTCGCGTGCATCATACAGACACGGACTAGAACTGCGGAGGACGATTGCCTACCCTTTCCGCTTGCCCATATATCATTGACTCGATAGTAGGAAATATAAAAAGTGGGACTTTGCTTGGTGGTGCCACGTCGGGTGTCCTAACCACTTCTGACCTATGCAAGCACAATTGTAAACACAATGAAAGGCGTCTTCCTATGCACGGATGAGGCCAAACATAGTTAACAAACAAAAGCGCCCAAAACGGATCTTTAAATAAACCAGAGGAGTTCCTGGACATGCTCCAACTAAGGAAGCCCCATCATGCATCTTTATTCCTACTTCTCATGGCAAAAGAAAGCTGTAAAGCCCTACTTCTCATGATATCTTGGAAAGTTGTAAGAGAATGCGATAAATGGTGTAGAAACTACCACACAGATATAACCTACGAAGAGCACTGTGAGCTGAAGGAATACTCCAGAAAACTTCAAGTACTGCAGCCACGCAATAAGAGTAAATCGGTGAGAAGAACTCAAGGTACCAAAACAAGCGGAATGCGGGTTCATACGCATCCGAAGCAATAATACCTGCAAGAGAACCATGCAAGTAGATTATAGAATGTATGCGTATGCGCACAAGCAAAGGAACATGTGTATACATGTTCCACTTGGGATATGCTTGCAAGAAGGGAGTTAGACCCAAAAAGCAAGCAAAAAGAGTGTACACATGAGTATACAAACGCGAAATATCGAAGAATCTTGTCATACATGTGTACAACACAAGCTTCTGCATCAAATACATCTCAAACAATGGTTAGGAATGTCATAACACCTACTGTTTGCACTTGGAATTAAAAAAGAACATAAAAAAATAGTTCCAGGTCGCGCTAAGTGCGACCCAATAAACTCGGCGCTTAGCGCTCTGGTGGCTAAGCCGACCGTTCTGGTCAACTTTGGCACTTAGCGCGCTCCTGGTGGCGCTAAGCGCGATCTATAACCTGCAGAATTCCCTATTTTTGATCTGAACCACCTGTCTATGACGTTTTCAATGCCAAAGGTCAATCCATACAATCAAGCAACAATTCCAATGTTCATAGATGAAAATAAAATGCATGAACATGTGAGGAATACAAGTTAAATTAATAATTCCAATGTTCTTAGATGAAATTCAAATGCATGAACATGTGAGAAATGCAAGTTAAAGTAATAATTCTAATGTTCTTAGATGAAATTTAAATGCATGAACATGTGAGGAATACAAGTTTAAGTAACAATTCCAATGTTCTTAGATGAAATTCAAATGCATGAACATGTGAGGAATGCAACTTGAAACAACAATTCTAATGTTCATATGCAAGATTATGCATGAACATGCTAAGAATGCAAGTTGTAGCAACAATTCTAATGCTCATGGTGAAAATGGTGCATGAACGTGTTAAGAATGCAAGTTGAAACAACAATTCTAATGCTCATGTGCAAGATTATGCATGAACATGCTAAGAATGTAAGTTGTAGCAACAATTCTAATGCTCATGGTGAAAATGGTGCATGAACATGTTAATAATGCAAGTTAAAACAACAATTATAATGCTCATGTGCAAGATTAAAGTATGAACATGTTAAGAATGCAAGTTGAAACAACAATTTTAATGCTCATGTGCCAAGTATTAAAGTATATGTTAAGAATGCAAGTTGAAACAACAATTCTAATGCTCATAGTTAAAATTATGCATGAACATGTTAAGAATGCAAGTTGAAGACAACAATTCTAATGCTCATAGTGAGATGACAATGCAAGCAAGTCATGCTACAAAGAAGTGTTGAGAGTTCATGTAACACCCCGATTCTACCCCACGTATTTATTCAATTTAATATTAGAGTTTTCCAAAACATTATTCATAAAATAATCAACAAAATCGGAATGCCACAGTTCAACAAAAAATAATTCATAAACATGTCATTATCTCTTCAACAGATACATAGCATGACTTAACAGTTATCAACGTAAACAGATCATAAACCAAACAGCGGAATTCAATTTGTCTTACAACGTAAAACATAGCATGTCATTATTATTCAACAACATCAGTTCAACTTAAAAATAATGAAATAGAAACAACGCGCATTTTTCCCGAGTGCTACGTATCAGAGCAAATGAACTAAACCGGAACCACACTGGTAACGACTACCCCTCCTGATCACCTTCACGTTACCAATATAAAGGCAACGGTGAAAACAAGTAAAGGGTGATATATCAAACCATATAATTGAAGTTATGATAAATAATCTATAGTTCGAAATCATATAATTTCACCATTTTGTGATCACACGATTAATCAACAATAATACACGACTATTCCATAACAACATGCAATTACTCACAACAACATAATCCAGTCATCAACAACATCATCATCAAGTATTACGACATGCGACTCAACTAATGCACATGCATGTGGTACCAACGGAGTAAAACTCCCAACGGAATCCATTGCTAGTAATTTTGAGGCATCAAGGCGTAAGCCTTCAACGTAAACAACATTACCCCCAATGGCTCAACGTATTTTTCCAACATAGGCCAACACAATATGCAATGTATGTATGCAATGAAATTAAACAGCATACAACAACAACTACAACGTAACCGTTAACATTGGCCATCAAGCCTCAACAACAACGACATACAACAACAATAGATTCACAACAGAACTATTTTAAATTCATCCAAACTCTCACCTACAACACTTAAAAGCATTATAATAGGTTAACTCATGTTTTCATCTTTCCAACGGTCCAAACGACATCAAAAACGGAGTTACGGTCGCGAAGATACGACCAAAACAATTTTCCAAAATTCCCTTTTTGTCTCTGTTCAGTATGCATCGATACAAAACTCCATGTATCGATACATACTCAGCTTGTATCGACACAAGCTTCGTATGAGTCGACTCATACATGATTAAATTTCTGTTTTTCTGGTTTTACACAGTATGAGTCAATGCAAGCTTCCTTTGTATCGATACAAAACTGATTTGTATCGATACATACCATGTATGAGTCGATACAAGTCCTACACAACAACCCCATGAGTCGATGCAAGGCTTTATGTATCGATGCAAGCAGTTTTCACGCTCCTGGTTTTTAAACTTGTATCAGCTAGTATTGATACATAAAATTATGGATCGGCTCATGCAGTGTAATTTCACCCAAAAACCAGTTTATCTTCAATTTACACGATTCAGTTGAGATTGTTTCCAATTTGCAAAAACAACCTATCATCTAACACCAGAATCATGTATTCCTTTCATTCAACAACAACAACACAACATATACAACATAATTGCACAATCAACAACAATAATATACACAGAATACAAGATCATATATTCCAATTTGGGATTTTCTACGGTTAATCACATCGATACGACACAACCTAGCGAATCATACATCCCTAACTACCAATTTCCCATCATATCCCCAATTATAGAGCAAGAACCCCAACATTACCTTGGATTAAAGGTTTCTCTGAGGATTCTTGATCGTTCCAACTTTTCCCAGTTTTAAGCGTCGCTCTGTTCTTCCGTTCCCAAATTCACGTTTGCTTCTACTGACAACAAAAGTCCCAAATCTTTTTATTATTAATTTAAATAATAATAATCCTTATAATTATTTTTGGGCTTAATTCTTACCCCCACTTCTACTACTTGCATTTTTTTCACTCTAAGCCCAATATTACTGACTTATACTTATAATATCAGTTAATAATTCGCAACCAATTAATTAAATATTTAATTAAGGAATTATAACTAATATTTGGGCGTTACAGTTCATGTCAAGCCTAGGTTATGCATTAACACAAACACTTAGAATGCACGTGCATTATGTGTCTAGTGATCAAGAGGCTTTGAAATCTACATGTCGACGCATTTCGAATGCAAATTATACTTCAAATCACCATGAATCAATGCAATTCAATCAAACTAAATACTCTCTAATGCATGAGCATGTGATAGATGATGAAAGATGCATAAATTTGTGACCTATATGCAAGGTAGATACAAATGCACCAGAGTATATGCATGCTATGTACAAAAATCCTCACACCGACACAAATAACATTGCAAAATCCAATTCAAATCAAGGAATTCAAGAATGAAAGCTCATAAATCAGAATCTACATGGAAATTGCAAGCAATAACAGTACTCAATTTCAAGAAAAGCTAAAAGTCAATAATAGCTTAAAATAAGTGCTTAATTGAACTAAACACTTACTTGAACTTGAAGTTTGAATCAAATTGAAGAGGAATTCCTTGTGCTCTTCAAAGAAAATACCAAATCAGCACTGAATTGATGATAATCCTTGGAATTGACCTTGAATTCTAGAGGAAAACTTGAAGTCTTCAATGGAGAATTGAAGAAGATGAAGAAGAAATCCTTGAATCTTGAAATTGAGGGAAAATCCAGAGAAAGCCGATACTTCTACGTCAGACTCTGGTTTTCTTATCACACCCCCAGATCTGCTAACAACAGGCCCAGTATCTCTAATCCCTTCTCCTTTTTAATTTATTTTATTTTTATTTTTTCCATTTTGCTTGTCATTTTATTTTGGCATATCATGAGAAATGCAAAATAAATTTTTGCTTTGTATTAGATAATTATTAGTTTAATATAATTTTTATTTGGTAATGATTGATTAAATTATTAATTAAAAGATATACTCTAATAATTATTTAACGATTTAGACGTGTATTGTGTGCTTAATTATTTTACTCGCCTCTTGTATACTTGTATGGTTTATTCATCGATTGTACACTCCATACAAGTGATGCAAATAATTCCATTTCCTATCTTGGCTCATACACCAAATTCCTCAAGGGTCTCATAGTTGAGAATGGGCATGGTCATTCTCACAAGGTTAACCGGAGCCCTAGTTTGCATCGATTAACCATAACCCGAATAAACATTGGTCCATATACCAATTTTCCATGCACAAGGGTTTCATAGTTGAAGATATGAGCACCCATCTTCACAAGATTAATTAAGTCCATACACTTGATTAATCGTGACCCAATTCAACCTCTCTTGGTCCATACACCAAAGCATTATAAAACATTTTCAAAATTAAATTAATTTAATTGAATTTGTTTTCAACAATAAATTTCATAAAAACTTGGATGATGTTTCTTTAAATCGTTAGATGATAGCCCAACGGTTTAAACAAACTTGAAGTCTTTAGATTGTTGGATGATATCCCAATAAGCTAAAAAAAACTTCTATCCGTGTCAAAAACTAGAGCAGTATTTGGTTAAGTTGTTGGATAATAGCCCTATGGTTTAATCGACGTGGAAGTCTTTATATTGTTGGATGATAGCCCAATAAGTTAAATACTTCTATCCGCGTCAAAAATAATAGAGTGACATTCGTTTAAGTTGTTGGATGATAGCTTGACGATTTAATCGAATTTAGAACATTTAGGTTATGGGATGATATCCCAATAAGTTAAATATTTTATTTCACTCAAAACACTTAATAACGTGAACCCCGTTTCACTTCACCAAATTCACAATAAAGTTTTTGGGATGATAGACGATTGAATGAGCTTACTCATTCAATTTTTATTATTTGAATCATTAGATGATAGCCTAATGTTTCGATACTTTTCATCCACATAAAATCAATTCAACTCACTCAGCTCTTTTTCGCTCATATGCGATCATCATACTCTTTTCTTACAAAGAGTGTGCAATAGCCATCTCAAATACGAACAAAGACTTAGCTTTTCAAACAAACTAAACAAGTCAAAGTTCAAGCATTTGAAATGTCTAATGCACAATTTTTATTATAAAATCAACACAACCAACCAAGACATTTTTAAGAGGAACTACGGATCTCTGACTGTTTTATTCCACGAGGGAGTACGTAGGCACAAGATGTGATGTCTTTGGCGAGTTTAAAAACCCATAAATAAAGACGATTCTTATTTATTCTTTCTTAACTTAGAAGTTAGAAAATTAAATAAACACACGTAATCACACACGAACTAAATGGTTCCCATCGAGTACGATGGGTGTGGGGGGTGCTAATACTTTCCTCCATGTCTCCGAATCCATATCCTTCTTTGTGGGTTTTATCTATATTTTCCCGTTCCTTTGGAAGAAATATAATTAGGTGGCGACTTCATTGTTTTGAAAAAACCAATCATCACAGTGTGGGCTTGAGATTTGAGCTTCTTGAGGACCAAGCAAGCCCAAGGTAGCTGACAAAAACGCATAAGGGTGATTGGAAGAAGATTTTGCCAAATTTGGAAGCTTTCCATTTGAATTTTTAATCAAATATATTCACATTGAATGCAATATTTTCTATCTCAAATACTTGACCTAATGCACTCATTATAAATACAAGATCATGACCATGTAAGAAAGACACGGATTAGCTACCTCAAAACCCCTAGCAAATTCTTTTAAAAATTCAAAGTTTAGGACAAACTTGAAACTGAGTTTCCAGCCACTTTCAATCGATTCCAAGCATCCATTCACTCTCTTGAGGTTTCCAGGAGTCGATCTAAGCACTCGCATGATACCAAAGCACCACAAAAACCTTTCTCCCAAGTCAACCGGTTTGGTAAGGTTTCACAATTTTGATTTTAATTTTCTATGCATTTTTTACATGTTTGATGTGTGTATTTGTGTTTAGGACATCCATTAGAAAAGTTTAGATGTTATATATGTGAGCTTTAAGGCTTAAATCAATGGATTCCATTGTTAGGGCATAAGAAACTGTGAGCTTCAAACCTAGTGATACATGAACTTTCGGGTCAAACAAACCCCACAAATCGATTCACAACCCTCAAATTAGGGGGTGGGGTCCCTCATTTGCATTTATTTTCATTGTTTTGCAGGTTTGGAGTTTTGATTGATCAGAGAAGACAATCAGAGTTCAACTTCAATGTCTCTGATTTGTGTTAACCAACGAGGAGGAGGTGTGGCTTCTTTCGATTAGTCTGTTTAAACCCCGGGGCCCCCACACGCGTGTTTTGTTTTAAAATATGATTTTTCAGGAAACGATTTCAAATATATATTTATGAAGGAGACTAAATACCAGATGTATCACCATCCCAGTGGTTCAACATGCGTGTGTAGTCCCTTAATCCCTCATGGCACGGGTTCGATCCCTGCCTTTTGCATTTTTTTTATAATTTTCTGATTTTCACAGGGTGACACACACATACTTCTGGAGGCGAGATTCTAAAACCACATGCATGTGGTTTAGTGGTCAATGTTTGAACCTGTGACCCCAAGGTCTCGAGTTCAACACTTGGGAGGGCCATTCCTATTTTTTAGCACTAATTTCCTCATATTTTTCTATTTTCCTTTTAATTTTCAATTTCTTTTAATTTCTTTTCACAAATTATTTTATCTATTATAAAAAACCCTAAAAAATATCTTAATTTTAGATTTAGGTTAATAAAATGTTTAATTAATTTTAGACACAAAAATATTTTATTTTTCTTTTATTTAAAATTATTTTCATAATTAGTTGATAATTTACTTTTAATTTGTTTTTATTATTTAAAATCAACTCCAAAAAATAGCAAAAATATTTTTATTTAATATTTAGGTTGTTAGAATACTTTTACATTTATTAGAATACTTTTCTCATTATTTATTTATTTCTATTTGCTTTTAAATATTATAAATCGATGTATAGGTCGCACGAATATTTTTGTAATAGCGCAGCTCTTTACTTTTCTCGCATTTTATCTATTATGTAATTGCTCATGGGATGTAATAGCCTAAGTTAAATTTTATTTTTAACACCTCTGTCACACCCGAAATTTCGCCCGATTCTTTCTCCAACTTATATGACTTAGGCTTCGCATTCATCTGCATACGCCTTCATTAGGTCATCAGCGTTAAACAATCATCCATTCATCGCATCTAGATTTTTAGTCGTATTTAAGTTGACCAAAAGTCAATTTCAATCAACATTCTCATTATTTTGTAGTTGTAAAATACCTGATATCCCACTTCATTTATTTTTATCTCTCTACCTATTTATTGCATCGTGTTAAGTTGACTATATGTCGATAATATTGATATTTCGGTTTTATAAACAGACCGGTAAAAGTGATTTGACACTATGCGGAAAATTAGCGAGAAAACTATTTCAAGTTTTCGCCTTTAACTCACTGTTTTATGAATCTACGTATCGCGTAGATCATGAAAATGTGCTCTCTCTAATTTTCTGATACATTTTTTACTCTCATTCTTAACCGTAAGTGTTTTACAACCGGGTTTTTTTTTTATCATTTTATTTCGATTTTAATTATTTTGATAATTTTTATTTAATCTTTGAAATCCGTAGTTTATTTTAATGTACTCGTTTTATTTTTTCGGATAATTTATTGTCCAAATTTTATCGTTTTTGAAAATTCTAAATGACCATTTTTTATCTCCAAAAATCAAAACAAATTTTTTCTGGATTGTTTATTTTTTAAACTTTTGGGCTTAATAGCCCATTTTATCGTTAGGGTCATTTTAGAAATTTTCAAAATTGCCTAGACCTATTTATATATATATATATATATATATATATATATATATATATATATATATATATATATATATATATATATATATATATATATATATGGTTGTCACTTTTCAACTAAAAAAAAAAAGGCAACAGATTTAGAGAACAAAAGTTGCGCAAAAATTGAGAATTCCTCTTCATCTTTGTCAACACCACAATCATCCTCCATCCTTAACCATAATACTCACTGTTTCCTCTCACTTCCAAACCACCTTACGCCATCTACCATTCACATTCTTCATCATACCAAACCCACCACCATCTCTTCTGTTCACCCATCCACTCTCTCATAGATTCAAACTCCCTCGCCTCTCCCTACAACATTCAACAACTCACCATCTTTAACACATCTCACAGCCTTCACCGTATTGCCCAGTATAATCTCCTTTTAGTATTATTTCTATTTGTTTTTTAAAATAATATATAATAATTTTTGTTTAATTTTATACCTATATCCTTATTCTTTTATTTGCTTTAAGAAAAAATATAAGTTTAGATTTAATTTTCTTTTTTAATTTTTAGATTTTTAGAGTTAATCTTATTTGATTTAATTATTGAATTATTATTTATATCTTTACTCGTACGTTTTTACATAGACTTTTAATTCACCTCAATAGTCCATTTTCATGTTTTATTATTATTATTTATTTATTTTTATTGAATAGTAATTACTAGTTTCACATAAATGAAAAAAATCATAGAAATATATTTAGCTTTGATTCAAAATATTTTAAAAAATATATATAAAATATAACAAAAAAATAATATATAGTTTAGTTTTTCATTATTTTTTTAGATTTAATTTTGCATTATTTTATTGCTAGATTATTTCTATTTCACTTGTACATTTATGTTCGACTTTGTAATTATCAATTTATATTTGTACATATATATCCCTATCCCCATGAGATGTAATAATTAGTAAATATTTTATTGCATTACTTATTTAATTATTTATCACTCTCACAAACCAAACCATTTTTCAAAAGAACTAATACTTGTGCGAGCCATTTTTAACCTTGAGTTGACAAAGCTTTGAAGCGTCACAACAGCCACACATTTGTGCACACACCACGCTTACTCTTGGGCTTACAATGAGACTTTGATTGATTAGTTAAATATTATTTAATTATCTAATTAGCTTATTTAAAATTAATTAGTCCATCTAATTAATTTTATTAATCTAATTACTTGATTAAACTTTGTTTAATTAATCGATTAAATTTATTTCGTGCATGCACTTACACAATATTAATTGCCTTATTATTTTTGCAAGCCACCTTGTATGGGCTTTTAATTCATTTACTCACTTTATATCATGCTTCCATAATTATTCTCTCGAGATTAATCAAGATTTCTTGGTTAATCATAGCCTAAATCAATTCTCTTCTCATCATTCGAGACATTTCATAATAAATTCTCAAACCTCGATCCAACGTCGAGTGATTCTTCTCAAAAATATTTTCACAAATAAATACTCTACTTCTCTCTTCCCAAACGTATGGTAATCAATCCTGTTTCGACCCTCGATCATACGTTTGGTTTCTTTAATTGAATCTTAATAAGTGAACCCCGTTTCACCTCACTCTTTTCTCAAATAAAACTTTTGGTTAGAAAAAGATTATTAGGATGGTTCTGTCCACTCATCCGAGTTCTTGGGGCGTTAGCCGTTGAACGCTTATGGTCCAATACTCGTCTCTCACATAAAATAACTTGAAATCATCAAACCTTGACCACGTGCAAGTCATTTTTCAAAACATCGCTCACATACGACACTCATCGCTCACACGCGATATCCCTTCGCTCACATGCGAATTGCACTAGTGATGTCTTATCGTCCATGCACGATTAAGCTCCTATTTTCATAAATAAAATCAACCAACCAACAAATGTTCTCGCAACCGAGAACTACGTAAGCTCTGACTTTTCTATCGCACTTGGGAAATACGTAGGCACGAGATTCTAACATCTTGGCGAGCACACTTTCAAAAAACTAAAACATGTTTCTCTTTTCTTCTCTTTTATCGCATAATAATTAGAAGATTGCAAATTTAATGTTAAACACACAAACACACTTAGAACTAAATGGGTCCCATCGAGTACGATGGATGTGAGGGGTGCTAATACCTTCCCCTTGCATAACCGACTCCCGAACCCTATCTCTTGGTCTCGAAGACCATTTCATTTCATTTTCATTCCTCGTGTTTTTTCTATATTTTCCCTTTCCTCATTAGGAATAAATAAAGTTAGGTGGCGACTTTATTGTTTTGTTCGTAATCGAAATTTTTTCGATTAGCGTCAACAGTTTGGCGACTTTGCTGGGGACAATTTTCTCATGCGAGTCAACCCTAGTTTAGTTCTTTGTGTGTTTGCGAGTTTATTATTTTACTTTATTTTCTTCTTGGTGCTTTTAATTCTCTCTTATGTTTATGTTTTAGTCATTTATTTCTTTATGCCTTGTTTATTATCTTGTTGATATATTCATTGTGTGGGGCTATTATGGATTCGATCATTTATATTGTGAGATAAGCCCACTACCAAGGCTTGAGTGCACCAAAATTAGAGTGGTTGCGTAGTATCGATTTGTTAGACGAAAATATCTTGTAAGTTGGTGCGAAGACCACACCTAGAGTAAGGTTCTTTCGAAGATGTTATTGTCGATTGCAAGTTATTTTTGCATTGACAATAATGTTGTTAGAAGGGATTATTTCTCTAGTTTAGGAATCCTTGGATTTTTGAACCATTGGACCTCTCTTAGAGCATACCATTTTGAGAATATTGTTGGCTCGCAAATTTTTAATCGCGATTGATAACAATATTTTCAAAAAGGATCTTTGACTCTAAAAGACATAAAACCTTACACAGTAACCTTGTGAGGGGGGTTCTTGGGTAAAAGCCTATAGTCATCCTACAACAGGGAGCCCACCTAATTAGGTTGTTTTGTTACCCATTTACCAGTACTATCCTTGTTTCATATATGTGTGAATCTGTTACTGTCATTATGTTGCATTCCATATGCGACATTTCATCCCATAAACATCATTATTGCATATAAAAAATGTATGCATTCCACATTCACGCATTTCACCATCAAAATACTTATTCCATCTGTTTCCATTCATCCAGTTAACAAAGCAAGCTGATTCTCCGACACCACTACGAAACCAGAGCTGCTATCAAGTTGAGAATGGAGAATCTAGAACAACACAATGCCGAATTCAGGATGGAGATTGATGATTTGAAGTCCGGAATGACCAAACTCACAGAAATGATGCAGGTAATTATGGCCAGCACTGATCCACCTCAAAGGACTGTCATCTCTGAAGTCGATACTGCTATTGTGGAGCCACCACAAATCCAGAATGTTGCTACCACCTGGCCAGAATTTGGTCTACCACGTAATTATTCTCCACAATATGAAATTAATCATGGAGTGGGTCAATCCGCTCAACAGACTATTTAGATGCATGTGGTCACAGAACAACGACCAATCATCCATACCATACCTCAAGTTCCCTTTGGAAATCACTTCACATATCAGGCTGATGGCTCCCAAAATGTAGATCAAGTGCAAAATGATGAAGTTGGAGAAGTGAAAGAAAAGTACAATGCTATTAAGAAGAGATTGAAGGCTATGGAAGGAAATAACACTTTTGGCTTCGATACCTCTAACCTATGCTTGGTTTCTGATTTGGTTATGCCTGCAAAGTTCAAAGTCCCTGAATTCGAGAAGTATAAGGGACTTACTTGTCCAAAAGATCATCTGACCATGTACTTCCGCAAAATGGCTGCTCATGAAAAGAATGACAAGCTACTTATCCATTGTTTCCAGGATAGTTTGACCGGAGTTTCTCTAAAGTGGTATATGAGCCTAAAGAGAGAGAACATCAACTCTAAAAGGGACTTGGTTGAAGCATTCCTGAAACAATACAAGTTCAACTTGGATATATTTGACCGACGGTTGCAAGCTATGACTATGAAAGACCAAGAAACATTTAGGGAGTATGCTCAGCGTTGGAGAGAGCTAGCATCTCAAGTCAACCCTCCATTAGGTGAAAAGGAACTCACAGGCATGTTCATGGACACTTTACAGCCAATCTTTTATGAGAAAATGGTTGGAAGTATATCTTCTGGTTTTGCTGATTTGGTTACCATTGGTGAGCTAATTGAACAAGGTTTGAAGAATGGCAAAATTGTCAATAATGTCGGGTCATCCAACAACAACAATGTTAAGAAATTCCCTAGTATCTTCCAGAAGAAAAAAGAAGGTGAAACCAATGCAGTCAGTGGATCTCAGACACCACAACCTTACCAACCTGCAGTTGCTCAACAACCACCATTCGTGCCATACTATCCATACCAGTATGTTGCAGCAGCTCAATACCAGCAACCTAACTTTGCTTTGCCTCCATACCAACAACCATGGGTGGATCCTCCTCAGAATGCTCCTCGGATTCCTCAGCAGAATGCTAGGCCAAATTATCCACAAAATGCTCAGTGAAGTGCTCCTCATAATCAGAATCAGCAGCAAAATAGAGTCCCCCGCTACCAGCAGAATGAGGCTCGCCGCATTGATCCACTTCCAATGACCTATTCTCAATTGTGACCATACTTGGTCAGTTCAAAGGCAATAGAGCCCAGACCTACTCAGCCTAAAACATCAAATTTTCCTACAGGGTATAACCCAAATGTCAAGTGTGATTTTCACAGTGGTGTAGCAGGTCATTTAATTGAAGACTGCAAGGTTTTGAAGGAAAAAGTTCAAGATTTGATTGATAAGAAAGTACTCACTTTTGCGGACATCCCTCAAGTGATCGACAATCCCTTGCCATGAGCAGCGCCAAGACACAAGCGACTCTCCTAAAGCCAGTTATCAGACGGGAAAGCTCGTCCTTGTTGCTGATAGTCATTAGGCCTTTTATTATTTCATGTTGCAATTTTCTTATTTGTAATTTGCTAGTTTGCATTTGAACTTTGTTATCTTTAATCGTAATTTTAATGAAATGAGCATTGCATCTTTTGAATTAATCATATCATGTTCTCTGGATTTTATTTCTTTGCTATCACTCAAAAATTATTAAAAAAAATATGGCTTTTATTTCCACCACACTTTCTTCTTGTTTAAGCAAACATTGGAGGGAGGATGATGATAAACAAATACCCAATTTGCAACAGTATGCTTTCGAATAAGACTTTGTTGATGATATACAGGCATTGCTTCAAATCCCCAAACAATGGAGATATAAGGAAGATAATCCCTCGTTAACCCCTTCAAGCCTAGAAGTAGGAGTTTCTTTTTGCAAACAGTTAAAACCCTTAATCTTAACCTAGGGCGGGGTAGTTGTTCAGTTAAAAGCGTTTGATGCATTTGATTTCCAAGAGAACCATGTTATCATGGATGATTCCAGATGCCTTCACAAAGGCGAAGAAGTGCAGAATTCAAAGATTACAATGGTTGTTCCTCAAATAACCATCAATATGGAAGTCAAACCCATCAATTTCTCACATCAAACAAACAATTGTCGCACAAGTTGTTCAAACACAAAAGTGACGAATAAAAAATCATAATTCAAAAAAGATCACCAAAGAATCTTAACAAGATCAAAGAAACAACAAGCTTGTGTGACTTCCAAAGAAGAAGTAGGTGACTGCCACCTCAAGGGTATTGGTTCTCAAGACACCACGTCGTCATTTGCAATTCCTCTGGGAAGTAGAATCAATCAATTAACTGAATATAGGAAATGGAGAACATCACGAAGATTGGGTTGGGTACAAATCAAAATCTGAGCCTTCTATCCTTTGTTTCATAAACCTTGAACCAGACCACGTTACAACATTCAAAATACCTAATTGAAGCAAGGTTTCTTTTGGAAGCATACCAAAGCAAGGTTGCGTTAACCTGACTCCTCAGTGTTTGCTAAATTCATTGGTGTTGATACCACGTTATCACATCATTCTTTTCACATCTTGAATTTCAAATTATTATTGCATCCTCATTAGGATTTACCTTTTGTTTATAACAATTTCATTTCAATAAATGATCTACTTTCAAAAGTTTTGCATAATCACCGCATTAAAATTTCCATTGTTGAAAACAATTTCATTTGCAAGTTTAGCACTTCACATCAAGAGAATTTCAGCAGTTGAAGAATTTCATCATCATATGCGAAGTTATCCCACCAGGGGAAAGCCATCTCTTCAAGAGCTGATCATAATCAGGGGCATTCCAGTTTTAGAGTTCCAAGCATTGGGGCATGTCATCTTCGAGATTAACAGTTAGTACCAAACTCCTGTTGATCTAAACTTTTTGAGAACTCAGCATTCTGGGGCACTCAAGGCCAAGACCTATCCATCTTCAAAGATGCTCACAAGTATATCAATTCAAATCATCAACAATTTCCGATCTCACAAGAAGTGTTGAGAAGTTATGCTTATAATATCCTGCCAAAGGACCACCTTCAAAATTCTTTCTCATTTCACCTTGCTTGTGACTCTCAACCGGAGCACTTGCCCAAACATTCAAATCATTTTCCTCAATCATGCTTGCATGCATTCATTAATCATGAACGCATACCATTCATGGGGCATCCACCCATTGCATAAATAAACTCAAACTTTGCTTGGAATTTTCCACTGCAAATCAAGCTCTATCATACAAAAATCCAATTCTCTTTGGCCACGTCCAAAAAACCATTTTCTGTATTGATCACTCATCATATGCATCATTTCATGTGCGTCAATCCACAGATTAAAGTTATCATCATGTCACCCTTCTGTCAACCCATTGGTTGGATTTTATCAATATTCCTTGTCAATTTGAATCAACCCACTGGTTGAGGATAATTTTTCACATTTTTGTCAACCCACTGATTGAATTTAATCATTTATTTTCCAGTTAATTCAGATCAATCCACTGGTTGAGATACCGTGTTGACTTTCATTAACCCACGCGTTGATGTTAGTTCTCGTTGTTTGCTTTCATTAACCCATGTGGTGATGTTAAGTTCTTGTTGTTTTGTTTTCATTAATCCACGTGTTAATGTTAGTTCTTTTTGGTTGGCTTTCATTGATCCACGTATTGGTGTCAGTCTTTATTTTTGTCAATCCACTGATTGAAAGTTTTTGTTTTGACTTTCGTCAATCCACATATTGGTGTCAGTCTTTATTTTTGTCAATCCACTGATTGAAAGTTTTGTTTCGACTTTCGTCAATCCACGTATTGGTGTCAGTCTTAATTTTTGTCAATCCACTGATTGGATGTCTATGTGTTTATTTTTCATTAACCCACGTGTTGATGTTTAGTTCTTATTGTTTACTTTCATTACTCCACGTATTGATGATAGTTTTTCGCTGTTCATCTTCATTAATCCATTGGTTGATGTTGGCCTTTCTTTCCTATTTCCAAACTCAATCCACTAATTGAGGATGTCGTGTCTTTTTTACAATTAACCCACGCATTGATGATAGTTCTTTCGCAATTTACCTTATTTAATCCCTACAGAGTTTACTTTCAGTCTTTATTTCCCTAGTAAAATCCATACATTCATGGCGTATCATTTCATCGCATATCATATCATCTTGTTGCATTTAAGGCAAAATTCAGGTTATGTTTGTATTTAATTACTTTCAGTCATTGATCCATGTTATCAAGCTAAAAGATAATTAAATAGGGGCAACTGTCACACCCGAAATTTCGCCCGAATTTTTTTCCAACTTATATGACTTAGGCTTCACATTCATCTGCATACGCCTCCATTAGGTCATCAGTGTTAAACAGTCATCCATTCATCGCATCTACATTTTTTGTCGTATTTAAGTTGACCAAAAGTCAATTTCAATCAACATTCGCATTGTTTTATAGTTGTAAAATACCTAATATCCCACTTCATTCATTTTTATCTCTCTACCTATTTATTGCATCGTGTTAAGTTGACTATATGTCGATAATATTGATATTTCGGTTTTATAAACAGACCGGTAAAATTGATTTGACACTATGCGAAAAATTAGCGAGAAAACTATTTCAAGTTTTCGCCTTTAACTCACTATTTTATGAATCTACGTATCGCGTAGATCATGAAAATGTGCTCTCTCTAATTTTCCGATACATTTTTGAGTCTCATTCTTAACCGTAAGTGTTTTACAACCGGTTTTTTTTATTATCATTTTATTTCGATTTTAATTATTTTGATAATTTTTATTTAATCTTTGAAATCCGTAGTTTATTTTAATGTACTCGGTTTATTTTTTCGGATAATTTATTGTCCAAATTTTATCGTTTTTGACAATTCTAAGTGTCCATTTTTTATCTCCAAAAATCAAAACAAATTTTTTCCGGATTGTTTATTTTTTAAACTTTTGGCTTAATAGCCCATTTTATCATTAGGGACATTTTAGGAATTTTCAAAATTGCCTAGACCTAATTTATATATATATATATGTTGTCACTGTTCAACTAAAAAAAAAGAAGGCAGCAGATTTAGAGAACAACAGCTGTGCAAGTGCAAAAATTGAGAATTCCGCTTCATCTTTGTCAACACCACAATCATCCTCCATCCTTAACCATAATACTCCCTGTTTCCTCTCACTTCCAAACCACCTTTCGCCATCTACCATTCACATTCTTCATCATACCAACACCTACCACCATCTCTTGTGTTCACCCATCCACTCTCTCATAGATTCAAACTCCCTCGCCTCTCCCTACAACATTCAACAACTCACCATCTTCAACACATCTCACAACCTCACCGTATTGCCCAGTATAATCTCCTTTTAGTATTATTTCTATTTGTTTTTCTAAATAATATATAATAATTTTTGTTTAAGTTTATACCTATATCCTTATTCTTTTATTTGCTTTAAGAAAAAATATAAGTTTAGATTTAATTTTCATTTTTAATTGTTAGATTTTTAGAGTTAATCTTATTTGATTTAATTATTGAATTATTATTTATATCTTTACTCGTACGTTTTTACATAGACTTTTAATTCACCCCAATAGTCCATTTTCATGTTTTTTTATTATAATTTATTTACTTATTTATTTTAATTGAATAGTAATTACTAGTTTCACATAAATGAAAAAAATCATAGAAATATATTTAGCTTTGATTCAAAATATTTTATAAAAAAAATATAAAATATAACAAAAAATAATATATAGTTTAGTTTTTCATTTTTTTTTAGATTTAATTTTTCATTATTTTATTGTTAGATTATTTCTATTTCACTTGTACATTTATGTTCGACATTGTAATTATCAATTCATATTTGTACATATATATCCCCATCTCCATGAGATGTAATAATTAGTAAATATTTTATTGTAGTACTTTATTTAATTATTTATCACTCTCACAAACCAAACCATTTTTCAAAAGAACTAATACTTGTGCGAGCCATTTTTAACCTTGAGTTGACAAAGCTTTGAAGCGTCACAACGGCCACACATTTTTGCACACACCACGCTTACTCTTGGGCTTACAATGAGACTTTGATTGATTAGTTAAATATTATTTAATTATCTAATTATCTTATTTAAAATTGATTAGTCCATCTAATTAATTTTATTAATCTAATTATTTGATTAAACTTTGTTTAATTAATTGATTAAATTTATTTCGTGCATGCACTTACACAATATTAATTGCCTTATTATTTTTGCAAGCCACCTTGTATGGGCTTTTAATTCATTTACTCACTTTATTTCATGCTTCCATAATTATCCGCAATCGGTCATTTCCATTATCGCGCCTTGGTCCACATTCCAAGTTTTCATTCAATAAGGGCTTCATGGTAGGGAGTAGACACTTGTCTATTCTCTCGAGATTAATCAAGATTTCTTGGTTAATCATAGCCCAAATCAATTCTCTTCTCATCATTCGAGACATTTCATAATAAATTCTCAAACCTCGATCCAACGTCGAGTGATTCTTCTCAAAAATATTTTCATAAATGAATACTCTACTTCTCTCTTCCCAAACGTATGGTAGTCAGTCCTGTTTCGACCCTCGATCGTACGTTTGGTTTCTTTAATTGAATCTTAATAAGTGAACCCCGTTTCACCTCACTCTTTTCTCAAATAAAACTTTTGGGTAGAAAAAGATGATTAGGATGGTTCTGTCCACTCATCCGAGTTCTTGGGGCGTTAGCCGTTGAACGCTTATGGTCCAATACTTGTCTCCCACATAAAATAACTTGAACTCATCAAACCTTGCCGACATGCAAGTCATTTTTCAAAACATCGCTCACATGCGACACTCATCGCTCACATGCGATATCCCTTCGCTCACATGCGAATTGCACTAGTGATGTCTTATCGTCCATGCACGATTAAGCTCCTATTTTCATAAATAAAATCAACCAACCAACAAATGTTCTCGCAACCGAGAACTACGTAAGCTCTGACTTTTCTATCGCACTTGGAAATCGTGGCCGAGATTCTAACATCTTGGCAAGCACACTTTCAAAAAACTAAAACATGTTTCTCTTTTCTTCTCTTTTATCGCATAATAATTAGAAGATTGCAAATTTAATTTTAAACACACAAACACACTTAGAACTAAATGGGTCCCATCGAGTACGATGGATGTGAGGGGTGCTAATACCTCCCCCTTGCATAACTGACTCCCGAACCCGTATCTCTTGGTCTCGAAGACCATTTCATTTTCATTCCTCGGGTTTTATCTATATTTTCCCTTTCCTCATTAGGAATAAATAAAGTTAGGTGGCGACTTCATTGTTTTGTTCGTAATCAAAAAAATTTCGATTAGCGTCAACCACCTCCTTATTATGTAACTGCCCCAAAGCCATGTAATAGTGTAGGACTTTTACTTTTCACACCTTTATTTTTCTGTACATATGAACTGCTTAGATGTATGATTAATAGGATTATATGGAAAAGTCTAAAATAACTTAGCATAATCCTAATCTCAAGATAAATATCTGAATTAAATCACTATTGCACACTTGCACCGCTAGGGTAACCTCTTTTGTTGCCTTAATAATGGTCATGTCCCTCGAACATAAGGATACCATTAGCAAAGTTACATACGAATAACATCATCATAGTCCCTTCACTATAAAGGTCATGGTCCCTCAAGGACCCTCAGAGTTGCCTACGAATACATGATCTTGTCCCTCGATGTTGCCTAAGATTAAAATGATGATTGTCCCTTTGATACAATTGCTAAGGTATCCTTACAATGTTTCCTTCAATGACCATTCGATGACCCTGCGCTTGTCCCTTCACATCTAATGGATGGAGCTACCTACCAACTAATGGTATGGATAGCACTATCCCTAAAGGAGAAGGAAAATAGCAAGAACGACCTTTGAGTGGGTAATAACTCTTATTTTCTTGCTCATAAAACAAAATACTTTTCACACCTCATATTTTCAAACACTTCGTATACATTCTTGAAGACTGATACAAGAATCATTACAAAGTTAAAGTCAAAATATTTTCAAACAAATGACACACACACAAAAGCAAGTTTAAAAAATGATCTAAGCAATTAAGAGCACGTAGATAACAACGGATGGAAAGGATGCTAACACCTTCCATTTTCATAATTACCCCCCGAACTAAGAATCGATAAAAGATATTTCTATTATTTTCACCTTTCCTTATTGGATAAAAGAAAAGTCGATGGCGACTCTTGCTAATCGCAACATTTGCGATAAAACGCAAAACAACCAAGTCAGTTCTCCCACCGTGTTACAGGTACTACCCATCAGGTATACTAAGCTTTGTCACATATAGATCAAGGTTCTAATAGGAATCCCTAGAGTTTTCATTCCTCCATCAAATACTACTAACTTCTTGATGTACTCGGTAATTAGCAATACCGTTAGGTGAAACTTGTAACACCCCTTCTAATTACCCTCGTTTTTATAAATATTAATCAGAGTTTTTAATCACAAATCAAGAGGTGTCACAATTTGAATAATTCAAATTAACCAAAAACAGTTATCATACGTTTCACTGAAGAAATCATAAAATAAAACGGACCAAAAGTTATGTTTAACAACGGAAATGAAACATAACAAATCCTGAATACATCATCCATAAATATTCTAGGACATAAATCAAAGCATCAACCAAAATCATCAACTAAAATCCATAAAGAATTCCTAATAGAACGTTTCCCAGTGTTACATCTACCAGAGCATGACACTGACACACGGTTTGACTAAATAACACAACTCTAGGAGCTGTCCTCACCAATTCCAAGCAGCTAATCACTTCGAATCTGAAATCATTAAAGTAAGGGTGAGATCTCTATCCAATATAAAATGCATTATACGTTTTTAAATACAACAGAATAATTCGATGCGTCAGTCCACTATCAAAACACATTCATAGTTCAATTCACAAGAGCATTGTACACAATTCATTATGCAAGTAAACAATCAATGGAAATTGCAACACTAGAAACCATCTTAACATGTTACAATCCCATATGCAATGCAGACTCTATGCATGTGGTACCAAACGTGAACCGAGTTCACCCTCTGTTCCATCACACTCGGAAAACAGCGGAAATACATGATTCGCCCATAACCACTGGGTCAAGAATCTAGCCTCACTACCTCTAAATCCTGGTAAGTTTATTGGCTCTGGAAGTTCACTTCCGCACAATGGGAATGAACCATAAACAATGCTTATGCATGCATCATAAAAGCATGCAACAATGATTCACAAATTATGATCTCAACATAATTCACATAATTCCAATCACCAATGTATCACATCCAATCATAATGAATATCAAACACAACATTGTAAGCACTATTCCCCATTCATTAAATTAGACAACTCATAACCCATTCTCTTTTGTCCTTAACCATCAACGTTTCAAAAATCGGGAACTCGACACTTTTAAAATAATTTTCACAAAATAATATTTTTCTTCTTTTTATAAGATAGTATTTTTAATTTAAGAAATAATGCCGAAAACGGCACTCGAATCGGAGTTACGGTTTAGAAAATATGAATTTTTTTAGGTGTTTTGAAAATCAACACAGTGGAACCCGGTTCCTCCCTGGGAGAACCCGGTTCCCACCTTTTCAAAAAGTCGCGCTCCTGGAATTTTGTATGGGGAACCCGGTTCCTCCATACTGGGAACCGGTTCTCACGTTGAAAAATGGCCAGTTTTGAAAGTTTTGAGCTGGGAACCCGGTTCCTCCCTGGGAGTAACCGGTTCCCACGACCTGCAGAATTAAAAACTGCTATTTTTGACAGCGTTACACATTCCAAATCACTTCCAATCATTCCCATACCAATTGCAACATTAGGAACACCAAAATGCATCCATTATACATCAATACAACCTCATATATCGTTATTTCATCATTCCTATTAGTTGTTTGACACACTAATGGTTTTAAATTCTATAATCCGACACAAATAGGGATGAACCCTACAAACCTAGAATCACCTAAATCAAATTTCCTAACATACCCAATCATCCAGTTGATTCCCAAAACCCATAAGGCATTAAAATCGAATGAAATCACCCCTTACCTCGCGGTGATCTTCGACTTTCCCGGCGTTGGCTTTTTCCTCTCTTCTCTTCTCTTCTCCAATTCTACGTGAAAATAACTTTTCCAAAATAACCTTCTTTCCTTCTTTTCCTTTTTATAATCCTTGTTATATTCCCCTTATTATTTCCAAATAAAATACAATAATTAGTAATTAGTAAGAATAGAGTGATTTACTCCTCACACCCTCTAATTACTCTTCACACCACCAACTCTTCTTTTCTTTAATTAATCTAATTAAATCCAAAAATATTAATACTTAAGTCTTTAATTAAATAAATAATTAATTCCTAATTATTTAATATTCGAATTAAATTGGGGTGTCACAACTCTCCCCTACTAAAAAGAGTTTTCGTCCTCGAAAACATACCTTAGACGAAGAGTTCGGGATACGAGTCCTTCATCTGGCTCTCCAGCTCCCAAGTTACATTTCCTCCAGCTGGTCCTCCCCAAGCTACTCTCACAAGTGCTATCTCTTTACCACGCAATTGCTTCACTTCCGATCCTCGATTCTGCAGTCTTCAACGATCAAATTATCCGTGCACACATCATCTACGAATCTCATGAGACGGATCCGCAATGTACCTTCACAACTGAGATACATGGAAAACATCATGCAAATTCGCAAGTGACGGAGGTAAAGCAATCTGATAAAAAACTTTCCCAACTCTCTTGGTAATTTGAAACGGACCAATAAAGCGCAGAGTCAACTTCATTGACTTCAAGGCTCGACCAATACCAGACATCGGAGTAACTCTCATAAACACGTGATCTCCTTCACTAAACTCAAGATCTTTCCTCCTCTTATCATGATAATTTTCTGACGACTCTGAGAAGCCCTCATCTTCTCCTGAATCATCTTGATCTTTTATGAAGTTTGTTGAACAATCTCTGGTCCAATCACAACACTTTCTCCAGATTCGTACCAACACAATGGCGTCCGACATCTCCTACCATACAATGCCTCAAACGGAGCCATACCGATGCTCGAATGAAAACTATTGTTGTAGGTAAACTCGATCAATGGTAAGTAGTTATCCCAAGCTCCATTTTTTTCCAACACACAAGCTCTCAACAAATCTTCTAACGATTGAATCGTTCTCTCCGTCTGACCATCTGCCTGTGGATGATAAGCGGAACTCAATCTCAACTTAGTACCCAAAGCTTCTTGCAACCCTGTCCAGAACTTAGATGTAAACCTCGGATCTCTATCCAACATAATACTAGAAGGGATGCCATGCAAACTCACAATCTTCTCAACATACAATTCTGCCAACTTCTCCATCAGATAATCCATTCTTATCGGGATAAAGTGAGCAGATTTTGTCAACCGATCCACAATAACCCAAATAGAATCACGATTCTTTGATGTCCTTGGCAAACCAGATACGAAATCCATAGAAATGCCATCCCACTTCCATTCCGGAACAAACAACGGTTCCATCAATCCTGACGGCTTCTGATGTTCAATCTTTGATTTCTGACAAACCAAACATGCATACACAAACTCGGAAATTTCCTTTTTCATTCCAGGCCACCAAAATAACTTCTTCAAGTCATGATACATTTTAGTAACACCGGGGTGAATACTCAACCCACTACGATGCCCTTCTTCTAAAATACTCTTTATAATCTCGGCAACATCCGGAACCCATACCCTATCACCAAATCTCATAACTCCATTCTCGTCAATTCTGAATTCACCTCCTTGACCTTGGTTAATCAATGTCAACTTATCGACCAAACCAACGTCAGACTTCTGTCCATTCCGAATTTCTTCCAGAATACCACTAGTCAGCTTCAACATACCCAATTTCACACTATTCGGAGTAGTTTCACATACCAAACTCAAGTCTCTGAACTGCTTAACCAATTCCAATTCACGAACCATTAACATCGACATATGCAAGGACTTCCTGTTCAATGCATTTGCCACAACGTTTGCCTTACCAGGATGGTAATTCAAACTGAAATCATAATCCTTCAGGAATTCTAACCACATTCTCTGCCTCATATTCAGTTCCTTCTGATCAAAGAGATACTTCAGGCTCTTATGATCACTGAATACCTCAAACCGAGAACCGTATAGATAATGCCTCCATAATTTCAAAACAAACACAACAGCACAGCTGCCAATTCTAAATCATGAGTCGGATAATTCGTTTCATGAATCTTCAACTGTCTTGAAGCATAAGCCACAACCTGCCTATCTTGCATTAAAACACCACCTAATCCCATCAAAGACGCATTACAATACACCACAAAAGATTCTGCCGGATTCGGCAAAATTAGAATCGGAGCACTAGTCAACCTCCTCTTCAACTCTTGGAATCCTCTCTCACAATCCGAATCCCAAACAAACGCTTGACCTTTTCTTGTCAACTTAGTCAACGGTAAAGCTAACTTCGAAAATCCTTCGATGAACTTCCTGTAGTAACCTGCAAGACCAAGAAAACTACGAATCTCAGAAGCATTCTTCGGCGCTTCCCACTGAGATACTGCTTCTACCTTCGTAGGATCAACAACAATGCCATCCTTGGTAATCGTGACCAAGAAAACTCACTTCACTTAACCAAAACTCACATTTAGATAGCTTCGCATAAAGCTTCTTCCCTTTCAATAATTCCAATACGATTCTAAGATGCTCTGCATGCTCTTCATCATTCTTTGAATAGATCAAAATGTCGTCAATAAATACCACCACAAATTTGTCAAGATACGGATGAAATATCCTGTTCATATACTCCATAAAAACACCAGGTGCATTAGTAGCTCCAAACGGCATAACAGAATATTCATAATGCCCATACCTCGTTCTAAATGCAGTCTTCTGAATATCTTCCGCCTTAACACGAATCTGATGATATCCAGACCTCAGATCAATTTTACTAAATACACAAGCTCTTGATTGTCACTTTATTCAACTGCCTGTAATCAACACATAGTCTCATCGTACCTTCCTTCTTCTTAACCAACAATACCGGCGCACCCCACGAGGTGAAACACTAGGACGAATAAATTTCTTCTCAAGTAACTCTTCCAATTGTTTCTTCAATTCAGACAATTCAGATGCCGACATGCGATAAGGCGCCATCGACACCGGACTAGTTCCAGGAATCAAATCTATAGCAAATTTCACTTCTCTCTCAGGTGGTAGCTCACTAACATCTTCCAGAAATTCATTCACCACAGGTAATTCACCACTCTTAGCTTTTCCTTTCACCTTCGTCGAAGAATACAACATAAACACTACAGCATCATCGCTAACAGCTGAATTCATCTGCTTAACTGACATAGTCACATCTTCAACTTTAGCTACATCAGGAAATATGATCGTCTTCTCAAAACAGTTGATATGAACCTGGTTGAACACCAACCAGTTCATTCTAAGGATAATATCAAGTTGTTCTAAAGGTAGGCACACTAAATCCATACCGAAACCTCTATCAAAAATGACAATAGGACAATTCCTACAAACATACGAAGTAGTCACTGAACCCGACGCAGGAGTGTCAATAACCATACTTCCATCCATATTAGAAATTTCCAAATTCAATCTTTTAGCACAATCCAAAGCAATAAAAGAATGTGTCGCTCCAGTATCAATAATCGCAATTAAAGGTATGCCATTAATAAAACATGTACCTTTAATCAACCGATCATCTAGCTTAACGTCTGATCCTGACAAAGCGAACACCTTCCCACCAGCTTGTTCTTTCTTTGGCTTAGTACACTGCGGATGAGTGTGTCCCTCTTCACCACAGTTGTAACAAGTTATCCTTCTAAATGTGCACTCAGCAGCTACATGACCAAATCTCCCACAGTTGTTGCACTTCTTCGCATGATTCTTGCATTCAGTAGCTCGATGTCCCATGTCACCACATCTGTAGCACTTAGTGGAAGAACCAGAAGAACCAGAGTCTCTCCCACTAGGCTTCCTCCAACCACCAGATTTCTGATTATTCCTATCATAGGGCTTACCACGATCCATCTGTCTCTTTCCCTTACGATCAACATAACTCTGAGCATTCGACTTAGTACTAGTAAGATCCTCATCTAGAATCCTACTACAGTCTACTAAATCAGGAAACCTCCTAATGCGCTGATACTTGATACCCTGCTTGATCTCATCACGAAGACCATTCTCAAACTTGATACATTTGGAAAATTCTCCATCTGCATCGTTAGTGTAATGAGCATAATACTTTGCTAATTCAGTAAACTTTGTTGCATACTCACTCACAGACTTGTTGCCTTGCTTGAGCTCAAGAAACTCAATCTCCTTCTTACCCCGAATGTCTTCAGGAAAGTACCTTCTCAGAAAAGCTCTCCTGAACACAGCCCAAGTTAATGCAATGCCATCTTCTTCCATTTCAGTTCTGGTAGCAACCCACCAGTCATCAGCTTCTTCTGCCAGCATGTGAGTACCATACCTCACCTTCAGCTCCTCAGCACAATCAATCACTCTGAAGATCCTCTCGATCTCCTTCAACCATTTCTGAGCACCTTCGGGATCATGTGTGCCTTTGAATAATGGAGGATTATTCCTCTGAAAATTCCCCAATTGTCTGTCAGCATCAATACCAGCTCCCTGCTGATTCCCTCCGAGCACTCCAGCTAACATTCCCAACGCTTCAGCAATAGCAGCATCGTCTCTTCCATTACCTCTTCCAGCCATTGTTCTGTAACATTACAAAACAATCCACATCAGCACACAAGTATCGACAGTGTTACCTTGCACTGGTCACATACTAAAGGGATAACGACACTAAGACAAGACCGACTATGCTCTGATACCACTATTGTAACACCCCTTATAATTACCCGCATTTTTATAAATATTAATCAGAGTTTTTAATCACAAATAAAGAGGCGTCACAATTTAAATAATTCAAATTAACCAAAAACAGTTATCATGCGTTTCACTGAAGAAATCATAAAATATAACGGACCAAAAGTTATGTTTAACAGCGGAAATGAAACATAACAAATTCTGAATACATCATCCATAAATATTCCAGGACATAAATCAAAGCATCAACCAAAACCATTAACTAAAATCCATAAAGAATTCCTAATCGAACGTTTCCAAGTGTTACATCTACCAGAGCATGACACTGACACGCGGTTTGACTAAATAAGACAACTCTAGGAGCTGTCCTCACCAATTCCAAGCAGCTAATCACTTCGAATCTGAAATCATTAAAGTAAGGGTGAGATCTCTATCCAATATAAAATGCATTATACGTTTTTAAATACAACAGAATAATTCGATGCGTCAGTCCACTATCAAAACACATTCATAGTTCAATTCACAAGAGCATTGTACACAATTCATTATGCAAGTAAACAATCAATGGAAATTGCAACACTAGAAACCATCTTAACATGTTACAATCCCATATGCAATGCAGACTCTATGCATGTGGTACCAAACGTGAGCCGAGTTCACCCTATATTCCATCACACTTGAAAAACAGCGGAAATCCATGATTCGCCCATAACCACTGGGTCAAGAATCTAGCCTCACTACCTCTAAATCCTGGTAAGTTTATTGGCTCTGGAAGTTCACTTCCGCACAATGGGAATGAACCATAAACAATGCTTATGCATGCATCATAAAAGCATGCAACAATGATTCACAAATTATGATCTCAACATAATTCACATAATTCCAATCACCAATGTATCACATCCAATCATAATGAATATCAAACACAACATTGTAAGCATTATTCCCCATTCATTAAATTAGACAATTCATAATCCATTCTCCTTTGTCCTTAACCATCAACGTTTCAAAAATCGGGAACTCGACACTTTTAAAATAATTTTCACAAAATAATATTTTTCTTCTTTTTATAAGATATTATTTTTAATTTAAGAAATAATGCCGAAAACGGCACTCGAATCGGAGTTACGGTTTAGAAAATATGAATTTTTAAAGTTTTAGGTGTTTTGAAAATCAACACAGTGGAACCCGGTTCCTCCCTGGGAGAACCCGGTTCCCACCTTTTCAAAAGGTCACGCTCCTGGAATTTTGTATGGGGAACCCGGTTCCTCCATGTTGGGAACTAGTTCCCACGTTGAAAAATGGCCAGTTTTGAAAGTTTTGAGCTGGGAACCCGGTTCCTCCCTGGGAGTAACCGGTTCCCACGACCTGCAGAATTAAAAACTACTATTTTTGATAGCGTTACACATTCCAAATCACTTCCAATCATTCCCATACGAATTGCAACATTAGGAACACCAAAATGCATCCATTATACATCAATACAACCTCATATATCGTTATTTCATCATTCCTATTAGTTGTTTGACACACTAATGGTTTTAAATTCTATAATCCGACACAAATAGGGATGAACCCTACAAACCTAGAATCACCTAAATCAAATTTCCTAACATACCCAATCATCCAGTTGATTCCCAAAACCCATAAGGCATTAAAATCGAATGAAATCACCCCTTACCTCGCGGTGATCTTCGACTTTCCCGGCGTTGGCTTTTTCCTCTCTTCTCTTCTCTTCTCCAATTCTACGTGAAAATAACTTTTCCAAAATAACCTTCTTTCCTTCTTTTCCTTTTTATAATCCTTGTTATATTCCCTTATTATTTCCAAATAAAATACAATAATTAGTAATTAGTAAGAATAGAGTGATTTACTCCTCACACCCTCTAATTACTCTTCACACCACCAACTCTTCTTTTCTTTAATTAATCTAATTAAATCCAAAAATATTAATACTTAAGTCTTTAATTAAATAAATAATTAATTCCTAATTATTTAATATTCGAATTAAATTGGGGTGTCACAACTCTCCCCTACTAAAAAGAGTTTTCGTCCTCGAAAACATACCTTAGACGAAGAGTTCGGGATACGAGTCCTTCATCTGGCTCTCCAGCTCCCAAGTTACATTTCCTCCAGCTGGTCCTCCCCAAGCTACTCTCACAAGTGCTATCTCTTTACCACGCAATTGCTTCACTTTCCGATCCTCAATTCTCGCAGGTACTGCTTCAACAGTCAAATTATCCCGTACCTGTACATCATCTACCTGAATCTCATGAGACGGATCCGCAATGTACCTTCACAACTGAGATACATGGAAAACATCATGCAAATTCGCAAGTGACGGAGGTAAAGCAATCTGATAAAAAACTTTCCCAACTCTCTTGGTAATTTGAAACGGACCAATAAAGCGCAGAGTCAACTTCATTGACTTCAAGGCTCGACCAATACCAGACATCGGAGTAACTCTCATAAACACGTGATCTCCTTCACTAAACTCAAGATCTTTCCTCCTCTTATCATGATAATTTTCTGACGACTCTGAGAAGCCCTCATCTTCTCCTGAATCATCTTGATCTTTTCTGAAGTTTGTTGAACAATCTCTGGTCCAATCACAACACTTTCTCCAGATTCGTACCAACACAATGGCGTCCGACATCTCCTACCATACAATGCCTCAAACGGAGCCATACCGATGCTCGAATGAAAACTATTGTTGTAGGTAAACTCGATCAATGGTAAGTAGTTATCCCAAGCTCCATTTTTTTCCAACACACAAGCTCTCAACAAATCTTCTAACGATTGAATCGTTCTCTCCGTCTGACCATCTGTCTGTGGATGATAAGCGGAACTCAATCTCAACTTAGTACCCAAAGCTTCTTGCAACCCTGTCCAGAACTTAGATGTAAACCTCGGATCTCTATCCAACATAATACTAGAAGGGATGCCATGCAAACTCACAATCTTCTCAACATACAATTCTGCCAACTTCTCCATCAGATAATCCATTCTTATCGGGATAAAGTGAGCAGATTTTGTCAACCGATCCACAATAACCCAAATAGAATCACGATTCTTTGATGTCCTTGGCAAACCAGATACGAAATCCATAGAAATGCCATCCCACTTCCATTCCGGAACAAACAACGGTTCCATCAATCCTGACGGCTTCTGATGTTCAATCTTTGATTTCTGACAAACCAAACATGCATACACAAACTCGGAAATTTCCTTTTTCATTCCAGGCCACCAAAATAACTTCTTCAAGTCATGATACATTTTAGTAACACCGGGGTGAATACTCAACCCACTACGATGCCCTTCTTCTAAAATACTCTTTATAATCTCGGCAACATCCGGAACCCACACCCTATCACCAAATCTCATAACTCCATTCTCGTCAATTCTGAATTCACCTCCTTGACCTTGGTTAATCAATGTCAACTTATCGACCAAACCAACGTCAGACTTCTGTCCATTTCGAATTTCTTCCAGAATACCACTAGTCAGCTTCAACATACCCAATTTCACACTATTCGGAGTAGTTTCACATACCAAACTCAAGTCTCTGAACTGCTTAACCAATTCCAATTCACGAACCATTAACATCGACATATGCAAGGACTTCCTGTTCAATGCATTTGCCACAACGTTTGCCTTACCAGGATGGTAATTCAAACTGAAATCATAATCCTTCAGGAATTCTAACCACATTCTCTGCCTCATATTCAGTTCCTTCTGATCAAAGAGATACTTCAGGCTCTTATGATCACTGAATACCTCAAACCGAGAACCGTATAGATAATGCCTCCATAATTTCAAAACAAACACAACAGCTGCCAATTCTAAATCATGAGTCGGATAATTCGTTTCATGAATCTTCAACTGTCTTGAAGCATAAGCCACAACCTGCCTATCTTGCATTAAAACACCACCTAATCCCATCAAAGACGCATTACAATACACCACAAAAGATTCTGCCGGATTCGGCAAAATTAGAATCGGAGCACTAGTCAACCTCCTCTTCAACTCTTGGAATCCTCTCTCACAATCCGAATCCCAAACAAACGCTTGACCTTTTCTTGTCAACTTAGTCAACGGTAAAGCTAACTTCGAAAATCCTTCGATGAACTTCCTGTAGTAACCTGCAAGACCAAGAAAACTACGAATCTCAGAAGCATTCTTCGGCGCTTCCCACTGAGATACTGCTTCTACCTTCGTAGGATCAACAACAATGCCATCCTTGGTAATCGTGACCAAGAAAACTCACTTCACTTAACCAAAACTCACATTTAGATAGCTTCGCATAAAGCTTCTTCCCTTTCAATAATTCCAATACGATTCTAAGATGCTCTGCATGCTCTTCATCATTCTTTGAATAGATCAAAATGTCGTCAATAAATACCACCACAAATTTGTCAAGATACGGATGAAATATCCTGTTCATATACTCCATAAAAACACCAGGTGCATTAGTAGCTCCAAACGGCATATCAGAATATTCATAATGCCCATACCTCGTTCTAAATGCAGTCTTCTGAATATCTTCCGCCTTAACACGAATCTGATGATATCCAGACCTCAGATCAATTTTACTAAATACACAAGCTCTTGATTGTCACTTTATTCAACTGCCTGTAATCAACACATAGTCTCATCGTACCTTCCTTCTTCTTAACCAACAATACCGGCGCACCCCACGAGGTGAAACACTAGGACGAATAAATTTCTTCTCAAGTAACTCTTCCAATTGTTTCTTCAATTCAGACAATTCAGATGCCGACATGCGATAAGGCGCCATCGACACCGGACTAGTTCCAGGAATCAAATCTATAGCAAATTTCACTTCTCTCTCAGGTGGTAGCTCACTAACATCTTCCAGAAATTCATTCACCACAGGTAATTCACCACTCTTAGCTTTTCCTTTCACCTTCGTCGAAGAATACAACATAAACACTACAGCATCATCGCTAACAGCTGAATTCATCTGCTTAACTGACATAGTCACATCTTCAACTTTAGCTACATCAGGAAATATGATCGTCTTCTCAAAACAGTTGATATGAACCTGGTTGAACACCAACCAGTTCATTCTAAGGATAATATCAAGTTGTTCTAAAGGTAGGCACACTAAATCCATACCGAAACCTCTATCAAAAATGACAATAGGACAATTCCTACAAACATACGAAGTAGTCACTGAACCCGACGCAGGAGTGTCAATAACCATACTTCCATCCATATTAGAAATTTCCAAATTCAATCTTTTAGCACAATCCAAAGCAATAAAAGAATGTGTCGCTCCAGTATCAATAATCGCAATTAAAGGTATGCCATTAATAAAACATGTACCTTTAATCAACCGATCATCTAGCTTAACGTCTGATCCTGACAAAGCGAACACCTTCCCACCAGCTTGTTCTTTCTTTGGCTTAGTACACTGCGGATGAGTGTGTCCCTCTTCACCACAGTTGTAACAAGTTATCCTTCTAAATGTGCACTCAGCAGCTACATGACCAAATCTCCCACAGTTGTTGCACTTCTTCGCATGATTCTTGCATTCAGTAGCTCGATGTCCCATGTCACCACATCTGTAGCACTTAGTGGAAGAACCAGAAGAACCAGAGTCTCTCCCACTAGGCTTCCTCCAACCACCAGATTTCTGATTATTCCTATCATAGGGCTTACCACGATCCATCTGTCTCTTTCCCTTACGATCAACATAACTCTGAGCATTCGACTTAGTACTAGTAAGATCCTCATCTAGAATCCTACTACAGTCTACTAAATCAGGAAACCTCCTAATGCGCTGATACTTGATACCCTGCTTGATCTCATCACGAAGACCATTCTCAAACTTGATACATTTGGAAAATTCTCCATCTGCATCGTTAGTGTAATGAGCATAATACTTTGCTAATTCAGTAAACTTTGTTGCATACTCACTCACAGACTTGTTGCCTTGCTTGAGCTCAAGAAACTCAATCTCCTTCTTACCCCGAATGTCTTCAGGAAAGTACCTTCTCAGAAAAGCTCTCCTGAACACAGCCCAAGTTAATGCAATGCCATCTTCTTCCATTTCAGTTCTGGTAGCAACCCACCAGTCATCAGCTTCTTCTGCCAGCATGTGAGTACCATACCTCACCTTCAGCTCCTCAGCACAATCAATCACTCTGAAGATCCTCTCGATCTCCTTCAACCATTTCTGAGCACCTTCGGGATCATGTGTGCCTTTGAATAATGGAGGATTATTCCTCTGAAAATTCCCCAATTGTCTGTCAGCATCAATACCAGCTCCCTGCTGATTCCCTCCGAGCACTCCAGCTAACATTCCCAACGCTTCAGCAATAGCAGCATCGTCTCTTCCATTACCTCTTCCAGCCATTGTTCTGTAACATTACAAAACAATCCACATCAGCACACAAGTATCGACAGTGTTACCTTGCACTGGTCACATACTAAAGGGATAACGACACTAAGACAAGACCGACTATGCTCTGATACCACTATTGTAACACCCCTTATAATTACCCGCATTTTTATAAATATTAATCAGAGTTTTTAATCACAAATAAAGAGGCGTCACAATTTAAATAATTCAAATTAACCAAAAACAGTTATCATGCGTTTCACTGAAGAAATCATAAAATATAACGGACCAAAAGTTATGTTTAACAGCGGAAATGAAACATAACAAATTCTGAATACATCATCCATAAATATTCCAGGACATAAATCAAAGCATCAACCAAAACCATTAACTAAAATCCATAAAGAATTCCTAATCGAACGTTTCCAAGTGTTACATCTACCAGAGCATGACACTGACACGCGGTTTGACTAAATAACACAACTCTAGGAGCTGTCCTCACCAATTCCAAGCAGCTAATCACTTCGAATCTGAAATCATTAAAGTAAGGGTGAGATCTCTATCCAATATAAAATGCATTATACGTTTTTAAATACAACAGAATAATTCGATGCGTCAGTCCACTATCAAAACACATTCATAGTTCAATTCACAAGAGCATTGTACACAATTCATTATGCAAGTAAACAATCAATGGAAATTGCAACACTAGAAACCATCTTAACATGTTACAATCCCATATGCAATGCAGACTCTATGCATGTGGTACCAAACGTGAACCGAGTTCACCCTCTGTTCCATCACACTCGGAAAACAGCGGAAATACATGATTCGCCCATAACCACTGGGTCAAGAATCTAGCCTCACTACCTCTGAATCCTGGTAAGTTTATTGGCTCTGCAAGTTCACTTCCGCACAATGGGAATGAACCATAAACAATGCTTATGCATGCATCATAAAAGCATGCAACAATGATTCACAGATTACGATCTCAACATAATTCACATAATGCCAATCACCAATGTATCACATCCAATCATAATGAATATCAAACACAACATTGTAAGCATTATTCCCCATTCATTAAATTAGACAATTCATAATCCATTCTCCTTTGTCCTTAACCATCAACGTTTCAAAAATCGGGAACTCGACACTTTTAAAATAATTTTCACAAAATAATATTTTTCTTCTTTTTATAAGATATTATTTTTAATTTAAGAAATAATGCCGAAAACGGCACTCGAATCGGAGTTACGGTTTAGAAAATATGAATTTTTAAAGTTTTAGGTGTTTTGAAAATCAACACAGTGGAACCCGGTTCCTCCCTGGGAGAACCCGGTTCCCACCTTTTCAAAAGGTCACGCTCCTGGAATTTTGTATGGGGAACCCGGTTCCTCCATGTTGGGAACTAGTTCCCACGTTGAAAAATGGCCAGTTTTGAAAGTTTTGAGCTGGGAACCCGGTTCCTCCCTGGGAGTAACCGGTTCCCACGACCTGCAGAATTAAAAACTACTATTTTTGATAGCGTTACACATTCCAAATCACTTCCAATCATTCCCATACGAATTGCAACATTAGGAACACCAAAATGCATCCATTATACATCAATACAACCTCATATATCGTTATTTCATCATTCCTATTAGTTGTTTGACACACTAATGGTTTTAAATTCTATAATCCGACACAAATAGGGATGAACCCTACAAACCTAGAATCACCTAAATCAAATTTCCTAACATACCCAATCATCCAGTTGATTCCCAAAACCCATAAGGCATTAAAATCGAATGAAATCACCCCTTACCTCGCGGTGATCTTCGACTTTCCCGGCGTTGGCTTTTTCCTCTCTTCTCTTCTCTTCTCCAATTCTACGTGAAAATAACTTTTCCAAAATAACCTTCTTTCCTTCTTTTCCTTTTTATAATCCTTGTTATATTCCCTTATTATTTCCAAATAAAATACAATAATTAGTAATTAGTAAGAATAGAGTGATTTACTCCTCACACCCTCTAATTACTCTTCACACCACCAACTCTTCTTTTCTTTAATTAATCTAATTAAATCCAAAAATATTAATACTTAAGTCTTTAATTAAATAAATAATTAATTCCTAATTATTTAATATTCGAATTAAATTGGGGTGTCACAACTCTCCCCTACTAAAAAGAGTTTTCGTCCTCGAAAACATACCTTAGACGAAGAGTTCGGGATACGAGTCCTTCATCTGGCTCTCCAGCTCCCAAGTTACATTTCCTCCAGCTGGTCCTCCCCAAGCTACTCTCACAAGTGCTATCTCTTTACCACGCAATTGCTTCACTTTCCGATCCTCAATTCTCGCAGGTACTGCTTCAACAGTCAAATTATCCCGTACCTGTACATCATCTACCTGAATCTCATGAGACGGATCCGCAATGTACCTTCACAACTGAGATACATGGAAAACATCATGCAAATTCGCAAGTGACGGAGGTAAAGCAATCTGATAAAAAACTTTCCCAACTCTCTTGGTAATTTGAAACGGACCAATAAAGCGCAGAGTCAACTTCATTGACTTCAAGGCTCGACCAATACCAGACATCGGAGTAACTCTCATAAACACGTGATCTCCTTCACTAAACTCAAGATCTTTCCTCCTCTTATCATGATAATTTTCTGACGACTCTGAGAAGCCCTCATCTTCTCCTGAATCATCTTGATCTTTTCTGAAGTTTGTTGAACAATCTCTGGTCCAATCACAACACTTTCTCCAGATTCGTACCAACACAATGGCGTCCGACATCTCCTACCATACAATGCCTCAAACGGAGCCATACCGATGCTCGAATGAAAACTATTGTTGTAGGTAAACTCGATCAATGGTAAGTAGTTATCCCAAGCTCCATTTTTTTCCAACACACAAGCTCTCAACAAATCTTCTAACGATTGAATCGTTCTCTCCGTCTGACCATCTGTCTGTGGATGATAAGCGGAACTCAATCTCAACTTAGTACCCAAAGCTTCTTGCAACCCTGTCCAGAACTTAGATGTAAACCTCGGATCTCTATCCAACATAATACTAGAAGGGATGCCATGCAAACTCACAATCTTCTCAACATACAATTCTGCCAACTTCTCCATCAGATAATCCATTCTTATCGGGATAAAGTGAGCAGATTTTGTCAACCGATCCACAATAACCCAAATAGAATCACGATTCTTTGATGTCCTTGGCAAACCAGATACGAAATCCATAGAAATGCCATCCCACTTCCATTCCGGAACAAACAACGGTTCCATCAA
The DNA here is from genome assembly GCA_021764765.1 of Vicia sativa. Lineage (NCBI taxonomy): Eukaryota > Viridiplantae > Streptophyta > Magnoliopsida > Fabales > Fabaceae > Vicia > Vicia sativa. The sequence goes on from CM038792.1 coordinate 237,999,859, forward strand.
TCCTGACGGCTTCTGATGTTCAATCTTTGATTTCTGACAAACCAAACATGCATACACAAACTCGGAAATTTCCTTTTTCATTCCAGGCCACCAAAATAACTTCTTCAAGTCATGATACATTTTAGTAACACCGGGGTGAATACTCAACCCACTACGATGCCCTTCTTCTAAAATACTCTTTATAATCTCGGCAACATCCGGAACCCACACCCTATCACCAAATCTCATAACTCCATTCTCGTCAATTCTGAATTCACCTCCTTGACCTTGGTTAATCAATGTCAACTTATCGACCAAACCAACGTCAGACTTCTGTCCATTTCGAATTTCTTCCAGAATACCACTAGTCAGCTTCAACATACCCAATTTCACACTATTCGGAGTAGTTTCACATACCAAACTCAAGTCTCTGAACTGCTTAACCAATTCCAATTCACGAACCATTAACATCGACATATGCAAGGACTTCCTGTTCAATGCATTTGCCACAACGTTTGCCTTACCAGGATGGTAATTCAAACTGAAATCATAATCCTTCAGGAATTCTAACCACATTCTCTGCCTCATATTCAGTTCCTTCTGATCAAAGAGATACTTCAGGCTCTTATGATCACTGAATACCTCAAACCGAGAACCGTATAGATAATGCCTCCATAATTTCAAAACAAACACAACAGCTGCCAATTCTAAATCATGAGTCGGATAATTCGTTTCATGAATCTTCAACTGTCTTGAAGCATAAGCCACAACCTGCCTATCTTGCATTAAAACACCACCTAATCCCATCAAAGACGCATTACAATACACCACAAAAGATTCTGCCGGATTCGGCAAAATTAGAATCGGAGCACTAGTCAACCTCCTCTTCAACTCTTGGAATCCTCTCTCACAATCCGAATCCCAAACAAACGCTTGACCTTTTCTTGTCAACTTAGTCAACGGTAAAGCTAACTTCGAAAATCCTTCGATGAACTTCCTGTAGTAACCTGCAAGACCAAGAAAACTACGAATCTCAGAAGCATTCTTCGGCGCTTCCCACTGAGATACTGCTTCTACCTTCGTAGGATCAACAACAATGCCATCCTTGGTAATCGTGACCAAGAAAACTCACTTCACTTAACCAAAACTCACATTTAGATAGCTTCGCATAAAGCTTCTTCCCTTTCAATAATTCCAATACGATTCTAAGATGCTCTGCATGCTCTTCATCATTCTTTGAATAGATCAAAATGTCGTCAATAAATACCACCACAAATTTGTCAAGATACGGATGAAATATCCTGTTCATATACTCCATAAAAACACCAGGTGCATTAGTAGCTCCAAACGGCATAACAGAATATTCATAATGCCCATACCTCGTTCTAAATGCAGTCTTCTGAATATCTTCCGCCTTAACACGAATCTGATGATATCCAGACCTCAGATCAATTTTACTAAATACACAAGCTCTTGATTGTCACTTTATTCAACTGCCTGTAATCAACACATAGTCTCATCGTACCTTCCTTCTTCTTAACCAACAATACCGGCGCACCCCACGAGGTGAAACACTAGGACGAATAAATTTCTTCTCAAGTAACTCTTCCAATTGTTTCTTCAATTCAGACAATTCAGATGCCGACATGCGATAAGGCGCCATCGACACCGGACTAGTTCCAGGAATCAAATCTATAGCAAATTTCACTTCTCTCTCAGGTGGTAGCTCACTAACATCTTCCAGAAATTCATTCACCACAGGTAATTCACCACTCTTAGCTTTTCCTTTCACCTTCGTCGAAGAATACAACATAAACACTACAGCATCATCGCTAACAGCTGAATTCATCTGCTTAACTGACATAGTCACATCTTCAACTTTAGCTACATCAGGAAATATGATCGTCTTCTCAAAACAGTTGATATGAACCTGGTTGAACACCAACCAGTTCATTCTAAGGATAATATCAAGTTGTTCTAAAGGTAGGCACACTAAATCCATACCGAAACCTCTATCAAAAATGACAATAGGACAATTCCTACAAACATACGAAGTAGTCACTGAACCCGACGCAGGAGTGTCAATAACCATACTTCCATCCATATTAGAAATTTCCAAATTCAATCTTTTAGCACAATCCAAAGCAATAAAAGAATGTGTCGCTCCAGTATCAATAATCGCAATTAAAGGTATGCCATTAATAAAACATGTACCTTTAATCAACCGATCATCTAGCTTAACGTCTGATCCTGACAAAGCGAACACCTTCCCACCAGCTTGTTCTTTCTTTGGCTTAGTACACTGCGGATGAGTGTGTCCCTCTTCACCACAGTTGTAACAAGTTATCCTTCTAAATGTGCACTCAGCAGCTACATGACCAAATCTCCCACAGTTGTTGCACTTCTTCGCATGATTCTTGCATTCAGTAGCTCGATGTCCCATGTCACCACATCTGTAGCACTTAGTGGAAGAACCAGAAGAACCAGAGTCTCTCCCACTAGGCTTCCTCCAACCACCAGATTTCTGATTATTCCTATCATAGGGCTTACCACGATCCATCTGTCTCTTTCCCTTACGATCAACATAACTCTGAGCATTCGACTTAGTACTAGTAAGATCCTCATCTAGAATCCTACTACAGTCTACTAAATCAGGAAACCTCCTAATGCGCTGATACTTGATACCCTGCTTGATCTCATCACGAAGACCATTCTCAAACTTGATACATTTGGAAAATTCTCCATCTGCATCGTTAGTGTAATGAGCATAATACTTTGCTAATTCAGTAAACTTTGTTGCATACTCACTCACAGACTTGTTGCCTTGCTTGAGCTCAAGAAACTCAATCTCCTTCTTACCCCGAATGTCTTCAGGAAAGTACCTTCTCAGAAAAGCTCTCCTGAACACAGCCCAAGTTAATGCAATGCCATCTTCTTCCATTTCAGTTCTGGTAGCAACCCACGGTCATCGACTTACGCGGACGTGAGTACCATACCTCACCTTCAGCTCCTCAGCACAATCAATCACTCTGAAGATCCTCTCGATCTCCTTCAACCATTTCTGAGCACCTTCGGGATCATGTGTGCCTTTGAATAATGGAGGATTATTCCTCTGAAAATTCCCCAATTGTCTGTCAGCATCAATACCAGCTCCCTGCTGATTCCCTCCGAGCACTCCATCTAACATTCCCAACGCTTCAGCAATAGCAGCATCGTCTCTTCCATTACCTCTTCCAGCCATTGTTCTGTAACATTACAAAACAATCCACATCAGCACACAAGTATCGACAGTGTTACCTTGCACTGGTCACATACTAAAGGGATAACGACACTAAGACAAGACCGACTATGCTCTGATACCACTATTGTAACACCCCTTATAATTACCCGCATTTTTATAAATATTAATCAGAGTTTTTAATCACAAATAAAGAGGCGTCACAATTTAAATAATTCAAATTAACCAAAAACAGTTATCATGCGTTTCACTGAAGAAATCATAAAATATAACGGACCAAAAGTTATGTTTAACAGCGGAAATGAAACATAACAAATTCTGAATACATCATCCATAAATATTCCAGGACATAAATCAAAGCATCAACCAAAACCATTAACTAAAATCCATAAAGAATTCCTAATCGAACGTTTCCAAGTGTTACATCTACCAGAGCATGACACTGACACGCGGTTTGACTAAATAAGACAACTCTAGGAGCTGTCCTCACCAATTCCAAGCAGCTAATCACTTCGAATCTGAAATCATTAAAGTAAGGGTGAGATCTCTATCCAATATAAAATGCATTATACGTTTTTAAATACAACAGAATAATTCGATGCGTCAGTCCACTATCAAAACACATTCATAGTTCAATTCACAAGAGCATTGTACACAATTCATTATGCAAGTAAACAATCAATGGAAATTGCAACACTGGAAACCATCCTAACATGTTACAATCCCATATGCAATGCAGACTCTATGCATGTGGTACCAAACGTGAGCCGAGTTCACCCTATATTCCATCACACTTGAAAAACAGCGGAAATCCATGATTCGCCCATAACCACTGGGTCAAGAATCTAGCCTCACTACCTCTGAATCCTGGTAAGTTTATTGGCTCTGCAAGTTCACTTCCGCACAATGGGAATGAACCATAAACAATGCTTATGCATGCATCATAAAAGCATGCAACAATGATTCACAGATTACGATCTCAACATAATTCACATAATGCCAATCACCAATGTATCACATCCAATCATAATGAATATCAAACACAACATTGTAAGCATTATTCCCCATTCATTAAATTAGACAATTCATAATCCATTCTCCTTTGTCCTTAACCATCAACGTTTCAAAAATCGGGAACTCGACACTTTTAAAATAATTTTCACAAAATAATATTTTTCTTCTTTTTATAAGATATTATTTTTAATTTAAGAAATAATGCCGCCGAAAACGGCACTCGAATCGGAGTTACGGTTTAGAAAATATGAATTTTTAAAGTTTTAGGTGTTTTGAAAATCAACACAGTGGAACCCGGTTCCTCCCTGGGAGAACCCGGTTCCCACCTTTTCAAAAGGTCACGCTCCTGGAATTTTGTATGGGGAACCCGGTTCCTCCATGTTGGGAACTAGTTCCCACGTTGAAAAATGGCCAGTTTTGAAAGTTTTGAGCTGGGAACCCGGTTCCTCCCTGGGAGTAACCGGTTCCCACGACCTGCAGAATTAAAAACTACTATTTTTGATAGCGTTACACATTCCAAATCACTTCCAATCATTCCCATACGAATTGCAACATTAGGAACACCAAAATGCATCCATTATACATCAATACAACATCATATATCGTTATTTCATCATTCCTATTAGTTGTTTGACACACTAATGGTTTTAAATTCTATAATCCGACACAAATAGGGATGAACCCTACAAACCTAGAATCACCTAAATCAAATTTCCTAACATACCCAATCATCCAGTTGATTCCCAAAACCCATAAGGCATTAAAATCGAATGAAATCACCCCTTACCTCGCGGTGATCTTCGACTTTCCCGGCGTTGGCTTTTTCCTCTCTTCTCTTCTCTTCTCCAATTCTACGTGAAAATAACTTTTCCAAAATAACCTTCTTTCCTTCTTTTCCTTTTTATAATCCTTGTTATATTCCCTTATTATTTCCAAATAAAATACAATAATTAGTAATTAGTAAGAGTAGAGTGATTTACTCCTCACACCCTCTAATTACTCTTCACACCACCAACTCTTCTTTTCTTTAATTAATCCAAGTAAATCCAAAAATATTAATACTTAATTCTTTAATTAAATAAATAATTAAATTCCTAATTATTTAATATTCGAATTAAATTGGGGTGTCACAAAACTCGTATGAGTGCAGTATCGCGTAGCAACTACTTCTGGATAACTCCGTAATAGTCCCCGCATTATCCCTAAAAAGGCCAGGATAGGTTAAGGGTTCTACGGATGCTCAGCTTCAAGGAATCTCAGGTCGAAAGCTGTCATGTCTTCCCGATCCCTCGGTAAACAAAATACCACAGTCAAGGAGGTCTTCACTGAGGGGGATCTCATGTCTCCTTATTCGAGATTACTCCCTAATAGTTAACATGACTATACCTCCCGTCTTATCTTAAGTTTGTCCAAGTTCGGGTATAAGACTCAAAAAGAGATCACCAAGCACCCCTGAAAACCAGAAAAATCCAGACAAACAAGTACACAAATATATACAAAAAATAACACATATATACAAAAAAAAACAAAATAGGGTCAACCTACTTAAAGATGGTCCAGCAAGAGGTCAAACATCCCCAGTGAAGCCGCCACTTTTCTGTAGCGGCAAAAACAACGAGTGTAAGCCATTGATTGTCTCAACTCGAAACAATAACAATGAAGTCGCCACCACGCTTTTATTTTATTCAAAGGACTAGGAAAAAGAGTGAATAAAATCCTAAAAAATAGAGATATGGATCCGAGGGTTAGTTATGCAAAGGGAAGGTGTTAGGCAACCAAAGCATTTACGGTACTCTGTAGGAACCTTTTTGAAAATTTTTATATGTGCTAAAAAGGGTATATGTACAAAATGAACAGTGGAGTGAGAAAAGAAGTATTTTTTTACAATTTTTGATTTGATGGATCTTCCAATGAGTTCCAGGCCTACATATCAACAATGTGCAATATTGAAATCAAAACTCATGTAGTTCAGGTAAAAAAGACTAAAATTTTGTGTCTTGGTTGATTTTATACGGAATAGATGTCATCGTCATATCCGAGTGGCAAACATTCCTACTACCTAAAAATATGAGAAATAAGCATTTTGTTAACTCAAAGCGGATAATTTTAAGCTCGGATTTTCATCAACGAGCATGCTCAACACCAAGTCGAAAACTTCTCTCTTCACTACACACGGTAGAAGTATAGCGGTCTGCATCAACTCAAGGAATTGACAAGAGTCTTTTATTTCAAGAAAATAGTTTTGGAGAAAAGCCACAAAGGGCTCAAAAAGTTTGAGTGAGGTTATTTCATTTTTTAGTCTTAATAAAAAGTGGTCAAAGTATTATTAGATGGATTGAAAGTTTATTAAGAAAAGAATTTTGAAAATGCATGGACCTACGTCCAAGTTTTTTATGAAAGGGGTTCGAGTTTTGAAAACGAGAATCCTTTGAAAAAGAGGGAGAAGATTTTGAAAATTTAAGAATATGGGAGGAGATGAAGAGGCTAAACTATGTGAATAAAGTAAAAGATAAGGGTAAAGAAAGATCTAACAGGGTAAGAAACTTAGTACTTGGCATCAAAAAGCCAATACCACACCCCATTCTTTGGATTACTAAGCAACCAATTAATCGGACAAAAAAACCAAGCTACAGATGAATCAATGGCTCAGGTAAAATTATGTCTTTCAAAAATCGGGCAGCATAACGACTATATTTGGAAGAAATCCACTCGTAAACAAGTACAAACGAGACAACACGCACATAGAGAAATAACAGCCCAAGCACAAACAAAGTAACACCAAAATCATAGAAACTCCGAGCTGAGGTTGAGGTCCTAATCCTAAGTCTAAAGGTCAAACTCCAAGCATGTGGATATAACCAAGTCCGAGAACAAACAATTAAAAGTTTTTTGTAAGGTTTAAGTTAAATTATTAAGTATTTTGAAAAGGAAAAAGAAAGCTCCAATGAGCAAATTCAAAATGACAAGAAAATAAAATGCTCAAGTGAGCAAAAGGAAAAATGACATGAAATGTAAATGCTAAAATTAAATATGTAAAGTAAAAAACATAAAAATAAAAGGCGGAAAGTAAAAGCGTAAAATAAAGTTATTTGTTAGTAATTAGTCGTTAGCATAATGATCATCTTGAAGTTTGCTCATGAAGACTTGCCAGAAGCTTGATAGAATCATAATGACCACACGACAAGTTTCAATTGCTTTTTGTCAAGTATATCATCCATTTTGGAACAATAAAAAAATCTCAACACTTGATCAAAGATGCTTGATAATTTCAATCAAACAAAGTTAGTGAAAAATTACCATAAGCTTGATTAAAAAATCATAGCGACTACACAACAAGTATCACAGCTGTTGAACCAAAATCAAAGGTCAAACAATTTTTTTTTGGGCTTTTACAAAACATAAAGTTTATGCCACCAATTGATCATTTTCCGATTCAGGACAAAAGAAAAAGAAAAAGAATGAGATAAGATGAAAAGGGAGGGGATATGTAACAAAACACATCAATGCATTAGATGAATTCATCCGGTCTAACTTCATCAAAATCAACCAACTATCTTGGTGGATTTGGAAATTTATGACTCCAAATAAATCCAAAATCAAAAATGAGTTTTTAATAATAAAATAAATTAAAAATTATTTGAAAATGAATTATTTAATTGGATTTTAATTGATAAAATATATAATGGTATCCATACACCAAAATAAAATTCCAAGAAAATTACCCAAGGTTAAACAAAGGTCAACAAGTGTTGACAAAAAAATTCAGAATTTTTAAATGTCAGAAACTGTTATTTTTTTTTTTTTTTAAAGTAAAGAAAATGGCAAAACAAACAAAAAATTGATAAAAATAGCAAAATCATAAATAAAAATAAAATAAGGTCGCCAATATTTGTCAAATGACTATTGAATCCTTCCATAATTTTTACATAATTTTTAAATGTCAAAAAATATTTTAAAATATTTAAATACATCAAATAAAAGAGAAAAATCATAAAAAATATCAAATCTGAAAATTAAATTATGAAAAAATAAAAATCAGAAAAATAATTTTTGAAAATACTTTTTTGAATTTTTTCATAATTTTTGAGCCAAAAATGAATTTTCTATGATTTTTGAACTTTAAAACAATTAAAATATAAAATTAGAAAATAAAATAAAAGCAAAAAAATATGGACCATTAGATCACAGTCAAAACGCGTGAGTAATCAGATCCAAGGGATTACACACGTTGTGCTTGATATAGACCTTCTTGATTTTCACATCGGATCAGAATTTAAAATAAAAATAAAACCAAATAATGCGGACCATCAAATAATGTCAAAACGCATTAGTAAGCCAAACCAATGGATCAGACGCACTGTGCATATCATAGACTTAAGGAAATATCACACGCGATCATCTATTTTAGAAATTCAAAAAAAAAAAGCGTGACAATTCATCATTGGTTAAAGATAGACTCGTAAGTTGTCTTCAACCTCCGGCCACTCCAAAGATGGAGTTTCACAAACTTTGAAATAAACTCCTCAGACCGGTATCATTAGATTCGTTTCTTCAAGACGATTCTAATGGTGCCCTTGCAAAAAAATTATTTCACTTGTACAAAGAATGGTTTAAGAAAAAAATAGAAAAATAACGAGCACTTGTTTCCAGAAATTCAAGCTCAATTCTCAGTGAAAATGCAAACCAGAAGAAGCATGAGCTTCACAGAAGAAGATGTTACATCCTAGCAATTTATTTGGAGTGAAATGATTGAGAAATTTACCTGAACAAAAGTCGATTTCAGAGCTTTGAAACTTGACTTGGATAGCAAGATTCAGGGCACCTCAAGGTACGATTCTTGTTCTGTTAGCTTCAGTGAAGTTAAAGGAAGAAAAATGATCAATCAATTTCGAACTAGAAGGGCTTTAAGGGTGAAAATAAATTTGCGGAAAATGTGGTTATGGAGTGAGTTTGGCAGCGATTTTCTAGCTCTCAAAGCTTGAGAAAATGAGTGATGAATGGTCCTCTATTTAGAGAGAAGTGAATGGGATCAATAGGGAGGGTGAATGATGCAATTTAGAGCGAAATCGTGCACACCCTGTTCATGAAGAAAACATGACTTCAAGTGCTCAAAACCCAACCATTCTTTGCGTTCTGATGTGCTAATTAATCCTGGGAAGATTCTAAACATGATTAGTCACGAAAGCAAGGCTTAAGCTGGCTTAAAAAGTGAATTATAGCGCAAATGCACAAACTGGTGGTGAGCTCGAAACAGGTTTTGGCACAATTTTTGCACTGAGGCCAAGTCAAATTCCCTTGTGTGTTTTTCAATTTTCCTTGAGCCAAATGAAGTCCTCAAAGAGCAAAATACAATGCAAAAAGGATCATCTCCAATGGATGCTTGAGCTGAGATATAACCTTTAGGGTTCGAGGAAAAACATTGAAAAATCAGGCCAGACCTTGGTCAAGCATGCCATATATTTTAAAAGTGACCTATAATATTTTGCCTTCAATTATGGTCTTCCACTCAAAATTTGCTCTTGGACAACAAATATTATATGAAGTAGACTTCTTGAATGACATTTTGCAAAAAGAACCATCCAAAAACTCCAAAAATTGGGAGAGTTATGGTCTTGTGAAGTTGATGAAAAATTATGAAATAACCTATAATCTTTTGATCTCTTAAAGCAATTTCCAAACAGCTCTAATCTTTGAAACACAAATGGGGATAAAGTTCACATATTCAAGATTATTCTGCAAAAAGAATGACCTAAAGGTGATAAATGATGATCAAGATATAATCTATTGAAGTTGATTGATAAAAAATTGAGAAATCCATCAATTGCTTGTGATCTTTTGACTTCTTAGACAATCTTCCAAGCATTTTCTCTTCTTAACAATTAAACTAAGTTGTATTAGACATTCTTAGGTTCATTGTGGAGAAAGAATGAGCTCAAAGAGACAAGAAATGACCAAGTTATGATCCATTGAAGTCATACAAGATGAATGAAGTATCAATCTAGAGAGCTTGCAATCAATGATCCTCAAAACAATCTTTTCATCAATTACAATCCTGGAACAAAGAACACACATGTTAAAGATCTTTTTAAGAGTCCAATGGCTTTAGAATCATCCATGAATTTCACACAAACATCAAGATGTGATCCTTAGAAGTCCAAAACCCTAATTCTAAGATAGATGACCATGGCATGAAGAATTCTTCAACTTTGATGATCTTCTTCACATATGAAGCACACACTCAAGATGAGAGACCATAATAGATGACAAAAGGAGTCCTTAATGAGAGCAAACACTCCAAGGCATCGAGAGTTGGAAAGAGAAGACATGAAAATAAACACATGAACCTATAGACTTCTTGAAGAGGAAACCTTTGCGCCATCCACCTATAACACAATATCTAAAGAGCAAATGATATACACATCATCATGATTAGTCAAGTATCAATCATTATATACAAAAAGTGTAAACAATCAAGGTGCTTGATGATCTCCCAAGGGTAAACTTAAGGATGAGAGAAAGAAATGATCTAATTTGTGATCTTTGTGCAATTCAATAGTCATGAGATGCAAGAGAATCTTAGGGGCAAAAATTGGGGTACAACAAGATCCACATAATGTTAAATCATATACTGGATATATATTTACATATGATAACACTACAATATCATGGGGATCTCAAAGGAAAACACTTGTAGCAACTTCTTCAAATCATGCTGAAGTAATTCCCCTTCATGAATCAAGCAAATAATATAGATGGTTACAGTCAATAACTCTACATATCCAAGGAGCGTCTGTTTTACCAATTGATAATAATCCAACAATTTTGTATGAAGACAATGATGTATGTGTTACCCAGATAAAAGAAAGTTACCTATAAAGTGACAAAATCAAACATATCCCTCCAAATATTTTCTCATTCACACAAGAACTCGAAAGAAATAAAGAAGTTGATATTTAATATATTGTTCAAGTGATAATGTGACACATCTCTTTACAAAAACACATCCTACATCAATTTTCAAGAAATATGTACAAAATATTGGAATGCATCACCTTCGAGGCCTTTAAAGAAGAGCTAAACATCTCCTATTGAAGGAGATCATAATACTGTACTCTTTTTTTTTTCCAATAAATTTTTTCTAATAAGATTTTTAACGAGATAACATATATTCTCATAAGATTCTCCCCGGCAAAACTTTAAGGGAGCACCATAATAGATATTTTAAAAGAGTATTATAATAATTGACAATATTATATATTATTATTATTATTTAAATATATCTATCTTAAATAATAATCTCATATTTACATTAGTATGATAGTGATATTTTTAGTAGTATAAATACTCCATTTGATTCATGTAAACACACAATAAATTTCTTTAAATAATAACATTGATACCATCTTATATTTTTCTCTTAAATTTGATACATATAATTTTAAATATATTTTTACAATTATATTAGTAGTTCAGAAATATTACTAACATAATTTGATTCAAATATCTAATTTTTCTGAATAATTTCAATTTAAAAAAAAAACATTGTATATAAATTTTAGTGAAGTATCATATTTTTTTTTACATAAAAAAAAAAGAACAATATGGTTGTTGTGTCACTGGAACTATTTTCTCATCAACATTAAAATAAAAAAACAGAAAAAAAAAAAATCAAATCGCGTTTGCGTAAAGAGGCATCCATTTCTGAAAAGGTAATTCGGTGGTTGAAGCCTGAAAGTCAGTGGCAATCTACACAATCAATTCCAAACTAGAATCACTTATTTGAAATCACTTATTTGAACTACACTTTTGATTTCAATAATCGCTTTTTTCTCGCGATTGAACGTGATCGACAACAGAAAACAACAGTGGCAGTGTTGTGCGTGGAGTCTGAAATCAAAGCGACGTCGTATTATGATTGAAGCTCAACTACTATTGAATCTCTGAATCTGATTCGTTTTTCTTACAATGGCGTCGTGGCTCAAAGCCGCTGAAGGTAACGGATCTCGTTTCGTTGATTCGTTTATTCATCATAATTCAATCTCGATTCGCTTAATTAGATTAGAGTGATCTCGATACTTGATTTATCATTAAGTTGTTGATTAATGCTTAATGTAGTGTAAATGAGGATTAAATTTGGTAATGGTTTGTGATTCTGTTGTTGTATTTGGAATTAAGGAATGAAATTGATTATTGAAACGGTTAAGGTGAATTTTAGTTGCGGAAATGGACTCTTTGTAGTCAAAATTTGCTATCGTTAGTTGATTAGAATCATGTTGGATGAAGGATCAATTGAGTTGGTATTTCGAGTTTCTTTTTTAAATCTGATTTTGCTGAGCTTAAAGTATGATTAGTATGATCTTCATTCTTTCAGAAACCATGAGAACAATGTTTCAGCATTTTCAAAAAGTTTTAAAATGCTAGATCTGTTTTCGAAAATTGGAAAAGAAAATGTCGAGGAAACTATTGGATTTATATTTTCTCTTATGTTTATTAGTTTAAATGAAAATGTAAACAAGAAATGTATTAAGTAAACAAGCCCTTAGTTTTGCCTATTGTTTTTCTCTTTTATTTTGTTGTTTACGGGAAAGGGAGGGGAAGGGCACGGAGTTATGTTGCTTGGTGTTGTTTCATTGCATGGAGTGGAATGATGTACTAGATGTTTCTTTTTCCTTTGTTTGAGCTCAAAATAAAATCTGACATGTACTTTTTTGTGAGCTTGGTTGATCAGATTTGTTTGAAGTTGTTGATCGAAGAGCGAAGCTGGTTGTCAGTGACATAGCAGAAGAACAGTCTGATTCCAAGTCTCCAGGTTTAGATTTTAGTTCTTTTTACTTTTTCTTTAGCCCCTTTGTTTACTTAATCTGAAATTAGATTTGGGTTCACTGCTGTAAAGTTGTGCAGCCAATATAAGTGAAAAGTTAAACTTTTGTAGTGGAAACAACTAGTGATTTGTATCTTTAGAAAAAGGTGATTTTTAAATTTTGTATGTTTCTTGTGTTCTGGATTTTGATTCTAATATTGAAAGTCCTTAAACCAGAGTAGTTCAGGAAATAGTGATATACTAATACCTACTTTGATAAAGATTGTAAAGGCTCACTTTAGCATTTGTGACCAAAACCTGAGATGTTCTAGTAAGGAAGGCAGGCAGATTAGATTAGGAGTTGTCTTTCAGATTTAAGTTATGTATACTCTCCTAATATTGTGAGGGCTTACATTTGTTCTATTGCTACTTTTTTAGAATTAGCTTCAAATGGGCAAGGATCTCAAGGCAAAAGGAAGAAATCAAAAGCTAAGGTACTGCCGCAAAATTTCTATCCACAGACAATGTGTCATATTGGCATCCAACTTGTTTTCTTGAATTTTGGCAGGCTCAAAAGAAACTGTCGGACCCATCAACTACAGTTAGTGATACTACTAAGGAGAAAATTGGACCTCCAGCAGCAGCATTGGATGTAACGACTCCAAGCGAAAAATTTGATCCTGTAGCCAAACACGATGAGAGTGATTCCATTTCTACAAATCAACCAAAAGAGCAGCAACCTACTGATGCAGCATCACCCATATTAGGAACTTCGTTGTCAAAAGTGCTTGCTAGTGATACCGATAAACATGACACAGGTGATGTGGAAGTCTTGGTAAAAGATACTGCTCTTGATGTTACTACTACTTCTGCAAATAATGAGCCTGGCAAAGAGAATGCTTTAGATATTCATGAAGCGGATCCTTCTTCTTCTCCCAAAAGAATGAAAGGCCCCAATCACGAATCTACGAGTACTGACCAAGTTATCAAGGCTGGAGATTTAGACTCCAATCAATCTAAGGATCAAGAAAAAACTGAACCCGCGGCTGAGGATGTAGCTCCTAGTAGTGATACTATCCTTAAAGATTCTGATATAAAAGCTGAACCTATAGTGAGTCAAAAGAGCCAAGAGGATCATAAAACTGACATATCCCTTGAAAAAGTACAGGATCAGCTTGAAGAGGTAATACTTATTATTGAGAAATTTCTTTATTATTACTTAATGTAGCATCTTTAAAAAAAAATTCTTCTGACTAATTTTTTAGTTGGTACATAGGCCCAAGGATTGCTCAAAACAACAAAATCTACTGGTCAGTCTAAAGAGGCAAGGTTAGCTCGGGTAAGAAGAATGTTGTTTGACATGTTACTTTTGTTAGCTAAGGCCTCCTCAAATGGGAGCAGCTGATCACCTAGGAAGATCCTGTTGATTATTCCTGGAATGTCAAAAAGAGTTTCTTCCTAATTGCATCCAGTAGATACATGTTTGATATTTTTTAATAATACTCAGGTCTGTGCTGGACTATCATCTCGTCTTCAAGAATACAAATCCGAAAATGCACAGTTAGAGGAACTTCTTACTGCAGAGGTGAAGTGCTATTGCTGTTTTCTGTTTAAGCGACTAGAGCTCTCATTATGTGCTTGAAATAAAAACACTCCATGTAATTAATTCTAAATTTACAGAGAGAGCTGAGCAAATCATATGAGGCTAGCATAAAGCAGCTACAAAAAGATTTGTCTGAAAGTAAAAAGGAAGTTACAAGAGTTGAATCAAATATGGGTGAGGCCTTGGCAGCCAAAAATGCTGAAATCGAGGCAGTTCTAAGTTCTGTGGAGGCAGTTAAAAGGCAGGCTGCGTTGTCAGAAGGAAATCTAGCTTCCCTGCAGGTTCTTAGTTAATTTATTGATTTGTGTTTTGCAATATTTTGTTTCCTCCATATAACTACTGTTTCCACCTGAACTATATTCTACCATATTTATTAAACATAATGAATTGCGATAGTGTTATTATCGGACATTTTATGCATAACCTTGGCTAATTGATATTGTTTAGAGTCTCACATTGGATGAGATGAGGCTCGACTTAAGTTTATAATTGGGGGCAGTCCGCACCTTATAATTAGGCATCCCCATCATGTTACTGTAGAAATCAGATGAAATATAAATAGACAAAGAATCCCACCAACATGATTCCGAAATGGTTAAACCATGACATGCCAAGTTTTCAGCACAAGTGTTGCCTTCTCGATAAATGTGGGTGACTTGAAAATTCAATTTCCCAGTGATATGGAGGCAATTTCCCAATTTATTTTCTAAGTGCCAAGGAACCAAATTTGGAGACAAACGATTGAACGACCAACATCAGTAACCTATTCAGTTTGTTTCCTGTATCCTTAAGATAACTGCCACTAATTTCTTCAGAATATAATATGGTGTCTGTTAAAGTTTACTCTTTTAGATGATATTAGGGAACCCTTATTATGGATTGGGCAAATATTTGGCTATTATAAACTTGTTGGGTTCAGTAGTGTGGGAATCTACCAATTTCAGTTTTCTTCATCGATTTCTTTCTATACATGTAGGATTTTTTTGTTATACCATAGCCCATAACTTCATTATATTCATGTTCTATTTTATTTATATTTTAAAGGCATGAGTAACACTAATCATATCTTATTAGGCAAACATGGAGTCTATGATGAGAAATCGGGAACTGTCAGAGACAAGGATGATGCAGGTAATCAGGTTCTCTGATGCATGTAAGATTCCATAATTTGTGGTGTCCCATTCATATCTTAAGTTGTTGGCATCATAAACTATTGCTCTTGCAGGCTCTAAGAGAGGAGCTAGCATCTGTTGAGCGAAGAGCAGAAGAGGAGCGCGCTGCACATAGTGCTACCAAATTGGTCTGTAACTTGTATTGTTTAGTTCTTGTGTATGCATTTTATATTTATTTTTAATGATAACGTGATTCTGCTAATAATGCTACCAAATTGGTCTGTAACTTGTATTGTTTAGTTCTTGTGTATGCATTGCATTTTACATTTATTTTTAATGATTATGTGATTCGTAGAGCAGGCTGCTATGGAAAGAGAAGTGGAATTGGAACATAGAGCAGTTGAGTCATCTACAGCCCTTGCGAGGATACAGGTGACGTCAGCACTTACTAATGTTAAACTTTTATAGATTAATGTTCATGTGGGTACCACCACATGATTTGGTGAGGACTCAAGAATTTTAACCAATAAAATAGAGTGAATTGGAAAATGAGTTAGAGTCTGCTGCTAACACTCCTCAACTTTTAAAAGGACTGCAATTTCAAATCATATTAAAAGCGTAATGGTTAACATAATAGTATATATACACTTGCTGTGAAAACTCAATAAAATTTTAAGTTTGAAAATATCACTTCATGTGTTTAGGATACTACTAGTATCCCGGCCTTACATGGTTTTCATACTGCAAGTGACTGGTCATATCCCTATTCGGCGTCCCTATTTAGACAATAAAGTGTTTTAGAAGGAAAAAAGGGCAGTACTGATTATAAATTATTTCCGTCAGTAAAAATTTTCAAAGCCCCTGCTTTATTAAATTTGAAAATAGTGGGTAGGATCATCTCAGCCATTTATCTAGAGTTCGTCAACAAGCATCGTCATCATATAGGCATCAGTGATGCTATTTGGGTCTAGTCATTTTAAATACGAACAGTTCATTTATTTAACAAACTACTAAGGCCTGGATGTCGTGGTTGATCTGTTTACAAAATATTAACGAACAATAATAACAAATTTACCAGCATCAATCATCTGTGACTGCTTTGGTCCCCCCTCTGAAGCTATTTTGCTTATAGCCTTGTTATTGGCATCAATGTTAAACATATACATTGATTTGTTAGTTTCTTCTTTTTTCAGAGAATAGCAGATGAAAGAACAACAAAGGCCACAGAACTTGAGCAGAAGGTGGCACTCCTTGAGGTACATTGTAAAGAAGTTAAATAATTTCTTTTTTAATATGAATAATGAAAGTTAATTATTAATGCTACTACTTGAAATTTGGATCTACTGAAAAGTTTAATTGTAACCTCTGTCATCAGGTTGAATGCTCATCTTTAAATCAAGAACTGCAAGACATGGAAGCCCGTTTGCGCCGGGAACAAAAAAAATCACCAGAAGAGGCAAATCAAGTGATTCAGGTATATTGTGTTCATGTAAATTGAGGACATACTCACATCTTTTTTTTTTTGCCAAAAAGTGTCATTGTTTAGAAGCAAATATTTCCCCTGTTTTGCTGCTTATGATATTGTGTAGAAGAAAGCTCGAGTTCTTTTTAGTGAGTATGCATTCTGTTTACTAAGTACACATTTTCAACACTTGCAAACCATGTTGGTTGTTATCACATGTATTGTGCAATTCAAGTCACATGCCAAATTGTTATGAACTCTGAATAGGTGACCGAATCAGATGTATTTCGTGGTTGAATTGTTTATTTAGCAAAGCACTGATGAATATTTTGATATACAAGGAAAAAAAATTCAAGCCGAAAAAATGGCGGATTTCTGTCAAAACATGTGGGTTACATTCTAGGGACTTAGTTAATCCTGGGCACTATTGACTTGAAGAACACTGGTAAAAAGTTACAATTTGCCACATCTGTTTCTAGCTCCAACTGGTTAAAGGCTCGTTGGGCCATTGGCATGTATCATTAGTCTTAGAATGTGAGACTCTTAACACTCCCCCTCACATTTAGGACTGGATATCTAGAGGGTAAACATAAATGATGGGTGACTCGACAGCGGAAATCTAATAGCAGGTGATCCAACGGATCTTGAATCAGACTCTGATACCATCTTAGAATGTGTTGATTGGATGATTTAAGAGGGAAGCTTTGGAAGGTGATGATTGTCCCCACTTATAAACATATGTTCAAGCCATATATTGTCAGATGTGGAACTCTTAACAATTAGTAGTATTTAAACTTTTGAAGTAGCAATGATACATATATTGTCTGATGTGGAACTCTTAACAATTATTAGTATTTAAACTTTTGAAGTAGCAATTATACATATTCATCCTTATGGAATTATAACCTTGCAAGTTTGGTATATTTAGATACAGGCATGGCAGGAAGAAGTGGAGCGTGCTCGTCAGGGTCAGAGGGAAGCTGAAAACAAATTATCTTCTTTGGAGGTAATTTTTTAAATATTTCCTTATGAGGTTTATTGGAGATAATGATCTCCTGTCTTTCAAATCAAGGTTTGATTCATATTAATCATTACGTGTTTGGTTTCACCATTTCAGGCCGAACTACAAAAATTGAGAGTTGAAATGGCTGCAATGAAGAGGGATGCTGAGCATTATTCACGTCAGGTAATAATGCTAATGTTTCTGATTAAGTTTCCCCTCTTTCTAAATATGTAAAAATTTAAATTTACAACTTGGACATAATGTGACAAATCTCATTGTTTTTCAAGTGGACGGTGCTTTGATGATTAATGACCATACTGCCGTATTACTGGTATCATCACAAAGCTTGCATTAACCCATAGATCACGCAGGTTTATGACTCTAGGTTTATAAATCAAGTTCATTTGCTTACCAGATCATTTTTGTGTAAACTTGATTAGACTTGCAAAGAATCAATTTTGGGCTAGAGTACAACGGGATTGACCCATTATGGATGTTTATGATATAATAAACAAGAGAGTGGAGGGATTTGAAAGTGGGCTAAAGATCATGGCTAGTCCTTTGAAAGGAGCAATGCAAGGCACAACCAGGGAAATAAGAGGAGGGATGGGTAGGGGTGCACAGGGTTGGAGGAGAGAGGGAAATAACAGAAAGGTACACGTTGCCAAGTGGGACTGGCGGAAAGGATGCTAGAATGATGCATCATGGTAGATTGTAGCATTGTGGTGGCGGATTTTTTGACAACCATCATGGCTAATTTGTGAAGGTTGGCGACGCCTTGGCGTTTTATGGCGGCTTTAAATGGCTTTCTGCCATCAATTTTGAATTTTAATGCTGCCTGGTCTGGGTCTGGGATGAGATGGGATAGGATGGCACGCTAGTTTTGAATTGTAGTTTGTTTTTGTTGAAGTTGGTATTTGTGTTGTTGGAGTTTGATTGAAGTTCCACATTGCTCAAGTTCCCGGTCTACTGAATGTATAAATATGTGAGGACAACCTCACCCTTTGAGCTAGCTTTTGGGATTGAGATCCAAACATATTTAACATGGTATCAGAGTCGGATTAAGGACTGCAGACCCTCGCTAGGCGTGAGGGTGGGTGTTGAAGTTGGTATTTGTGTTGTTAGAGTTTGATTGAAGTCCCACATTGCTTAGGTTCCTGGGCTATTGAACAGATAAATATGTGAGGACAACCTCACCCTTTAAACTAGCTTTTGGGACTGAGATCCAAGCATATTTAACCGTTTTTTACTAAGAATGTTCATATTTACTATGCAAATAGTATTAAGTTATGTTTAGATACTACCATAGATGTTTTTAACATTATTTTGTACTAAGTAAACTCCCACAAGTTTATGAGTTAAGTATATGAAGATCCTAAATTTACAGACCCTAGAGTTCTACAAGCTTGATTACTTACTAGGGACTGGAGAACTTAAGTTTCAACGCATGTTCTCACGGGCTGAGTCATTTTCTATTGTTTTAGTCAAATAAGTTGTCTTGTCACTAATTTTATGGGGAAATTAACATCCACGAAAATTTGGTAAAACCATGACTAGTTAAGGAACAATCAATCAATGGTTACTTATTAACCACCTGATGGTTCATTGATAACTAACTATTCATAAGCTGAAAGTATAGTTACAACCAAGTCCTTTTTTGGTAATTTTTACCATGCTTGAAAAATGAAACTGAACACTGGTTACTTGAACTTGGAATGGAGGGATACTTGTGATTTTAAATAGACTAAATTCCCGATACAAGGGTGCATCTTTTCTTTTTAATGGTATTTTAGAATGCTATCAAGTTCATCTAAGCATCATCAAATTCAGAAGCATAAATTGCAATTTGGTCATCACAATCCAGATTTATAGAAATATATTTACTGATTATTCAATGCTTTGGATAGTTTAGCCAAGAAAAATAAATTGCATCTTCAAGTTTGACATGAGTATCATGATCCATTATATAGAAAGGGTGAGCCCAGTATTTGATATCAATCAAATATTATCACTTAATCTGTGCACACTATAAGTAGGGCCAGCATAGGATTTTGACCAATAAAAGAGTGTGCTAGAAAGTGAGAGCTGTGAAAAAACAAACTACTAGCATTGTTGTATTACTGTGTGCAGCCATGCTCAGAGGAGTGATGATAAGAAATCTAACTTCAAATGCTACCGGCATATCATGCTATTCTTTTGTGGGTTTTGACATAACTACAGTTAAAGTTTAACTCGGTTCTTTTTTATGTTTTGGTCTATGGTAATTTTGGAACACTACTTGTCCTAAGCATCATATTCTTGTAACAGGAGCATACGGAGTTAGAGAAACGTTATCGGGAACTGACTGATCTCTTGGTAACTTGAGATAGTTAAATTTCATACAAGTTTTTTGATGTCAAATTTTCAATACTTATGTCTTATCTTCATTGCAGTACTACAAACAAACACAATTAGAAACCATGGTCAGTGAAAAAGCTGCCATAGAGTTTCAGTTGGAGAAGGAAATTAAGCGACTTAAGGAAGCACAGGTATGTGTTTTGTCTTCTGTGGATACTTCATTATTAATTTTGTCTTGGCCAGGTTTTGACCTCATTTTCATCTTGAACAGGCAGAGACCGAAAGAAGTAGAGTTCCTCGTCGAGCATCATCAACTTGGGAAGATGAGAGTGATATAAAAGCCCTGGAGTATGTATTCACTAATTATTATGTTAGCACTTTTCTTGTTTTCCTTTAATGCATTTGATCAAAATAATAATAATATACTTAGCTTCAATGGTCATGTTCTCTGCCCCTCAATGTTCTTAACCATAAAGCCAATGCATTACTCTTCCAGAACTCATATGCTTACATCCATGTATCAAATCATCTCTTATATTTTCTTCGTATTCTACTTTGTTGGTTACTATATATGGTTTGATTGTGATTTGCTTATGATCTTTGTTAATTCATTCAGTTACTTGGTTGGGCTTCTTCTGAATGCTAGTCTTTTCTCTTCAAAATGTTGCGCAATTTTTTTATTCAGTTGATTAATTTGAAAAGTGATCTTATGAATGACTAATTGCAGGCCTCTTCCTTTGCATCACCGTCACTTGGCTGGTGCAAGTGTTCAGGTATGACAGCCATCCTATTTATGTCATTTTCATTCTTAAATCAAACACTATTTTTAACCGTGTATTTGGCATGTGTTATGCAGTTGCAGAAAGCAGTTAAACTGCTAGATTCAGGGGCAGTAAGAGCCACAAGATTCCTCTGGCGTTATCCCACAGCTCGAGTTTTTCTATTTTTCTATTTGGTGAGATAAGTTAGTTAGTTGTTTAAATTGTATAATAGCTGACACAAACCACCATAATTTGCTAACCTTAGAGATATTGCAACAGGTGTTTGTACATCTATTCTTGATGTATCTCATGCATCGTCTTCAGGTAAAGACGATTGAATAATAGCAATAAATGACAAAATTTTTATACATGGAGCAAATTTTGTTGACTCTAGGTATATTTTGATCCTCTACAATGTAGGTTCAAGCAGACAGTATGGCTGATAGAGAAGTTGCAGAATCTATGGGACTAACTAACCAGAGTTTACCATGAGCTATCTAAATATTCCATTTACGACTTTTCTGACTACATGTTTTCAAATGTACATTTTTAAAACATTTGTTTGGGTGGCTTGATAATAGTTCAGCAAATACTCAAGCATGCAAACCCAAAGAGAAACTTACAAGCATCTAATCTCATGGGATGAAGCTTAGAGAAACTGCTGCGGATTGGAGTTGGGAAAAATGAATCTGTCGAACTGAATGATGATTAATGGACGGCAGCATCTCTTTCGCGGCTAGATATTCCTGCGAATTGGATTGTTTAATCATATGTTTGTTTTGTCCTTTTCATTTTCTACTGAAAATTGTATTGAGGAAGTGACAATATTGTAGATACAAATTTATTTTGTTATATCAATTTCTTTTGGTATTATTTACCACACTTGAGAGAAGAAACGGTCCACTTACCAGATAACTTGTTTAGCATGGAAAATGTAATGAACTTTTGATGATTATGTTCAATAATAATATACGCGCCATATTTGTTCTTCTATCTCGTTCCCTCAAATAAAACTAATGTTGGGAGAATTTATCTTATTACCACTCAAGTTGTACCAGCCACTCCCAAGGGTCTGAAAAATCAATTTTTTTTAAAAAAAATAATTGATTTTTACCGGAAATTTGGGGGTGTATCGGAGATTTCGAATCTCATATCGGAAATTTCCAGTACATATGTTTTTTTTTTTAAAAAATACTGAAAATTTACGAAATTTCTGGTATTTTTTCAGAATTTTAAAAAAATTATATATATTTTTTCAATAAAAAATAAATCGCAAAGGGGTGTACTGAAAATTTTAGTCAAATACCGAGACTTTACGAAATTTTTGGTAAAAATATAGAATTTTTTTGATATTGAAAATTTCAGTGTATTTGAAATTTCTGGTATTAAAGTTATTTATTCTTTCAAAAAAATTATCGGAAATTTTGTGGGATACCGAAAATATTATGGAATACCGAAAATTTCAACAGGAGTAAAGTTTGGGGGTGCCAGGTTAAATGAAAGAGGTGGCAAGAAAAATTCTCTAGATATTTAACATGTGAGTCAACATTAAAGGGTGGTGTGGATTAAAAATAATGCGGTCTATTTAAAATGGGCCCGACTATAACATGAACGATGGTGAAAGGGAAATTCATTTTTCAAATTTAAAATTGTCCTCACGTGTTTTTGAAGATGCATCTATGGACGCACTATAAATCCTTTCATCCTTCGTAATTCAAGCAATCACTACATTTTTTGTTAAAAATTGGTCCGGAGACATATAAGCTAAAATTTTTAAGGTGAATTTGGAGATGTATCTCTGAAAACGACTATTTCATATATGTATTTTTCGAAAACTTACTTGCATGTATCTTGGGCAGAAACACTATTCTAAATTTGTTTTTTTTTTGAATTCAAAGTCATTTAAATTTGACTAAAATTCAAATATTAATTTTTTTCCATAATATTACAAACATTATTCTCAAAGTATGAAAAATAATACTAAGACATCCCAAAATACAAAATAGAAGAAGCATAACATATTATGTATGCCTAATTCTAACCCCTGACTCTTCCTCTGTCGCCAGTAACCCAAAACATTTTGTGACTCGATAACAATGGCACATGCGATGGAAGCCACATCATCGCTACCTCTCTAAAACAACCTAGACTCTATACCCTCACACGTAAGCCATATAATAATGACAAATCAACAATGCGTCAATGACATGATCATCCTTGGCTTGCTCATTCTTCATGATCTCCCCTTGAGCATCCTTAGGTAAACGTTAAGGAGCGTCTAGTGTCATGACAAGATGTGAGACACTATAAAATCAATTCATGTAACCGGCCACATAAGACCACTGACTTGTGGCTGACATACTCTGATACTCTTCTAGTACCAGATGACTCTCGTAATCCGCTAGTATGTCATCAAGATTTCTGCGGATGATGCTGTTAGGATCAAACTCGAAGGAGGATCTTGAAATGATATGTAATATCTAAACTGACACATGCATCACTCCAGCAGATACTTGCATATCATATTCCTCCCACATGCCAGCCATTAGAAGTAAGATGAAATGGGGTAGAAGGTAACAATGTCCCGGTGAGTTGTGTATGGTGTCTAGTTGATGTCATCATGTTGAGTCTAGTCAATATACACACAGAACGACCACACAATATCACACCCTTTGCGCGAGCAATACGTACAAGCACATGGCCAATCCTCAATCTACTCTAGCACACGATCAAACCCGTGTATGCAGTGAAAGTGGAACATGATCCATACCTGAAAATGAATAAGACAAAAATATTAGTAACACGTGTAAAAAAGTGCTTTGAAAGTTAACATTGGCTATGAAAATTACCATCAGCAGGGTGCATGAGTCTGTCATTTTCTTTGTCGTTCAAAGAGAGCCTTTTCTCAACTTGAAGCACATGGATACCAAACAAGCATCCCCATAGTTTCACTCGTGAATGACCGACAAGTCGATGAAGTACTTAAGGTATGCTACATCAACGTATGTTGCACTTTTGTCCACAAACATGGATGTGTCAACCAAGAATAGGAGAAAAGACCTCAAACAACACTCCCGATGGTATGTAACCTATAGTTCATCGTCGTCGACATCATCAACCAAATCCAAGTTTTCTTCATATAGCTCCCCAAGTATTAAAATTTGGCATGCGCACCTCTGGTTCTCTCACACTGCATCAGGGCATCCATTGGGTCAACTCCCAAATAAATGACCATAATCTCCCTAGCTTCATCGTGTTTGATCCTGGAATGATCAAGTAACTTCCCCCTAATGGAAAGGTATAGAAGGCAAGCGATGTTATCTAGTGTAATAGTCATCTCATCAATGGCAAAGTGGAAAGATGACATTTTCTTATGTCATTTCTCAACAAAAGCCCCTAAATGCCATGACTAATGGTCTTGTACCCGTTGGAACATAGGCCGACAAGACCGGAGTATATGATGGCACTTTGGAACCAATCATCCTTAGGCTGATAAAGCTTTAAAATATTTCTTCTATGGTTAATAGACTTCAAACAATCACACTTCTGTTAAAAAAATACAAATTTCCACCAGTCGCATGGAATTTGTTTAAAACATATAAATAACAATCGTTATCAAATATACATCTCCAGGCCAGACATGCCCAACAACATGATCTCTATAGTATATTAGTAAGGAGGTGTCAGAGGACCCTCATGGTAAAGGGTATGCAAGTGAAGGGACACCATCGTATGTTGTAAGAGCTTCCTCCCAGTCTACAAGAGCAGGGGAGACATGCCTCTGGGATTAGGACTCCTTTGATGGGCGACTCCTAGAAGTCAATGCTTTTACATCAAAAGGCCTAACGACGGTTTCCCGAATACCTCTAGCATGCTCATTTTGAAGTCTAACCCTCCAACATCGAACAAACGCGTGCTGAGTTTCATGACCGAATCTCATTTTGTCGTCATTGTTGAAATTCTAGTATTTAAATCACAAATGTCCTAAGAGATGTCAAGACAATGATCACTGAATTTTCACACAATGACAAGGTATAATCAGTATAAAAATTAAAGAAACACACATAATTGTTAACTCAAATTGGTGTACAATAACACCTACTCTAGGGGGCTACCAAGCCAGGAAGGAAATCCACTAAATAATATCAATTCGAAGCTAAACTCCTCAGTTTACAACTTCTCACTTAATCACTACCCATTTTATATTTCTACCTAAGACTCACCTAGGTATGAGACCTATCTCGCTCCCCTTACAGTCTCAAATAGTGACAAGAACACACAATCATAAAAAATGACAAGAACACAACTTAAAATACTTAGAATACAATATTCAAGAACACACAATCACTCTATACTTAGAAGTTGAAGAGTGATTGACAATCAAGAAGGAGACACCCTTTAACAACCAAAACTCACTCTTGCTTAACAACTTTATTAGTGATTCACAATAGTTACAACTCAACTAATAGTCCAACTCAAGTAACAACACTACAAGAGTGACTTACAATAAACAGACGAAGCCCTAATAATTGACACTTTTACAACTTTGGCTCACACTTTCTTTAGGTATAAAGACTTCTTTTTATAGATATTTTGTTGGACTGGATTGGGCTTTAAAAATCGCAATTGATCTATAGAAAATAAGGATGCTGATATATCTCATAAAACTTAGGATATCAATAATTAGTTTCCTAATTTATCTCTATAATTAGAAACTAACACAACTCCTTGATTTTAGCTTGAATCTCTTATTCCTTAAACTGAACTCCACATAGGATAACACAATATTTCCAGAATATTCTGCATCAGAAATACATCTCCAAAATCCAACCGTCCAGTCTTGTTTATCGCAGTCACAATGTCGAACGATTATGCATAGGACATATTTATTCGACATGTTTCTTTTATTGATAAAATCTCTTAGTTTTAGCACCTATGATTTCTTCATCTTGAACTACACATATGTTATCCTAATATTCCTAAAATATCCAGGATCTGTAACACACCAGCAGAGATTACAAACTCTAGCCATATGTCGAATGACCAGAATACACTATTATGTTCTACATTATTTTTCTGCAAGTTAGAACATCCTATTTTAACATGATGTTGCCGCATTGATTTTATTAAAATTAAACCCAACCATAAACTAGAGAATTAACAATTTCCCTTTTGACAAATTTTGGCTAAAACAAATTAGTAAATAACAATTCAGATTTCAGTACATTCATTGAAAAGGAATACACATCAGATATTTAGTCTTTAGAACCTTCTAAACGCATCAACATAGATAATACATCTTCTAAATCAGGTTGATGTCAAGACATCATGTCCGACATCTTTTCATAACTCCATTGCATCACACCAAACTCAACACCATATCACAACAACCTCAGGAAGAAAGAAGTAGATAGTCCTGAAGTCATTTGGTGTACATGAAAAAGAAGATGGTTGACACTCCCCCTCAACCCTGGAACCTTTACTTATAATCTCGGGTGGCATAAGAGAACCATGTACGTGCATATTGTAGTTCTGGGTAACTTAGAATACATGACACAACTATGTTCATAACTCAGGTCACAAGACACAAAAAAAAACAATGAGCAACTGTAGACTCAAACTCAAGACTACCCAACATCCTTTCAAAGCAACAACAACTGCGAATTGACATACAAGAAGACCCAGAAAAACAAACTCTTTCTCCCCCTTTTCGGCCAAAATTTTACAAACATAGCCTCCACAAACCATACCCAAACCATACTCACCCAAAGCCAGACAAAAGTCATAAGGACTCTTATGGAGACAAACACAAGATGATAAAGGAGAAGAAATAACCTCTTAAATAGTTGAGCAGTTTCTTGGGAATTAACGCTCCTTGACTTTAACAGTGGTCTTGGTCAAAAGAAGTGTTATTTGAGGAAGCTAACTGAACCAAAAATGTGCATCGTTCATGTCAGTTTTGAATGCCTTTATTGTCTCTGGATTGAAATTTTGGCACACACAATATTAGAAGTTAATACTTATGTCTCAACAACACATAATGTCACAATAGATGTTATGACATTTGCTGACAGAACAAGAAACAATATAACAACACAACAGAATAATAACTTGCAAAATGTAAACGAACACAATAATTTATTAACCCAATTCGGTGCAACTCACCTACTCTAGGGGCTACCAAGCTATGAAGGAAATTCACCATCAGTAGTACTAGTTCTAAGTTAAACTCCTCCGTTTATAAGTTCTCGTCAAATTCCTACATAGTGTAACTTCTACTTAGGCTCCTCCTAGATATGAGAAATAACCATCTAACTTCCAATCACATCAGTGATAAATAGACCACTCCTAATCAAAAGGAATGTCTTAAGAAGCCAAAATAGGAAGAACACACTTTCAAATTACAAATACAAGGAGTTGCTTAAAAGCTTCCTCCAAGAACAATAATCAACTATTACTTCACAACTTCAAGTGAGAACAATCCATTGACAAGCAAGTTACAATCACTCAACTCTAATGCATCCTAAGATACCTGAGGACGTATAAAGAAAAACACACGGAGATACTAAGGATTATCAAAACCTAAACCCTTATTTTTCACAAGGTTTTACAATAAAAGCGATGCTTAAAAACTAGGTCTTGGACGCCTACTTATGTAGACTTGTCTAGTGGGATTGGACTCTTCAATCAAATCCAACATCATCTCTCCAAGACCTAAAAAAATCTACTCCATAAAAATAGAAACAATCTTCATAAAAAGTTTCCTAAAAACTCTCAATTGATCTTTTTTAGAAACCAATCAAATCTAAACTTGTTTCTAACATAATCCTCGATTGGCCTTCACGTATAATGAGTACAGAATATTCCAGATACTCAATCTTCAAATTAAATTTTCAAGGATAAATATCAAGCATATGATAAGTGCCAAAATGTCGTAATTTTGTGTATATAATTCATGGCACTTATCCGTTCTTTTGTTGATATGTAGTTGAACAATCTCGACTTTATTTGTAAATACATTTTATTGTGTTTTGTGTACATATTGTACCGCTTGACTAGTTCTGTATATATTTTGTAGGTATTTGTTGTACATGTGGAGCATCGAGAAATAAAGTATCGAAGACACGGCTCTGGATGCGCATTTTTGAATAAAAGTCCATTTTTGGGAAGTTATGTTCAGTGGAGGCCGCTCAACGCGGTGAGCCGCTGAGCGCGGTTTGAAGCGCGCTGCGTGGTTTGGCAGTGTTGTGGCAGAGAGAAAATTTGGATTTAGAGGATACGGAGCGGGGTCACGCCGGTGAGCGATATTATGCGGTTTAACGTGTTAATTTAGGATGACGCTGAGCGCGCCCACGCCGCTGAGCGCGGTTGTTTGAGATTTACTTTATAACTTCATTTTTGCCATTTTTAGGTTATGGTTTTGGGGTGGATTTTGATCCCCATTTCCATCAACCTTTGTTTTTGATAGATTAGCTTAGAAAACAACACTAGGGTCTTGCAATGGATGATTGGAGGTGGATTGCTCTTCGATAGGCGTTGGCAAACTGGTGTAAATGAGTAGTGTATCTGTTCTCTTCTCTTTGTATTTCTCTATTTGTTGGGTTTGTATGTATATTTACCTTGAACTCATGTATATTTTTCTCCCTTGGCGTTGTATCAAGTTTGTTTTACAAATATGTGTTGGTGTTTGTCTTAGGTTTTTACCTTATGTTAGGGATTTGAGCTTTGCTAGAGATAGATTGCTTAGATTCTTCCTAGAATGATTATATGTTAGTTTTTGAATTCTAGGAATGGGTTTAGAGCTGACATTCACTTAAGTTATCTGATCTTAATGCCTATGTGTTGGTTGTTTCGAGCTAGAGATAGTCGTTACGAGTGACGCGGTTGACTTCTATGTTGTTGAGGTAGGTCAGACATGGCTATCGAGGTGATGCGGTAGGATTCTCAATTTAGGTTAGAAATAGCTTGAGTTGTTAGAGGTATGTGATGACACGGAGGAGTATCGTAGGCCGAGTATGAAATGGACAATAGATTTAAGTCTGTGACGGGTAGTGTGCATTTTGTTCCGGATAAGCTGTCTAACCTTTATACTTTTTGTTCAGTTACTTTTTGTCTTTTATTTTCAACTCATTTAACCCCAAACTCATTAATGTTAGAATTTTTGAACGATGAATCAATAACCAATCTCTATGGACATGATATGATATAACCTAACCGATATATATCACTCGGTAAAAATAAATACCAACTTTTTGCTTGTCGCTTTATCGCCGCAACAAAATGGCGTCGTTGTCGGGGATTGGTTTTATTGTTTCTGTATTGCGATAATTTCGTTGATTTTGAGTTTTGTAACTAATGTATATGTTCTATAGACTTTGTATATGAACTTGTATATTGTTACTTATACATCTTGTGTGTTTAATTTCCATACTTGTGCATATTTTTGTTTTCTTAGTTTTCAAGTATTGTTGTGAATTGTCTCATTATCGTAACGTTTGTTGTGTGGATGTTAGGACACTTTCTTTAGGTTTGTGCAGTGTGGCAATACCATGGCATGACGAGAGGAGGTTACTAGTGCTCGCGCAATAAAGGTGTCGAGCTTACGACGTAAAACAAGCATGTTTTTATTTGTTTATGTGTGTGGTGACTTGTGTTTTAACAAGTTGAAATAGGACATGCTCTTAATTTCAAATCTTCACTTCAACTTGTTAATTCATTTTCACCAAGTTTTTGTATTGTTAATTGTGTTTGTTTTGTTATGTCAAATTTATTGTTTTCCACAAGTTTGTTGTGTTTTAGCTTGTGAAAGTGTGTATGTATTGTAAATATTTTTTAGATGTGTAAATGAGATTTTGTAGGTGTAAGTGGAGCTTTCATAGCAGCTGCACTTGTTGCTGCATTTTTCTACAACTGGTGTAGCGCGCTTTGCTGTGCAGAGCCAGTGAATTCTTTTTAAATTTCACTTGGGTTTTTCCTTTTTTCCACTTTCACCAAGGCTTTTTGTATTGAATAAAATTAGTATTATTTTTATAACTCTTTTTTTTTTTTATTGTTTGGACTCAAATTTTGGTCCGGTAGCTTGAGGTTATATTTGGTGATTTTCCGAGTTTGATCGTTTCAACTCGCGGATGTATGATAATGCTAGTTTTCAAAGTTGGTACACGCCAGATACTCGTTTGTCGCTTTCTATAGCATAACATGTTTAGGAAATTTATCATTTGTATAATTACTACGCCATTCATTTTTTTGCATTACTTGCTCATGAATTGAATCACTTTAGTTCCCTTTTTACCCATAAATGTGAGGAAGCTTTCCATTGTTTACATAATTTTGAGGCCACAATTCTTGTTTTAACTGGATTTTATTATGCTTAATCTTTTGTTTTGTGTTGATTGTATGATTGCATGAAAATGGTCAAGGCATTTTGTTTGATTTTGAGCATAACTACCTTGGCCAAATATTCAATTCACCTTGTGAGTGTGTGAACCTTTGTTACCCCCTTTGAGCTTTTATCAATATCCATGTTTATTTGAATTTGATACTTGTCTATGAGTGTTAATTCACCTTTTTTGTATGGATGTTGATTTCTTTGTTTCTTGAATCCTCAACTATATGTTGTGTATGAATTTTTACCCTGCCTTAGAAAGTAGGGAGTATTCACATAATGATGTTGGTTGAATTCAAGTTGGGGAGAGGAATGTTTATGTACTTATATTGTGGTTGGTATGAGGTTAAGAGAAAGAAAAAGAAAGATTAGAAAAAGAAAGAAAAAAAAAAGAAAAAAGAAAATAAAAACAAAAACAAAAAGAGTATGAATAATGTTATGTTAATAAGTGAGGTGTTTTGGGATGAAATTTGTGATGAAGAAGAAGTTTGATTGGAATTGTATTGCTTGAGTCTTTTCGATTTGATCACTCCCTTAGGTTTCGGCAAGTTTTTGTTTCGATTAGCTTTAGGACTTATCACTTGTTTGTTAACCAAGCCACATTACAACCTTGAAAATCCCTTGTGATTCTTGCATTTGTATTTTCAATATTTTTGGATGAATGCATAATTTAATCTATTGTTTGCAAGATTGTGGAGGAGTGTTTTTTATCCCTCACCTTTGTGTGTTCTTCATCTACCGATGAATTTTTGCTAGGTGTGATTCATGATTGAGCTTGTTTTGTTTTAGAATGTTTTGCATGATTTTTGTACTTAAGATTTGTTTCGTTTATATGTTATTGTTGTAGGATAGTGGTAAGTATGTGCTTGCTTGCGTACATTTTTGTTTGAACCATACATTTGTTTTCCGTTTTAAAACTTGTTGGTTTGTGATTCTTTAATTATAGTCTTTTGTTTCTTTGAGTCATTTGACTTTGTTTGAGGACAAACAACGCATTTATGAATAAAAGTCCATTTGGGAAGTTATGTTCAGTGGAGGCCACTGAGCGCGGTTTGAAGCACGCTGCATGGTTTGGCACTTTTGTGGCAGAGATAAAATTTGGATTTAGAGGCTGCTGAGCGGGCTCACGCCGCTAAGCGGCATTAAGGCAGTTTAACGTGTTAATTTAGGATGGCACTCAGCGCACCCACGCTGCTGAGAGCGGTCGTCTGAGATTTACTTTATAACTTCATTTTTGCCATTTTTAGGTTATGGTTTTGGGGTGGATTTTGATCTCCATTTCCATCAACCTTTTTTTTGATAGATTAGCTTAGAAAACAACACTAGGGTCTTGTAATGGATGATTAGAGGTGGATGTCTCTTCGATAGGCGTTGACAAACCGGTGTAAATGAGTAGTGTATCTCTTCTCTTCTCTTTGTATTTCTCTATTTGTTGTGTTTGTATGTATATTTACCTTGAACTCATGTATATTTGTCGCCCTTGGCGTTGTATAAAGTTTGCCTTACAAATCTGTGTTGGTGATTGTTTTAGGTTTTTACCTTATGTTAGGGATTTGAGCTTTGCTAGAGATAGATCGCTTAGATTCTTACCTAGAATAATTATCTGTTAGTTTCTGAATGCTAGGAATGGGTTTAGAGCTGACATCCACTTTGGGTATCTGATCTTAATGCCTCTGTGTTGGTTGTTTTGTGCTAGAGATAGTCATTATGAGTGATGTAGTTGATTTCTGTGTTGTTGAGGTAGGCTAGACATGGATATCGAAGTAATGTGGTAGGATTCTCAATTTGGGTTAGAAATAGCTTGGGTTATGAGAGGTATCTGATGACACGGAGGAGTATCTTAGGCTGAGTATGACATGGACGGTAGATTTAAGTCTATGACGGGTAGTGTGTATTCGTTCCGGACAAACTGTCTATCCTTTATACTTTTTGTTCATTTACTTTTTGTCTTTTATTTTCAACTCATTTAACCCCAAACTCATTAACGGTAGAATTATCGAACAACGAATCAATAACCAATCTCTGTGGACACTATACGATATAACCTAATCGATATATATCACCAGATACAAATAAATACCAACTATTTGCTTGTCGCTTTACCTCCGCAACAACGTATTGTAAAGATGTTTTGTTGTAACATGTTACAACATCTGCTGGATTATCTATCAAATAAGGCACCTGCAAAATCTACTGTACCTGCTGGTATAGATGTTATGACATCATCTTCAACATAAGCTACAAAAAATTCTTAATAGTTGGAACTGTTATGACAGTTGATAAAGACACCGCAACATATTTCACAACATTAATATTGAATCATGCTTAGCCAAAATTTAGCCAACCATAAAAACATGAAACTAACAATCCGCCTCTTTGGAAGATTTTGGCTAAAACAACCAAAAACCAAACTAACTTGGAGAGAGGAATAAAATCGCAACACAAGCTACACATTGATCATGTAAACTTTGTAAACACAACACAACTCAAAAGCTTGTAAAATCAAACATGCATATAACTCACCCTGTCACACACAAACAGTCCTATCCCTCAAGGGAAAAACCCCACATCAGAACACATGCAGTAGAATAACAGAAGCAGCAACAACAACTTCAACACACACCAACATGAACACTTATGTTCCCCTCAATGATTGCATAAGCAACCACAAACACAACTACTCTCACAGAACCAGTAGCACATAATCCTATCACAATGCTAAATCAACATATCAACACATGTGATATAACATAAGGACACAACACTTCACTCCCCTATTTTATCCAAAATATTGATAAAAAGAGACTGAGAACCTCTGAAAATACATTTCGGTAGTAAATTTAATCATAAAATTGAGGTGTGGTTCAAAATGGATGAACTGTGTGTGTATGAGATGCATTCGAATATGCATTTCTAGATTAAATCAATTTTAGTTTTTCACGAGGGTGCGAAACAAATCCTTAGGGCACCACTTCTTCTATACCATCATTCGATGGATATATGAATTTGTTTTACTTCTTTTAAAAAAAGGGGAAAATTTAACCTGTCACCCTGAAGATTAAGCCTGACACTGCCATATATTTTATTAATTTCAAAACTGTCCATGGATAAAGTCGAGTTAAAAAGTGCAAACTAAATTTTTGATAATAGATCAGATTTTTGGTAGTTCAATTTAAAATATTGTCGATTTTAAATTATAACAGATTTGAAACAGATATTTTCAAAATTCAAGATGAAAATACAAAAGTTTTTAACAGAAATTTCAATTTTTTTGATAAAATTCATGAAAATTATGTGTTTTTACCATATATTTTTAATATTGGTGGTAAAAAAACATGAAGTTGATTTTTTTTTTTATACTTTTAATGAAAATTCTAGAATGAGTTGCAGAATTCCCATTATCACAATTGTTTTTTGAATAAATACGAATTTTAAGAAATAATTTTAAAATTATGAAGAATATTATAGTCAATATTCACTCTATATCCAAGAGTGTCAAGTATAAACTGGCGTGAAAGATTATATATTTTGTTTTATGTCAAATTGGCGTGAAAGATTAAAATGTTAAATATGTGTTTGATTCTTACAAATATTTTAAATTTTATTTTTAGTTTTTATTAAAAAATAATTTATTTGGGTTTTTACAAAAAATTTATTCATGTATTTTTAATTTTTTTAATTTTCTGAAATTTTGAAAACTATTTAATTATATTTTAGTTTTAAATTTTTGAATATTTTTATTTACAAATATTTAAAATACTATAAAATATTTATTTAATAAATTTTAAATTTTTTTAAAATGAGAAGAACTGAATATGAAATTTTTAAATTTCAAAAAATATTGATAAAAGTAATGAAAATCTCAATTTAAAAATTAAATTTTGAGTTTTTTTTTTTAAAATTTTTTTTATAATGTGTTAAACATGTCCACAAAATAATCATTGAAAAATACACATCAATTTAATAACATAGACTAAAATTACGTACAGATAATTTCATAAAGATTAAATTTTTTTATTTAATAAAAATAAAAAATAAAAAATAAAAAATTTATAAGCACCTTAAATATTCAGAAGACAGTTAACTCTCCAAAGCAACCCAAATCTTTTGTTGAAGCAGTAAATAATGTCTGTGACATTCCGTTGAGCCAACTTCCAACCCCCTACGTGAAAGGAGACCTCTTGGCCATTCTTATTCCCGAGGAGGAGTATCCGTTGGGTGTGGAGGCTTATAAACATAACCTTCATGGCCAGATTGTTTGGCCAAAAGGTTCGTCCCCTCTCACAGTACAAAGTTTAAAGGCGAAACTATTGAATTTGTGGAAATCTCTGGGCAAATGGGGGGTTACTGTAACACGGTGGGAGAACTGGCTTGTTTGTTTTTCTTTTTATCGCAAATGTTGCGGATAGCAAGAGCCGCCACTGACTTTTCTTTTATCCAATAAAGGGAAGGTGAAAAGAAAGGAAAAGACCTTCGTTAGATTTTGAGTACAGGAGGCAGTTATGAAAAGGGAAAATGTTAGCACCCTTTCCATCCGTAGTTATCTACGGGCTCTTAGTTGCTTAGCTCACTTTTGAAAAATTGCTTTATGTGCTTGCGTAGTTTGAAAATGTATTTGAAAAGGCATTTTGCTTGGACTTTGTAATGATTCTCGTTGGAATGTATACGAAGTGTTTGGAAATGTAAAGACGTTTAACTTTGTAATGATTCACGCTGGAATGTATACAAAGTGTTTTTTGAAAGTATTTGAAAAGTGTGAGGTGTGAAAAGTATTTTGATTGGAGCAAGCAACAGAGTCTTATTACCTACTCAGAATGGTCGTTTCCATGTTATATTTCCTTCTCCTTTAGAATAAGGCTATCCATACCATAAGTTGGTAGGTAACTTTATTCGTTTGGATGTGAAGGGACAATCGAAGGGTCATCGTATGGTCATAGAAGGCAACATGTAAGGATACCTTTAGCAATTTGTAGGGACGATCATCACTTTTCGTAGGCAACAATCGAGGGACGAGATCATGTATTTGTAGGCAACATCGAGGGTCATCGAAGGACTATGATCTTTGTATCGAAGGGACTATGATGATATCATTCGTGGGCGTCTTTGCTAATGGTATCCCCATGTTCGAGGTACATAACCATTGAATTCGTAAAGGCAACAAGAGAAGATATCCTAAGGGGTGTGCAAGTGTGAAAAGTGTGTTGTATTCAGATATTTATCTTGAAATTAGAAGTGATCTAGGGTTGATTTTAGTCTTTAGCATGCAAACCCTAATTAACTAACAGTTAAATATGTACAGGAAAATAAAGGGCGGAATGTAGAGTGTGGAAATGTAAATCCTACGCTATTACATGGCTTTGGGGAAGATACATAATAGGAGTGCGAAAAGTAAATGCAGAAATGTAAATCTACACTATTACTGAATAAAAAATATGCGACCTATACATCCTTTCTAGAATTGTAAATGCAGAATAGCAAATAAATAATCAGGATAATAAGAAATATGTTAGTGAAAATGTTTCAGAAATTAGTAAAAAACGTTTTAGGTTAATAACCCTAATTACTAGAAGAGAAATTATCTTTTTGTGATTTTTGAAAAGGTTTTAATTAATTTTGAAAATAAAATTAAATTAAGGAAAATAGAAAAAAATAATAAGGAAATAAGAAAAGTTAGAAAAATGAGAAAAGGGGTCAGCATGGATCGAGCCCCAGAAATTGCGCTTGCATGCTTCTATTAGAAGTTGCGCTTGCATGCTTCTATCAGAAGTTACTTCTATCAAAAGTTTGCACTTGTATGCTTCTATCAGAAGTTGTACTTATATGCTTCTATCAGAAGTTGTGTTCCAGAAGTTCTTTCATAGAATCACAAAGATCAGGAACGCTACCAAAATCATTCAAAATCTGAAAGATGGGAACAACATGTTAAACAAGAAGGATTAGATCACTGAGCATATGGTGCAACATTATAATGGTTAATTTCATAAAGTTTCTGTTTTGTAGGAAAACTCTTTGGTGGAGGAGGTAATTCCTCAATTGGTTTCTGATTAGACCAATGATTTACTCATAATGATTTCGTCGAAAGAAAAAATTCACTTTGCTATTTTCAATTTGAGGAAAGACAGTGTTGCTGGCCCGGACGAGTTTGGTCCCAGTTTCTACCAAGCTTTCTGGAACGTGATAAAAAACAACGTTGTCAAGGTTACTCTGCAGTTCTTTATCGAGGGTTGGATTGCTCCTTGTTACAATTCCAACACTCTTGTTCTCATTAGCAAAATTAAAGAAGCTGAGAGAATCGATCAGTATAGGCCAATTGCCTTAGCCAATTTCAAGTTTAAAATTATCTCCAAAGTCCTAGCTGACAAATTAGCCAAAGTCCTGCCTCACCTTATTTCAAAAGAGCAAAAATGATTTATTCAAGGTAGAAGCATAAAGGAGTGTATTTGTCTTACATCGGAGGTAGCGAACATAATGCGTAATAAATCTTTAGGCGATAACATTATGTTGAAGGTTGATATTGCTAAGGCCTTTGATACTCTGAGTTGGACTTTTCTTTTGAAGGTGCTTAAGCAGTTTGGCTTCTATGTCACTTTTTGTAACTAGATTAAGTGAATCTATCATGTCATCGGATGACTAGGTATTCTCGCATCACGAGGATGTTCTCTGTCGGTTGGTTTTCGACAATCAATTGCAGTTGATTAATGCTACCAAAGCTATTAGGGTTCCTTCTCATACCCTATATGCCGATGACATAATTATTTTCTCAAAGTTAGTGTCTCCTCCATTGATGCCACAGCTAATCTATTCAGTGCCTATGTTGCGTGTTCAGGGCAAAATCTGCAACCCTTCCAAGTCTTTCATGTTCGCAGAATTGGTTTCAACATCGGACAACTAAATTTTATTTATCTGGGGGTTCCAATTTTCAAAGGTCGTCCTAAAAGCGTCTATTTTCATCCGATTGCTGATAAAATCAAAGTAAAACTTGTTGCTTGGAAAGCTAGCCATTTGTCTATTGTTGGTAGAATTCAGATGGTTAAGTTGGTGATTCATAGTATGTTAATTCACACCTTGATGGTATATTCTTGGCCCATAAGTTTACTAAAACTTATTGATACTTGGTTCCGTAACTTCATTTGGAGTACAGACATTAACAAGAGGAAAGTGGTAACTATGGCCTGGGATCACTGTTGCAAATCTTATCAGGATGGGAATGTGGGTTTACGACTGCTGAGCGCTATAAATGAAGCAATTGATCTCTACCAGTTCTGGTGTATTGACACTTCTATTGAGGAATGGGCTATCATCTTGAAGGCCAGGGTTATCAAGAATAGTAGGCAAATCAAGTACCATGTTTTTTCTTCGATATGGGCCGACAACAAGGCTTATTTCAGCATTATTTTCGAGAAATCAATGTGGATTGTTGGTAATGGTGAAAAAATCAACCTTTGGCATGACAAATGGTGCACTCAGCCTCTGGTGTCTATTCTAGAAATTACTTCGAGGATATGATGGTCTGAAAGCTATCTGATTCTGGGGTTTTTTCGGTCAAGGCTGCTTATGATTTTGTCACTCGTGGTTTCTATGCCACCACTTAGGGTAAGATCGTCTGGAACCCTTTTACCCCTCCTTCCAAGTCTATTTTTGTTTGGAGGCTCATTCTTGAGAGATTGTCTATGAATGAGTTGTTGTCTAGGAGAGGTTTCTGTTTGCCTTCTGTTTGTAACCTCTACTTTTGTGAGCAATAGAGTTTATCTCACTTATTCTTTTCCTGCTGTTATGTGAGACAAATTTGGCTCTGGTTGGCAAATATTCTAGATAGAGGGCCTGTAATTAGTAGCATTGAGGATTATTTAAAGGATCTTAATTCTGTTGGTTCAAAGCAGATAAAGGTAGTTATTTCTTCGGCAGTGGTGAAATCGCTTAATTGCATTTGGTTTGCTAGAAATCAGGCCCGTTTTAATCATCGGAAGATTCCGTGGCGCTCTTCCTGTGCTAGCATTCTGTCTCTTTTGTCTTTAGCTAGTAATTATTCTTCTTGTCATGATTCTTCTTCAATCTCTGATTTTGTTATCTTGAAGAAATTCTCGGTTCCAGTTCACCTGCCTAAACCTCTTGTCGTTAAGGAGGTGTTGCGGTTCCTCCTAATCCGGGGTGGGTCAAAATCAACACAGATGGTGCTTCTGCTGGTATTCCCACTCAAGATGCTTGTGGGGGTATTATCAGGGATCATAATAGTGACCTTATTGGTAGCTTCTCCTGTAATTTTGGTTCAAAGAATGCGTTTTTTGCTGAGCTCACGGGTGTCATTTTGGAATTGGAATTTGCCTTATCTCAGAACTGGTGTAATATTTGGTTGGAAACTGATTCCAAGCTGGTGGTTTGTTCTTGTAGCAATCATTCTACGGTTCCTTGGAATATTTGGCATAGATGGGTCATGTGTATGTATTGGTTGCATAACCTCAATTTTTTGGCTTCTCATATTTACTGGGAAGGTAATCATTGCGCGAATAAGCTTGCTAAATTAGGTTTAGTGGTTCCTAATATAGTTTGGTGGAACGGTATACATACAAATGTAGTTTTTGACTTCAATAGGAACGAATTAGGTTTACCTAGTTATAGAATTAGTTAGGTTTAAGGTTCGGTCTTTTGTCCCCTCATTTTGTACCTAATTTTTCTTTTATAAATATATTGGTTCCTTTTTTTTATAAAAAAATTTAGTGAAAGATTTGTTGAAATATTAAATTAGATTTGGTAAAGATATTAGATTAAATTATATTTGATTAGATTTAATATTTAAATATAATCCAAGTTGTGTAAACTCAAGCCCAATTAGGGTTGTATATGAATAGTCCTAGGTTGTATCATTGTTTTTTGTAAAATTCAATAATACAAATCCTTATTTCATTTATTATTTTCTCTTTCTCTCCCTACTAAAAGTGCCTCACGCACTAACAAATTGGTATCCAGAACTTCTGGTTATTATTCTTGATTGAGTTTTTAAGAATTTCACGTCAGAGATCGTGTTTCTAGGGAAAGTGAATCAACTGCTGTAAAGATGGCTAGTGATAAGGGCATTCAAAATTCTCTTCCAATGCTTGACGGCAAGAATTGGATTCGATGGAAAAAACAGATGTAATCCTTGTTTGGATTCCATGAAACCCTAGAGGTTGTTACTGAAGGAGTTCCTGCGTTGGTTGAAGATGCAACCGAAGCACAGAAAAAATCCCACAACGAAGCAAGAAGAAAGATTGCAAGGATGCTTATTGCATTCAAACGTCTATTGATCCTTCTAATTTCGATAGAATCTCTCATGCTGAAATGACGAAGGAGGCATGGGATATTCTAGTGAAGTATTATGAAGGAGGTGAGAAAGTTAAGGTTGTCAAGTTACAAATATTGCGTCAACAATATGAATTATTGTTGATGGGAGAAGATGAAAAAGTTGTAGAATATGTGTCAAAGGTTCAGAAACTCGTCCATCTCATGAAGGATTGTGGTGAAACCATAACTGATAAGATGATAGTTGAGAAGGTAATGGGAATGCTGACCTCTCACTTTGATCATGTTATCGTAGATATTCAAGAATCTAACAAAGTTGAAACCACTAAAGTGGAAGATTTGGTTGGTTTGTCGGAGGCGAATGAGATGAGGATTATTGAAGGAAGGGAGTTCTAGACTCGATACAGGCTTTGCAAGCTCAGTCATGGAAACAGGATGGTGGTTCGAACAAATTTAAAGTCAAGTTCGACAAGACTCAGGGCAAGAAGCCTTGGTCGAATCCCCACAAGAATAAGGTCGAAGATAGAAATTATGAATCCTCGAAAAAGGAAGGAGGAAACTATTGAAAGGACAAAGAAGATAAAAAGGTATACAGTGCTATAACTGTGAAAAATTAGGCCACGTAGCCAAAAATTGTTGGTACAGAAAAGAAAATGGATCGACACAAATCAAGGACGAAGGAGCGAACTTTACACTCCAAGATTCAGATGATTCTGAAGGTGGAATGGTGGTTATGGATGCAATTTCAGATAGCCATGTTGAATCCAAGATCTGGTTCCTCGACTCAGGCTGCTCGAATCACATGACTGGTCAAAAAGAGTGGTTGGTAGACTACAACGAGTGGAAGAAGAGAGAGGTAAAACTTGTTGATAATAGTCCGTTGCAGGCTGAAGGTACTGGTAACATAGTTTTTCATATGAGTAATGGAGGGAAATCTATGATTAAAGATGTTCTCTATGTACCTGGAATGAAGTGTAGCTTGCTAAGTGTTGGACAACTGGTCGAAAAAGGTTTCTCAGTTGTTACGAAAGATGGAGCTTTGAAATTGTTCGACACCAAGAATAATTTGGTATTAAAATCTCCGTTGTCGACAGAAGTTCAATGTTCGAAAACTGTTGTTGACCACAATGATAGTTGGTTATGGCATTTGAGGTTTGGACATTTGAATTTTCGATCACTCAATCAACTGATTACTAAAGATATGGTTACTGGAATTCCAAGTCTTGAGATGCCTAAAAAATGTTGCGAAGGTTGTTTAGTCGAAAAGCAATCCAGAAATTCTTTTATTTCGACTATACCTATGAGATCATCCTGCATTCTCGAAGTGGTACATTCAGATGTATGTGGTCCATTCAAAGAACATACCATTGGTGGAAATAGATATTTTGTTTCATTTGTTGATGAGTTCAGGAGAAAGTTGTGGATCTATGTGATCCAGAGAAAGGATGAAGTATTCAAAATCTTTAAGAGATTCAAGATACTTGTCGAAAAGCAGAGTGAGAAAAGGATCAAAGTTCTGTGAACAAATGGAGGTGGAGAATACACTTCGAAGATATTTGAGAAATTCTGTGTAGAACATGGTGTTGATCATGAGGTAACTACTCCTTATA
Organism: Vicia sativa; assembly: GCA_021764765.1. Classification (NCBI taxonomy): domain Eukaryota; kingdom Viridiplantae; phylum Streptophyta; class Magnoliopsida; order Fabales; family Fabaceae; genus Vicia; species Vicia sativa. The sequence continues at coordinate 238,041,439 of CM038792.1, forward strand.
CGCATCAACATAATGAAGTTGTTGAAAGAAGAAACATAACTATATTAGATATGGCAAGATGCATGCTAAAGCAGAAGAATTTTCTAAAGTCTTCATGGTGAGAAGTTGTTTCGAATGCAATTTATATTTTGAACAGGCGCCCTACCAAGATATTGAAGAACAAGGTTCCTGAAGAAGTATGGAGTGGAAAACAACCACCAATAAAACATTTGAAGGTGTTTATCTCTATATGTTATAAGCATATTCCCGATGCAAGAAGAAGGAAGCTTGATGACAAGAGTGAACCTATGATTCTGGTAGGATATCATAAAACTGTGCATACATGCTTTTCAATCCAGTTAATGAGAAGATTATGTTGAGTAGAGACATTGTAATTGATGAAAATTCTTCCTGGAATTGGAATTCTAGTAATTCAATTAACAAGCCACCGATGAGCTCTGATTTTGACGAAGAAATTGATGGGGTCGAAGTCAAAGGAATTACTAAGAATCCAGTCGAAGACGAAGATGAAGAAAATGATGATATTCCAGACAATGTCGAAGTCGAAGAGGGTGTGGCTAGCACAAGCCATAGACCTCAACGAACTAGAGTTCATCCAATAAGACTTCAGGATTATGAAGTAAATGGTGATGATGAAGTAACACCAGATAGAGATTTGGTTCATTTTGTTTTACTTGCAGGTGTTGAACCAATCAACTATAGCAAAGCTTTGAAGAGTAACAAGTGGAAGTTAGCTATGGTCGAAGAGTTAGAGGCAATTAAAAGAAACAACATATGGGAGTTAGTCGAATTACCAGCATAAACAAAAGCTATCGAAGTGAAATGGGTGTTCAAGTTGAAACACAATGCTGATGGTTCGATAATAAGACATAAAGCAAGATTAGTAGCTCGAGAGTTTCTTCAAAGAGAATGACTTAACTACTCTAAAGTATTTGCTCCAGTAGCAAGATTGGAGACTGTTCGAATATTAGTAGCATTGGCATGCAACCAAGGCTGGTCGACATTTCATTTAGATGTGAAATCAATATTTTTGAATAGTCCTTTAGAAGAAGTGGTTTATTTCACACGACATCCTAGATTTGTGATTCAGAAGGAAGCGAGTAAAGTATATAAGTTGCATCAAGCGCTCTATGGTCTCAAGTAGGCACCTAGGGCATGGAACAAGAAGATTGACTCATACTTAGTCGAATTGGGATTTGTCAAATGCAAATCAGAGTATGTTGTCTATGTTCATGTTGTAGTACAAGATATAACAATCATCTGCTTATATGTTGATGACTTGCTAGTAATTGGAAATAGCTTGAAGAACTTGTCGAAGTTGAAAGAGTTGATGACGAAGGAATTTGAAATGTCGGATCTGGGAAAATTGTCTTATTTCCTAGACATGGAATTTCAAATAACGAAGCAAGGTATGGTGCTACATCAAAAGAGTATGTCAAAGAGATACTCAAGAGATTCAAAATGGATGATTCGAATCCTGCATCCTCACCTATCAAACCAAATGTGAAGTTGGAGAAGAATGGAGAGGAAGAAAAAGTTGATGTAACTTTGTTCAAGCAAATTGTGGGATCTCTGAGGTATTTATGCAACAGTCGACTTGATATATGTTTCGCTGTCGGATTAGTTAGCAGATATATGAGTGAATCAAGAGTGTCACATATGAAGGCTGCAAGAAAAATTCTGAGATATCTGAAGGGTTCGATAAACTGTGGAATACTTTTTCGACGAAATTCTGAAGATAAAGAAGCAATGGTTAAGTGTTTTTCAGATGCTGATTGGTGTGGAGATAAGGAAGATCGAAGAAGCACAAATGGATATTTCTTTCAAGTATTTGGTGCCCCACTCTCATGGTGTTCGAAGAAGCAACCTGTGGTGGCATTGCCATCTTGTGAAGCTGAATATATAGCAGGATCCTATGCTGCTCTTCAAGCAATTGGGAATCAAATCAGTACTTGAAGAAATGGCTGTCGAAGTGAGAAACCATTGGTGTTGCAAATCGACAACAAGTCAGCTATAAATCTGGCGAAGAATCCAGTTCTGCATGGAAGAAGTAAACATATCGAAGCTAGGTTTCACTTCTTGAGGGAAAAGGTAAATCAAGGTGAACTTGAAGTTAATCATTGTTCAAGTGAAGCACATTTGACCGACATCTTCACCAAAGAATTGAAGATTGACAGATTCCTGAATTTGAGAAAGAACTTAGGAATAGTTCAAATTAACTATTTTTGAGGATGTTCGACAATTTGGATTATGGAGGTGTGTTGAAATATTAAATTAGATTTGGTAAAAATGTTAGATTACATTAGATTTGATTAGATTTAATATTTAAATATAATCCAAATTGTGTAGATCCAAACCCAATTAAGATTGTATATAAATAGTCTTAAATTGTATATTTTTTGTACAATTCAATAATACAAATTCTTATTTTCTTTATTATTTTTTCTTTTTCTTTTTACTAAAAATGTCTCATGCACTAACATAATTAAATTTATTTTCAGAAAGGATAACAAATTCCATTTTGTATTTTACCTAGATATTCTAACCACTTTTCATTTTGGTCCAAAAAGAAGAAACCACGGACCTTTCATATTATAATAATCTTTAAAAAAATACTATCGATTTCGATGTAAAAGATTAATAATAATAATAGAAACAAATGCACAAGTAAATAAAATAAATAATTCTATACAAATATTACATCCATTAAGAAACCACTCAAAGTTTTCTCTCTTTTGAATAAAGTAGAGAACTTTCCACGTGTTCATAGGTAGATACACACGGATACGATGCACTTATATAAATATATAAAATAATAAATAAATAAAAATATAAACTAAAATATTACAAGCTAATTAAAGTCTCTTTTATCCCATTGAAGCAATAATTCTAAGTTTGCCTATTGGATAAACAAAAGCAACGTGTCTTTCTTGTCTTTTAGAAAATGGTTCAACTAGTGCCACTTCCACTTCTTTCTATATTTATTTATTTATTACTTCTATATAATAATAATAAATGGACAAACCAATAGACTTACGGGGTATGTTTGATTCGGAATAATTGAAGGGAAGAGAAGGGGAAGATATTATTTAATAATTTATGTGTTTGATTTTAATTTTAAGAGATGGAGGTGAGGTAAATGAAGAGGACCAAAATTCCTCCTGAATCACTTTTTATTTTCCTCTAATTTGAAGGGATTTGGAGGGAACGAGATGTGTTTCATTTTAATTATAATTATATTTATATATTTATCTTTATTTATTTATCTTTATTTATTTTCTAAAATATAAATTAAATTTATTAAAATGTTAAAAGTTTTATTTTAAATAAATTTTATATTTTATACATAATTCTTGTAATTTTAATATCTCCATCTTATTATCATTATATGTGTTTAAATTTTTATTTTTATTTTTAATATTACTTTTAAATCATCTTAATGCTTTTGTTTATAATAATTATTATTAGATTTTATAAAATTATATATTACAATTGTTACGTTTTTATAAAATTTTTCATGACATTCTCTGATTAAAGACTTATATTTCGTCAAAAAATTTGTGTTTGATTATAAACGATAGATATCATGATTTTTATAGTAAAATTATAAGGATATAAAAGTAAATTAGTTTTAAAATATCTCGTCTCCCCTTGTGAACAACCGTTGTAAAAAATATGTCATGGATACGATACTCAACTACAACCAAAATTAACGATCCACTGTTTATAGTATCACGTGTTCGATACTTATCTACAACCAAAATTAATGAACATTGTTTTGAAGAGTTAGCGCCATTGAATAAAATTCTATACGCTAAATAGGAAATTATGATTTACAAGATGCATGCAATTCGAAAAAATATTGAATAGTCTAAGTTGATTTTTAAGAATAATTTAATTTTTTAATTTTTATTTCAAAAATCTATTTAAATGAATACAAGTTCAATGAAGGATTAGTGAAACAAGAAATCACATATGAGAAAATTTTATCTTATACCTATGCATTTATTCCTCTACCCCAACAAATTTGACATTTGGACGAAAATACCCTTGTATAAATACTAATTACATCCAAATTTTTCACTTTTTACAATTTTCACTTATGTAAAACGAGAGAGCATTTGATTTGTTGCACAAACCGGAGGACACAACAAGGCTACACCTGATTCATATTTTTACACCCCAGAGAACACAAGAGTACGTTATCCAGTTTGTAAAAACGAAAATTTTACACCTCGAATTACACGTGCTTGGGTTATCCGGTTTGGGATGGGAAGTTTAAAACACACCGGATAACACATGATTGGGTTATCCAATTTATGTTTAGTTACTTCTGATAACGTTAGATCTTGTTATCCAATTTTGATAATTTTTCCACTGGTTCGTAGACGAGGAGGCGCGAGCGACAACAATATGCACAAAGGATTGAGGAACGACGACATTGCCATGAAGCAGATGATGCAGAAGTACATCAACAGTCTACAGTGGGTCCATTGCATCCACCTTTTCCCGGAGGACCGACCGATACGTCTTTTTTGGTTAGATATGAAGGTCACGTTGCTCACCATCTGTGGTTTGGTGAGGTAAGTTAATCGTTACCATTTTATTTTGAATAATTTTTATTTCTTAATAATTATATATTTTATAACATAAATTATTTTTAGGAGAGACAACCTAAAAAAAAGGTTAAAGGTTGCTGCACATGGCAACAAATTGATAGGTTGGTTTCCATAGATGCTCCCTCCTATGATAGAGAACTTGTTGGCAGGTTCTGGTCTATCCTCTCTCAGAGAACTAGTTTGTCGAAGATTAACCAAAATCTGGTATCAGCATTTGTAGAGCGGTGGCATCCAGAAATATCATCGTTTCATATGCCATTTGGTGAGATGACCATTACTTTGGACGATATTTCATGTCTTCTACACTTACCGATTAGTGGTTAGTTGGTTGACCCTGCAGAAGGCTTCTCTGGTAATGATGCTATTAGATTAGCTATTGATCTTATGGGCGTTCCGTTGGAGGAGGCAACTGACGAGATCCAGGCTTGTAGAGGTCCTTACTATAGGCTGGATTGGTTAAAGAAATTTTTTGTGCGTCAGCAGGATGCTAACAAGTTTGATTGTGCTGCTAGAGCCTACATGTTGTTGTTATTGGGTTGCAGCATTATGGCAGAGAAGACCTTTACTCTGGTGGAGGTTGTAACACCCCAATTCTATCCCGGTAATTATTATGAAAATAAGAGTTATAAAATTATTTTTCAACAAAAGATTGGAGTATTACAATTCAACTTAAACAACTACTATCAATACAAATACAGAACACTTCTTCAAATTTTGGATGAACCAAAATAGCATGAATCAACTTTATTCATATCAAGCAGCGAAACTACATTAATCAGCTTGGATGACATAACATCTTTTTCAACTTAAAACAATTTTAAACCAACAAATACTTTTCATATATCAACATAGTTATTCAACACCAAAATCAAAACAACAAAACAACTAGCATTCATCCCCCCGAGTGTTACATATCAGAGCAGTTACACCGACTTGTACTAACAACAACTAAAATATTCATTCTTGAATACCTGCATGTTACCAGTATAAAGACAACGACCAAACAAATAAAGGGTGAGATATCAACCAATATAAACAAGTGTATGATAAACAATATATTAGATTGAATCATACAAATATCACCACTTCACAAGAACAGTTATACATTTCAATTAATCACAACTTAATAACAACAACAACTTTAATCAACCAACACATCAACATAACAAAGTAGAATATATAACTTCAATGCGACACAACTATGCACATGCATGTGGTACCACTGGAGCAGAACTCCCAACGTAAAAAATGCCATATTATGTGGCATTAACAAGGCATAAGCCTTCATCGTAGGTTTCCATCAAGGCCAAGGCATAAGTCTTCGTCGCAGTTTGCCAATCCAGACCCTCGCAAAATATGCAATGCATGTGACTCAATGAATGCAACAATCACATACAACAACAACAATCATTGTCACAAAAGGCACAAGCCCATATCAACACTGTACCAATAAACAGAGGTACTCAACGTCGCTTCAACACTGGCCATAGGACTACAACTTAATCAACGCATCAACAACAACGTATAACAACAGCAGCTCAACAACAACAACGTACTCGACAACAACTTATTCACAGCAATAAACAACAACACAATTCCATAAACAGGACAATCCAACTTCACCTGCAAATCAACTTATTCGACATAATTACAACAAAAACAAACCAACTAAAAATACCTACTAGTACATACGAATTACTCCGACAAATTTCAACTAATTTCGATTAACTAATTTTACCTCTTAAATAAGCTAATTCTACTTTTCGATACCGTTTCCGCATATTGCATTATTGCTAAATATAATATTACTAATTAAATACTCCCTGCCATTATCATTAAATCCTGCTAATAAAAACCAAACTTTCATCAAAATACCTCATCTCTGCTAAATTCACTTTTTGGCTAAATCATTCCAGTTCTGATAAAATAACTACTTTCGGTTTCTGCTAAAAAAACACGTACGACTATTATTATTATTATTCAATCATTATTATTACTAGTATTATCTTAACATATAATGATCTTCTAAATACCTATACATGATGTAAAATAATTAGCCATACCCACACATACACAGTAAAACAAAATCAAGATAACATGGCCTTAAGGGCGCCCACCCCTCCTTTTCTATCTCAAGGAACGCCCACCATAAGGTTATGGGGCGCTCATCCCTTGTATGGGGCGCCCACCCCTAAATTATGTGGCCCCTGCCACTTTCCTTCATCAACTTGGGGCGCCCGGCTCTTATATGGGTGGCCCTGGTCACCAATTTTACAAACTTCATCACCTTCGTATATTTTCCAGAAACTGCAACATACGTGCTCTGCAATCTTTTCTTTGATCGTTCCACTTATTCCCCAACATAACAATAACCAATTTACAGTTTTCGATTAAATCGACAACATCCAAACACACAACAACTTGTTATGCAACAATAATTCAATCGGTTATAGAACAACAAAATCAACAGAACTACAACATATATAAATCAATTTATTTTTCAACATAGATCAACAAACACAGAGACAATAATTTATACAACCCAACCCACATACGGTCTATCATATACCCAGTTATAGAGATTGAACCCCACCCTTACCTTGGAATGAATGTCTCTATATAATTTTTCTGGCCGATTCTGAGCTTCGCCACAACTTCCAATCTTTTCCTCGTCTGAACTTCCTTGGTTAAATTTCAAGCTTTTCTCTGCTAACCCTTGTGCCTCTACATATCATACTCTTTCACCAAACCCTAGCCTCTTTTCCAAAACTTTGGTTCTGCTACGTAAAAACCTAATTTTCACTTACAGCCACTTCATATAATGCAATAACCCAATATAATAATATATCTTACCACATTGTCTTATTGGGCCTACTAGTCAACACCTCCAAAGTTGCTAATTCTCACACAACAACTTAAACCAACTTAATTAAATCAATAATCCAATAATCTAATATTATTTCTCCGACTAAACCGACTAATTAACCAGACTATCCACTTAACAACTCAAATCAACCTATTAATCCAATTAACGCCTCTTATAATAACACCGACAATTCCCAACCTTCGACTAATTCCAACCAATATTTCCTTAAATAATTAATTAAATTTGGGGGTTACAGAGGCAGAGTATTTACCCCTTTTTTAGGGATTTGGATGGATGTGCTAGATACTGTTGGGGAGCTGCGACACTTGTTAATCTTTACCGTTATTTAGGTGATGCTTCCTTCTATTTTTGCAAACAGCTGGGTGGATATGCCACTCTTTTACAGGTACAAAATGTTTTACTTTTATTTTAATTTTGTTTATATTTAGTTATTCCTAAATTTTATTTATATTATTCATGGTGTGTAACAGTGCTCGATTCACGAGTATTTTCTCACTATTGGGAAGAGAGGTCTATCTGGGATTTTGGTGTAGGTAATCCACTTCCAATGGAGATTAAGTGGTGTTACAAGAAATGGATTACAAAGGTCGACGAGTTTAGGGTGCATTTAGATGCATTGACACCTGGTGATGTTATTTGGCGGCCTTTTGAGGATCACGACATATGTGTCCATTTGATGATATATGTCTCTACAAGGGTGGTCTAAAATGGTATGGTACGGTAATGATATATTTATCCGACATATGTTTGTGTCAGTTTGGATATAAATAGTACATACCCCACTCTCCTCATGCTATTGAGTCACTTGAAGTGGATGTTAACTGGGATGGATATGCTCAGGGAGTTTTAGATGTTATTCGTGATGCAATTTTTGCCGCCCAACCATATGATGTAATTGATGAGTACCTGACTTGGTATTATATGGGGTCACATCCTCGTTTGGTAGCACCGCCACAAGATGAGGTGAGAGAGATCCCAATTCCTGTTTATGCTGAGGGACCACAAGATGAAAGGTTGTCATACATTTCAAGTGAGCTTCATCGCTACTTGTAGTGTCACGGTGCAAATAAGGAGGACGATGAGTTCATTGATATTTTTTGGTCGCTACGTGTAGCTCAGGGCGGACCACTACCTCAGGGAGGACCGATACCTTATGCGTCTCCATGATTTATCTTGTTTATTTATTATTTTGAGACTTATATTTGATTTTGTGACTTATGTATTATCCCATGACTTATGTATTATTTTGTGAACTATTTTAATCTTACTACTTTGTGCAATATAAAAATTAAAATATAATCCAAAATATAACATGAAAGTCATATGTCAACTGAATCCAAAATATAGCATGAAAGTCATATGTCAACTGATTCCAAAATATAGCATGAAAGTCATATTTAACCAGAATCCAAAATCTAGCATGAAAGTCATATGTCAACTGAATCCAAAACAAAACAAACACATAACAATTATAGTTTAATAATATGTGGCGCCACTACATGTGTAAGATGTTGTCAATGTTGTAGTTGTCCAAAAAATCCTACCATCCAAGTCACCTCTTTTGTGCGAGATTGTTTCCAAGCCAATGTGACGGGTGGTAACGAAAAGCCTTCATTCATGTTTACCTGGTTAAGATTAAACAAATAAGTAATTGAAATTAACCGATAATTAATTAAACAAATATGTAAATAAGTGACAAAAAATATATAAGTAATTACATGTACCCAATAATTTCCATCTATAAATCCAATGCAGTAAATGGACACATTAGGTGAATGTGAAGTTGTCATAAGAAATAACGTTAAAGAAGGAAAACCCAAAGAGACAACAATGACATTATACCAATTAGCTATTACATAAGCCATTTCAGGTAATGTCATCCATTTCTCTTGTGGTTACTGACCTAACTTTGATATCATCAAAGAATCTCTCACTATTGAAAAATGAGCTCCAAATCACTGTTCATACAACTTTCTTATAGGACCTTTAAGTTCATTATCCAAATCACGACGAACAATTGGCCATCCACCTGATCCATAACCATGCAACGATGCAATTACTCTAAACCCACAATTTCCATCCTTCACAATAATAATAATGTCATCAATAAATGGTATGATATGTAGTTGAAATTGTGTAATGAAATTACTACATGGTTTCTTCTTGGAGGTTTGGGATAATTATGAACATACCCTCTTTGAAGATTTTTGGGAGCTCGAGTGTGCTCGATCAACATACTCATGATATGAAGGATCACGATAAACATCATATCTCGCAGGTCTCTTCCCATTCTTCTTCACTCATCCCTTGGTTTTTATTTTTTCAGGCGGTGGCAACATTTTTGATGTAGTGGGATAAGCAATTTCACACACCCTACTCTTTAATGCTCTTTTTCCTACAACATCTGCTGACCTAAAAGTTTTCCAAATTTCCTCAATTGCATTGCTCATGTCCACCTCTGATCCATCATCTACATCCACCTCTAGTTTGCCTTTCATACTTAGGTTTCTCCAATGGATGTGAATAGCCTCAATCGGTATCGGATCACCACTCAGTGTATATATCCCTAAATCACAAGCACAAGGTAACCCATATACTTTTCTATGAGTATACCCACACTTTTGGGTGTCTGTACCAACAATGTCAAACCTCACCCACTCTTCAGCAATATGTCTCAAAGCAGCTCTAGATACGGATCCACACAAATTTCCATAAAATGGGCTAGTGTGTGCATGCTTGAATAAATAAAAATTCTTCTAAAATGAAGCTCTAATGTTGCCCAATTATATCTTAAGATTGCCATTCATAGCCTCCCACCATTTGTACATATCACCTAAACTGTTCTCCAACATTTGCTTTAATTTTCAATGTGCGGATTCAACCCTTTAAATAAACCAAAAAACAAGTAAGTACACGTCATATTAATATAAACAAACTATGACTAAAATCAAGTTATATTAACATAAGCATACCTATTATTTGTGGTATTTCCCAAAAGCAACACTTGATTGATCCATGCTTCGACAAATCTATGTCTATACGGAGACAACCATGTATCTTTCACATAATCAATAAATGCTGTAAAGTCAACACATACATGCTCAAGTTGTTGCAACCATTGTTGATACTCCACCTCATCACTAGCCCTTATAAGTTCATACCACATTTTCTATATCGGCTCTCACATGTCATCCACAACATATTCCTTACACTTCGCTTTCACATTTTTGTTGATGTGAAACTGACAAAGCAAATTGGTTTTCTTTGGAAATAATGCTTTAATTGCTTTCATCAAAGCAAGATCTCTATCAGTCAACACCACTTGTGGTCAAAACCCCTGCTTAGTAAACAATTGTTTTAACTTATACAAAAAATTTCAGTCTGCTCTGATTCCATATACACAAATGCAACAACAAATGTCAACTCAGTGGATGTGACACCAACTATTTCAAACAGAGGTTGCCTATACTTGTTTGTCTTGTACGCACTATCCATAATCAACACAACAGGAAACATATTCAACAACTTCACTGATTCTGGATGAGCCTAGAAAATATCCCTCATAACTTCTGAATAATCTTTTTTCCTGCTCCAGTATACATAATCTGAATCCTCTACCAACTTAAACAAATGTTGCATTTCCGTTCTAGGTCCCTTTATATCTTTCTGTATTTGACTCTTGTGTTTATATATTTGCGTGATCCGAGTGACACTTTCTGGATCTCGCTCCTACAATGACAAGAGTACGTGTCTTGGTGGAACATGGCATTTTGTCAAATCAACAATATGTTGTTGTTCATTTGCATTTAGTCAACTTACAAAAGGATGACCTTCAAATGTATCAGGTAACCCATGATTGTTGAAGTCCATATTTTACATCAATCTTCCATCCAAAACCATCTTTGACGGTGTTAACCTAATTTTGAAAGGACAACCACATTTCTTACGATCACTTTGTGTTTCACTATCTCCTTCTTTGTATTTTCCACCCTTATCACAATCAAATATTACTTTATCACTTCTTTCTCTCTTGCCTATTTTGGTATCTGAACGAGTTATTGTAACTGTCACTTTATTCCTGATTACAACCTCCCTAATCCACCTTATCACCTCTTCTCTTGTAGCAAAACGTTGTGCAGATGTAAATATGTCAGTGGTATCTACGCATGTCTGATTTTTGTCGCATATTTGAGGAATAACACCTATTTAACATAATAATTAAAAATTAAAAAATTATTAAAAAACAAACCGAATAACTACACCATAGGATATTCGGTTGACATATAAAGACAAACCGGAACTCATAACGCCATGTTATCCAGTTGGTTAATGTTGTTAACCGGATAACACATAGCCATGCCTTCCGGGTAACAAACACAAACCAGATTTAGTCTAGGCAAGTTATCCGATTTATGAAAAATGTTAACCAGATTTAAAAGATCAAAGAGTTTCGGAAGGAAAAATTACATACCGGAATTCTCCATTCTATTTTATCCGGTTCGTAGTATCGAGCTCCCACTTGTCAGTTTCACATGCGTCCAGATAAATAGTGAAAATAGTAAAAAATTCAACATAATAGTGAAAATAGTAAAAGGGTAAATTTGAAATATTTTTAAATTTGTAGGGGTAGAGGAATAAATGCAGGGGTATAAGGTAAAATTTTTCACATATGATATAATAAACTCACTGACAACATTTATCTACAAAAACATCACATTAATTAACATAGTTTGAAAGAACTTAATAACTAACCATTTCTCGATACTTTAAGTAATAAATAAAGAACCATAACCACTTGCTACCTGCAGATGAAAAACTATTTATTAACAAAAACCACAAAACAACATCAACAACAACAAGAACATAAATAACATTTATCAACAACATACACAACTTTAATTAAAAAAAATGATTGTCTCATCATGAAGTTAAAATTGATCTACTTGTGTTACTATGAAAAAAAATACAAGGAGGACGAATAACCCCATCCTCGTATTTTTTCTCATGCTATGTGAACCACAAAACATCAAGTGAACCATAACCATACTATGTCAATTTGAATCCTACAAACACCATAAAAAAACATGTTAACATAAACTAGTATGACATTGTAATCCAACAAAATTTATCAATATACATAACAATAACATCAATATAACAACAACATACATGGAGAATAAAGAATATGAAAAAATATTTGTCAACAACCACAAGCAACAACATAACATGTGAAATCAAAGTAAATAATATGAAAATCATGTCAACAAACAATTATCTCCATTTATCAACAACATACAACAATAAAAAACCATAAACTATCTAACAAGAATAAAATCATATGAAAATCACGTGAAACATAACAACAACATACACGAAAACGAGAGAATAAGGAAGAAAAATACCTTTATGTATGAAGAACAAGATTGACGACTATGCTGAAGAATATAAAAGCTAATGACGAAGACAAAGAGAAAAAATGAGTGCTAGGGTTTTGCTGTGAAAGATACGATGATACTGTCAAGAAGTGAGAGTTAATTCACACACACACACACACACACACTCTCACACACACACACACACACACACACACACACACACACACACACACACACACACATATATATATATATATATACCTTTTCCATTTGGGACAAAATAATTTTTTAAGCGAGGAGGAAAAATTATGGAGGGCTTCACGCCCCTGAACACCTGAACAATTGACGTGAATAGATATAGCAAGAGATCATCAATTTACATGATATACACATGCTTTTAACTCCCAAAGAAGATGTTATGAGACTTGAGCCTGGAAGATTGTGCAAGTTTCACAAGGTTAAAGGAAACCACACATAAAACTGCTACCAACTAAAGAAGGAGATAAATTGTGTGATCTAAGAGGGCCACTTCAAACAAAAAAAAATCCCGCTGAAAACAAAATGAAAAACCCTTATTCCCTTATTCGATTCAAGATTCTACCTCATTTTTCAACTCTTCTTTCAATCAATAAAATGCGGAAAACCCTTTCAAAATTTGTTTGGAATCAAAATCCGTTTCAAATAAAAAAATGTGTTCATAAGTCCTCTCATTTAGGATTCAATCTTTCTCTGATTCGGATCGCTGATCAATTTCATATCTGATCTAGAATCTCTCTCAATTGACCCCTTGATTTGCTCGCTCTCACAACAGGTGTTCTCTCACTGTATCAACTATGCATAAATCGGCGAGATCCTCATTGTATGGGCTTTTACTTTTTATTATTATTTTACTTCAACCCCTCTCTAAACTTGTTAAATTTTTTTTTTTTGTAGTTCATTTGGAGATGAAACTGTGTATCACTTTGGTTCAAGTTAATAAGTTGAAGATTATATATATATATATATCCTCAATATAAATATATATATATATATATATATATATATATATATATATATATATATATATATATATATATATATATATATATATATATATATATATATATATATATATATATATATAATACTGATTCTAATTTTTTTTTTTATATTTGATATTTCTTTGATGTAAATAGTCTGGTTATTTATAAATAAAATCTTGGCATGAATAGAGAAGGAGAGTATTGATGCTCATACCTTAAACCATCAACTTGGAGGTGAATCCTATAACATTTCTAAGAGTTTTTTTCTCTCCTATTCTACTTTTAATATTTACCATTTATAGATTATTTCAGTGTGATGATAGATCCCTATATATTAGAGAAGCAGTACATTTTGTACACTAAATAAGTGTTTGTTTCATGTCTTGATTTTGATCTTTACAAACAACAGCAAACAAGCCAATCCAAATAGGCTCTAAGAATTATTTTAATTAATGATTTATATCCTATCCACTTTTATACACACCAAAGGAATTGGACCAACATTATTTGCTATCTGGAGATGCAGATGATGCTGTTATCTTATGTGAATTGTTCCTTACTGATTGAAGTTACATCATGTTTCATTGTTTTTTTTTAAAACTTTATTTCTCAATTATGTAAATATAAACATTATGACATTAGCTTGTAAATTGATATATAATATATTATTTAATTTTTATTGCATATTTCTATTTTGTTTTGTTCACAAGGGAGACAAGTATTGCAAGTACCACAGTCACGCAAGTAAGTAGGGGTGTGTAAAATATCCGGTTGTAAGACCCAAATTCATAATCAAATTCAAATCTATTTTAAATATTGGAATATAATTGAATGATTATTAACCGGTTTAGTGTTTAATGGTTTGGTTGTCCATTCATATAATCTAGATATAATTAAATGATTATTAACCGATTATTTTTTTTTTGGATTCGCTTATTATCTAAACTTCAAATTTTTTAATTTTCAAAATAAAAAGAAATACTTTTTTAGTTTATTTTTTTAAAACTGAATTTTTTTTAAAATAATCGGTTATATAACCATAACCAAATTTATAATCGGTTTTATAACCAGTTTTAACTAAAATATAACTTTGATTATAAATCTAAACCATTTAAATGGTATGAAAGTGATTAAGATTTAATTTTTAAAAATAATCAACTATGCACTTCCCAAGAAGGGAGGGGTTACATTCACTGATTGAATTATGACTTCTCATGCTTAGGCAATGTTTGCATCTGCTTGGTCAAATGGTAATGTGTGTGCATGGGGTACTGTTTCCACAGACAAGTAAGGGTAAGTAACCCTATTCACAATGAGAATCTTTAATGTTAAGTTTGTATTTATACTTTATATGTGAATTGAGACTTGCTTCATCATTCTATGTGACAATAAATTATTATGCCTAATTATCATACAATTTAAGAATTTAATTCAAAGTTTGTACAAAAGTTTTGGAAAAGTTTGAAAAGTTTTCAGTTAGATTTATAGAGTTTAGATAGCTCACCCCAAATAAAATTATTGAAAGGAAATTATTAGACTTATAATAGTTTAAGGCTACACTATATTCCATGACAACACATCTATAATTGTACAAGTTTGGCTATGAAGTTATTTAGAATGGTGTGTGACTACGAGTACATAGTATTGGAAGTTAATTCATTGATGCAAGTGTCATTGTTAATTTCAAGGATTTTTAAACTTAGATTAAATAGTAAACTTATGATATGAAACTACAAATAATTTACTTTCAAATTAACCCTTAACTAGCTCAGTAACTAATTAATCAAAGTAAGCCTAATTATATCCATGACATATAACTCTCAGATATTAAAAAAGAAAATAGTGCTTGGAATATATTAAGCTTCATGAAGATTGGTTTATTTTATTGGAAAAATGTAAATGTAATTTCTGCTATAAGTACAAGCTATTTTGTTCAACTATATTTTGTTTTTATTACTTTATGACTTTTTGATTTATACCAACTAAATTAATGGATGTTAGAAGCATCTAATTTTCTAAAATGAAATATTTTTGAAAATAGTGAAAAAGAGTTGATTAAATGAAGGGTATATTAAAAAAATTATAAGTGTGAGTGTGGAGAAATAGTCTCACATTGGATAAAAATATGGTGACTTGAATATTTATAAGTGGAAGAATCTACTCACCTATCACCTTAAGGTTTTAGGTCGACAAATAGTATGTCTCTTATAAAAGTGTTTTGTTCAAACAAAAATTTAAAATTTGGTAAACAATCTCCACATGGACAAGGTTAATCAAATTGCTACACATTGTTTAAGCGTGTATATTTTGCTTATACAACTTATGTAATATGTGAGACTAGCAATATACTTGAAATTTAATATTTTAAAAGTTTTATTTTAGTAAGACTTAATTTATTTTTGTGATATGATATTGTTTTCCAAGGTTATGGTGGAATATAATGTCTACAAAGGGTTAGATATCAAGAAGCAAAATGTATATTTATCAGTGTAAACTATTTGAAATTTGACCGAGATGTAACATTTGTGGATTTGTGGATATAAGACCCTTTTGTTTTGACTTTTTTTAAAAAATAATTTTTATAGTGTAATATTATCGTGCAAATTTTTTTTATAATTTTTGTTTTAAAATTCTAAAATTTTATTTGAATAGTTACTCTTAAAATATTATTTTAGATGATTCATGATTTTAGCAAAAAAAAATTGACATCAAAATTTCAAAAAATCACTTAATTTTGAAGCTATTTCAAATAGTTTTTCATAAAAATCATTTTTAAAATACAACGTTTTGAAAAAATTGTAATTTTGACTTTGTTATGATCTTCAATAATGTATGTTTATGTTATAGGATGTCAAAACTAGTCTCACAATTTAAAAAAAATAAATATAAAAAAACTTGTAATATTTTGAAAAACGATTTCATAAAATCTAAAAAAAAATCTATTTTTTTAAAGCTAAAATAAACTGTCTGAAAAACGCATTCAATTTGTCATTCCAGTTTGTTTACATATAATAATTTATCTTCTATTTTAATGTTTAACCCTTGTATATCTTGTGCTTGGGTGTGACTAATTTAATTTTATTATTTATATTGTTCACAATAATAAAATATTTGGCATTGTGTTTTGTAATTAGTTTTCTAAAAGTGAATAATTGAATATATGCCGTCTTAATTTTTTTCAAAATTTGGATTTTGAGAGCAAATTGCATAAACAATAATTTTAATTAAAAAATACAGATATTAACACCTATTTTTGTTTAAAATGGGTGTTGAATGAAAATAATTAACACAAATTTTAATAATATTTGGTGTTAATTGTTGTTATATAGTGCAAAATTAACCTATTTTATACCTATCAACTGATATTTAATACCATATTTTAATCGATGTGAAATGAATTTTCTATACCTATTTTAAAACAGGTGTCAAATACCATAGTTACAATACCGATAGAAGTTACACCGAAAAAACAGGTGTCAAATTCCCAATAAATAGGTGTTAAATCCCTAATTTAATTTGTACTAGTGCGTCCAAGAGTATTTTCAGTGATTGAGCGCTTAAACAACATCAATAATTTATCACATGTAATCTCTCTAAAATTAGGTATGGATTCATGTTACACATTTATCACTTTTTATTTTATACTTAATTTTTAAAAATCAAGTATCATATGTCAAATAATTTTATTTGTTTTAAAAGTAACTCACGTTAGTCATCTATTTTTCTAATTAAGTGGTGTTATTGGTTAATACTAAACTTTTAATTTTTTATTTTAATTACAAATGTGCCACTATATATAAATTTATACCTTTTACTTAATATAAAAGGTATGATATCAAAAACTATAATGTTATTTCTACACTAGTAATATGTCAAATGCGACTCCTCTCAAGGGTCAGGTGGGGCCATCTCCTACGTGCCTGACAATACTAGAAACCCATTATCTGGGTGGACCAAAGAAACTCTACATATATCGTGTATTGGATTATATTTGAGAGGCTTTGCCTTTACCGAAATGATCTAAGAACTTTCAACAGGTTATTAGTTGGATTTTCTGGGATGCAAGTACAAGTGAAATAATGCACAACACTTAAGACCACCTTTAGAATGAGGGAATAAACCAAGAAGACCAAGGTCAAGTATCTGATTATAGAAGCCCCCTCTTGTTATAATATCATTATAGGGAGTGCAACATTTTATCAATTGGGTGCCTCTTCGTCTACCTTATATTTGTGCATAAACTACCTGATCTCTAATGGGAAGATCAGAGTCATCCAAGGAGGCCAATAAATCGCCAAGAAATGTTATATTTAAAGTCTCAAGTTGAAAATAAGCTGAACCCTAGGCTTGAATACCAAAATGGTTGGTTTGAGATTTAAGCTGTCAGAAGCGTCTCTTAAAGTTGAAAAGGCTTCTCCTTAGAAGACCGAGAAGATATGAGACTGAATTTTTAGGGGGAGGGGAGGCCCAAAGCACTCTCACTTTATCACTGTTTGTATTTTTTGTGGATATTATTTTTGACGTGGGAGAGTATTGTATCTCTGTTGCTTGTAAAAACAAGTTGTTTTTTTTTATGGGGAAACACTATTTCCCGTGTACCACGTGAGGTGGTAAGAGTTTTTAATGAGAATCATAATTTTGTTATTTTAGTTGTTTGTATTTCCATCTCCCCCATTTCTTTTTAGCTGGAAATTAAAGGAAACCGCCCTTATAAGAAAGATAAAATTGGATCCTCATAGAGAAATATTTTTCACCCTCCGAGGCGATCGAATCGTTAGATCCTCATAGAGGGATCCTTGTCTCCCTTCGAGGCGATCAAACACGTTGAATATTCATAGAAAGGCCCTTTACACTCTTCAAGACACTTAAACATACTAAATCCTTATTTAGGAATCCTTGTCTCCCTTCGAGGCGATTAAACACGTTGAATCATCCTAGAAGGATCCTTTTCTCTCTATAAGATGAGTAATCACACCCGATTCTTATGATGAATCCTTGTTTTCCTTCGAGGTTTTCAAACATGATGGATTCTTAACAAATAACCCTTATCGCCTCATCTGGGGAAATCAAATGTACGAAGCTCAACAATAGGTTTCATTATTTCCCTGGTCGAGGGTGGAGAACGAATTATAACCAAAGAAAGACTATAAAAATAGGGGATACCATTCAAAAGTTATGAATAAACTAAACAATTATAAAGTCCTCAAGAAAAGGGCATTTTACAAAAAGGGAGACCAGTCACGAGACATACTTGTCGTCCACCAGCTGACTATCCTTAACCACCTTGAGCATGTCCATATAGCTGAATTCCAAGTACGGGTGGAAAAACAACTATACCTTTTCCATTTGGGACAAAATGATGTTTAAGCAAAGATGAAAGACCGTGGAGGGCTTCATGCCTCTGAACACTTGTCGTGAATAGATAAGGCGAGAGATCACCCACTTACATGATATATATATATATGCCTCTAGATCCCAAAGAGGATGTTATGGGACTCTATCCAAGAAGATTGTGTAAGTTTCATAAGGTTAAATAATACCACACATAAAACTGCTACCAACTAAAGAGGGAAATAAAATTGTGTGATCCAAGAGGGTCTCCTTAAGAAATATGTTAAATGCGACTCCTTTCAAGGGTTAGGTGGGGCCATCTCATATGGGCATGAAAATACTAAAAGCCCCATGTCTATAGAGGGAAATTAACTATCCAAAAAAGAGGGTGATAAGGTCATACTCCATATATTCAATACTATTACAGGAGGATTTACTGGGGGTAGAGAGAGCAACTCCACCCGAAGAAGATTGCTTCCTCAAAGAAAGATGTAACATGTATCCATCCACAGAACGACGAATCTATGGTCATCATCGTGAGGTGCAATGATTGGAAAATTATAAGAGTCTTAGTGGTCTAAGGAAGCTCTACCGATATCATGCATTGGGATGCATTTGAAAGGCTATGCCTTTAACCAAATGATCTAAAATGTTTTACGCGGTCACTAGTTGGATTTTTCGAGGAGCAAGTACACGTGAAATAATACAAAACATTCAAGACCACCTTTGGAATAAGGGAGCATGCCAAGAAGATCAAGGTCAAATATCTAATTATAGAAGACCCCTATTGTAATATTTGAAAGTCTCAAGTTGAAAAGAAGTCGATCCTTGGGCGTGAACACCAAGAAGGTTGGTTTGTGAATTAAGCTTCCATAAGTGACTCTTAAAGGTGGAAAGGCTCCTCTTTAGAAGATTGACAAGATAGGATACTAAATCCTTAGGGGGGAAGGGCCCCAAAGCACTCTCACTTTATCACTATTTGTATTTTTGTAGTTATTATTTTTTATATGGGTGAGTACTATTGTATCTCTGCTGCTTCTAAGGACAAGTTGTTTTTCTAGGGAAGCACTATTTTCCCTTGTATCACGTGAGGTGGTAAGGGTTTTTAATGAGGCTCCTCATTTTGTTATTTTAATTATTTGCATTTCCATCTCCCCCATTTCTTTTTTGCAGGAAATTGAAGAAACCGGCCTCAGAAGAAAGATAAAGTTGGATCCTCATATAGAGATACTCTTCACCCTCTAAGGCGATTGAAACGTTGGATCCTCATATAAGGATACTTGTCTCCCTTCGAGGAGATCAAAAACGTCGAATCCTTATAGAGAGGTCCTTTCCACTCTTGAGGACGACTAATCATACTAATCCTTATTAAGGAATCCATGCCTCCCTTCGAGGCGATTAAACACGTTGAGTCCTTATAGAAGGATATTTTTTGCTCTTTAAGAAGAGTGAACACATCCGATTATTATGATGAAACATTACTTTTGATTTAGGTTAGTCTCTTGATAGTCTATAACCAATTATGCAATCACCTCCCATAAACCATCCATTGCAACCTCTATTAATACAAAACATAATAGAAAAACTAGAGGTGCCACGATGTTGTTAGCTGGCAATTTCGAATAGGTAAATTGGCAGAAATGAATAAAATATTTCACATCCACCTGGAAAAGAAGTCAATATTAATTATTGGTGGATAAATATAAGACCTTTTTGTTCTGAAAAAGGGGTCTTCGATTGCCAGTGATAGGTGATATTTCGATTAGAAATCCTTAGTGTTTAAAATATGAGGAAATTCCTTTGGTAAATATACCAACATTGGAACGGTCCAAACAGAGGATTAAATCGAAATTCAAGTGATTATAGAATTCGAATTTCAAATAAGACTGAAGATTCGAATTTTGAATAAGAGCGCCATTTTAGAGGACGCGTGGAAGCCAGTGAACGAAAGGGGTTTGCATGTTTCCAACGTGGCGCAATGTTAAAGTAGGACCGTTAGGGTCAGAGCACTATAAATAGGTGTTTTATGTTAGATTTTAGTGTGTTCGTTTTATGTACTTAAATTTCTCAAACACTCAAACTCCCGTAACTGAAGGGAAACGAGTCAAGGAGATATAATGTACGTTATGAACATCATGATCTTTTACAATTTAAATACAAGTATGTTTACATTCATTTCCAATTTACTGCACTTTATTCTTAGAGTCTTTCGATTTCCTTTCATTGTCTTTATTTTATTTGCCTTTAAACACATTTATTTCTTCTGAAACTGCACTTTACTTTTATCTTTTCGTTCAAAGCATTTTACTTTCCAGAAACTGTTACCTTTTAAAGAATCTTTATCCTTACATTCAATTATCAACAGTCAGATTTAAATTCGAAGTCTTTATTTACACAGTCAGTATATTTCCATAGTCAATTTTAGAGAAGTTCCTTAAAGAATCAATTGAGATCATGGGTTTGAACATAAGAATCTATTATGACACATGTGTCCTAGGATCAATCTAGTCGATCCTGCAAGTAACCAATAGTAATTAGTAAAAATTGGAAGACTAGCGGTTGTTTACTAGAAATCACTGTAAACAGATGTATACCAAGGTGAAAAATGTCCCAAAACTGGTGTTCACTACTAGGTTAGAGTTGATATATAAACTAACATGGTTCATGGTGAACATGTTGATGATTTTGTGGGTTACATTGCGTTACAAAGTAGAAGTAAAGTGAGTATTTTATAAGATAGTTGACATGAGGTTAATGATGACTTAAAAGATGCCATATAAGGGGTATTACATAATTTACTTTGAATTTTATGCATCTATTGTGTATATGTCATTATTTATTTTTTGTTTAACACCTATAACATCTCTGATATGTAAAATAAGGTGTGTTCATTGTTAGTCTAGATGATAAGAACATGAAAAAGAAAATGCTTACATATTATGGTGAGCGTTCGAGGGGCTTTAAGACAAAACCCACCCATAATATATTAAACAAGCAGAAGATAAAGAGATGCCTTCATACGAGGTATATTTATTTATTGATCAAGAAGTTTGGGAGACATTTGTAGATTCTCGCTCCACTATTGACTTCTAGGAAAAGATCCAAAAATGAAATAAAAATCTAGCTATACATATCTATCCACATAGGTTGTCTCGTGGAGGGTATTGAAGAATTAAAAATATGATGATTGAAGAAACAAGAGAACAAAGGAAGGAAAAGCTGAATGTTTTATAAGTCTTGATCATACTCCATCTCCATCATCATGCCATAAGAAATGAAAGATAGTATGTCAAATAAAAGACAACGAGTTCACATCATATGCTATGCATGAAGAGGCTCAAAATATTGTAAATAGATATTTTTTCAACAATATTCATTTTAACTAAATCAAATTGGTAAAGATGAAATTTCATATGCGTTGTAGGTTGATCTGGTTGAACAAATCAAAGCTGACCTCTTTACTTCACAAAATTGTCATGACATCTTGGTAGAAGCAATTGAACTAAGGAGCATCCTGGGTGTGTTTGTGGTCTTGGAAGAGGCGTTGGCTTCAAGGTATATTTTGGACCATCTAAATAATTTAGAGAGAAATACATTAAGAGAGAGAGAGATTGAAGTGATTGTTGCTGTTGAGTTGGGGAAGGAAAAAGAGAAGTGGAATGAGAAGCAAAATATGAAGTTGGAGGAGGAGAGGGAGATGTGGAGGGAGGAGCAGAGAGGGAGAAGTTGTTTCAGACGGTGTAGGAGAGTGTCCCTAAGGAGCAAGATGAACGAGAAATGATGAATGAGGAGGCGCTTGAGAAGGGGCCCGAGAAGTGTACCCGCAATATGCTTGAGGTATAAGTTGTATGTTATTGTTATTATTGTTTGCGTATTTTTTTTTTGTATTTATTTATTTATGATGCAGAAATTTAATTTGTTGGGTCTACTCAACTACACAAATTCCAACCAGTTGAAAATGCACAAGTATGTAGTTGAGAAAGTTACGTGTGGTACAAACACGGAAGAAAGCTTTTCTTCTAACCAGGATAGTGTGGAACCCACATCACCAAAATAAGACAACGTTTATAAACTGAAAATGATGATTTAGAGTATTGAAAACCTGTGTTTGGATAATACATTAAGTCATGATCTATAGCAGTTATTCGTACTTTTCTAAGATTTCTTTAGATGAACTTTTCAAGGAAAATATGTACCTAGACAATTCCATATTACACATTTGGTGCTCGTAAGTATAGTTTTTATGTTGATTTCTATTTATATTCATATATTCTTGTACTTTAACATAAATATTTGATATTGCAGGTAGATCCGTGAGTTATACGCTGAAAGAAAGCTTCTAAACAAGTACTGTATCTTAGATTCTGCAAAGATTGCTCTTATTCATGGTTTGCCATGACACAATATGCTTGTTTACGTACAAGATAAGTTGAAACAGAACATCAAATATTGTTATTTGTCCCCATTTTACCGCGAGTAAGTATATATTAATTTGTGTTTTCATCATTCTGAATGTTTATGCAGTGAACATTGGCAGCTAATTATCATATGCTCCAAGAAAAATACTGTAGTTGTGTTTTGCTTGTTGCACTCTAGACTGCCCGAGGTTGTAGTTAACGCTTTGAATGAGTAAATGGTATTTATTTTTAATATTCAAATTTTAACTTTAGAATTGAATAGTTTTTATTCATGTTTAATTTTAGCTGACATATGTAGAGCGATGGAGGAATATAACACGCTCAAACAAAATGTAATTGGTAAAAAACCAATCTATGTTTACCCAAAAGTAAGTATGTTAATTGTGCTTTTTGATATTATATTATTTGTGTGTATTATTGTGATATAAATATATGAAAGTGATTTGTAATGGCGACAATAACCCAACAACCATTCTTGTGGATACTATATTATGAGATATATGCTCTATGTTGTCTCTGGAGACATTACAAATGGATGGATAAAGAACAATATATTAGTTTAATCCATATATATATATATATATATATATATATATATGTGTCAAGTTAATACACTACAACAAATAATACATTTCATGACAGAGCTTTCATGCCCAACACGCTAAAAAACAAGAGAATATGTATTGGGAGCACAAAGTATGATTTTATTAATAAGATAATAAACATGCTACGTCGGTGTTATAAAAAACCTATGTAAAACAACTATAAGTTAGCGCCTTATTTAATGCATAAAATAATAATAAACATATTATCTCGTTTTTAGTTTAGAACCGAGGTAATATAGCTATAAGGAACCTTGTTTCGAATCCTATTTGCCGTATTTTTAATTATTTTCAACGACTTAACACAAAAACTGGGTTAAGCAAGAATAGACAATAATAGTAAAATTTAAATATTTCATTAGAAAGTACAACATCACCAAATCAACTACAACAACACAAACAAATAAAACTACTCAACAAATTCAAACTTTTCAATCCACTCAACTACAACATCACCCCTAACCATCCCTAACTTATTGAAAAATTCAGAAAGAACTCTTTCATAAGGTATGAGGAAGGAATTGTCCTCACGAGAAGTCTCTATCATTTTCTTCAACAAGTTGAAAATGGTAAGAGGAAGATTAACTCTCATGTTATAGGTGAGGAATAACAGGAGATGTTTGTCACAGCAAGTACGCGTTTCAATGTCTTTCTCTCTTGGGCGGAGATTTGACAATAGAAATTGAAACCAAAATTTTGCAATAGGGCACAGAGAAGTAGGACTAGAGAGATTATTATCTTTGGCATAAAGTCGGTGAAGGAGATTTGCGTAGATACTGTTGAATTCATAATGTTTAACACACTACCAAACTCTTCACAGTTGATTTTCAAAGCAATCAGTGATGGAGTAATGAAAAAATGATCGCTATTGACATATGACTGGATGATTTCTTTATCACCAGCTGGCACAACGGACACATTCATCCAGAACTCTTTAACAAGGTTAATGTATATGGGGCCATGTAGAATGTTAAAATAACCACTAAACTTTGGTTTGGTAATAGATTCTCTCAATGTTTTTTCTAAACCTTCGAAATCATTGAAGTTAACATACTTTTCTTTGATAACAAACAACATATTTACATCCATTTGATAAGTTTGTAACAAGTAAAAACAAAGAGTTAGTAATGAGAAGTTGAAAATAGGAAAATACTTTGAATCAATGAGTTGGTAATTAGACATTTAAATCGATGAATAACCTCTTTGATAATCTAAAAGAGACGTTACGAATTTAAAATAAGATGATCATTGCTATTCTAGTGATAACCTAAAAGAGGCATTTCCAATGCATGAGCGCCACATGCTGTTCTAAATTCCCTATTAATTGTATTTTTTAATTGTAAAATAATATTCTAATCCGTCAGTTTTCTTACAAAACCAAGGCAAGATTTAGCATTAAAATATAACGTTAAAACTTAATCCTCTATTTAATTGTATTTTTTATTTTTAAGTTAAAATGTTATAACACGTTGGTTTTCCTAAAAAATCGACATCATATATAGCGTTAAAATTGGTATATTTAACAAATCCTTAATCAAATCCTCGCCGTCCATTTCATGACTATCAACGCTCAAGACATTATCATTAGTGATCCGCGTGATACATAAAAAACCTCCACTATAAAAGCATATTGAATATCAAGACTTGTGCATCTCAAGCATTGTAACCTCATGAAGAGTTTTAGGTTTGCAAGAGTGTTTTCCATGAAGAGTTCTCCTTGATGGATTGCAAGAGAAGAAAATTAGTTGGGTTTAAGGTTTGTGTTCTTCAATATTTATTTGAACAATAGATTATTTATTTATCTAACCCTTTTTTGTGTCTAACATTTTTTTTGTTCATATAAGACACAAATGGGTGCAAAAGTGATTGACGATCTCCTTGCGCACATCATTTGGTCTACCCTTCCATTATAAGATTTGAATATCTAAAATCTAGGTCTTCAATGTAATGATTGAATATCTCCTTACACCCAACATTTAATCTATCCTAAAATTATGTGATTTGAAGATCTGAGATCTAGATCTACCCTAAAATTATATGATTTGAAGATCTGAGATCTAGATCCTATGTAAAAAAATGAAATATTCTGGGTAAACAATGTAAGAATTTTAATAAAAAAAATGATCACCCATCGGTTTTATTTGAAAACTGAGATAAAAAAGACGCTAGTTTTTGTAAATAATATAAATGCAAACGTTGTGGATTGAACCCAAGCACTATTAAAATACCCCACAATATTTTAAACACCAAGGTGATAAGTCCATACTTTTTATAACGACCTCATTTACCTCACTTCAGGTGCTGAGGCAAAACGCATTTCGCGTCCGACATTAGATGCATTATTTGTAGTAGAGATGTTGTTGTTTTCGGTTTATTATAATTAAATTTTTTTTTCTAATTATAGGAATTTAATAATAAAACACCATACTCAAGAATATATGAATGACTGATAAGTTCAAAAAAAATTTGTAGCTATTTTTGTACATAAGTTTTGTTGCACTTATCAATACTTTTTGTTAATATCGTTTGAATAAGCTCAGTTTTTTTTTGTAAATACGTCTAGTTTGTGTACATAATAGAATAATTCAGTTTTTGTGTAAATATTGTATCATTTTATATTTTTCATCTCTTTTGTAGGTATTCATTCATAATTGGAGCATTGAGTAATAAAGGGCAAAGGCTAAGCTTCAAGAGTGCAATTTTTAACAATTTATCAACGAATAAGGCTCAAATTAAAGAAGAGAAAAAATTATTAATTTGGTTGATATTTAGGCATGGTTAGATAGATCATTTAATATGCTTTCCAACGCTTCGAACCGAGAGTAAATCAGAGTTACGGTTCTCAAGTTATGGCGAAAACAAGAAGCTGATTTTTTTTCAACACAGCCCAGATCGTGCTAAGCGCTCACCGTCATGCGGGGTTTTAAAGTGTATAAATAGGGATTCAAACATATTTTTTAGGTATGTTTTGGGTATTTTTGAACCCTAATCCATCATAGATAATTTTTTGATAGAGAGAGCTTGAAAACAACAAATGGAGTTTGCATTTTGTCGAATCGGAGGTGGATTCTCGCCAATCGTCTTGACAACTCGAGAGGTGTTAGTTTATCTCATTTCCCTATTTTTGTAAACTCTATTTTGCTGGGTTATGTTTGTATATTTACTATGAACTCATGTATATTTGTCTCCCTTGGCGTTGTATAAAGCTTGCTTTACAAATCTTTATCGATTATTGTCCTGGATTTTTTCTCTGTGGTTGGGGTTTGGGTTGTTATAGAGATATACTACTCTAATTCTTATCTAGGTGATTATATATTAGTTTATGAATTCTAGAGATAGATTTATAACTGACATTCACTTGGGTATCTGTGGTTAATGCCTCTGTGTTGGTTGTGTCGCTCTGAAAGATCGTCGACGCAATTAACACGATTGATTTCTGTGTTGTTGAGGTGGTTGAGAGATCTCTACCAAGGTGATGCAACCGGCGTCTCAATTTAGGTTAGAAATAACTTAGGTTGTGAGTGGTACGTGTTGACATTGATAAATATCGTAGGTTGAGTATAACTGAACGATAGATTTAAGTTTGTGACGAGTAGTGTACATTCGTACCAGATAAGTTACCTATCCTTTATAGCTTTTGTTTACATTTAATATCTATTGATACTTTTTCATACAAATCCATTCAACCCCTGAACTCATTAACAAATGATTTGTCAAACAGCGACTCGATAACCAATCTCTGTGAACACGATACAATATAACCTATATCATCCAGTAAAATAATACTTTACTTTTTGCTTGCCACTTTACCCCTTCAGCAATGACATCTGATCATGTTGCACCAATGTATTCTTATTTTGTTATGAATCTCGACAATAATAGTTTTTCTTGATTATTATAATCTTAATTATATTCATCAAGAGGTTTAGTCATTTTTATGTGTAAATATGTAAATGCGTGTATCCTGTTTTGATGATAACAATGTAAATTTATACATTTGGTTTAAAGTAATATGATATATTTCAATTATGTCACATATTTTGTAATTTCTATGTAAAATATGATATAGACAAGTGAAAATAAGATTTAAAACAATGTAAATCTGGTATTATTGGTTAATAGATTTACAATGATATGAAACAAGCTAGTGAAAATGATAAAAATGTGATACATGAAAAAAAGAGATTTAACCCCAACTGAGGTAAATGAATACCTTGTTACTTAGGTCTTTAAATAGAAGCAAGTATATGGCGAGCGAAAATAAATTTTGAAAATAAAAATATACAGTTGTTAGAGATCGAACCTATAACCTTTTAGTTTATAACCTCAGTTTTAAAAACTGAGACGCTAAGTGATAGTTTTTCATGTCGCCCTTTGTTACCTGGCCTGAGTTTTCGAGGTTAAAAGCATTTTGCGATTGACATTAGATGTGTTATTTGTAGTAGTGAATGTTAAATTTTAGTTTATCAAGTAAATTGTTTATTTGAATATTAACATTGATTTTTAAGGCCAAAATTTTTAAGATAATAAAAATGAATGAAAATATTGCACACAAAACGTTCATGAAATTGTAAAAACTGTAAATCTTTGTAAATATAAACTATGTGAAATTGTGAAAATTAAATCGTCCTTGAGATATTGCACACAAGACATTGTAAAAATAAAAGCCACATTTCAACACATTTGGAAAACATGATCTATGTAAAACATATTTTAATTTAAATATAAATATAAAAATTAAGGAGACCATCCTTTTCATAATAAAACATAAATAATTATTGATGCTGAAATTTAAAGTGTGTCATTTCTTAACATATCATCATAATTGTTACAGTGATAAAAGTGTTTTAATAAATTAAAAAATAAAAAATAAATTATTATTTCGGTTGTTACATGGACGGAATAAGATATTATAAAATATATAATTTGTAGTAATGTAAGAAGTTGAATAATTAAAATATGATTATTTCATAATCACTACAACAAATATGCTCCCTAGCAAAATAACATTGCGATGTGATTAACACGTGGAAAAAAAAGAATGGTTGTGATGTGTTAATCACGTCGCTGTATTATTTTAATAATAAAAATTTAAAATAAACGTTAGCATATGGTGCGTCAGGGAATCTACTGATTGGTTTTTATATCTTTCGGTTTTCACAAAAATACGCCATTCTCCTCTTCGAAGTTTTTATTTTCCTCTTCTTCTTTTTCTCTGTAATTATCCTCTTTCTCCGTACTCTCCTCCAAATTTTCTCTTCCATTTCAGTTTCTAATCTCAAAGGTAATAAAGTTATTTAATTTTGATTCAATTTTGATACAATTTTGATTTTATAATTTCGCTTAGAATATTTTTCTAATATTAATTTAGGTTACTTATTTAACCCATTTTTTAATTTGATATATATTTTGAATTTTTTGGTTGTTTATTTAGGTTTAATTTAATTTATATTTTATAAAGTTAATAGTTGATTAATATTATTCTTTTTATAAATAGAAGATTGAAGTTAATAGTTATAAAATTAATTATAGGTAATATTATAGTTAAATATTCATTTATTTTAATAAAAAGACAATGATTGTATAGATGTGTAATATGAAATATTATCAATATTATCGTAGTTTGATGTACGATAGAATATATTCAGGAAGACGTGCACTTAAACCCAATTTTATAGAAAGAGTTAATGAGTTTATCACGTGGGTGTTTGCTCAGGAATGTTGTCGAAGCGAAGGAGGAGTTAGTGTCCATGTCTTAAATGTAAATGTAGACCAATAATTAGTGACCCAGAGGAAGTAACATGTCATTTGTATAGAAGGGGTTTTATTGAAAATTATTGGATTTGGATGTATAATGCTGAAGAACTATCAAGTAATGTACCCGAGACTAGCAACACACATGCTTCAAGTAGTTGACCGCCTATGGAATATGAGGAAAACTATAATCTGATCGGTGAGATGGTTGAGGATGCTTTTGGTGTGAATGTGACATATGATGAACCTGACATATGATGAACCTGAAGATTTTAACGGGGAAGAGTTGCCGAATGAGGAAGCCCAAAGATTTAATCAGTTGTTGAATGATATGAATACACCGTTGTTTGAGGGGTCATCAGACTCAAAGCTATCAATGTGTGTGAGATTATTGGCCGCCAAGTCAAATTGGAATGTTCTTGATCAGTGTCTAGAACATTTCACAAAAATGATCTTGGAATCCACCGCAACAAAAGACAACTTATTGAATGTAACATTAATGAATATGTATTGATGAGAATAATGAATCATCTATTGAATGTGTTAATGAATATGTATTGATGAGAATGTATTTTTTAAATTTATTATTTCTGTTGATGAATATATATATATATATATATATATATATATATATATATATATATATATATATCGGTAAAATTCCACCTAAGAGTAAGGATAGTGGTAAGAAGTCCCAACGTCCGAGAATAGTAACATGTGAGGCACCTCACTCGGCCACATGCCTTCCCCCACAGAGTCAGGTTGATCCTATGTTCATGACCAGTAATCAGGCTTTTGTGCCATTACTCTCATCTTAGACATTCCCATTCAGGGTACCTGCATCTTTTGTCCGGCCACCAGGCTTTCCTTTCTCACAGTCCCAGATGGCCTCATCCTTCCAGCAGATTGGAGGACCCAGTTTTTCATATCCCAAACAGATGCCCTTATCCTTCTAGCAGACTGGAGGATCCAATTTTATATATCCCACACATATGCCCTCATCCTTCCAGCATATTGGAGTATCCAGCAGCCCGCATCCCACATAGGCTGGAGGATCCTACAGCCCACGTCCCACACAAGCTGGAGGATCCCGCAACCCCCGTCCCACACAGGTTGGAGGATCCTGCAACCCACATCCCACACAGACTAGAGGATCCCGCATTCCACTTCCCACACAGGTACCTGCACGTGAGGATGATGATGAAGTGGATGAGGCAGATGATGAGTTGGATGGAAATGATCTTCGAGGGAACAATGATCCGAGTGAGATTCAAGTCATTGACGGGAGATTTTGGATTTGGCCTGAAGGAAGCTCGTAAGTTTCTTATTTATAAATTTTTATTTAAGTATGTATATATTTTCATTTTTAATATAATTTTATATTTAATATTGCTAATTCAAAATATTGTTGTTTAGTTTCTCGTCGAGTCGGACTGCTGCCAAGGTTATAAATTATATAATTCAACAGATGTATAAACAATTTGGAAGATCTTTAAAGAGGTTAAAAATAAGGAAGTCTTGTTTAACAAATTTAAGGTATAATGAATTTATTTTTTAGTTATTGTTATTGAAATGACATTTTCATTATAATTATCTAACTATTTAATTTAATGTCATAAAACATTGCAAGAAAAATGTGTGCGTGATCTGTTGAACGAGAAGTTAATTCAAAAAAATTATTATGGCAGAACCTCAAGACGACTTTCTAACATACTGCGGCGTGTTAGAGAGAACTGGGAACTTCATGGTATCCGTCCCAATTGGATAGACATAGAGGTTTTTGACGAACTTCTTAAATATTGGAAGTAACCATAATTCAAGGCTAAATCTGAAAAATTTAAGAAGATAAGGGCATCTGAAAAAGGGGATTGCCTTAATACTGTTGGAAGTATAAGTATTACGGAGCATGGTAAAAAATTACCACTTTTTAAAGTTATATTTTTATTCATAATATATTTTATTAATTAATTTTAATTTTATTATTTAGACTAAGAGTTTGGGGAGACCACCACTGATTATTGAGTTGATTAAAAAGACTCAGACAAAGAAATCAGGGGGAATTTGTTGACGAATGTACACAAAAATATTATGTAAGTTATTTAATTTATGTTATTTAATTTTTTTTTTTAATTTAATGACAATTTGTGGCGTGTTTTTCACATGGCAACTGATAAATTGCCACGTGAAAATCACGTGACAATTGATAAGTTGTGGCATGAAAATCATGTGACAACTTTTTAATATAATATAATATTTATACATATTTAATTTAAATTTTGTATTGTATGTGTAGGAGGATTATCAGACATTGCTCACAATTTTTCTGAAAAATAATCCTCAATATACTCCGGCAGAGGAGGAGCCGCTTCATCGGAATGCTAATTTTTTTATATTTGGAATCAAGTCATTAGCAGAAAAGGTTCAAATGGTTGTTTTTTGCTGGTGAAAATTTGGCGGGTGGCTTGAGAATTGGTGATAGAAATCTATTTCAAAGAATTAGAGATGGAGAACGAGGGTAATGTCAACCAAATCTGACAGCAGAACAACTTGAAACAATAAGACAATTGACGTTAAATGAGGTGAGACGCGATTCAGCGCAACGTGAGGTAGCGACCGAGGTCCAAATGGCGACAATGAGGCAAGAGTAAAAGCGGCAAATGGAGATCATGGCGAAGACGCAATCTAATATGGAGCAGCAAATAAGACAATTTTTGCAAGGGTTTGATGAAAATCAAAATGTTCGTGGTCAAGAGGCAGAGGATGACGAAAACGAAGATGATTTTGACATTGATAATTATCCCAACCAAAATGATCCATAAAATTATTTTTTATTTATTTTGTTTTTAAATTTGAATTTATGTAAGATATTAATTAATTAAATTTTTTTAATTTTATTATATTTAAATTTATTATATTAAATTTATTATATTAAATTTATCATATTAACTTTATTATATTAATTTTATTATATTATTTTTATTATAAAAGAAAAGAGTTTTAGTAATTAATTTTAAAAAAAATCAATTAGCGACGTGAAAAACATGTCACAATATTGTGACATGAATTTCACGTCATATATATATATATATATATATATATATATATATATATATATATATATATATATATATATATATATATATATAGTTTAAAAAAATAACTGCTAACGTGAATAATAAATTACAAAATGTTGGGACGTGATTTTCACTTCACAACTTAGTAACGTGAAAATCACGTTGCAAATAAAGTTGCTTTACTAATTTATATCTCTGCTATGTCTGCTCCCACTACAGAGCTAGGATATATGTACAAATATGTTGTGACGTGATTTACACGTCACAATTTTGTGACATGATCATAAACACGTCGCAACAAATTTGCCACACGTTCTACATCGAAGTAATAGAACACGTCGCTAATTTTGTGTTGTGGCGTTTTTTTCAAGTTGTGACATGAAATTCACGTCGCAACTGAGAGTATTTTTTTTAGTGAAATAATAAAAACTTAAATTTTCTTCAATATATTTTTTGAAGTATCGTGATCAGATATGTTGCTATAAGAGGTGGAATTATTTAAAATAAATGAAAAGAAAAATCAATAGAAGTTTCAAACAGATATCATTGTCAAATGGAATATGATTGATGTAGAAAAAATTATATTGATATGACTACGTAAATGTCTATTTAATGATTCATATCCATACCTTATATGCTATGTGTCCAAGGCTAGTTAGCTTATACAAAAAGAGTATTTATAAAAAAAATATTAACTTCAAGAAATAAAAAAGTTAAAAATATCAACAATGGCTAAAAGCAAAAGTTATGGTTGAAACTTGTAAGTGATGATTTTGAAGCTTTGTATATCTACGTTACACGTTGGTTACGTGCATTAAGTATTAACTAGTTTATAACGAATGAAAATAATGAGAAGAAGAAAATAAGTGACCCTGATCGTCAATTATAGAGCACTAACTTTTTATTAGAGTAATTTTCTCCACTAGTGTTTTGCTTTTTCACTTTCTCTTTTTGTTAAATTGCTACTTTTCTTCGTGTCTTCCTTTGATATAAAGATGTTAAAAAATGTAACAAGTTTTTGTTTGTATTTCACCAACCAAAATGTGCTAGATTCAGGTACGTAAAATGAATTTCTACTAGGAGCATTTCATACTCTAATGGAAGAGAATATTAGATCAACAAGAGTATTTTGGTTCTAAGTATAAGTGAATGTTTGATATAAAAATAAAGAAGCTAAGCTATGTTTTCAAAATTTCTAAGTACTAAATCATTTTAAATCTTAAGCAAAAATAACTATTTATGGTAAATATATATTAATTCAAACAGTTCATACTAATATATTTACAAAATATTTAAAATATAAAATATTTTAGTAATAATAATACTACAAATAATAATTATTGATAGATGCTTGTTAGAGCGGTGACGGGTGGTGGTTGATTGGTGGTGGTTAAAGTGCTGGTTTTTAATGTCAGAGTAATAGTTAGAATAATAATTAGTGGTTATTAGGCGATGTATAATGGGGGTATTGAATAATTTATTCAATAATTGAATCCTTACAATGATGTGTTGAATGAGGTGTTAAATATGACGTGGATTAATTGATATTGAAAAGATTCAACATGTTGAATGAGGGAGAGTGGAGTCACATACAAGGCTATGTACAATAGTTTCATTATTTAACACCCTCCTTTTTCATTTTTTATACTACACATTATCTTCTCTTTCTTCCACCTAATAATTAAACACATATTCAATTTTTACTCACTAAAATGATTTTGTTTAATAAAATTCAACACCCTATCCCACCACCATTCACAACACACTAAAAATTTAAACATTAAAAAACAACCAATAAAATTTTACAAAATATTTTGTGGGCCCCATTTTCTCCTTATTCAACATGTTGAATATTTTCAATACCAATTAATCCACCTCACTTTCAACACCATATTCAACACCTTCATTGTTAAATTATAATTCGATTGTGGCGAAACTGTGTGTCGAAGGAAGGGTGCCCAGTCGAAATTGTGGTTCGACACAAATTATATTTGTTTTAGATTTAAATAGATTTGATTTAAGTCTAGAATAGAACAAATTTGATTTAGTTCCAAAAAGATATTTTGGGCTTTTATAGTTTGGGTTTTAGCTTAGGGAGCAAGCTAACCTAAATCTATAAATAGAGGGAGTAACCCCTATTTTTTGTAATCAAGTTGTATTCATAGAATTTGTAGTTGCAAGTGATTAAAAAATTCTCCACAGTTTGTGGGCAGCTGTTCATTGTCATTATGTGTGGTGATATCAATCTTGTTCATCAAGATTGATAGACATTCATCATAGGTATTGGTGGATTTCCAACACTCATTGCAAACATTCAACTATTGAATTTTTTTTCAACACCCTCATTGTACTAAGCCTAATATTTTACAAATTTTTATTGGTTGTTGTGATTATTTGCATTTTTAATGTGTTGTGAATAGTGGTGAGACAGAGTGTTGAATTTTATTAAACAAAACCAGTGAATAAGTATTGAATGAATGATGAATTATTAGGTGGAAGAAAGAAAAGATGATGTGGAGGATAAAAAGTAAAGAAATAGGGTGTTGAATAATAAAATCATTATATATAGTCTTAGAGTGAAGATTTATCCTGATCAAAAGTGTTAAGACTAGAGGTTGGCGTAAATTAATTTTAATTATAATATAAACTAATTAAATAAATTATCATCATTTTATGGATCTTAGAACTTATGATTTTCACATTCATTAGAACTTATGATTTTCACATTCATAAAGACATATAAATGGTTTATATTGTTCCACTATGATGATCAAAGACCCCAGTCCATCGAAATTCAATTTATCTATTTTCTATTTGTACTTTCTCATAATTCTTTATTGATGTCTAATATAATCAATTT
The DNA here is from genome assembly GCA_021764765.1 of Vicia sativa. Classification (NCBI taxonomy): domain Eukaryota; kingdom Viridiplantae; phylum Streptophyta; class Magnoliopsida; order Fabales; family Fabaceae; genus Vicia; species Vicia sativa. Next base: position 238,077,381 of record CM038792.1, read on the forward strand.
CATTTGTTTAGTACCCTAAAAATATTAATTTCATATGTTTAGTACCCTAAAAATATTTCAATTCCACATGCTTAGCATCCTTAAAATAGTTGTAGTTTTTAGAGAAGAAGATCATTGCAGAATAATCACAATAACTTTTTTGCAATTTAGAAATACTATCGGCAAGTTAAGAAATAAAGTTTTGTTGAAAATTAGTTTGGATCGTTATCTTAATGTATGTCATAAATTCAGCTTCCATAGTGAATATCATAATGACAGTCAACTTTGCACTTTTCCATGATATCAATTCTCTAGCCAAAAGATACAAGAACTATAATGTCTTTGCTTAATTATTTCGACCATTTAGACCTTACGATTTAGGGATCATGAACTGGAAAAAAACTTGTTTGGTCCCAAAGAGGCCGGCCATAGCACGCCCGACTCATGAATGAAATGGATCGAGATTAGGCACAAAAGAGAAACATTCCGTGACGATCACGTAATCTCGCTCAGCCTGTCCCAACGTGTCTTGGGTGTTTATCGCTAGACTCAAACTAAGCACACTAAGATGTGTAAACACACAAACAAGGAGAGGAAACCAAAACAGTAATTTTCTAAGAGAAAATCACACTCATATTAAAGGGGAAGACTTGTTCCTCATATTCATATGATTTAGTGAAGCAGGTGGAGATTGGAACCAGATTTTTAATAACTGCTTGACCTAAGGGCTAAACTTATGAATATCCCAACTATATGTTTCGGAAGTGTAACGTCTCGATTAATTTATTAAATATTTAATTGAGTAGTTTAGAATTATCTGATAATTGATGTGTTGAATGGTATGTTTTGACATTACTATATGTGGGGTAGTGTCAGATATAATGCTTGTTGGGAGTATTTTAGATTTATTAGTTTGTTGAAGAAATATAGAATTTAGAAATTATTAGAATTTGATCATACATAAATTCTTTAGCCGAGATGAAAGGCCGGAAGGAGGTTTGCAGGCGCTCGGGATGGGTCTCGGTTTAAGGACGAGATTCTTATTCGACGTGGTTCCCGGAATTGGAATAGGAGGTCGGTACGGTCCCGAGATATGGCTCGATCATCCGTCCGGGTTAGAGGCTCGGATGGGGGAAGACGTTACTGATTGGGGGAATAATGAGGGCATGGAGTCATTATGAGACGTTACAGAGCGAATCATCATGAGCTGTAACGGTCGGCTTTCTACTTCCAAGCCATAGTTAATGTGTTAAGGCAGTTGCAAAAAGGAAAAGAGGACTTCATGAAATGATTGATATAAATAGGGCTCACGCCGGCGGGATAAGCAAGACAATCATCAGCTTGGAACTCTTGCCACTACGCTTGAGCTTCCAAATCCCTAAAATATCATCAGAGAGGTTTTTCCTGCAAGAACATTTGGCGCCCATCGTGGGGCCTCGGTGAAACCAATCCCAGGCCACACATACAATCAACCTATCACCAATGTCCCAAGCTTCGCCAACGGATCCACCGGATCTGACCCAATTGCTGGCCGTGATCGATGATCTGCGCCAGCATAACGATACCCTTCAAGACAATGTCCAAGCTCTTCAACAGAGGAGTTTGGACGAAGCGGAAGAAATCGAAACAGAACTCTTGGAGCCGCAGCCTTTGTCCCAGGCTATTTGGGAGGATGCTGTGCCTGAGAACTTCAAACCCCCCGTCCTGGCATCATACGATGGGAAGACAGATCCTCAGGAGCATATCATTTCGGTTAACAACACCATGGCACTTATTGGAGCAGCTGACTCCCTCAAGTGCAAATTAATGGCCGGAACCTTTAGAGAGTCGGCCTTGCGTTGGTACATGGGACTTCCCCGATTCTCTGTGGTGGGCTATCAAGATTTCAACCGAAAGATTATCCAGCAGTTCTCGGCTAATCGCCATAGGAAGGTAGCCAACACCTCTCTCTTTAATGTGAGGCAGCGGCCTTCCGAATCACTACGAGATTTTATGGCCAGGTTTAACGAAGAAACCATAAAGGTATCGCATCCCAACCAGAAGATCTTTGTGGCCGCGTTCCAACACGGCCTTAAAGCCGGTCAATTTAACGAATCTCTGGCTCAAAAGCCAGCCAAAAGCATGGATGAAATCATCACCCGGGCTGAGTGTTATGTAAAGGGGGAGGAGAGCAATATGGAGAAGCGTGCTCGGGATTCCAAAGAAAGGGGGTCGGGGGGAGATGAGCGTACCCGACCGTGGGACATCACCACCCCACGAGATCGTACCCGGGATAAGCGGCTTCAGTCTCGCCAGCAGTCGTCCTCAAGGCCCGGAGAAACATTCACACCCCTGAATGCTCGGAGGGAGGACATCCTTCGTGACATTAATCACCTAAATTTGCTTGCTAGGCCTTGGCACCGGGGGTGGAGTGTCAATACAGTTTTGGGGGGAGATCCGGAGGCGTGGTGTGAGTTCCATCGTTTGAAGGGACATACCACGGAATCTTGCATTCAACTGCAAAGAGAGATCGAAAGGTTAGTGCAAAGGGGCAAGTTATCAGCCTATGTGAAGGAGGATCCTGGTCGGACGAGCAAGCGCGTCTCGTCTCCGAGGAGGGACTCGGTTCCCGATTCTATGTCCAAAAAGAAGGGTAAAGCTGTTGAGGAAGTTAAGGAGGCCAGGGCAACCCGACACACTCTCAACATCATCTCTGGAGGCTTGGCCGTGGTCTTCAATTACGCTAGGAAAAGATCGCTCGTGGGCACGTTCTCGCCAGAAGGAATGGGTGAGCAGGGTCTCCACCTTCTCGGAAGGGCCTTGGTGGTTACATCATGAACAATTATCCCTTGAAGCGGTGCTGTCGACACTATTTTTGACCATGAAGTATCCTCTTGGTAATGGCCGCGTCGGAGTCATACGTGGAGATCAAGGCCTGGCCCGCAAATGCTATAAAGACAGTTTGAGGACCAGGAAGAGAACGGGTCCAGCGGAGAACTCCTCAGAGCATGAGGTCAGCATGGTTGACATTGATCCAAGGGAGGGATCAAATGAGGATGGACTTACCCCCCAGGAAGAGACCAAGGGTGTCCAGATCGGACCATTGCCATCACAGATCACCCATCTGGGGACACAACTGGCTGAGGAGGAAGAGGCAGAGATAGTCCAGGTGTTAAGGCAAAACCTAGACCTTTTCGCTTGGAAGCCATCAAATATGCCAGGAATAAGCCCGGAGATCATGTGCCACCACCTGGCGATCGACCCGGGAGTCAAGCCGGTTTCACAGCGAAAGCGGAAGATGGGAGAAGAGAAGGGGAAGGCTGTCTCGGAGGAGGTAGGGAAGTTGTTAAAAGCTGGTTTCGTTAGTGAAGTGCAATATCCGACTTGGCTGTCCAATGTGGTTATGGTAAAAAATAAAAATGGGAAATGGAGAATGTGTGTAGATTTCACTGACCTGAACAAAGCGTGCCCGAAGGATCCCTATCCCCTTCCTCACATCGATCGATTGATTGATAGCTCATCCGGTTTTCGTCTCCAAAGCTTTTTGGATGCGTACTCCGGGTACAATCAAATCCGGATGAACCCGGCGGATGCTTCAAAGACCGCTTTCATGACGGAGCGAAAGAACTTCTATTATAAGGTTATGCCTTTTGGCCTGAAGAATGCTGGTGCAACTTACCAGAGGCTGATGGATATGCTTTTCGCCTCTCAAATTGGGCGGAATATTGAGGTATATGTAGATGATATGGTGGTAAAGACCGTGTTGGGAGAAGATCTGTGACTGATATTAAAGAGACTTTTGCTGCTGTGCGGAAGTTTGAAATGCGTTTGAACCCGGATAAGTGTACGTTTGGGGTTTAGGCCGACAAATTTCTGGGTTTCATGCTAACAAACCGGGGTATAGAGGCCAACCCGGATAAATGCCAGGTGATTATCAACATGCGGAGTCCGGTCTCAGTACGTGAAGTCCAGCAGCTAACTGGCCGTTTGGCCGCGTTATCTCGTTTTTTGTCTTGTGCAGGAGACAAATCCGTCCATTTCTTCTCGACAATCAAGAAAAGAGCCAAGTTCGAATGGACGGAGGCGTGCGAGGAGGCATTCGTCAACATAAAGCAGCTGTTGTCAGCACCTCCGGTGTTAGTCAGACCCAAAGAGAGCTCACAATTAATTCTGTACTTGGCGGCGACGGACAGCGCGATCAGTTCGGTGCTGGTCCAGGATACGACAGAGAGGGAGCGTCCGGTTTATTTCGTAAGCAAAGTATTAAAGGGAGCGGAGATCCGGTACCAGAAGATTGAAAGATTGGCACTAGCGCTCGTGACGACTGCCCGGAAGCTCAGACATTACTTTCACGGACATCCCGTCCTAGTGAAGACCAACTTTCCGTTAAAGCAAGTATTCAAGAAACCCGATCTGGCAGGGAGGATGGTGTCATGGGCTGTGGAGTTGTCAGAATATGAAATCAGTTTCAGTCCACGTACCAGTGTCAAATCCCAGGCCCTGGCCGACTTTATGGTGGAATTTACTTCTCCGCCGGGCGTGGTACCTACACAAAGATGGATTTTGTCCATTGATGGCTCTTCTAATCTGAAGGGCAGTGGCGCGGGAGTGGTTTTGAAGGGGCCGGGAGAAATGGTTTTGGAGTATTCCTTACGTTTTGGTTTTCCAATGAGTAATAATCAAGCGGAGTATGAAGCTCTTCTGGCTGGTTTGAGGTTGGCTTTGGAGGTGGGCGTGACACATCTTCTGGTCCGTACGGACTCACAATTGGTGGCCGGGCAGGTGGACGGATCTTTTTAGACAAAAGACCTCATCTTATCAAAGTATGTGCAGCAGGCCATCTCCTTAAGTCGGCAGTTTGAAGCTTTTGAAATATGTCACGTGTCTCGGGAAGATAACACCCGCGCCGATCTCTTATCCAAGCTAGCCAGCTCTAAGGGCTCTGGGGTAAACAAGTCGGTCATACAAGAAGTGCTCCCTGCGCCCAGTATTGAAAGGGAGGAGTCCAGCCATTGTGAGGAGATGGGTGGATGACTCCAATCATTCGCTATTTACAACAGGACATGCTGCCCGAGGATAGAGAAAAGGCCAGACGGATCAAGAAAATCTCGGCCAGGTTCGTTTTAGAATCTGGAAAATTGTACCGAGTAGGGCGTGCAGCCCCGATGTTATGATATGTGGCGGAGGGGGATGTATCAGTGGTAATTAAAGAAGTCCATGAGGGGGTCTGTGGAAATCATGGAGGTGGCAGAGCTTTAGCTGGTCGGATCCTAAGAGCCGGGTACTACTGGCCTACTCTGACAAAAGATTGCGCAGGGTATGTGGCGCGATGTGCAAAGTGTTAGGTGTTTGCTCCAGCTATTCACACTCCGGCTGAATTTCTGCATGCTGTTATGGCCCCGTGGCCTTTCTATCAGTGGGGGCTGACATCCTAGGGCCGTTCCCAGTGGCCCCGGGACAGCTGAAGTTTCTAATTGTAGCAGTTGATTATTTCACTAAGTGGGTGGAGGCTGAGGCTGTGTCTCGGATATCAGCAGATCGGGTTCGACGTTTTTATTGGAGGAATATTATTTGCCGTTTCGGGCTACCTAGGGTCATTGTGTCCGATAACGGAACGCAATTTGCAAGCGCTTCGGTGGTGGAATTCTGCAAGGAGCTCGGATTTCAAAATAAATTCATATCCGTAGAGCATCCACTGGCAAATGGACAGGCCGAGTCGGCTAACAAAGTGATCTTGAATGCGTTAAAAAAGAAACTGGATTCCACCAAGGGGCTATGGGCGCAATGCCTGCATGAGGTGTTGTGGGGGTACCACACCACGGTTCACTCCACGACTCGGGAGACGCCCTTTAGGATGGTTTTTGGAGTCGATGCCATGATACCGGTGGAGGTTGTTTTGCCATCTTAGAGGCGGGAGTACTTTGAGGAGGAGTCCAATAAGCTGGCTTGGATGAGGAGGCAAATCTGTTGGAGGAGATAAGGGCCACGGCCCATGTCAGGGAGGTAGCAGCGAAACAAAGGATGACCAGACGTTTCAACTTGCGAGTAAAGCAGCGCGGTTTCAAGGTTGGAGATTTGGTGCTCAAAAAAGTTACTGATCCGACCAAGAAGGGCAAATTGGATCCTAATTGGGAAGGACCATTCAGGATCTCAGAGAAATTGCAGAACGGTGCCTACAAGTTGGAAACACTGGTCGGGACCGAGTTGCCCAGGACCTGGAATGTTGTTAATCTTAAATTATATTTCAGTTAGATGTTGTGATGATGTAAAATAAATGGTGCACTCTTGTCCCTAGGCAAGGGTCGGGGTTTTTAATGAGGCATCAATAAAAATGTTATTTGTATTGCAAAATATATGTCTAAAACATGGCGGGAGCCTCCAGGTACGTGCTTCTGAGCTCTGTTCCGGTCTCGGATCAACTCTCAGTCACGGTAAGACCTCCAAATCCAATGGCGGGAGCCTCCAGGTGCGTGCTGTTGAGCTCTGTTCCAGTCTCGGATCAACTCTCAATCACGGTAAGACCTCCAAATCCAATGGCGGGAGCCATCAGGTGCGTTCTGCAGAGCTCTGGTCCGATCTCGGATCAACTCTCAGTCACGATAAATCCTCTAATCCAAGACGGAAACCTCTGGGTCGTCCCAAAAGAGCTCTGATTCAAACTCGGAACAACGACTGAAATAGGAATACAATGGCGTTGTGAACAATTATTACGTACTCGTCCAAACCATCAGGGTTGTTGTTTGCTACACCCTATGGCTCGGGGGGCTAATAGCATAACATAAATGGTTCACACTATATGCAAGCAGTTAAACAATGTTTTAGCAAAAATAAACACACTACAACAACGTCAAAAGCCTGGAGAGGCGAAATTCAAAGCCCGGAGGGGCAAAATTCAAACATACAAAATGCATCCACCAAAAGGGGATGACTAACTACAAAAGGAAACAATAAAACAAAACAGCGATCAGTTGCTGGGATCGGCAGTGCCCGCGTTGACATTCTCTTCACTTTGGGTGGCTTCACTGTCATCTTCATCGATGTCCACCAGCTTCCCGTCAACGATAGCCTTAAAGAAGTCAACTTCCGAGATATCTAAGTCGGGGTACAGAAAGTTGACCTGAGCTTTTGCTCGGTCGAAGGCTAAGTCTCCGGCGTTCAGTACGTCCATTCGAGATTTCTCCAGAGCATCTTGCAAATCGGAACGAGACTTCTCGGAATCTTGGAGCTTGGCCGATAAATCGCTAGCCGAAGTTTTGATTTGAGCAAGTTCTTCCTCTAGGGCTTTTATACGGCTGTCGGACTTTGTGTTTTTGCTCTCAAGGTCCGTAATGCTCGCAGCGGCTTCCACAATCTTGTTCTTAAGTACATTGTTTGCATCATAAAGGAACTTTTCATTGTCGGACAGCCTTGTGATCTCCTTCTCCAGGTCGGATTTCTTCTGCTCCACATCATCACCAGACTCGAATAGGCTACGGGTATGTACTGCACACCTCATCAGGTACGAGCTCAGCTGTTTGGTTATCTGCTGTGAACCCAGGTTCCTCAGTTTGCTCACATCTTCAGTAGCATTAAGATGGTCGTACAGAAATTTGAGGCCATCAAAATCAGCAGACCAGAATTTATTCTCTGTGGAAGCATGTTTCGAATTACCACCGGTTTCTTTTAGCAAAGTTGATGTTTCCCAGTCTGCTGAGTTGTTCTCATTCCCCATAATGGTTTTTAGTTTCTTTGGTGGGGGCTCAGTAGTTGGTTCAGGTTCAACAGGTCGCTTGACCGGAGAAGCAGTAATCACGGCGGCTTCCAATGTACTTGCCCGGGCCGCAGTATTCTTTTTCTTTTTTGGAATGCGGATTTCCAGTCCGGCCAGGTCTGATTTGACCTCGGAAGGGCCACCGTTACCCATCAGAGCAGCGCGGGCCGCCGCCATTAGTTTCCTTTGTTCCTTCACGGACATGCCGGTCATTTTGTCTGCATTTAAAAGAAAAAAGCAAAAGGAAGTTAAACAAGTAGCATGGAGATGTTTGTAAAGAGCTTTTTGGAAGTTTTCTTACCTACGAAGTCAGGGACTTCCTTTGGGGGAAGGGCAAGGAAATCCTTGACCCTAATCGGCCTGAAGGAATCCAAAACTTCTAGGAAAAGAGTCTCGGATTCATTTAGGCTGGCATAGTCAAAGCCGGAGATAGGGAGCGGGTCACTGGTCCAATACAAGGGAAATTTGTGGTGCCCGTCGGCACCGTAAATAACTTGGGGACAACGAGGCCCACATTTGATTCGGACAAAGCGTTCTTTGTATCCTTTGAAGTTTAAGGTGTAGGCTTGGAGGAAGCTTCTTTTCGGGATGCCGCTGATGGCAACCCAGCTTCCTGATTCAGCGTTTTTTATCTCGAAGAAGGAGAAAAATAGGCCGATGGTGGGGGCTATTAGGAGGGCTTGGCAGATTACTTCAAACGCCCTGATAAACCCCCAGCTATTTGGACGGAGTTGAGAGGGAGCAACATTCATGGTTCAGAGGATTTCAGTCTCAAAGTCAGAGAGGGAAAATTGAATACCAAACTCTTCTATGACCCCGGTATAAAAGTAAAACCACTCGGAGTCAACTCCTTTGGGTCGGATCATGCAAACATTCTCCCCGGACTCACAAGGTTCTAAAATCACATCATCCTCATTCCCTGTGGATGAAACGTTCCAGAGAGAAAGCAGGGTAGCGATTTCGACACCTTGTATCAAGCTTTGCTTGAAACCTATGGCTTCTCCTTTGATTAATCTGTTGGTTTCCATTATAAGCTCCACCGAACCTGAAGAGTCAGGGTCAGAATCACTGTTAGAAGTAAAAACTTCAGTGCAAACCCTGTCCGTAACCCTTTTTAGTTCAGTTACCCTCTGAACATTTCTCATCTCACGCATGCAATCCTCAAACAAGATTTTGCGTTCTTCGTTTCCTAAGTGTATTTTGCGACCAAAATCATCGCACTCTCTAATAATGACCATATTCGGATTAAAACAAAAATAAGATAAAAGGAAAAAAGGATACCTGGGTAGATGATTGATTGACTGAGAGAGGGTTTTGAAGCAATTGACGGCAAGAATGCAAAAGGGTTTGTTGAAATATGAAAGAGAGGATTTCTTGGGAAGCGAGTAAATGCAATATAATGAGAAAGGAGGAAAAGAAGGCGTACAGTTAGCTATTCCTTATTTATAGGGTAATCATTATGACTACAGGTGACCGTTGGGTTGGAGGCGCGTGGGTCATGTGCAGTATTTTAAAAGGCTCCGAGTATACATCTCGCTAAGGGTTTACGGTTTCTAGTTGATTGGTCAACAAAAATTCAAAGGGTTTAAAACCGTGCGACCAAGGGGACTTATGATCATACATCTCGCTAAGGGTTTACGGTTTAAAACCGTGCGACCAAGGGGACTTATGATCATACATAAATTCCTTAGTCGAGATGAAAGACCGGAAGGAGGTTTGCAGGCGCCCGGGATGGGTCTCGGTTTAAGGACGAGATTCTTATCCGACGTGGTTCCCGGAATTGGAATAGGAGGTCGGTACGGTCCCGAGATATGGCTCGATCATCCGTCCGGGTTAGAGGCTCGGATGGGGGAAGACGTTACTGATTGGGAGAATAATGAGGGCATGGAGTTATTATGAGACGTTACAGAGCAAATCATCATGAGCTGTAACGGTCGGCTTTCTACTTCCAAGCCATAGTTAATGTGCTAAGGCAGTTGCAGAAAGGAAAATAGGACTTCATGAAATGATTGATATAAATAGGGCTCCCGCCGGCGGGATAAGCAAGACAATCATCAGCTTGGAACTCTTGCCACTACGCTTGAGCTTCCAAATCCCTAAAATATCATCAGAGAGGTTTTTCCTACAAGAACAAAATTATTAGAAGAATTAGTAAAATAAAGGTTTTTACTAATTAATTGAGTATTATTTAAATAATTAAAATAAAATAGTTTAATAGAGATATGACAAGGGCAAAGTGGTAAAAGTAGGTAACATAAGTGAGGATAGAAAGGGAATGACAACATTAAGGGTCCTAAGGGGAAAAGAGGCTTAAGAGAAAAATTGGGGTTTTAGAGTTCATTAGTTGTATCGTAAAAACAAGGAAAAGTATAAGAGAAAGAGAAGAGAAGAAGAGGCAAAGAGGAATTAGGGCAAGAGGAAGAAATCCATTGTTACAGGCTTCAGAGCAACCTTCAATCTAAGGTAAGGGTGGGGTTCCAACTCTCTAAAGGATAGTATAATTCTAGGTATATGAGATTTGTTGTATGATTGTTTGTGTGAATGTATTGAATCATGAGTTGATTTTTTGTGTGAATATATTGATTCATAAATTACTAGTTTGTGCATGATGAATTGATGTAAAAATTATTGGTTTTTGTTTGTGGAATGATTCCCATCGATTGATATAATTTGGGCGTGTTTGGTGACATTATCATTGCTAAATTGTATGGAAAATTTCTGGTTTTGGGGGTTTTGAAAGAGGAAAATCGCAACCTGCATTGTTGCAGAATTTTCTACTGTCAAGGTGTGGAAATCGATTTCCTATATAGGGTAATCGATTTCCTGAACGAAAAATACAAAATTTTGGCTACTGGACTGTTGGAAATCGATTTACCATATGAAGTAATCGATTTCCTGAGTAAAATTTTGAAAAAATGCCCTGTTACGTCGGGGAAATCGTTACCATATGAGGTAATCGATTTCTTGAGCAAAATCTAGAAAAATTATAATTTTCAAAAATTCATACCTTTTAAACCGTGAGTCCGTTTTTGGTGCCGTTTGGACCTTTGGAAAGCTAAAAATATAATCTTTCTTATAAAAATATTTTAAAAATTAGTAACTCGATATTTTATAAATTTGTATTTCTTTTTGGTGACGTATGTTTACGCGTTTGTGAACAATGACGTGAAAATCAATGTTTGTGTTACATTGTATTGTTGTTGTTGGTTTACAGCAGGTGATTGGAAATGGTAAGGTATTAATAATGTTAGAATCACTGCTTTTGTGGTTGGTTGCATGATTTGGTCTCATGCATTCATAATTGCATTGTTGTTGTTGTTGGCTCAAATCATAGATGGAGTGGATACGAGTGAGGTGAATACATTTATTCCCTATTGTTGATGGTTCTAATCCTAGATGGAGTGGATTAGTAGTTAGGTGAACCAATTGTTCACGAAAATAGTCACCCCTATCCTAGATGGAGTGGATTCGGTGGAAATCTCGGTACCACATGCATTGTGTCAATGTTGAGTTGCATTTCATATTTGTTGTTAATGTTGATTGTGATTCTGATTGTTTACCATATAACAATTATGTTTTGGAGATGAGATACTTGAACGTTGATAACTATGCATGATAATTCTGTATATCTCTGATTATACTGTTCTTTATGTTGTTGTGATATCTCACCCCTTCTGTTGTTATGTTGCCCCTACGTGGGTAACTTACAGATACTCAGGAGTAGTTCGAGTAGCAGGAGTCGAAGAGGTTGCTCTTCTTTTTAGTTCGAGTCGATGTTATGCTCTGATATGTATCACTCGGATTGGGGATAAATGTTTGAATTGTTTTAATTTGGTTTGGTTTTTCTGTTGTTGATTCGAATAAGAGCATTTTAAAATCTAGAAAAATCATTTGAAGTTGTTTTTTTATTTTAAATTTTTCCGCTATCTCAATGTAGTTTTTGATTCAGACTATGTTATGTTTATTCCAATTATGTGTTACATATCTATTTGAATGAACTGTTGTGGTTTTTGAAGCATGTGACATCCTGATTTATGTTGCTTGAAATTTTAAATTCACTATGATTTTTATATAAATATGATATGGGGAAGTCAGTGTATTACAATTGGTATTAGAGCAGGTCGGTCTATCCGGCCAGGTATTTGAGACTGTAGTGTGACAGTGGAATATTATCATTGTGTTGTTCCTTAGTACGCAACATGTGTGTGAAACACTGTTGGTGTTTTCTTGTTGTTATAACCACTTGTGTGCATGAGTGGAGTTGAAATAATTGGGGTAGAAACTCATGTTTCTCTGATGTGGTTCAGATGTGAACAACAGGTTCAAGGCACTGTAAATTGTGTAAGTACGAAGATTAGTGAAAGCGTGTTGTTTCCCGAATTCGGAGGAAGCATAATTCATTTATGTTAAACAACTGAAGAAGTGGATTGAGGATGACCTACTACTCAGAGAGGGAATAAATTAATTTGGGTGATTGTTGATGGATTAACGAAATCAACTCATTTCATTCCAATTAGTGTTAATTTTCCTGTTCCGAAGTTGGCGGAGATTTATCTTCGAGTAATAGTGAAGTTGCACAGTGTTCCGTCGAGTGTTATGTCGGATATAGATCCGAGATTTACTTCTGATTTTTTGAAGAGTTTCCAAGATGCGTTAGGATCGAAGTTGAAATTAAGTTCGACATATCATCCACAAACAGATGATCGAACAGAGAGAACTATTTAATCATTGGAGTATTTGTTGAGAGCGTGTGTTCTTGATCATGGGGTGCATGGGATAATCATCTTCCATTAATTGAGTTCACTTACAACAATAGTTTTCATTCTAGTATTGGTATAACACCCTTCGAGGCATTGTATGGTCGGAGGTGTATGACGCATTTATGTTGGTAAGAGACTGGTGAAAGTGTAGTGCTTGGACCGGAAATGGTGCGAGAAACTACCGAGAAGGTGAAATTGATTCGAGAAAGGATGAAGAATTCTCAAAGTAGGCAAAATAGTTACCATGGAAAGAAGAGAAAGGGACTTGAGTTTCAAGAATGAGATCATGTGTTCCTGAGAGTATCTCCAATAAATGCGGGATAATCTTACTGTTGAAATTGCACCCGTAAGGATCGAAAGTCGCGAGATTAAGAAGCTGAGGGAAAAAGAGATTGCTCTGGTAAAAATGGTTTGGAGAGGAGTTACCGGTGAAAACGCGACATGGGAAATGGAGATCAAGATGCGAAAGTCGTATCCGGAGATGTTTGTATCAAGTAATTTTTTAGGACGAAAATATTCTAAGTGGGGGAGAGTTGTAACTCCCCAATTAATTTATTAATTATTTAATTAATTGTTTAGAATTATCTGATCATTTGGTGTATTAAATGGTATATTTTAACATTACTACATGTGGGGTAGTGTCATATTTAATGCTTGTTGGGAGTATTTTAGATTTATTAGTTTGTTGAGGAAATTTGGAATTTAGAAATTATTTGAATTATTAGAAGTACTAGTAAATATAAAGGTTGTTACTAATTAATTGAGTATTATTTAAATAATTAAAATAAAATAGTTTAGTAGAGATATGACAAGGGCAAGGTGGTAAAAGTAGGTAACATAAGTGAGGATAGAAAAGGAATGACAACATTAAGGGTCCTAAGGGAAAAAGAGGCTTAAGAGGAAAATTGGGGTTTTAGAGTTCATTAGTTGCATTGTAAAAACAAGGAAAAGAAGAAGAGAAAAAAAAAGAGAAGAAGAGGCAAAGAGGAACTAGGGCAAGAGGAAGAACTCCATTGTTAGAGGCTTTAGAGCAACCTTCAATTCAAGGTAAGGATGGGGTTCCAAACCTCTAAAGGGTAGTATAATGTTATGTATGTGGGGTTTGTTGTATGATTGTTTGTGTGAATGTATTGAATCATGACTTGATTTTTTTGTGTGAAAATATTGATTTATAAATTACTAGTTTCTGCATGATGAATTGATGTGAAAATTATTGGTTTTGGTGTTGTGGAATGATTCCCATTAATAGATATAATTTAGGTGTGTTTGGTGACATTATCATTGCTAAATTGTATGGAAAATTATGGTTTTGGGGTTTTTGAAAGAGAAAAATCGCAACCTGCATTGTTGCAGAATTTTTTGCTGTCAAGGTGTGGAAATCAATTTCCTATATAGGGTAATCGATTTCCTGAACAAAAAATACAAAATTTTGGCTACTAGACTGTTGGAAATCGATTTACCATATGAGGTAATCGATTTATTGAGTAAAATTTTGAAAAAATGCCATATTATGTCGGGGAAATCGATTTACCATATGTGGTAATCGATTTATTGAGTAAAATTTTGAAAAAATGCCATATTATGTCGGGGAAATTGATTTACCATATGAGGTAATTGATTTTTTTGAGTGAAATCTAGAAAAATTATAATTTTCAAAAATTCATAACTTTTAATCTGTGAGTCTGTTTTTGGTGCCGTTTGGACCGTTGGAAAGCTAAAAATATAATCTTTCTTATAAAAATATTTTAAAAATCACTAACTCGATATTTTATAAATTTGTACTTCCTTTTGGTGACATATGTTTACGCGTTTGTGAACGATGACGTGAAAATCAATGTTTGTGTTACGTTGTATTGTTGTTGTTGGTTTATAGCAGGTGATTGGAAACGGTAAGGTATTGATAATGTTAAGAATCAACAAGTTTTCATAAGCTTATGTAGAAGGGGACGTCGATAATTCAAGTGCTCTGGGCTGTTGTCCGTGAAGAATCAACTTGAAGAAAAAAAGACCACACATTTGAGATAAAAATGTAATATTCTTAGTGTGTATTAGGATCTTCTAAAGTACTTAATTGAGTTTACACCTGCTTGTGTAGAAACACCCTCTTGTATGCAAAAATTGTAAAAAAAACAATTGTTTGTTCCTCCTAAAGGACCAGTTGGGTCTGAAGCTTTATGAAGGTTTAGACAATTCTTCTAAAGGACCAATTGGGTCTGAAGCTTTAGAAGGTATTGTGTTCCTCAAAGGACCGGTTAGGTTAGGATCTTTGAGAAGAATAAGAAGGTCTCTTTGTGGGAGTTAGTCATTGGAGGTTTCCCGTGCAAGTGTAATCAGTTTGATTATAGTGGATTAAGACCTTGAGTTCATGGTGAAATCACCTCGGAAGGGTGGACTAGAGTAGCTTAAGGTTACCAAGTGAACCAAGATAAAATCACGTGTTCCTTACTCTTGCTTATGTCTTCTAGTTTATATTTCTACAATCTGTTAGAAGCATTAGTTAGAAACAATCATAAGAATCATTCTTGAGAAGCAAAGTTCACAAGCATGAATCAACGCCAAAAACATAAGAAGAGAAAAAGTTATCAAGAATGAAAACCCAATTCAAACCCTATTTCTTGTGTTTTCTTCACACCTTCAAGTTTGCTCACCACTCCTCATTTATTATCTATCATATCTGCAATCAAAAACCGGTCAATCCTACTCATCGACTTCCTGTCACCACTATACCAACTAAACTTCTTACCTTTGCATGGAATATCCACAAGCCCGTAATTCTCTATAAAATACGCAAAAGCTTTCATATCCTCGTAATTTGATACCTTTGTCTTCCCTCTCCTCTCCCTCCAATTCTTGATAGAATTAAAATCCCCACAAAAGATCCAATCTCCATCAATGTGATTTTTCTTCATATCTAACAAAACTTGCCAAAGTAACTTCTTTTTCACAGGATCGCAAGAGGAGTAGATATTTGTCACATAGTAATAATGATTCCTCCATTTTACCTTAATACCCAAAAAGCCGTCACCACAAAAACTGTTTACAACTTCTACCTCCCCTTCCTTCCGCATGATTAATGTCCCTTCCGACGCTCCTATAAAATTCGAAAAAGAATACCAATATCAATGTTGTTCCAAAAACTCCTAGCTACAAAGTCCTGCATAATAGTCAACTTAGTTTCTTGAATCACAAAGATGTATGTTATGCCCTTTTTGATTAACATGCTTATTCTTCTTCTTTTTAACGCGCTACCGCCCCCTCTAATGTTTAAAGAACCTATAATCATTGTACCTTGATTGGATACTCCTTCAGAATTTGCATTTTGCCCCTGTCCGCCCTTTCCATTTCCTCTATTCTCTTCTTGTAATCCCTTTTTCCTAATTTCTCCACCACCCCTAGAGCCTCGATGGCTCTCCATAATTTGACCCCAACATTGCTACCAAAATGCCCCCATTGTTTAATGTTGTTTTTGCCAATATCAGAGTCCTTCTCATGCCCACCGTGAAAAGCAGAAAAGATTTTGTTTTCTGAATCTTGTGAAACAACTTTACCGACTAAGGCCACCGAAATAGAAGATGAGCCACCCTGACAATGAACGTTCACACTAATCCCCTTCTTTTAACTCTTACTGCCCCGCCTTGAATGATTGTTGAAGATAATCCCCCTAACTCCACCACATGTTTGAACTTAATTTTCTTCCTGAGTTTCCTCCTTCATGTCTTGCTTTTTGTCACAGGAACGATTGGTGCCTCCAAAGAACACCTAACACAAGTATCACTAGATCCTGATAAGTGCCAAAATATAGTTACTTTGTATATATATTTTATGGCACTTATCAATTATTGATATTCCTTGAATAAATCCCCCGCTTTTTGTATAAATTTGTATATTTAGTGTATAATCAAGTTTTAGTGTATTTGTGTATCATTTGATAGTTTTTCATCTCTTTGTAGGTATTCATTCATAATTGGAGCATTGAGTAATAAAGGACAAAGGCTAAGCATCAAAAGCGCGACTTTGAGCAACTCATCAATGAATAATGCTCAAAATCAAAGAATAAAAATCATCAATTTGGTTTATATTTTATCATAGTTAGATAGGATATTGAATAAGATTTCCAACGCTTCGAATCGGGCATAAATCTGCGTTACGGTTCTCAAGTTAAAGCGAAAACACAAAGCTGATTTTTTTCTCATAACAGCAGAGGGCGCTGAGTGGGATTTTGGCGGTGAGCGCGGTTCCTTGAACCAAAATTATGTTAAAAGGGCCAAAAAAACACATTTTTTAGGTTATGTTTTAGGGTATTTGTTCCCAACTCATCAAACCTTCATTTTTAGGTATAGAGCTTAGAAGACAACTTTGGAGCTTGCTTTAGGATGATCCGGGGTGGATTGCTCTTCGATTGGAGTTGACAAACCAAAATATTTGTGGTTCATTTCTCTTACTCTTTGCGTAATCTCTTTTAGTTGGGTTTTGTATGTATATTTGCTCTTAACTCATGTATATTTGTTGCCCATGGTGTTATATAAAGCTTGCTTTACAAATCTGTGTTGGTTGTTATCTTAGGTTTTTACCTTGTGTTTGAGATTTGAGTTGTGATAGACATATACTACTTAGATTCTTACCTAGGATGATTACCTGTTAGTTTCTGAACACTAAACATAGGTTTAGAGATGACATTAATTGCGGGCATTTGAGATTAATGCCTCTGCGTCAGTTGTGTCAGGCGAGTGTTGCACCCCAAATTTTACCCTGCTATTTTTCTACTCGCATTATATTTAAAATAAAAAAAACAGTCATTCACACATTGCATTTGCATAATTTCGTCGTATTTAAATTGACCAAAAGTCAGTTTAAATCGATGTTTGCATTGTTTTAATTATAAAATACCTGTTGTCTTACTTCATGCATTTTTACCTCTCTGCCTGCTTATTGCATCCATTTTAAATTATTTATATGTCGATGATATCGATATTTCGATTTTACAAACAGACTGCTAAAGGCGATTCGATACTGTGCAAAAATTAGCGGGAAAAATATTTCAAATTTTTATCTTTTACTCACTGCTTTATGAATCTACGTGTCGCGTAGATCATGAAAATGTGGTCTCCCTAATTTTTCGATACATTTTTGAGTCTCGTTTTTAACCGTAAGCGTTTTAAAGTCGGGGTTTCTTTATTATCATTTTATTTCGATTTTAACCATCTCAATAATTTTTCTTTAATTTATAAGACCCGTAATTTATTTTAATGTACTCGGTTATTTTTTTTCGGATAATTTATTGTCCGAACTTTTACCATTTTTAACAATTTTAAGTGTAAATTCTTATCTCAAAAAAATCAAATAAAAATATGTTTGGGCTTGTTAATTTTTACCAAATCCATTTTTAGGCCCATTTTATAATTAGGGGTATTTTCGGCATTAATAAAAATATGTAAAAACCTAATTTTATACTATATATACTAGTGTTATATTACTGTTCAAGGGGAGACCAATTTGGGAACGAATCAAAAAACGGACACAAACGGCTCCTAAAAACAAAAACCCAAATTATAAAAAAAATATATCATCTTCTTTCACCTTCACACAGTCGTTACCTTCTCTCAACCCCTCGTCTCCATCTCTCCGCCGTGTCATCCTCTTAACCCCATCACCTTCTTCATCGCCATCTCCATCGAAACCCCCATCCTATCTCCACTACCATACCCATATAATCTGCCGTAAGCCTCCCCCTGTTAACACTCCCGGTCTCTATTCCCTCTCCTCCTCGCCGTGACAGCCTCACATTCGCCGCGACTCTTTCCTTCAAAAACCTAGCCGCTGCTGTACCCCACACCATCATCCGCCACCGTTCAGCCAGCATCCTCCATCGTAACTCATCCTCACGCCTCCTTCCTCTTTCGAAAAAAAACCTTCACCGCTCCAAACCAACATACTCCCTTTACTCCGTCTCACCGTGTTCCCTTCATTCTCCTCACACCTTCAGTGCCGTAACCCTCACAAACTTTCTGCTCACACTCCCTCCGAATCTGCCTCGTCTCTGTTTCTCATCAGCCGCCGTTTCACTTCCTCTGTCAACCAGAAACCACACAGCAACCTCCAATCAGAACGAATCCACTCCGCAAGCAGCAAACCTCCGCCTCGCACCAGCTCAGTTTCGGTTCACTCGTCTTCGGTAAGATTTCGAATCATCTTGGGCCCTTATACTGATATGCTTTAAACCGATATGCTGTGAAATATGAGATAATTGCTCTGGTATGAATTCACTCAATCTTGCTGTTGGTTCTGTGGTTTGGTTAAGTTGTTTGTAAAGAACAGGGTGTTGATCATTTTCTGTATCAAAGTATTGTTGCTCCAAAGTCGGTGCTGGTGCTAATTGCTAATGGTTGATATGTTGTTTTTACGAGTTATAATCGTTACGCCGCTTAATTTTGTAACAAAACTGGTTTACTTGCTCTGTTTGTGTCGAGTCCGCGTGATTACCACGTTAATTGCTTTCATGAATTTGAATTTGTTTAGTAACAAGGTGTTATGCTATTTCGATTTAAGTCGGGAAGTGATATCTATGTTTGGTTCCGATGATGGTTTGATGATTGGGCCGCATTACTCGCGTGCAATTCTAACCGAGGAACCATTGTGGCACCGTGTATTATGTTATTCTCATTTATTTTTAATTTTGATTGGATTTGACACGAAGATTCCATATCGGTTTCGATGAAGGTAAGTTTGTTTCCGCGATTATTCGCGTAGAAACTCGCCGAGAAACCGTTGAGACATCGCGTATTATGTTACTCTCATCTTTTAATTTCAATTGAATTTGAGATAAGGTTTCCATGACTAGTTTCGATGATGGTTCGACATCTAAATCGCGTTATTCGTGAAAGATATAACCAAGAAACGTGGGCAGCCATGCTACTTTTGTTTTCTTTTGAATTTGTGATAAGGATTCCACTTTTATTTTCGATGATGGTAACGATAATACCGTATTTCTCACGTGTAAATCGAACCAAGAAACTATTGGGGCAGCATGTTATTGCGTTATTCTCATTCCAATTTTGATTGAAGTGTGTGATCGAATGATATTTGAGGTTAGTTTCGATGATGGTTTGATGTCTATATCACGTTTATCCGTGTAAGATACAACCGAGAAACTATGGATGCACATTGTATTTTTATATTGCGTTGCAATTTCGAAGTCTAATTTCCATTTGAATTTCGAAAGCCGCATGGACGCATATATTTGAAACTTTCTATTAGTGTTTGTGTCGTATCATTCAAATCATTGCGAAGGAACTGTTGATGATGTGTTTTGGTTGTGCCATCATGTTTATGTCCAAGCGCTTTGAGTCTATGTAAGTTGTAATTAATGAGTTTTTTTTTTTTGCATAAGTGTACACGGCTGCCCGGTTTGGTAAATGGTTGAAAGTGCACAAGTTGGTTGATGATCTACGGTTAAATGAGTTTGTCTTAATACTTTTTGTGTTTGTCTTTGAGTTTATACGGTTTTGATCGATATTTTGAGTGTTTCTTAAGACAACGTAGTTGCTGCCCGGATTTGGTTTAGAGGTTTAGCGGTCTATTTTGAACTCGATTTCTCCTTTTACAACTTGAATTTCATCTTCTTGTTTCATTTATGGTTGGAAAACTGTGTTTACTTTTGAGTCCACTTGATCTTGAGTGTGTTTTACATAATGGTAACATGCTGATTTTTGTATTTCCGTTCAGCATTCATTTATTCGCTTGGATATCACTCATTTGTTCACGTTGCATCATACATGTTTCGTTTCGATTCTTGTTATCACTTGTTTATGCATGTATAGTGATTTTAATTGTGGATTTTGTTTACTAACCATTTTCCGAATTATTGCAATTTCATTTTATTTTATCCCACTCATGCTACTAATGTTTTTCTGCTATTTGTGTAGACATCCGAGGATTGATCGGAACATACAATTTCTTTTAGCATACCTACACTTTTATCATTAGCATTTTAATATTCATATTAGTATTTTTGTTTAATATTTAGTATTGTACATACAATATACTTGCATTTTTATTTTATATTTTATACCGTAAATATAATTATACTTAGTATTATTGTTTATCTTATATTTTATACTGTAAATATATTATACATGTTTTTTTTATTTCATATATTTAGTATTGTAAATATATATTATATACATACTATTATTATTATACATTATCTATTAATTCGTAAATAAGTTTGAATTTAATTATATTAATCTTCTTTGTGTTGCAATTTTAAATTTTTAATTCAATTTAATTTTTGAATATGTATGAACACAAGTATATTATATTTATTTCTTAGAATTAATATTTATAGTTTAGTCTAATTAATAAAATAAAATACGATAATTAATTAATAACTAAGTTTCGCCGTATTTAATTTTTGTTCGTATACTTTTAAATTTACCGTTTTCTCTTTGATTTTAATTTATCCCCATTCGGAAAAAAAATGTATCCCAATCCCCTTATTGTGTTGTAAATAATTTTACCGCTTTCTATTTTATTTTACCGTTTAATTCCCATTTATATTTGATGTATCCCTCTCCCAAAAATACAATTATTGTAATAATTATCTAGTGCACATTTATTTTATTTTAACTCACTTACACAAAAACCAAAAATCTTTTTTTCAACTAATAATTGTAAATCATTTTAAACCCGTAAGTCGACAAAGCTACGAAGCGTCGCGATGACCACACATGCACACATGTACGCTTGATCCTGGGCCTTCTTACAGTGAGCCTATTTCGATTAATTGTTCCAATTAGTCGTTATAGTAGACTAGCCCACTTTGCTAGTACACATGTAATTTAATTATTTTTATACTTAGGTTGGCCACTTCGTATGGGCTTTGTCGATTTTATTTGTTATTTACAATTATCTTGATCCTGATTCTTTCTCCATTCACCAAGTACTTAAAACACTTTTCAATAAAAACTCGATCCAACGTCGAGTCTTCTTCTCAATAAAAACTCGATCCAACGTCGAGTTATTTTCAAAAATCAATTTTTCTACAAAAAGAACACTTGGATAAGATTTGTTTTAATGGTTAGAGGTTAGCCCAACGATTAAAACAAATCGAAGTTTCTAATTGATTAGAGGGTAACCCAATAAATTGAGAAACCTCAAATCCATGTTCTAAAATAAAAAACATGGTGCTATGGTATTTAATTAAATTGTTAGAGGATATCCCGACGATTTAATTAAAATGTAAAGTATTTGGGCCATTAGAGGGGTAACCCAATGACTTAAATACTTTATTCCATAACACTTAATAAAAAGTGAACTTTGTTTCACCTCACTCTTTTCATAATAAAGATTTTGGATGAGAGATGATCGGTTGACCTCAATCACCAATCTCGAGTATTGAATCGTTAGAGGATATCCCAACGTTTTGGTATTTGTCATCCACAATTTAAAATCAATTCCAACACATTCAATATCTTTTGTGCGCTCCAAGCACCATTTACTTTTAAACCCTTTTCAAGATTAGACATGATTCATTTATAATTGAGATGCTTCTTCCTCTATTCCCAAGGTTTTCGACTTCTCCACTTGAGTACTAGAGGTGTTCTCAAACCCTCCCTCATGTTGGTGCGTAGTCTTTTATTCTTTATCATACCTTGTGGACGTTAGACGAGTCTTCTCCTTTAAAAATGACGACTTGTCTTCTCATTTAAAATCAATCAACAAACAATCATTTTCTAGAAGAACTACGGAGTTTTGACTTTCCCATTGCACGAGGGAGTACGTAGGCACGCGGTTTCTAAACCGTGTCAAACTCAAAAATAATAAAAACATTTCTCCTCTTTTTCTTTCTATTTTTTTAAAATTTAGAAGATCGTAAGAAATTTCACACTAACACACAACCACATTTTGAACTAAATGGGTACCATCGAGTACGATGGATGTAAGGGGTGCTAATACCTTCCCCTTGCATAACCAACTCCCGAACCTATATCTCTTTATCTCGTAGACCGTCTTATCCATATCTTTCGTGGGTTTTATCTATATTTTCCCGTTCTTCTTTTAGAACAAATAAAATTAGGTGGCGATTTCACTGTTTGTTTTGAAAATTCATTTTAAATGATTTTGAAGAAAAAAACGAGTTGCTTCAGTTGGCGACTTCACTGGGGAAATTTTCTCAAGCGAGTTAACCCTAGTTTAGTTCTTTGTGTGGTTGTATGTTTATCGTTTTATTTTACTTTCTTCTTTGTACTTTATCTTATGTTTATGTTTCAATTATTTATTTTTCTATGCTTCATTTATTATCTTGTCTATATATCCATTGTGTGGGAATTCTTGATGGGATTATTGATGCATAGATAAGCCCACTACCCAGGCTTCTAGGTCACCTTTTTAGGAATAGAGGGGTTGCGTAGCCTAGGTCCACCTGACTCCATTGTATTGTTGGAGCGAAGACTCGGCTTAGAGTTGGTTGTTTTAAGGAGGTTGTTGGCCCGCGATAGCGCAGGACATCAATCTTTGGACAAATGACCTATAACTCTAAGTTTGTTTATGATATCCAAACCTGGACCGACCACTCAAGATTTTGAGTATCCCGTTAAGAGCCGTTCCTTGGGGTATACTTTTGCAAATACTATCACCATGTAGGCCTCTCGCATGATAATAGTGTTTGTTAAAAGGGGATCTGAGACTCCAAGAAACACTTAGCAGAAAACCTTAGAACCTTCCTGTGGGGAATTTGGGTAGAAAGCTTAGAGCCATCCTATCATAGGAGCCCACATAAATAAGTTGTTCTGATTACCTGTATCATCCCTGTTTCACATCCCTGTGAACCTGTTACTGTTATTATGTTGCATTCTATTTGTATATGTGACATTTCATTTCATCACATCTTCCGCATTAATGACATTACATTTCAATGCATCATCTGCACATTTCATACACTCGAGTTGTCAAAAACACTCATTTTGTTTGTCTCGTCTTGATTGTTGATTTCTTGTCAGTGATTCCTGCACAAGCACGGAACTAGAGCCAACGTCAAGAGAAGAATGGAATACCAAGAGCAACACGATGTAGAAGTCCGAATGGAAATCGATGAGTTGAAGTCGGGCATGACTAGACTTCGAAATGATGCAAGTTCGATCGCGGTGAACCACCTCAAAGGGTAATTTACGAAGTCTCACATTGTTGATCCTCAATCTTCTCAGATGCCAGTTACTACTTGGCCAGAATTTGGGTTACCCCAAAATTACGTTCCACCTACTGCAACTACTCCAATGGTTGGCGAGTCTTCCCGACCAATTTTCCAGGCTCCAATTTTCACTGAGCCTCAACCGATCATGCATACTGCTCCTCATCGACCTTTTGTGCATCAACCTCACAAGTTGCTTATGAGAATCCTCTCTTTGATTACCGTGCTGACACTCCACGAAGTGTGAGTCGAGAAGATTTTGATGAACTTGAAGAAGTCCGCGAGCAATATCAGACTCTAGAAAGAAGGATGAGAGCTATGGAAGGCAACGATGTCTTTGGTATTGCTGCAGAGAACATGTGTTTGGTTTCTGATCTGGTTATGCCTCATAAATTCAAGACTCGATTTGAGAAATACAAAGGGCACACTTGTCCAAAAGTCATTCTTGATGTACTTGGAAAATGTGCCTTATGAGGAATGACAAACTTCTTATCCTTGTTTCGGGATGACTAAGTGGAGCTTCATTGAAATGGTATATGGGACTTGAGAAAGACCATATTCAATGCTTCGAGGATCGATTAATGCTTTCATGAAACAATACCACTACAATCTTGACATGGCTCACGATCGCGTCAATTGCAAAATATGTCTCGAGTGATAAGGAATCTTTTAAGGAATACGCTCAGCGGTGGAGAGTGGCTTCAAGTTGAACCACCTTTATCGAGAAGGAGCTCACTGGTTTGTTTATGGATACCTTGTCCCTTTCTATTGGGAGAAAATGATTGGTAGTGTGTCCTCCTTCCACGGACTTGGTGACTATTGGCCAAAGGCTAGAAGAGGAATCAAGAGAGGAAAAGTGTCATTCTTTGGTGAATCCTCTAGTGGTGCCAAGAAATCTTTTGGAAACTTCCATAAGAAGAAAGATGGTGAAACTAATGTTGTCTCGATTGAAAGGAGAAGACCTCGTCGTGAGCCTCAATACTATGACCAACCATAGTAGATGCCATCACTCCTGCGATCAAGGCTCAACAAATTGATTCCTCAGCCAAGTGGCGGACAAAATCGAACTATAATGCAAGGAATAGGAATCGGTTTGACCTATTCCAATGACTTACACCGCATTGTATCCTCACTTGGTTGAACTAGGTTTAATCACAACTAGGCCTCTAACTCCTCGGATCCTCTCGGCGGATTCGGTCGATCTTCATTGTGAGTTCCACGGGAGCTGCTGGTCACGATTTGGAGCACTGTTACCAAGGCTAGAGTCAAGAGCTAATCGAAGCAAGGAGATAAATTTGGAGATCCTCCGCCAAATGTTATCAACAATCCATTGCCGGAAAAAGTGGTGAAGAATGGGTCGAATATCCCATGTCACCTCCTAAAGCCGTGTTTGAGACAGATGACTCATCCTTATGGCGATTAGTCACTAGGCCATGTTTCTTTCTGTTTGCATTTTCCCTAGTTTATGTTAAGCTGTTGCTTTCAAATCTTTGTTTGTAATTCCATGTTAATTTTAATGAAATGAGCATTACCTTGTTTTGATTCAAATCATCTACATTTATCACTTTCAAATATACTTTCCTGTTTAATTTCTTTACCGAACTTTTGTTTTGCAAAGATTGGAGGAGGATGATAAAAACAAAACACCCATAATTGATGTTGGTATGCTTTCGAATAAAACTTTCTTGATGATATCGGCATTGTTTCAATTCCCAAACACCGGAGAAATAAGGAAGTTAAACCTTTGTCAACCCCTTCGAGCCTAGAAGATGGAGTTTCTTTCTTTACGAAAAAACCCGCAATTTTAACCTGGGGCAGGGTAGTTCTTAGTTAATTCAGATGTGCATTTATTTAAGACACCTTTTAATAAAGGTCGCAATCAAGTTTCCTTCACACACATCAAGAAGTGTCGAAGATGTCATACAAGTCAAAAAGTGATGATGATGGTTCTTTGTAATCATAAAAGTCAAGCAGTCACTGTCTTTCCAAAAAAATATATATAAAAAATTGGGGCATCCCGCTGACCGTAATCTAAAGCGGAACGGTTCAGGCAAAAGTTAGGGATGACAAAAATTAAAACAAGAGTTGACAAAAGTCCTCAAACAGCAAAATGTTGCAAAAAAAGTGATTGCTATTTTAAGAATCTATCAACTTCTGAGCCATCATCACTATCAGTGTACAATCCAAAATATATTGGAAACTAAATGCACAATCTGAGTTTAACGGCGTGGGGTGAAGAACATCACGAAGATTGGGTTGGGTACAAATAAATTTTGAGCCTTTATCCTTTATTTCTTAAGCGTGAACTAGACCACGTTACAACCCTCAAAGACCTAATTGAAGCGGGTTTCTTACGAAGCATACTACAACAAGGTTGCGTAATATGACTCCTAAAGTCTTTTGCAAATCAACTGTCTTGGTATATTATACTTTATTTCCCTTTTCACTTTTAAATTTTTAAACCTTGTGTTTTAACGTTGATCCATTTCCTATCTGACAAATAACATCATTCCAAAAATGATTTTTATTTCAAAACTTTTGCATGAGCTTTGCATTAAATTTACCATGTTTGAATAAACAATTTTGCTTGTAAACAAGTTTTCCTCATCATCAAGGAAGTCCAAGCTGTTAGGAAACTTGGTGATGATCTAATCGGGGCAAGTATCTTTCGGATCTGTTGTGAACCAATTCAAGATTTGTTGCTCAGTGCAAGTCATTATCAGAATTGTTTTAATCAGAAGAGCATTTTCAAGACTTATACCGGGGCACTCCTTTCCCCTAAGTTATTTCAAGAGTTGAAGCCATGATCGGTTTATCCTCAACAATCAGCTAATATGGGGCAATCCTTAAGCAGCGTTGCAGTCCTCCCTTCAAGAATCATCATTTCAATGCAATTTACAAGTGTGTTATAAGTGTTTCTCAAGACATTTTCTCTCCAAGCAGAGTTGGTAGTGTTCTCCGTGTTGAGGAATCAGAGTTCCCATGTTACCTCCACAAAAGAGTCAATCTCCGTTGCCATAAACGTCTACATCACATACTACATGCATAAATCATTCATATATCATGCATCACAAAATTCATATATCATGCATAGCAAGAGTGTTTTATCCTCATTTGCATTTCCCGAGGTCTTGTTGCAGTCAATGTCTTACCTTGTGGTCAAAATCCAACTTACTTGGTACCTACCAGTTTATTTCTCTAATGTAGCTTCAGATCTGTTTAAAATCTGATTGTCTTTTCCAGTTTATTTCTCTGATGTAGCTTCAGATCTGTTTAAAATCTGATTATCTTTTCCAGTTTATCTCCCTGATGTAGCTTCATATTTGTTTAAAATCTGATTGTCTTTTCCAGTTTATTTCTCTGATGTAGCGGATCATTTAAAATCGATTGTCTTTTCGGTTTATTTCTCGATGTAGCGGATCTGTTTAAAATCGATTGTCTTTTCGGTTTATTTCCACGATGTAGCTTGGATCTGTTTAAAATCGATTGTCTTTTCGGTTTATTTCTATGATGTAGCGGATCTGTTTAAATCGATTGTCTTTTCGGTTTATTTCCGATGTAGCCGGATCTGTTTAAAATCGATTGTCTTTTCAGTTTATTTCCACGATGTAGCGGATCCGTTTAAAATCGATTGTCTTTTCGGTTTATTTCCACGATGTAGCCGGATCTGTTTAAAATCGATTGTCTTTTCGGTTTATTTCTACGATGTAACGGATCTGTTTAAAATATGATTGTCTACCACAAATGTCTAGTTTCAAAGTCTCCCAATAATTACCACAAATTACCATAAAGTCATCTCATATCATACATCATTCAAAAATATGTCAAAAATTGCATTCACACTTTTCTCATTATATTTTATTCACATACCCATTGCATCTCGGGGCAAAATTTTGGTTTCTTGATATTTAACTATCTCCCACTGCGATAATATGAAGCTTGATCATCTTCATATCATCGGTTGAAGATATTTAAATAGGCAGCTATTGCACCCAAATTTTACCCTGCTATTTTCTACTCGCATTATATTTAAAATAAAAAAGCAGTCATTCACACATTGCATTTGCATAATTTTCGTATTTAAATTGACCAAAAGTCGGTTTAAATCGATGTTTACATATTTAATTATAAAATACTGTTGTCTTAC
The DNA here is from genome assembly GCA_021764765.1 of Vicia sativa. Taxonomy (NCBI): domain Eukaryota; kingdom Viridiplantae; phylum Streptophyta; class Magnoliopsida; order Fabales; family Fabaceae; genus Vicia; species Vicia sativa. The sequence goes on from CM038792.1 coordinate 238,105,181, forward strand.
TTCATGCATTTTACCTCTCTGCACCTTATTGCATCCATTTTAAATTATTTATATATCGATGATATCGATATTTCGATTTTACAAACAATGCTAAAGGCGATTCGATCTTGTGCAAAAATTAGCGGGAAAAATATTTCAAATTTTTATCTTTTACTCACTGCTTTATGAATCTACGTGTCGCGTAGATCATAAAAATGTGGTCTCCCTAATTTTTCGATACATTTTTGAGTCTCGTTTTTAACCGTAAGCGTTTTAAAGTCGGGGTTTCTTTATTATCATTTTATTTCGATTTTAACCATCTCAATAATTTTTCTTTAATTTATAAGACCCGTAATTTATTTTAATGTACTCGGTTATTTTTTTTCGGATAATTTATTGTCCGAACTTTTACCATTTTTAACAATTTTAAGTGTAAATTCTTATCTCAAAAAAATCAAATAAAAATATGTTTGGGCTTGTTAATTTTTACCAAATCCATTTTTAGGCCCATTTTATAATTAGGGGTATTTTCGGCATTAATAAAAATATGTAAAAACCTAATTTTATACTATATATACTAGTGTTATATTACTGTTCAAGGGGAGACCAATTTGGGAACGAATCAAAAAACGGACACAAACGGCTCCTAAAAACAAAAACCCAAATTATAAAAAAAATATATCATCTTCTTTCACCTTCACACAGTCGTTACCTTCTCTCAACCCCTCGTCTCCATCTCTCCGCCGTTTCATCCTCTTAACCCCATCACCTTCTTCATCGCCATCTCCATCGAAACCCCCATCCTATCTCCACTACCATACCCATATAATCTGCCGTAAGCCTCCCCCTATTAACACTCCCGGTCTCTACTCCCTCTCCTCCTCGCCGTGACAGCCTCACATTCGCCGCGACTCTTTCCTTCAAAAACCTAGCCGCTGCTGTACCCACACCATCATCCGCCACCGTTCAGCCAGCATCCTCCATCGTAACTCATCCTCACGCCTCCTTCCTCTTTCGGAAAAAAACCTTCACCGCTCCAAACCTACATACTCCCTTTACTCTGTCTCACCGTGTTCCCTTCATTCTCCTCACACCTTCAGTGCCGTAACCCTCACAAACTTTCTGCTCACACTCCCTCCGAATCTGCCTCGTCTCTGTTTCTCATCAGCCGCCGTTTCACTTCCTCTGTCAACCAGAAACCACACAGCAACCTCCAATCAGAACGAATCCACTCCGCAAGCAGCAAACCTCCGCCTCGCACCAGCTCAGTTTCGGTTCACTCGTCTTCGGTAAGATTTCGAATCATCTTGGGCCCTTATACTGATATGCTTTAAACCGATATGCTGTGAAATATGAGATAATTGCTCTGGTATGAATTCACTCAATCTTGCTGTTGGTTCTGTGGTTTGGTTAAGTTGTTTGTAAAGAACAGGGTGTTGATCATTTTCTGTATCAAAGTATTGTTGCTCCGAAGTCGGTGCTGGTGCTAATTGCTAATGGTTGATATGTTGTTTTTACGAGTTATAATCGTTACGCCGCTTAATTTTGTAACAAAACTGGTTTACTTGCTCTGTTTGTGTCGAGTCCGCGTGATTACCACGTTAATTGCTTTCATGAATTTGAATTTGTTTAGTAACAAGGTGTTATGCTATTTCGATTTAAGTCGGGAAGTGATATCTATGTTTGGTTCCGATGATGGTTTGATGATTGGGCCGCATTACTCGCGTGCAATTCTAACCGAGGAACCATTGTGGCACCGTGTATTATGTTATTCTCATTTATTTTTAATTTTGATTGGATTTGACACGAAGATTCCATATCGGTTTCGATGAAGGTAAGTTTGTTTCCGCGATTATTCGCGTAGAAACTCGCCGAGAAACCGTTGAGACATCGCGTATTATGTTACTCTCATCTTTTAATTTCAATTGAATTTGAGATAAGGTTTCCATGACTAGTTTCGATGATGGTTCGACATCTAAATCGCGTTATTCGTGAAAGATATAACCAAGAAACTGTCGTGGGCAGCCATGCTACTTTTGTTTTCTTTTGAATTTGTGATAAGGATTCCACTTTTATTTTCGATGATGGTAACGATAATACCGTATTTCTCACGTGTAAATCGAACCAAGAAACTATTGGGGCAGCATGTTATTGTGTTATTCTCATTCCAATTTTGATTGAAGTGTGTGATCGAATGATATTTGAGGGTAGTTTCGATGATGGTTTGATGTCTATATCACGTTTATCCGTGTAAGATACAACCGAGAAACTATGGATGCACATTGTATTTTTATATTGCGTTGCAATTTCGAAGTCTAATTTCCATTTGAATTTCGAAAGCCGCATGGACGCATATATTTGAAACTTTCTATTAGTGTTTGTGTCGTATCATTCAAATCATTGCGAAGGAACTGTTGATGATGTGTTTTGGTTGTGCCATCATGTTTATGTCCAAGCGCTTTGAGTCTATGTAAGTTGTAATTAATGAGTTTTTTTTGCATAAGTGTACACGGCTGCCCGGTTTGGTAAATGGTTGAAAGTGCACAAGTTGGTTGATGATCTACGGTTAAATGAGTTTGTCTTAATACTTTTTGTGTTTGTCTTTGAGTTTATACGGTTTTGATCGATATTTTGAGTGTTTCTTAAGACAACGTAGTTGCTGCCGGTTGGTTTAGAGGTTTAGCGGTCTATTTTGAACTCGATTTCTCCTTTTACAACTTGAATTTCATCTTCTTGTTTCATTTATGGTTGGAAAACTGTGTTTACTTTTGAGTCCACTTGATCTTGAGTGTGTTTTACATAATGGTAACATGCTGATTTTTGTATTTCCGTTCAGCATTCATTTATTCGCTTGGATATCACTCATTTGTTCACGTTGCATCATACATGTTTCGTTTCGATTCTTGTTATCACTTGTTTATGCATGTATAGTGATTTTAATTGTGGATTTTGTTTACTAACCATTTTCCGAATTATTGCAATTTCATTTTATTTTATCCCACTCATGCTACTAATGTTTTACGCTATTTGTGTAGACATCCGAGGATTGATCGGAACATACAATTTCTTTAGCATACCTACACTTTTATCATTAGCATTTTAATATTCATATTAGTATTTTTGTTTAATATTTAGTATTGTACATACAATATACTTGCATTTTATTTTATATTTTATACCGTAAATATAATTATACTTAGTATTATTGTTTATCTTATATTTTATCTTGTAAATATATTATACATGTTTTTTATTTCATATATTTAGTATTGTAAATATATATTATATACATACTATTATTATTATACATTATCTATTAATTCGTAAATAAGTTTGAATTTAATTATATTAATCTTCTTTGTGTTGCAATTTTAAATTTTTAATTCAATTTAATTTTTGAATATGTATGAACACAAGTATATTATATTTATTTCTTAGAATTAATATTTATAGTTTAGTCTAATTAATAAAATAAAATACGATAATTAATTAATAACTAAGTTTAGCCGTATTTAATTTTTGTTCGTATACTTTTAAATTTACCGTTTTCTCTTTGATTTTAATTTATCCCCATTCGGAAAAAAAATGTATCCCAATCCCCTTATTGTGTTGTAAATAATTTTACCGCTTTCTATTTTATTTTACCGTTTAATTCCCATTTATATTTGATGTATCCCTCTCCCAAAAATACAATTATTGTAATAATTATCTAGTGCACATTTATTTTATTTTAACTCACTTACACAAAAACCAAAAATCTTTTTTTCAACTAATAATTGTAAATCATTTTAAACCCGTAAGTCGACAAAGCTACGAAGCGTCGCGATGACCACACATGCACACATGTACGCTTGATCCTGGACCTTCTTACAGTGAGCCTATTTCGATTAATTGTTCCAATTAGTCGTTATAGTAGACTAGCCCACTTTGCTAGTACACATGTAATTTAATTATTTTTATACTTAGGTTGGCCACTTCGTATGGGCTTTGTCGATTTTATTTGTTATTTACAATTATCTTGATCCTGATTCTTTCTCCATTCACCAAGTACTTAAAACACTTTTCAATAAAAACTCGATCCAACGTCGAGTCTTCTTCTCAATAAAAACTCGATCCAACGTCGAGTTATTTTCAAAAATCAATTTTTCTACAAAAAGAACACTTGGATAAGATTTGTTTTAATGGTTAGAGGTTAGCCAACGATTAAAACAAATCGAAGTTTCTAATTGATTAGAGGGTAACCCAATAAATTGAGAAACCTCAAATCCATGTTCTAAAATAAAAAACATGGTGCTATGGTATTTAATTAAATTGTTAGAGGATATCCCGACGATTTAATTAAAATGTAAAGTATTTGGGCCATTAGAGGGTAACCCAATGACTTAAATACTTTATTCCATAACACTTAATAAAAAGTGAACTTTGTTTCACCTCACTCTTTTCATAATAAAGATTTTGGATGAGAGATGATCGGTTGACCTCAATCACCAATCTCGAGTATTGAATCGTTAGAGGATATCCCAACGTTTTGGTATTTGTCATCCACAATTTAAAATCAATTCCAACACATTCAATATCTTTTGTGCGCTCCAAGCACCATTTACTTTTAAACCCTTTTCAAGATTAGACATGATTCATTTATAATTGAGATGCTTCTTCCTCTATTCCCAAGGTTTTCGACTTCTCCACTTGAGTACTAGAGGTGTTCTCAAACCCTCCCTCATGTTGGTGCGTAGTCTTTTATTCTTTATCATACCTTGTGGACGTTAGACGAGTCTTCTCCTTTAAAAATGACGACTTGTCTTCTCATTTAAAATCAATCAACAAACAATCATTTTCTAGAAGAACTACGGAGTTTTGACTTTCCCATTGCACGAGGGAGTACGTAGGCACGCGGTTTCTAAACCGTGTCAAACTCAAAAATAATAAAAACATTTCTCCTCTTTTTCTTTCTATTTTTTTTAAATTTAGAAGATCGTAAGAAATTTCACACTAACACACAACCACATTTTGAACTAAATGGGTACCATCGAGTACGATGGATGTAAGGGGTGCTAATACCTTCCCCTTGCATAACCAACTCCCGAACCTATATCTCTTTATCTCGTAGACCGTCTTATCCATATCTTTCGTGGGTTTTATCTATATTTTCCCGTTCTTCTTTTAGAACAAATAAAATTAGGTGGCGATTTCACTGTTTGTTTTGAAAATTCATTTTAAATGATTTTGAAGAAAAAAACGAGTTGCTTCAGCGATACATCGTTGATATGAGGGACGCGATTGACTTTTGTATTGTTAAGGTGGGTGAGACATCACCATCGAGGTGATGCATTAAGATTCTCAATTTGGGTTAGGAATAACTTAGGTTGTGAGAGATACGTGATGACATAGACGAGTATTGTAGGTTGAGTATAATTGGACGATAGGTTTAAGTTAGTGACGGGTAGTGTACATTCGTTCCAGATAAGTTATCTATCCTTTTTACTTTAGTATACATTTAATTTTTGTTGATACATTTTCTTTACAACCCATTTTAACCCCAAACTCATTAACGATAAAATTTTTGAACGGAGAATCAATGACCAATCTCTGTGGACACGATACAATATAACCTATATATCAACCAGTAAAATAATAACTTACTTTTTGCTTGTCGCTTTACCGCAGCAACAAAATGACATCGTTGTCGGAGATTGGTTTTATTGTTTTTTCATTGCGACAATTCTTTTGTTTTTGAGTTTTGTAATTAATGTATATTATTACTTGTACATGTTGTGTTTACTTTCCATACTTGTGCATATTTGTGTTTTTCATTGTCTTCATGTGATGTTGTGAAATGTCTCGTACTCGTGTTTTTCATTGTCTTTAGGTTTGCACAGTGTGACAATACCATGGTATGACGAGATGAGGTTTCTAGCTTGTACAATAAAGGCGTTGAGCTTACGACGTAAAACAAGCATGTTTGTTTATGTTTGTTTATGTGTGTGTTGACTTGTGTTTTAACAAGTTGAAATAGGACTTGTTCTTAATTTCAAATCTTCACTTTTCAACTTGTTATTCATTTTCACCAAATTTTTGTATTGTTATTTGCGTTTGTTTTGTTGTTTCAATTTTTTTTTCCAAAAGTTTTTAGTGTTTTAGCTTGTGGAAGTTTGTATATTTTGTAAATAGTTTTTAGTTGTGTAAATGAGATTGTGTAGGAGTAAGTGGAGCTTGCATAGCAGCTGCACCAGTTGTCCTGTATTTCTGCATCTGGTGTAGAGCTCTTAGCACGCTCTGCTTGCAGAGACAGTGAATTCTTTTTAAATTTCACTTGGCTTTCCTTTTTTCCATTTCCACCACGAATTATTTGTATTGAATAAAATTAGTATTATTTTTCTAATTCTTTTGTTGTTGTTTGGACTCCAATGTTGGTCTGGTAGCTTGAGGATGCATTTTGTGATTTTCTGAATTTGATCGTTTCAACTCGCGAATGTATGGTAATGATAGTTTTCAAAGTTGGTACACGCCAGTTACTCGTTTATCGCTTTCTATAGCGTAACATATTTAGGAAACTTTTCATTTGTATAATTACCATGTCGTTCATTCTTTTTGCATTACTTTCTCATGACTTGAATCACTTTAGTTCCTTTTTTACCCATAAATGTGAGGAAGCTTTCCATTATTCATATGTGTTGGAGGTCACATTCTTGTTTTAACTGAATTTTATTATGCTTAATCTTTTATTTTGTGTTGATTGTATGAATGCATGAAAAGGATCAAGAAATTTTTGTTTGATTTTGAGCATAACTACCTTGGCCAAATATTCAATTCACCTTGTAAGTGTGTGATCATTTTTTAACCTCTTTGAGCTTTTACCAATATCCATGTTTATTTGAACTTGATGCTTGTCTACGAATGTTGAATTCACCTTTTTTGTATGAATGTTGATTTCTTTGTTTCTTGAACCCTCAACTATATGTTGTTGTATGAATTTTTACCTTGCCTTAGAAACTAGGGAGAATTCTCATTTTAATGTTCGTTGAATTCAATTTGGGGAGAGAATTGTTTATGTGCTTATGTTGTGATTGCTATGAGGTTGAGAAAAAGAAAAAGAAAAGAAAAAAATGTGTGAAAAATAAATAAAAGAAAAAGAAAGAAAAAAGAGAAAAGTTTTGAAAAATAAAAACAAAAGGAGTATGGCATAATATTGTGTTAATAAGTATTGTGATTGGTTTGAAATTTGGGATGAGAAAAAAGTTTGATTGAAATTCTATTGGTTGAAACTTTGTGAGTTGATCACTCCCTTAGGTTTAGGCAAGTTTTTGTTTCGATTAGCTTTAGGACTTATCACTTGTTTCTTAACCAAGCCATGTTACAACCTTGAAAATCCCTTGTGATTCTTGCCTTTATATTTTCAATGTGAATTTTTGGATTAATGCACAATTTAATCTCTTGTTTGCAAGATTGTTGGATGAGTGTCAAAAGTCCCTCGCCTTTGTGTGTTCTTCATCAACTGATGATTTTTGCTAGGTGTGATTCATGATTGAGCTTGTCTTATTTTAGAATATTTAGCATGATTGTACTTAGGATTTGTTTCGTTTACATGCTATCATTGTAGTTTAGTGGTAAGTTTTGTCTTGCTTGTACGTTTTTGTTTTGAACCATACATTTGTTTTCCGTTTTAAAAACTTGTTGGTTCGTGATTCTTTGATTACCATTCTTTGTTTCTTTGATTTGTTTTCCTTTGTTTGAGGACAAACAATATTTCAAGTTGGGGAGAGTTTAATAAGTGCAAAAATGTAGTTATTTTGTATATATATTTTATGGCATTTATCGGTTCTTTTGTTGATATTCTTCAAATAAATCCCCCGCTTTTTGTATAAATGTGTATATTTAGTGTATAATCAAGTTTTAGTGTATTTAAGTATCATTTGATAGTTTTTCATATATTTTGTATGTATTCATTCATAATTGGAGCATTGAGTAATAAAGGCCAAAGGCTAAGCTTCAAAAGCGCGACTTGGAACAACTCATCAATGAATAATGCTCAAAATAAAAGAATAAAAAATCATCAATTTGGTTTATATTTTGTTATGGTTAGATATGATATTGAATAAGCTTAACAACGCTTCGAACCAGACGCAAATCTGAGTTACGGTTCTCAAGTTATGGCGAAAACACAAAGCTAATTTTTTTCTCATAACAACAGAGAGTGTTGAGCGAGATTTTGGCGTTGAGCGCGATCCCCTGAATCAGAATTACGTTATAAGGGCCAAAAAACACATTTTTTAGGTTATGTGTTAGGGAATTTGTTCCTAACTCATCAAACCTTCATTTTTGGGTAGAGATAGCTTAGAAAACAACTTCGGAGTTTGCTTATGGATGATCTGGGGTGGATTGCTCTTCGATTGGAGTTGACAAACCAAACGATATGTGGTTAATTTCTATTCCTCTTTGTGTAATCTCTTTTAATTGGATTTTGTATGTATATTTACTATTAACTCATGTATATTTGTTGCCCATGATGTTATAGAAAGTTTGCTTTACAAATTTGTGTTGGTTGTTATCTTAGGTTTTTACCTATTGTTAGGGATTTGAGTTGTGATAGACATATACTGCTTAGATTCTTAACTAGGATGATTACTTGTTAGTTTATGAATGCTAGAAATAGGTTTAAAGATGACATTCACTATGGGTATCTGAGATTAATGTCTTTGTGTCGGTTATGTCGGACGAGACATCGTCGATACGAGCGACACAGTTAACTGTTGTGTTGTTAAGGTGGGTGCGACATCACCACCGAGGTGATGCAATATGATTCTTAATTTGGGTTAGAAATAACTTAGGTTGTGAGAGATACGCGATGACATAGATGAGTATTGTAGGTTGAGTATAACTGGACGATAGGTTTAAGTCTGTGACGGATAGTGTACATTCGTTCCAGATAAGTTGTCTATCCTTTTAACTTTAGTATACATTTAATTTATGTTGATACCTTTTCTTTACAACTTATTTTAACCCTAGACTCATTAACAATATAATTATTAAATGGCGAAACAATAACCAATTTCTGTGGACACGATACAATATAACCTATATATCACCCAGTAAAATAATAACTTACTTTTTACTTGCCACTTTACCGCTACAACAGATCCCAAGGTACGAGAAGTGTTTTTGGATAACTCAATACTTTCTTCAGAAAAACTCAGATTGTCTTTTAACTTACCTAACGCGGCATCAAAACTACCCCCGTTCCACCTTATCAAGATTAAGGTGTGTCGCAGGACAAGAAACAGAACCTTCCAACTCCTCATTGTCTATGTCTTTGTTGCTATTCATCTTATCATTGCTACCCCTTTTACCATTTGGAATAACTTCCTCTTGTATAGAGAAATCATCCCCACAATCCTCACTGTGATTTTCCGTCATTTCTTTCTCAGCCTCCGAATAATTATCTGACCATACCCCATCTGAAGGAGAAGAAGAAGACCCGCCTGATGATACAGCAGAATGGGCGGATTCTGCCTTTCCTACACTGGATAAATTTGAAAATTCTTCTCTCAGAATAATGCTGTACAATTTTCCGTCAACATCTACCTGTATGGACTCCCGAAGAACATAGGAGCTAGGGACCGAGACCAAGAGCCTGGCCAAGTCCATAAGTTTCTTGTTTGCAGTGTTGTTGTCGATACAAATGAACGAGCCAAATCAGTTAGCAAGGGTCATGAATAAATCCTCATTCCAAGCTTGACACGGGACTCTGAATGCTCTCTCACCCACATAACTTTGTTGCTTACAATACAATTTTCAACTGAAATAATTTGGAAGTCAACCATCACTATAACATTCAATTGTTATGAGTGAACATGCAACAATGATTGTGAATAAACCGAACCTTTTTTGGAAATCAAATCCCCTGCTGTCATTGCCTGGCCCCCTTTTTTAACTATTGCCTGGCCCCCTTTTTTAACTAAAAGTCTAAAACTGTTGTTCAACAAATTAAGAAATAAGGAGCTGTTACACATATTTGACTGAAACATATTGGTTATATTTTCTATTATTTTTTAAATCTATAGTTTAAAGTGTATAAACTTATACATTTTAAAAATTTATTGGTATTTATTTATTTACAAATTTATAATTTATTTATTAATTTGTAATTTCTTTGATAAATTCATTTGAGTAATTTATATTTTAAAGTTCATATAATTTATGCTTTTGTTTTTCAATTTCATTTATATTATTTATTTTATTCACGGAATTAATCTCTCTATTCTAAATTCAAATAATTTTAATCCCCTCTTACATTTTTCATAAAAATGAGATGTTTATTTTTAATTTATATTTTTATTTATAAAATTTCATAATAAATTTATATACGCTTATCTATTGTGTTTCACAAAAAAAATTATCATTTAAAAAATAAAAACATTGTTAACGAATGATATAAAATTTTAATTAAATCTTTAATTGAAAATAAATAGTAATTACGCATTTAATATTATTATTACATTGGTGAATTGTCAAACTGATAATTTTATTTAGAGTTATATATATAATTTCCCTGTCCCCTTGTAATAGACTGAATGAAAATCGAACTCACAACCTTTCAATTAATAGTATAGCTCTTCTACCATTTGTTATGCAACGTTTGTGCAAATTCATTTTACGCTGTCTTTTTAACTTCCAATTAGAAAATGGCAAAACGGACCGTCCGCTCCGTCCTACCCCCGCCCCATCTTAAGTCCGTAGAAAAAAAAGTGGGACGGACAAATCCGTCAAATATAATAGACATAAAAATCAAGTTCACTCCAACAAATTGATGGGTTGGCGGGCGGCGGGCTTGTCCGCCTATTTTTTTATTTATTTACTATTTTTTTTAATAGATTAATCGATTTATTAAAAATTTCAATTAAATTTTTTATTTATTTTTTAGAATTTTTTTTGTAAATCATATTTTAAAGAAATTTTACTTAAAATATCTTACACATATTCACAAATAAATATATAAAATAAAATAATTAAAATTAGAATGACTAGAATTAATTAAAAAAGAGAGAGATTTAAGACGTGACAGGCTGAACGGATAGATGCGACGGATTTTAGCGGACGGCGGAATTTGGTGGAGAGAGCTTTGACGGACAGCCAACTTTAACAGAACGGACTTTAGTAGACGGTGGTCTTAAAATTTAAATCCCATCCCCCATTTTTTGGCTGGTGCGCGGACTGACAAAGCAGGTCACGACCCGTTTTACCACCCTTAATTCCAACAAACCATTTAACCATTTTGTTTATACTGTCTTTTTAACTTCCAGCAAACCATTTACTCTTACTACACAATATTTTTCTTCCTATCTGTGTAGATACTTTATCCGTATCATTATAACAATACCATTATAACAACAACATACCACATGAATCAAACAAGTATAATAAGTATATGTTAGTGAGCTTGAGAACTGGAATAGAATAAGTATATACTAAAATATTACTTAAATAGATTCATGAAACCACAACAGTAAAAAGATGCATGAATCAATTCAAGGCTGTAATATGTTTCCGAATTGGAATAGTTGATTATTTTATGTTTACTATAGGGTACATGTCTCTACCTGGTTTCACGTATATAAATCAAAACTCCGTGAAAATCTCTTTATAGTGGTTTGAGTAATAATTACTAGGATATCGTGCATCCGCATGAATATTAGTATAGAACGTGAAATTGTCACAAGTTTAATTTTGAAATTTAAATAAAATAAAAATATTTAAATTTAATTATAAAAATTAAAAAATAATAAAAGTAGTAAAAAATAAATATATAAATAAATAAAATATAATAAAAGTGTATGAAATTTTGGTATTAGATATGAGATGTCGAATATAATGTCACGGCACTAATATATGTTGGATGAACAATTAACAATACAATAATTTAAATGTAGAAAACTAAATAACACAGTGAATTGTTTACCTAGTTCGGTGCTACACACCTACGTCTGAATGAAGTCCACTATTATCCAATGACCCTTATATCTAAGACCTACTTAGATATGAGAAATCCCTCTCACTCCCCTCAATCACACTCGGTGACAATTAACAATGACACAAAACTTGAAGACACACTTCAAAGACACATAATCATCATTGCTTCAAAGCTTATTGATGATTAACAATTTACAACTCAACTAACATCCACCTCAAGTATTAAACAATACTAGAGTGGCTCACAATTAACAACCAACAACTAAAATAGTACGATCAAAATTCTTCTGGAATGGTCAACTCTGTAAACAGGGTTAACAACCTTTTTATATGTTGACAACAGCTAGGGTTGCTTCACAATTAGTCTTCACCGAGTCCTATGCTTTCTCCATGAAACTAGGATAAAAGTTCTCCAACAATGTTGCAAAAGAACGTTACAAAGGTTGCTTAATACAAGCATACAATTTAAAATAAATAGACTCCTAATGTTTCTGAACTAAAAACCATTTCAGGTCTGTAGCACATGTCAGGACATCTACTGCGACATCTTCATAAAACCTACTGATACATTATTCTTCATGGCATTTTCTGAGCATAATGTTTTACCAAAATTGTTGTCAATCTACAGAACTAACAAACTCCCCCTTTGGCAAATTTTGGCTATAACATTATTTGAGGGTATAAGCTATACAATTAACATCAACATTACAATTAACATTTAAGTACATACAACATAAACCTAGATGTCAGCTTCACAGTTTATCAGACATATTAGAGCAACACATCATAATCAGCATCATAGTTCATCAGAGATGCAACGGAAAAATCAGATGTTCAAACATCAGTTAGAACATTCACAACCAGATGTTCAAACATCAGTTAGAACATTCCCAGATGCACAAACATAGTCAGTATCAGTTGCTCCACCTGCATACAATATCAATATAATTTAGATGCACACACAATTAACACACAATTAGTTGTTCCCCCTCAACATCAGCACTTCATTGGTCCACATGCTCAGCATCACATAGTTTTACACATCCATAGTTAGTTAGTCATTTAGGCTCACAAGTCAATCACTCTCCCCCTTTTTCTCCATAATATGTGAAAGCCAAACCTAACTCATAAATGATAACAGTATGAAATTCTAGATTAGACTATCATTCATTGTTACCTAGAGTTAATTTTTAGATATATTACAGACCAGAATATTTGTTTTGCACTTAAGTGCTAATATTACACAAGGAATAATTAAAAATTCAACATATGAGCCATTGGAAGCACAATTAACACAGCTTCAAGAACACTGACTTGTCTGCTGAACCAGCAGACCCATCTTCTGAAGAGCTTTGGTTCTCACTTGCAGAGCTGCTTTTCTTGTTCCTGCACCTCGTGAGTAGTACTTGTAGCAGCAGTCGTCCTTAGAGCTCTGATGGTTTCTTTAAATTTCAGCTTTCTTGCTGAGCTTATGTGTATAACTTCATCAAGTTCTTTGCAGGCTTCTGTTAACTCAGCAATCAAATCACCCTTACTTGTGGTCTTGGTCTCAGCACCTGCAGATGTTGAAACAATGTCTGGGATATGTTCCCCTGCAAACAATTTCTAGTGAAGTGATAATGGATCTCCTTTTTTGCTACCAGTGTCAAGGGTGGATAGAATTCCAGGATGTTATTGGAAAATTATGCCACATATCATAGAGGGAAAGACAATTGGCATCTTTACAACACTGGTGTCAGCATGTTTGATTGTTTGATCAAATATGTATGAACCATAGTCAAATGGTTTCTTCATACCAACAACATAGATAAATTTTCCCAATCCCACTGAAATGGTTGAGGTGTGGTTTGTGGGGACTCATTTGGCAGCTCGAATCCTATGCAGAATTACATACTTAACACTCAGCTTCCCAACAGATAATTTCACTTTAACCGGGCATACACTTACTTGGTTTGCAGTGATGGTCTTGCACACTTGATTGTCAGTTACTTCAAGTTCACTTTCCTCATTCTCACTTCTTCCTAGGTACTTGTTGATAACAACAGGAGAGAACTTAACACACTTTCCTCTCACAAAGACTTTTTGAAAGTCCTTGCTCCTTTTGTCAGCACAATCCTCAAGGATGTTAACAATAAATTCCTTGACCAAAATCTCATAGCATTTAGGAAGCTTGGTTACAGTCTTCATCAATCCAGCATCAAAAATCAGCTTCATGATCTCCTTGTACTCTGAGGCATCTCTTCCCAATTCTCTTTAGAAGGCATTTCTCCTCTGATAAATATACTTCTATCTTGATACATAGTTGGTGGAGTAGAAGGATATGTTGTTTGTTGGTGCATCAGGTATATCATCATAAGGCCTCTTAATGATAGACTTATTTACAGGTGTGGTGTCCTGGACATCATCCTCAACATCATAGTATAAATCTGATTTAGACCTAATCTTCCTCTTGCTTGATGAGGGAACAACTTTGCTCCAGGCTTATGGAGGTCCATACATGACCTTCTTCTTGACACTCTTGGGGGGAGTACTTGAAACTGCAACTTTACCTTTTTGAGTCTTCAACCTTTTTCAGGGTTCACATTGACAATTAACTCATTGTCAGACAATTCATCTACATCTACAACTTCTTCACCCATCTTGTTCTTAGTTCTTGTTGGACTTACATCGGCTTTCTTGTTAGAAGGAGCTTCTTCCACATGTGATGTTTCAACATCAGGTGTGGCTTTTCCAATATTAGACATAGTTACTTCTCCAATACTTCTTTCAGTATTTTCTTCTTCCCTTACCGATGATTCAACAGGCCCTCTTGGGGTGACCTCAGCAGGTATATGGGAAAGAGGGATGGTAATCCCTTCAACAGGTAGTCCCACATTCAAAACCTTGTAACTAATTTCCTTATAGTCCTATCAACATCTATAACATCTTGATTTGGTTCATTATTTGTAGGGTTAGAATTATTACCTACACCAGGGGCTGAAGTTCCTCTTGGACGTCTTGCATGAAAGATGCGGAGATTTTTAGGTCTAATCTCCTAACATGGAATCATGGCAAGTGGAGCCACGTCTAGGGCTTCATCATTGTAGATGCTCTTATTGTGGGCTTCAGAGTTGGACGTGCATAAATTGATCTTTCTTGGAGAAGATTCATCATGTTGAGACATCTTTGAGTTTCTGAAAATGGAAGGTTGAAATTTGTTTTTCCGAGGGTAGGAGATGAAAACACTATAGTCCTCAGATTTTGTGTAGCGTGTGGGGGAAATTTGAAATGATTGCACTTGGTATGGGATATTTATATGTTGAATGTCATATTTCAATAGATTTAAGTGATATTTTGAAAATTCAAACCCTTTAATGACATTCCCACATGCTTTTAATTGCGATAATATCTCTAGCATACAGACCCCTTGTTCACTTCTTGAAATTCCACTTATATTCTATCCTTTTGAATAACAGTTGACCAATTTCATCTCAGTAAATTTGTGGTTCAAGTCCACATTCTTGCTTTCAACAGACTGATCATTAATGATTTTTACTGAGTTATATGATGTCATGACATCCTGTGGAACATTGAGATCAATTACCATATGCTTTGTCTTATTCTTCTGGGAACAATTGTCTTCAACCTATTTGAGTTTAGAACATGTGGAGTAGCTTGTGTCTTGGGGAACCCATAGATAGCAGTTGTCCTTGGTCCTCATACCTTGCATAACAGCTTCACCTTTCTTATTAGTAATAATACATTCATACTTTGTGAATTTTAATTTAAATCCTTGATCACACAGTTGGCTTATGCTAATCATATTGGATGTTAATCCTTTGAAAAGCAACACATCTTCAATGTTAGGAATTCCATAGCAGTTTGTCTTTCCTACTCCCTTGATTTCTCCTTTCATTCTGTCTCCAAAATTGACGAGCCAGTTGGATTTTCTTGAATATTCACCAGTAAATTATTGTCTCCTGCCATATGCCTTAAGTATCCACTATCATAATACCAGTCCTCTTTGGCTCTTACTATTGGTGACGTGTGTGCTAAGAAATAAGAGATGTCAGCTTTGGGAATCCATTATTTCTTTTCAATTATGCTAGTCTGAGTCATATTTGGTTGAGGTGTAGGGTTAGGGTAGCCATACAACTTGAAACTAAAAGGATTTATATGACCATATCTTCCATAGTAATGACATCTCCAGTTCTGAGATCTTCTTTTGGGTTTCCTGTAGTTGCTTCTTCTACGATGTTGAAACATTTGATTCGACATCTTTGGTTTGGCCTGGATTTAAGTATGTTATGTAAAGGGTTCCTTTGTTTCATTGTATCCTAGACCACTCATATCCTATGCTACTCTTCCTAATTGAAGTATTTTTTTCAGGGTTTCAGATCCACTTTTTAATATCTTGATAGATTTGGACATTTTGTCAAGATCAGATTTCAGCATAGTTACTTCACTTTCCAGCTTAAAGATAGTCTCCAGATGTTCTTTCTTTTTATCTTGCAGTTGAACTATGAGCTTCTCTGTTTCTCACTCTCCATGAAAACTTTAGCACTCTCAATACATAGCTCCTTGTATATAGAAACCAATTCTTCAAATGTTAACTCCTCATCACTAGAATCTCCATTAGATATGTATGTACTAGTCAGAGCTGTTACATATTTAGCAGATTCTTCTTCCGCCTCATTTTAAGAGTCCTCATCAGACCAGGATACATTCAGTCCTTTTCTTTATCTTTTAAGTAATGTTGGACATTCATCTTTAATGTGACCAAATCCTTCACATTCATAACACTTTACTCCTCTGCCTTGAGTAGACCTTTCTTCAGCTTGTGCTTTCTTTCCAAAGTTATTTGTTCTACTGATGTCGTATTGGATGTTCTTGACATTTGTTCTTGAGTTTCGCTACATCTTATTCAACACTTTGCTAAATTGTCTTCCAAGAAATACTATAGTATTGGACAGTCCTTCCTCAGTGTCCAAATCACATTCCTCTTCTTTTCCTTCAGCGTTTGACATAAAAGTTATACTTTTATTCTTTTTCTCAAACCTGTTATTGACGCCCAACTCAAATGTTTGGAGAGATCCAACAAATTCATCAACTTTTATGTTGTTGATTTCTTAAGCTTCCTCTATGGCAGTCGCTTTCATGTCAAATCTCGTGGGGAGTGATCTGATAATCTTCCACACCAGCTTCTCCTCTAGTATCTTCTCTCCTAAGGCACTGCATGCGTTGGCTATCTTAAGAATGTTCATGTGAAATTCTTTTGAATGCTTTCCTCTTCCTTCATCCTTAGGTTCTCAAACTTAGTGGTTAATAGCTGCAATCTTGACATCTTTACTTTGGAGGTGCCTTCATGAGTAGTTTTGAGTATTTCCCAAGCATCTTTGGCCACTTCACACGTATTAACCAATCTAAAGATGTTTCAGTCAACTCCATTATATATAGCATTCAAGGCTTTTGAATTTCCAAGAGCTAGCTCATCTTCTGCCTTGACCAGTTTTCTTCTGTCTTCAACTCACTAGTGGGTTGATCATCTTCCCCAATAACAACAGGATGTGTCCATCCTTTCTTTCTAAGCCCTATTGTCCAAGGACTTAAAGAATGCTACCATACGAGGCTTCTATAGGTCATAGTTGGTACCATCCAAAATGGGTGGTATGTTCACAAATTATTCTTCCTTTCTAATAGTACCGGAAAGTATCTTCTCTAGATCTCACCCAGAAACAGAGCAGGATGCCTTCTCTGATACCAATTGAAATTCTGGTATCACGTAGAGATGTTGAAGTTGATGTCACGACACTAATATTCGTCGGATGAAAATTTAATAGTACAACAATTTAAATGCAGAAAGCTAAATAACACAGTAAATTGTTTACCCAGTTCAGGGCTACACACCTACGTCTGGAGGCTACCAAGCTAGGGATGAAGTCCACTGTTAGTAGTACTAATTTGGAGTTAAACTTCCTCATTTACACCCCTTACTTAATCACTACCCAATGACCCTTCTACCTAAGACCTACTTAGATATGAGAAACCCCTCTCACTCCCCTCAATCACACGCGGTGACAATTAACAATGACACAAAAATTGGATACACACTTCAAAGACACATAATCATCGTTGCCTCAAAGCTTATTGATGATTAACAATTTACAAATCAACTAACATTCACCTCAAGTATTAAACAATACTAGAGTGACTTATAATTAACAACCAACAAAGAGTAACAACCAACAACTAAAATAATACGATCAAAGTTCTTCTAGAATGACCAACTCTATAAACAGGGTTAGCAGCCTTTTTATATGTTGACAGAAGCTAGGGTTGCTCCACAATTAGTCTTCACCGAGTCCTATGCTTTCTCCATGAAAGTAGGATAAAAGTTCTCCAATAATGTTGCAGAAGAACGTTACAAAGGTTGCTTAGTCCAAGCATACAATTTAAAACAAACAGACTCCTAATGTTTCTAAACTAAAAACCAGTTCAGGTCTGTAGCACATGTCAAGACATTTGCTGCGACATCTTCATAAAACCTGCTGATACATTATACTTTATGGCATTTTCTGAGCAGAATGTTTTACCAAAATTGCTGCCAATATACATAACTAATAGTGTACATAAGAAAAACAAAATAATTTGAGCAAAGTTGTTTATTATTTCTAAAAGAAAGACATATTTTTAAAATAAAATCAAAATTGTATCAAAACATTGACATATAGGTTTGTCATAGCGTAATTTCTATATTGTTAGAAAAAGATTTGGTTCTGCAATTATACCTCCGAGTTTTGATGATAACAACGAGTATGTTTGTATGAATAATTTTGATATTCTAATGTTTATTATTTTTTGTATTTAAAAAACAGGATCTGATTCTGAAGAGACCAAGTTCCGCTTTTGCGCTACACAAGTTCCGATGAATGGTAGCAACCAACTTCAGGAGGTGTTATACCCCAAAATTTGCCCTCCCATTTCAAAGTCCAAGATCACCCTCAAATAATAAAGATTGAGCAAGATATAGTTTGTGCAAGTTTGGAAATTTTGAGAAGTGCATGAAGAGAATATTGATCAATTTTGAAAATTTTCCAAATGGGCCTATGTTTTCATGATCTAAACTTGTTTCCAACATTGTCCATGACCTCTAAGCCCAGCCACACGCCCTCTTGCTATTTATTTTATTAATTTTTCAATTAATTCATTAATATTCAAATTTAATTAAAATAAAATACAAAAATAAAGAGTATGTGTGCAAGGCCTTGGATGTAAGTGTCTTGAGGACCAATGAAGCCCATGAAAGCTGGAAAAATCGTACAAGAAGAGATTGGCAGAAGATTGAGCAAATTTGGAAGTTTTTAATTTGATCTCCAAATCAAATATTTTATCCATCAATGCAAAGTATTTTCTCACATGTTCTGACCTAATTCACTCATTATATATAAGAATATCAAAGCCACAAGCAAGGACATGGATTGCATGCTTATGAAACCCTAGCCAAACTCTCAAAATTTTGCAAGTTTAGGGCAAGATCAAAAGTAGTTTTCTAGTCACTTTCAATCAAAACCAACCATTCATTCACTCTCCTGAGGTGTCCAGCAATAGATCCAAGGCCCTAAGCAAGCAAGATCGTGCCCAGAACCATCCCCACGAAGTTGCACCGGTTTGGTAAAGTGTTGGATTTCTAACTGTTCATTTACACGATATAAAGTGTGTTTATGTATTCATACATGATCATTATGTTGTTTTGAATCGATTTGATGCATTGGTTATAAATTTTAGTGCAGGAACAAGATTCCACCATGGCAAGGGCATAAAGCTTCTAAGCTTTTGTATCCATAGTTGTAGGACTATTCAGGCCAAAATAACCCCAGATTCAGACTCAGGGGATGATTTTATGTTGATATGGGTTGTTCCTTTTATTTTTGCTTTGATTTTGCAGGTTTTGGTGTTTTGAGAAATCGAAGATGGTGACCGGAGCCACCGTCCCAAGGTGGTTGACCGGCGAGGAGAAAAACAAGGCAGAGGGAAGCCATTCGATTGGTTCATTCAAATAGCCATGGGTCCCACGCTTGTTTTGTTTTGAAATTTTTACATATATATTTATGAAATCAGTAAAATGAATGGATGTATGGCCGCCCCAGTGGTAGAATGCGTGCACTTAGTCCTTACCTCTCTCTAGGCGTGGGTTCGATCCTTGCCTTTTGCTATTTTTTTTCAATATTTTCTGATTTACACATGTAATGCATATCTATTTCCAGGGCTAGCATGTTAACACCACAAGCATATGGCTCAGTGGTAAGATTTTGGATCCATCACCCCGGGGTCACGAGTTCAACCCTCAGCAGGACCATTCCTTTTTTTAACTACTAGTTTTCTTCCTTTTCTCTATTTTTCTCTTATTTTTTAACTTATTTAATTTCTTTTCAAAAATCATTTTAACTATTTTCTAAAACCCTAAAAAATATTTTGATTTTAGTTTTAGGCTAATAAAATATTTATTTAATTTTTGACACAAAACCATTTTAATTTTCTTTTCATTTAAATTACTGTTCCTAATTAACGGTTAATTAACTTTAATTTATTTTTTAAATTAAAATCAACCACAAAAACATCAAAAAATATTTTCTTTTAGTAATTAGATTTTTAGATTTTTTAACATGCTCCTAATATTTAAAATAATTTTCTCGTTATTTATTATTTTCTTTTACATTTAAATATTAGAAATCGATGTATAGGTTGCAAGGTTGTTTTTGTAATAGCGTAGATTTACTTTCCTCGCACTTTTTCTCATTATTATGTAACTGCTCATAGGATGTAATAGCTTAGGTAAATTTACTTTCCGCACCTCCTATTATGGAACTGCCCCAAAGCCATGTAATAGCGTAAGACATTTTATTTTCCGCACTTTACGTTTCTGCAAATATTTAACTGCTTAAATGTATGCTAATTAGGGTTTGCATGGAAAGATATAAAATCAATCTTAGAATAACCCTAATCTAAAGATACAATATTTGAGTTGAATCACTTTGCACACTTACACCCTTAGGGTATCCTCTCTTGTTGCCTTCGGATAAAAATAGTCATGTCTCTTGAACGTACGGGTACCATTAGCAAAAGTCCCTTAATTCAAAATCATCATAAAGATCATAGTCCATCGATGACCCTCAAAGTTGCCTACGAATATATGATCTTGTCCCTCAGTTGTTGCCTACGAATAAATGATGACTGTCCCTATGAATTTGCTAAGGTATCCTTACATGTTGCCTTCAATGACCATTCGATGACCCTACGTATGTCCCTTCACATCCAGAGGATAGGGCTACCTACTAACTAATGGTATAGATAGCATTATCCTAAATGAGGAGGAAAATAACAAGAATGACTTTTCGAGTGGGTAGTTACTCTTAATTGCTTGCTAAAAAAAATACTTTTCACACCTCACATTTTCAAACAAATATTTTCAAACACTTTTTATACATTCTTGAGGACTGATTCAAGAATCATTACAAAGTCAAAGTCAAAATATTTTCAAACAAATCACATACACAAAGCAATTTTTCAAAAGTGAGCTAAGAAATTAAAAGACCGTAGATAAATACGGATGGAAAGGGTGCTAACACATTCCCTTTTCCTAATTACCCCCCGAACTCAGAATCGGTAAAAGGTCTTTCCTGTTCTTGTCACGTTTTCTATATTGGATAAAAGAAAAGTCGGTGCCAACTCTTGCTAATCGCAACATTTGCGATAAGACGAAAAACAACCAAGTCAGTTCTCCCACCGTGTTACATAAGACTATGGAGTTTAGACTCTAATACGTGGTCAAAGATACCAAGTTCTAAAGATCTGAAGACAAATTTTTTGGTGAACAATCCAGATGCTGAAGGCTTATGTTTCTAAAGACAAAGGGTTCTGAAGACCAAGTGCTAAAGACTTTGAAGACGAAGTTCTGAAGACTTGAAGTTCTAATGACCCAAGTCTATGTAAGAATTCTTAAGAAGTCTAGGATAGTGTGTCTTATAGGTTAATTATAAGTTAGATATAGTTGGTGTGTATAGTTGTTAGTCACATACAGTTTGTGCATGCAAGTGTAATAATATGTTTGATTATTGGATTAAGATCTCGTTGGAGAGAGGCGAAATCACCTAGAAGGGTGGACTAGAGTAGCTTGAGGTTATCAAGTGAACTAGTATAAAAATCTTGCGTTCGTATCTTTTTTCCAATTCTCTCCACCTTATTATCAAAAGTGAAGTAAAATTCAAAGGGGATTGTTTTCAATAAAAAGTTTTCAAAGGTAAAAACCCAATTCAACTCCCTCTTTATTGTGTTTTTCACACCTTCATCTCTCTCTCTCTCTCATAAAGTCACAGTCTCCTTCTTTTTTTTGACAAACAAAATCATACAATTAAAACAGCAAAAAAAAGATCAAAGGTAATTGATGAAGAAGAACAAAGCGGCGGAGGTGATGAAACCATGCCATTGGCCGATGAAGATTCACGGCGGAACCATCGTGAAAAATTCCATAACCAATAAAAAATTATGTCACCATGTCTGATTTCCTTTTCTCTTTCCAAATTCAAAATCAATTTTCACAAAAAGTTAGACGATATTAGTAGATCTACAAAAGGATTTTCGAAAACCTAAGTCTAAACAAACATATATCAACACAAAAGCAAAAAATTAAAGAGGCATTTAGATTTGACGGCGGAAAAACAACCTTCTGATGTATAAAGGTCGAAGAACGACAATTATTCAGGTGATGTGAGGCAACGATGGTCCTTATACGATGCGGTTTTGCTTAGGCGATGATTGTCTTTTGTGTGTGTTTGTAATTGGTTTTGAATATTCTCTGTTTGTCCTCTTTTGAACAGTGTCAAAATGAATTTTTTATACTATTATAAATCTTAGGGTTTGTATGCTGAGTTTGGTTTGAGATTATGAGAAATTAAAAATGCAACTTTATCTTGAAAAACCCAATTTGAAAATGCTCTTTCTTTAGTCCACAATTAAATTTTTGTTTGCAAATATGTGTTGGGCACTTGAATATGTGAGATGAATATGTCTTTTTGTTTAATTCGTGTCAAAACTGAAATTCCATCTTTGCTCTTTACTCATGTAAACTGTGGGCTTTTGGCTTGTGTGATACTTTTGTTGGAATTCTTGTATGCTAATGTGCTAACATCAATATTTCACATTTCTTTTCATGTGATGATGATGTGTTGGGTACCAGCGTAGCAAGATAAATATCACGCAACTTAAAGTAAGAGATTAAGTAGAAATTGACACACAATATTTACGTGGAAACCCTCAACAAATAAGGGTAAAACCACAGGCACCGGTAGAAAAGATTTTCACTAAGTGGAAAAAATTACAACACTTCTCTCTAAATACAAGGAGGGAACAAATTACTCTCTCTCTCTTATAATATCCACTAAAAGAACCTTACAAGAGAATGCAATATTTTCTTTTCTCTCTTATTTTTCTTCTTAGTTATTATGTTGTAATGCTATTTTTGTTGTATGTTAGAAATGAGAAATGCACCTCTATTTATAGGTGATTATCTTTACAAAACCATGGAAGATTCACAAAACCATGGGTGTTCATATGCATTCTTTGACAAAAATGATATCTTTGAACCACATGATTACTTTGACCAACATGATTTCTTGAACCATATGATTTCCTTGACCATATGATTTCTTGGACTCACATGATTTCTTTGACTCACATGATTTCTTTCTCACATGATTTCTTTGATCAACAAATTGTGACTTTATTCAATCACAATCCTTGACCATAATCGTTGAACACTTGACCATAATATTTTACAATCTCCCACTTAATGTCAAATTTGTGATCTTGAAATTTTTTCTCTATTTTGCCAACTTCATGCTGATTATGCTTCTATAGACCATAGGAAGACCTACACCATGAAAACTTATCAGAGTTGACCGGTTTTGTCATTGCATTTGTTGGATAATTATTGGTGTGAATTTTCTGCATATTCACACTTCCTTCTTCTACTACCTCTCTGACAAAATGATTTTGAACTCCTTTGTTTTTTGTCCAAGAATGAAAAGATGGATTCCTTGCAATGTGCAAGGCACTCTAACTGTCACAATACACAGTAATCTTTTGTTGCTCGTGCCCGAGTTCTTCAAATAACCTTTGAATCCAAATTGCTTCCTTACATGCTTGGGTAGAGACCATGTATTCAGATTCTGTAGTAGAAAAAGCTACAACAGTCTTCAATTTGGATAACCAGCTTACCGCTCCTCCTGCAAGTGTGAACACATAGCCAGTAGTAGATTTTCTTTTATCAAGATCGCCTGCAAAATCTGAATCATCATAGCCTCTGATAGTGAATTCTGATCCCCCAAAACATAATGATGCATCTGAGGTTCCTTTAATGTATCTAAGGATTCTTTTAACAACATTCCAATGTTCCTTACCTAGATCTGCCATAAATCGGCTGATAGTTCTAATTGCTTGCTTAATATTTGGTCCATTACATATCATAGCATACATAAGGCTTCCCACCACTAATGCATATGGTGCTCGAGACATTTCCATCCTCTCCGCTTTGTTGCTAGGATTCATACTTGAGGATAATTTATAATTGATAAGAAGTGGGTAGATATTGGCTTACAGTCTTGCATGTTGAAGCGACGCAAGACTTTCTGAAGATAATTCTTCTAAGAAAGCCAAATCCTTCTATGTTTTCTGTCTCGGTGAATTTGCATCCTTAAAATCTTGTTTGCTGGTCCCAGGTCCTTCATATAAAACTCCTTACCCAATTGTGCCTTCAATTCTTGGACTCGATCTTTGTTGGTTCCTACCACCAACATGTCATCCACATACAACAACAAAATGATAAAATCATTATTATCATCAAACCTTTTGTAATACGTACAATGGTCTAAACTTAATCTGTTGTATCCAAGGCTCACGATGAAGGAATCAAATCTCTTGTACCAACACCTTGGCACCTACTTTAAACCGCACAGAGATTTGGTCAACCTACAAACCAAGTTTTCTTTTCCTTGTTCTTCAAAGCCTTCGGGTTGGACCATATATATTTTCTCTTCAAGTTCTCCATGAAGAAATGCAGTTTTTACATCAAGCTTCTCAAGATGTAGATCAAATGCAGCACACATTGCCTAGACCGCTCTGATTGTGGTGAGTCTTACCATTGGAGAAAATATTTCATTGAAATCAATACCTTCTTTTTGAGCATATCCTTTGACCACCAATATTGCATGATATTGTTCCACCTGATCATTGCCATCTCGCTTAATTTTGGACACCCATTTATTGCCAATGGCTTTTCGACCTTTAGGAAGTTCAATAAGTTCCCATGTGTTATTTCTATGTAACGCTTCAATTTCCTCTTGCATTGTTGCCATCCATAGAGAGGCATCTAAACCATTTAATGCCTCGTGAAAGGTTGATGGTTCTCCATCTTCTGATAAAAGACAATATGCATCATGACTCTCTATCACATATTCTGAATGCCAGAATAGTTTCCTTATCTAACGTGTTGTTCTTCTGGGATCTTCATTATTCACCTCATTTGGTTCTTGTTCTTCGGGTTGTGGCTCTACTTTATAAGAATCATTTTCTCCTGAGTTTTCCTCCATCTCCACTGTAGTAGTCTCATTTATAGTGTTGTCATCTTTGTTCTCCTTTTGTAGTTCATTTTCTACAAATATTACATCTCTGCTAATAATAATC
Organism: Vicia sativa; assembly: GCA_021764765.1. Taxonomy (NCBI): domain Eukaryota; kingdom Viridiplantae; phylum Streptophyta; class Magnoliopsida; order Fabales; family Fabaceae; genus Vicia; species Vicia sativa. Next base: position 238,130,843 of record CM038792.1, read on the forward strand.
TTGGGGCAGCGGGATCCGACAGACGATACCCTTTCACATTGTCAGCATAATCCAAGAATATGCATTTCCTGGATTTTGGATCCAACTTTTTTCTTTCTTGGGAGTTGTGCATCACATACGAAGTACATCCAAATAGATGCAAATAAGAATAATCACCTGGTTTTCCCTTCCACATCTTCATTGGTGTCTTTAAATCAATTGCAGTTGATGGCGATTGGTTTATCACGTAACAGGAAGTTTTGACAGCTTCTGCCCAAAAAGACTTTGTCGATCCTGTTGTTTTCAGCATATGGAGAGTTCTATTCATCCGTTTTGCTGCTCCATTCTACTAAGGTGTATGAGCAACAGTAAACTGTCGTTTAATACCTTCTTGCTTGCAGAATGTTAGGAAATTACCATATGTATATTCTCCTCCATTATCTGTCCTTAAGCACTTAATTATTTTCCCAGTTTCAAGTTCCACCTAACTTTGAACTCCTTGAATACTGAATACACATCTAACTTCTTCTTGATTGGGTATACCCATAGTCTCTTGGAGTAATCATCAATGAATGATACAAAATATTTTGCTCCTCCAATGGACATTTCCGGTGACTCCCACACATCATAATGAATCAAGTATATTATGTATTTGCTTCTAGTAGTTGATTTAGAAAACTTTAGTCTATGTTTCTTGCTTATCACACAGTGCTCGCAGAAAGGTAAATTTACCGACTTGAGCCTGGGTATGACATTACATTCTGCAAGAACTTTTAAGCCTCATTCTAACATATGGCCTAATCTGCGATGCCATATCATCGTTGTTTCCTCCTTGCTTCCATCTACAACTAACGCATCTTCCATTTTCAACGTATCTCCCAAAATCATGTATAAATTTGTAGCAAGCTTCTCTATTTTCATCACTACCAGTGAACCATTCACCACTTTCAAGATTCCACCTTGAACATGGGTCTTACATCCGAGGTCATCTAGTTTCCCAATAGACAACAAATTCTACGTCAATCCTTTCACATGTCGTACCCCTTGAAGCGTGCAGACAATACCATCATAAATTTTTATTTTAACAGTACCAACTCCACCAATTTCCAAAGCATAGTCATTCCCCATTAATACATGTCCTTCCAAGATAGGTTCATAAGTGCAAAACCAGTCTCGTCCTGAATTTATGTTCCCATGTTGCCCTTCAATCTATTATCCAGCCATCAGTGAGTTAATTTTCTCCTTTGGTACTTATTGTTGTTTCACTGTAAAGGATTTCTCCATTATCAATGGTACTAGAAATACATCCTTGAGATGTACTTGCTTTAGAAGACTTCTCACTATTTTTCTTGTTGAACCAACATTCTTTCTTCAAGTGTCCTCTCTTGCCACAATTGTAGCATTTGAGGTTTATCCTTCTTCGAGATTTTGATCTACCATGGTTTTGAGTCTCATTGGGACCATGTTCCATTGATCTAGCTCTCATCATTGTCAAAGCTTCTATTTGTTTTGAGCTTTCACGCCAATCTTCCTTATTTTTACGCCTGGATTCTTCTTCAAGAGCAGCTCCAACAACATCATTAAAGGATAGACGGTCAACAATACAATTGTTTTTAATATTGATGATGAGTTGATCATACGAATCTGGTAAACTCTGAAGAAGAAGTTCCGCTCGTTCATTTTCCACTATTATGAAATCTGATGTAGATAGTTGAGCAAGTAATGTGTTCAAATTGTTGATGTGATCCGACACCGAAGTGGATTCACTCATTTGAAGAGTGTAGAGTCTCCTTTTTAAGAAAATTATGTTGTGAAGTGACTTAACCTCATAGAGTTTAATTAGAGTATCCCAAATCTCCTTTGTAGATTTATTTTCTACAATACTGGACAAAACTGAATCTGCCATTGCTAAGTGCAAATTGGCAACAACGTTGTCATCCATTTTTTTTCCACCTTTCACCAGTTATATTTGTAGGTCTACTTTCAATTGCTGGTAAGAAATTATGCTTCCTCAGGATCGCCTTCATCTTCAATTTCCACAGGGAAAAATTACTCCCACTGAATTTCTCAATCTCAAACTTTGCTGCCATTTTTTTACTGAACAAGTTTATACAATTTCACTGTGAATAGAACAGTATATGTGAATAGTATTGTATTTTTTTACCGCTCACTAGAATAAACCTAGTATACTTTAACAATCACTACAAAAGTATACAACCACCCGTGTGAATAATAATCATATGTCACGGCGGAAATAGGGACCAACACCAACAACTCTGATACCACTGTTGGGTACCAGAGTAGCAAGATAAATATCACGCAACTTAAAATAAGATATTAAGTAGAAATTGACACACAATATTTATATGGAAACCCTCAACAAATAAGGGAAAAACCACGGGCACCGGTAGAAAATATTTTCACTAAGTAGAAAAAATTACAACACTTCTCTCTAAATACAAGGAGAGAACAAATTACACTCTTTCTTATAATAGGAGAACACTCACTAAAAGTACCTTTCAAGAGAATACAATATTTTCTTTTCTCTATTGTTTTTCTTCTTAGTTACTATGTTGTAATGCTATTTTTGTGGTATGCTACAAATGAGAAATGCACCTTTATTTACAGGTGATTATCTTTACAAAACCATAGAAGATTCACAAAACCATGGGTGCTCACATGCATTCTTTGACACAATGATATTTGAACCACATGATTACTTTGACCCACATTATTTCTTCAACCATATTAGTTCCTTGACCATTTGATTTCTGGGACTCACATTATTTCTTTGACTCACATGATTTCTTTGTCACATGATTTCTTTGATCAACAAATTATGACTTTATTCAATCACAATCCTTGACAATAATCTTTGAACACTTGATCATAATATTTGACATGATGTTGGTGGACATGGAATCAAGGGATATTTAAAGAAGTATGGAGAAGTTGTGGCTAATCGTGAATCTAGAAGAACTTACACAAAGGATATTCAAAGCCCTTGATGCAAATTAGATCCTTAGGAGCAAATTTGATCAAGAAATTTTTGATTGCTCAAGTGTAAGATTGATGTTGTAACTCAAATGTAGGCATTATGACTTACAATATTTGAAGATGTAGCTTGACAATAAGCATGTGAGCTTGACATATTCTTGTACCCTTTGTAATATTTGCAACTTGAATAAAAGTTTGAACTTTGTAAAACTTGAATTAAGCTTGAATTTGAATCAAAATTAATGCCTTGTAGTTTCTTTTCTAAACTCAAATGTATGGTAAATAATATTAACTTTTATTCAAGTAATTAAATAAAAGAATTTACCTTCATATTGAATTTGAATTTGAAACTTGTTTCAATTATACTCTGTAATTAAAGGACTTAAGGTGAATGAATTATTCCTTGAAAAATGATGAATGTCTTTCCTATGGTAACTTAATTTCAAAAATAATTTACATGAATGAACTTGAGCTTGTATATTGATTTCTAAGTAATCCACTTGCATTATCTTCCAACCTTAACTTGAATCAAATTCTTGAAACAAAATAAATATTTAAGAACTTGATGCCATTTGATTGAACACTCTTGAATCAATGATCCATAAGAAAATGAGTCTAATAGCTTAATCAACAAGAAACATCTTGACTTGATAAAACTCAAAGCAAACCTTAACCACTTGGCAAGTATCATCTCAAGAACAAAATCTTGATTCAATCCTCCAAACCCTAATCTGAACCATCACCTGAACTTTTTGATTCAAAGCCCTTTCTTGCAAAAGAAACAAAACAAACAAGACATATTTTTATTAATGTTAAGGGAAAATATAAAGCATATAAACACAAATGTAAAGATACATAAAGAGTTGCTTGATAATCTTCAAGAACAAACCCAAAGATAGTAGGGTGAGGAGGTACTAAGAACATATGCAAATATGCAAAATGATATGGGATTTTAGGGGTAAAAATTAGGGTATGACAACTACCTCTATTTAAGATTATTCTATCCAGAGATATGAAGGTTGAAATATTTATTTCGACGTGATTGAAGATACTTAAATACAAAAAACCCAATTTTTAGCTCTAAGACACCACAAAATGATATGATATGAATTTATAGGATAAGATACTCTACAAGGAAATTTGAAACAAGATATTTATGGTAGATTTAATGAGATGGCGTGAAAAGACATGCTGGTGAACACAAGATATTATGGAGATCCACCAAGATGACAACGAGTATCCAATAATACTTGGAAAGTGAGGGTAAAACCTTAGAAAGATGAGTAGTGACATCCAAGAATACATTGGATTTAAACTACAACAAGGACAAAGGTACGCCAAAAGATGTCCAAGAATAGCATTGAAAATCAACAAGAAATATCTGGAAAAAAACAGCATCATCCAAGAATAGAACTGAATAAGGAAAAAGAAGTTATTGAAAAAGTAATAGTGATTTGAGAACCATCCACACCCTAGCCCAAAGCAAAACTCAATTGAAACCATTGTGAAACCCTAGCTTGATGAAACTACACAATAACAAAAGGGAAACAAAGCATTTTTTTGGATTCTAGTTATATGCTAGTAAAACATAAAGCATAAAAGATAAAGCAACAAGAAAAACACAAGGATCCATGGTGATCTCTCAAGAACAAACCCAAAGATAGGAGGGTTAAGAAATACAAAGAAGAGATAAAAATGCAAAATGATATGGGATTTTAGGGTTAAAAATTAGTAAATGACAGTTGCCTCTATTTAAGTTTCTTCTATCCAGAGATATGAGGGTTGAAACCTTTGTCTCCACATGATTGAAGACACTTAAATACATAAAACCTGATTGTTAGCCTTAGGATGCCACAAAAATGATATGATATAAATGTATAAGATAAGATACTCTATTATGAAACTTGAAACAAGATTTATGGTAGATTGGATGAGGCGACGTGGAAAAACGCGTTTGGGAACACAAGATATTATGGAGATCCGTCAAGATGACATAAAGTTTTAAGGTACACCAAGGATTTTCAAGAATAACATTGGAAGGAAATGCGATAACTTTGGAAAACACAAATCAAATATGTCAAAGAATGGAATTAGACAACAACAAAAAATAACAAAGAAAAAAGAACAACGCCATCCAAGAATAAAATTGAATTAGGCAAAGCAACTATGAAAAAAGTAACAGCAACATCCAAAAATGGCATTGGACGACAAGGGTAAACATCATATATATCCAAGAATTTCATTGGATAGAAAGGAATCAGGGCATCCAAGAATAAAATTGAATGAGGTGAGAAACACTCTGAAAAATACACCAGAATCATCCATTATTGGCTTTGGATGAAAAACAAAAGATCATGACATCCAATATTGGCTTTGTATGGAAACAAAAGATCATAACATCCAATATTAGCTTTAGATGAAAGCAAAAGATTATGACATCAAATATTGGCTTGGATGGCGACAAAATATCATGACATTCAATATTGGCTTTAGATGAAAACAAAAGATCATGACATCCAATATTGGATTTGGATGGGAAAAAAATATCATGACATCCAATATTGGATTTGGATGAAAGTGAGAAATAGGACATTCAAGATTAAAATTGGATGGAAAAGGGAAGCAACACATCCATGATTATCATTAGAAGGAAAAGAGAAACAACGCATCCAAGATTAGCATTAGACGGAAAGAGAAATAACGCATCTAAGATTAACATTAGATGAAAATGGAAACAATACATCCAAGATTAACATTGGAAATAAAAAAGAAATAACATATCCAAGATTATCATTGGATGGAAATAGAAATAACACATTCAAGATTAACATTGGACGGAAAAGAGAAACATGATATCTAAGATTTTCATTCGACGTAAAGAGAAACAACACATCAAAGATTATAATTGGAGGAGGAAAAAATAACACATCCAAGATTAACATTGGACGGAAAAGAGAAAGAATACATCCAAGATTAGCATTGAAACCAAGATTAGCATTGGATGAAGAAGAGAAACAGACAGACATACATCTACTTTGGTAGGTGCTAAGAAAGTTGAACTTTGACCACAAGGTAAGATGTTGATAACAACTAGACATGGGAAAATGAAAATGAGCACGAAACACTCTTTGTGCTATACAGATATTGAATTTTACTATGCATGATACATGAATGATCTATGCATGTAAAACTGATATTTACGACAAATGAGCCTGACTCTTTTGTGGAGGTAAGATTGGAACTTCATTTCCTCAACATGGGAGACATCGTCAACTCTGCTTTGAAAGAAGATGTTTTTAAAAATACTTATGTAACACTTATGAACTGTATCAAGCTGACGGTCCTTTGAGAAAGGACATGAAGAGTTACTTGGGGATTCTCTTGGAGTAGACTGCCTCATATTAGCTGCCCCATATTAGCTGACTGATGTAGGTTAACTAATCATTGCATCAACTTGACCGATTCTTGAAATGACTACTTTATTGTGTGCTTGGTACGCTTGCCCCAGCATAGTCGCTAGAAATTGTCGCGTTATCTCAGCAAAAAGCAAAAGTTACCAATGAGCTTTATTATTTCCAAACGAATGATAAAGATCGAATAAAATTCACAAAAGCATGTAAAGCAAAATATAGAGCACAAAAATGAGAGAGTACGATGATTGATTATTCAAAGAGAAAGTATTAACACTTTAAACATCCATGATATTCTATGGAAACCTCTTAAAAATTCGTGTTAAAAACTAAAACCGATTGTTTGATAAAAAATGTAGAGATGAGAAGAAAAAAAAAAACTTCGAGTGTTTTGAGCATATGTACTTTCAATATACTTAATTTAAATGCTAGAAGCATAACTATCTTTAAATGTTATTTAAATATTATTTAATTTAAGTTCAGGTTTGAATAATGATGTTTCAATGGTATTTGTGGAAATGGAACAGTAGCTTAAAACTTAAACCAATATCATAATCTAGAGGGACCAATCAATAGACAAGAACCATTTAAAGGTTGTAATAAAAACAAATTCCAACCCACCAACAATAAAAAGTTGTACCTTCTTATTTTTATGGTTATATTTAACAACCCCACATAAAACACATTTATTGTTTCCATGCTTTAATCTCCACTTTGTTCTCTAAAGAACAAATAATTGGCGCTATGTATATCTTTTATTGGTAGCTAAGTACTCCATTCATAACTATAAGATAAGGACAATTCACAAATAACTTTTTATATTTTTTATTATCATCTAAAATTTAGTGTAAATTAAAAGCTTCAACTTAATAACCAACACAATCACCGTGCGCCTACTCATCAAAGTTCTTAACTAGGGTGAGAATAGACTAAATCAAATTTTAGAAGGTCTGAGTTGATTTACAATAAGATATAAGTTAAATCACATAAAATTTTTGTTCTCTTTTTGTTTTATTTATTTATTATTATCTAAAACTTAGTGTAATTTGAAGCTTTCAACTAATGGCTCATGCATTTACTCATCAAAGATCATAACTAATTATCTACTACTACAAATAATAATAATAATAATAATAATAATAATAATAATAATAATAATAATAATAATAATAATAATAATAATAATAATGAAAGAATAAAATAATTAATAATAATAATAATAATAATAATAATAATGAAAAAATAAAATAATTAGTAATAATGAAAAAATAAAATAAAAATAATAATAATAACATTGAAAATTCTACATTATAATTTCAAATTTTAAATTACATGTTACTATGAAAGCCTAAAATCGTCAAAATTGCACATTTTACATTGTTAATTTCGACCAAATAATTTATATTTTAAAATTTGATAAAATTAACTTCAAACTTAAATCTTAGAATCCGTTTTGTTTGATGGATGAAAAAATTGTTTAATAAACAACAATAAGTTTAAAAAATGTCAAATTCAAGAATTTCAATGATTTATTTTTTGTGTTCGAGTAGTGTGATGTAGTTAAGTTCTACATTGTTTTTTTATTCTGTAAAATGTTAAATTTTGTATTAGTCAAAAAATACATGTCTGTTTCTCCTGTAAAGATAGAGGGACATAAAGGCCTTAGTAGGTATCTTGCGTTGTACGTGGTTAGTGTTTGTCCACGACGGTGAGAAGTCATGTACAATGATCTTAAGTGTCATGCTCACATGAGGTAAGAGGCTCTGTAAATGAATGATGTGTTTAAGTATAAGCTTATGAGGGGTGTGATATGTAACGCTCTAAAATGCTTTCAGGATTACTGATTAACTCCAAAAACCAATACATGTCTTTTCAGCATGCTTTATCTTCACTCACACGTTTTCCTGAAGACTTCCCAGAAGGTCACCCGTCCAAATACTACTTCAAGTCAAGCCTCTTTAACTGTGGAGTTCTTATCTACTATACTACCGAAAAAAGATGTGTGAGATATTGGATCGAACACTATTGGGTCGAAGGGTAGCTTCTGGTTCGACAGAGTTTAGCATGTCGTCGAAGATTATTTACATGCTGGTGTCAAAGACCTACATACTGTAGTCGAAATGTGTTCTAGTATGTGGGTGTTGAAATTCTAGGGTTATTAGTATTTCGAATTGGGCATGTTTGTTATGTCCAATTGTTTAAGTTAGCTTGTACCAAAGTTAGATTGTAATGGGTATTTGTGATAAAATTTCATTAGTTTAGTATGTTAGATTTATTATAACTAGCATACTAGTCTCTCATCATTGCATACTGCAAAGTCTAATTTAGGGTGAGAAGGTTATTTGTTATTCTTGTATACTTGTAATCTTGTTTTAAGAGAAATGAAAGAATACCAGTTAATAACCAATTCCTTGTGTTCATCATGTTCCTCGTATATTCTACCCTTGTTTGTTTCTTGATCACTAAGCAACAAGTTTATACTTTGTTTCCAAGGCACCCGATTCACAACAAATTGGTGCAGTGAGCGTGGAGAAGATGCCTTCAACAAAGTATGAGATTGAAAAGTTTATCGGAGTGATCGATTTCGGTATGTGGCGCTTGAAGATGAAAGCCCTACTGGTTCAACAGGGTTGTTTGGAAGCGTTGAAGGGAGAATCATCCATGAACGAAGCGTTAACAACAGCTGAGAAGGAGACGATGATTGAGAATGCCTACAGTGCAATTTTGTTGAGCATTGGTGATAAGGTTCTTCGACGAGTATCAAAGGAGACAACGACGACAGGGTTATGGGTGAAACTTGAAAGTTTGTACATGACTAAATCATTTGTGAATCAACTATACCTGAAGCAAGCTTTGTATTCATTCTAGATGAATGAAGACAAAGTGTTGGCTGAGCAGTTGGATATGTTCAACAAGCTGGTTCTTGATCTTGAAAATATTAATGTGAAGATCGATGATGAAGATCAAGCGTTATTGTTGTTATGCGTGTTTCCCAGATCACATGCTCACTTCAAAGAAACCCTCTTGTATGGAAGAGAGTCCTTGGCCATTGAAGAAGTTCATTCAATCTTGTATTCGAAGGACTTGAATGAAAGAAGCATAAAACTTTGACGTTTGGTGAAGGTTTGACCGCTAAAGGAAATTTCTTGCGAAAGGATAGTAAGTTCGACAAGAAGAAAGGTAAAAGTCAGTAGAAATTTTACAGTGGCGAAGCATCTGGTATTCAATGCTATCATTGTAAGAAGGAGGGTCACACAAGAAAGATGTTCCCTAGACGCCTGAAAGATCATGAAGGTAAGGATAATGGTAACGCAACTGTTGTTCAAGATGATTTCAAATCATATGATGTTCTTGTGGTTTCAAGCAACAACCCGTTGAAGGAATGGATTATGGATTCTGGGTGCACTTGGCACATGACTCCAAATAAAGACTTGTTCAAGAAATTATGTGATCAATATGGTGGATTTGTATTCTTGCTTGGATCGTGATATTGAAGCTCCATGATGAGTCAATAAGGTTATTGACTGAAGTCATGTATGTATCTGATTTGAAGATAAATTTGATTTCTCTTGGTGAATTTGACAAGAAAGGATATGTTTTCCAAGGAGAGATAAGTATTCTAAGAGTCATGAAGGGGTCAAGGAAGTCTTGAGAGGAGTGAAGAAATAAGGCTTATATACCCTTAAGGTTGAAGTTGTAAGTGGTTCGACAAATGTTGTATCCACGAAACCCTTGTCAAAGATGAAATTTGGTGAATTGGGAAATAAAATTTGTTTGGTGGAGATAAAGTTGAAAAGCTGAAGTTTTGTGAACCCTGTGTACTTGGAAAATCTTCCAGAGTGAAGTTCAACAAAGGCAAACAAAGAACACATGGATCCCTTGATTACATCCATGTCGATCTTTGGGGCCTACAAAGTGTCCATCAGATTCAGGAGCAAGGTATTTTTTTATTCATAGTAGATGACTATTCTAGAAAGTTATGGATATTCATCCAGAAGACTAAGGATGAAACTTTTGAGACTTTCAAAGGTTGGAAGACTCTGGTCGAAGATCAAACTGGCAGAAAGGTCAAGAGGTTGAGAACAAACAATGACCTTGAAATTTGCAATGAGGCATTCAATAGCTTTTGTGTTGTCTCTGGTATTGCAAGGCACAAAACTACTGCAGGCACTCCGTAACAAAATGGTTTGGCTAAAGGGTTTAATCCAACCATCTTGGAAAAAGTTAGATGCATATTGACTAGTGTTGGTTTAAAGAATGTGATTTGGGTTGAGGCTGTTTCAAAAACAATATATTTGATAAAGTGTTCCTTATTAGATATGAAGACACACCATCAAATCAAATCTCAGAGTATTTGGATGCATAGCCTCTACTCACATTAGGCAAGATAAGATCGAACATAGAGCTCTTAAATGCATGTTAATGGGATACTGATCCACTGTCGCGCGCGGATCAAAACGAGTGTTTTATAAAATAGTACTTTAGCATCAATGACTCGAGTCGTATCACAAGGACTCTTGTATGAATTTACCAACTGAAATTGATTTGGGGGTTTGAGTTTCAATTGAAAATAACAAAAGTAAAATCACGAGTTTGATAACAATTATAATTAACATATTAATCTACTGCGCCTGGTTTCCCACTTATCATCGATCCAAGTAATTCCCAATACCCAAAGCGGAATCTATTTCCTTTTCAATTATAATAAAAATCATACAAGCGACAACTGATATTACACGATAGATATTCCTAATTTATGAATTAAGCAAACAGATGAGATAAAGCAATCGTGAATATAGCAAACATGATAAACTGGCACAAATTAAGCAAACGCGATAAAAGTATAGGAACATGCAATCATCAAAATAAATCAATCTAACCTTGGATAATATTGAATTAAGCAAACAACATATCAAATATCAGAATTGAAAAGAAATAGATTAATTGGAAAATATAAGAACCTCAAAGTGTCGGCGGAAACCGATTACAGCAGATTAACCGTAAGAGAATTAGTTCTCCATTATAATTGTTCAAAAGAAAAAGTATTTCTCTCGTGAATAGAATGTTATAGTTACTGTAGAGGCTGCTAGATAATAGAGGAAAACAAAACAATTTGGTTTACAACCCAACTAGGTCAAATACATAACCAGACCCAAAACAAATAACCCAAAACAAATTATAAATCTAATGCTGCAAGTTCAATGAATTATTCAGGTCTTCTACAGTCCGAATCGGCTTCGGACTCCCAAATTAAAGTCGTAGCTCTTTCTCTTATCTTTCCAACACATATTAGAACGCGTCGATACGATACTCGTAGCTCCAGTTATGAAGTTTTCCGTGAAAGCTGCTAAAGCTGAAAATTAAATACGAAAATCAAATTAAACCAAAAATAAACTAAATTGGAAAACATTATAAAATATAAAAACAAGTAAAGAAAAACATAGAAATGCTTAAATACAAACATGGAAGAATGTGCATTAAAATTCATTGATCAAATTCCCCTACACTTGAACTTTTGCACACTGAGCAAAATAAAATCAAAAGAAACACAACAACGTCATCAGTTATTCATTCCAGGATACAAGCACTTCTTCGGTTAAGATTGCATCGATAGGTATTAATCTTTCACACTAATGATATCATAGAAACAAAAATCCATAATTTTGCAGACATAAGCCTCCTACATATACAAATCAATATGAATCATGTTATTATATCAAAGCCTAACTTACTCATCCCCTTCTCTTTCATTCTGGCGCAATCACATTATGCCCGTTATCTCCACACACTCATATTAAGGAGACCGGTTAGTGACTCTGATCCTTTTTGCATGGGGTTCTGGTACCTTAGTGGTATAACCATTTTCTTACCCAATTGAAGTTGCGGGGCATCAGACAGTAATCCGTCCTACCAAGTTCAGCACCAGAAACCTCTGAACTAACTAACAATGGGACTTGAAATCATTTTTTTGTAGGTTTTACAACCGTTGGATTAAGTGACAGGGTGAGAGTCACAAAACTTAGAAGGTGCATTCCTTTTTTTTCAAATAAAACTTGGATCACTCACTTATTTTCACCGGCTTCCTTACGTAGAGCATGTATGAGATGGTGCCGACTGCAAAGATAAACTACTCAAGGGAAGAATTAGAATTCAAGCCTATGTCATAATAAGTATTCAAATTAACTTCCATATGCAAGAGACTTACGGTGTTAATACGATACCGATCTTGTGAACTTTTCTCAAGTCTCACACCTAACCTTAAAATAATCTATAGCCTAAAATTTTCAAGAAAATGCAAAGTGTTTCTAAATTATTATTTTTACTTAAAGAAAAGAAACAAACCAAAATAAAAAACAAATAAACCAAAACAAAAACAAACAAAAAAATGATTCTCTAGGGAAACCAGACGCAGTAGATTAATATGTTAATTATAATTATTATCAAACTCGTGATTTTACTTTGGTTATTTTCAATTGAAACTCAAACCCCCAAATCAATTTCAGTTGGTTAATTCAGAAAAGAATCCTTGTGATACGACTCGACTCATTGTCTCTAAACTACAATTTTATAAAACACTCGTTTTGATACGCGCGCGACAGCGGATCAAATTAGCCCGTTGCTGGGGATTCTTGTCGAATTAGCCAATAGTTTAGTTTTAGGTATAATGTTATTGTTTTTTTTTGTTTTTTTGTTGTGTTTGTTGATTTTCAGGGTTGCAATACCGATTGAAATATAGTGGTTTGTATTCCAGCCAGTCAGGTAAGTTTATGAGCTACTGTTTCAAATTGATCTGAACTTTTTCCAATACTTCAGAAAAATCGACGAACAATACTCCCTTTAGAAGTTCAGCCATCAAAACCGCAAATTCCTCTTTTTTCTATTTTATTTGATTTAATTTCTATTTTCATATTTTCAAAAAAATCCAAAAAAATTTGTAGGTTCGTAATTTTATTTTATTTGATTTTTAGAGATTTTATTTTAATCGCTTTTCTAATTTTTCATTTGATTTTTTTTCAACAGGGACATTGTTGGCAGTTACATAATTTCTACATTATAGTGCTTTCTGATTTTATTTGATTTTTTGCTGACGTAATTTTGATTTTGATTTGATTATTGATTTGATTCTTATTAGTGATAGTGATTTTATTTGATTTAAAATTTGATAATCGTATCATGACTGATCACAATAGAATCTTAAGAGAACTTGCTACAATTGGTTCACTCTTTGTTGATTTCCCTTCTTTGTCTGATTTTGATGACACCTATACTTGTGATGTTTGTACCGATACTCACTTATGTTCAGTTTGTACTGAAATTGAAGTTGCTTTACATGGTGATTTTTCTTTTGAGATTTCTTCTAACAAAGTTGATGTTGCAGATGTAAATAAAGCTCTTGTTGCCAAAATTTTACCATCCATTGAGCAACCATCTGCTTTAGAGATAAATTCATTCCCTTTGTTTTTAGAATTTAATGAAAATTTGTTTGTAATAGTTTCATCTAAAGTTGAATCTGAACAAGAACAAAATTTGTTACAGGTATTACAAGAACATAAGAAGGAAATTGGATGGACCTTGGATGACATTTATGATATTAATTTGTCCATGTGTATGCATAGGATCTCATTTGAAGATGTATCAAAAGCAGTGAGGAAGCCCCCATAACCTTTTGATCTTTGATGTTGTGAAAGATGAGATCACTTTCACGTGCTCATTCAAAACTTTTTATTTTAGAAGAAAATTCTTTGATCTTGGAATAAAAAGTGAAGACATTGATCAAAATTTCAAAGTCAATGGACAATTTATTAAGTTATTCCATGAGAGCCCCACATTGGAACATGAAGCTATAGAAGAGCTCTCATTGGTAAAGTTTACTTATGTGATCACATATCCGCCATGATTGCTCAGGTGTGTTCTTTCCTATCCGACACTTTGAGGTTCTTATATTTTCCAATTAATCTATTTCTTTTCAATTTTGATCTTTGATATTTTGTTTTCTTAATTCAATATTATCCAAGGTTAGATTGATTTATTTCAATGATTGCATGTTCCTACACTTTTATCGCATTTGCTTAATTCGCGTCAGTTTATCGTGTTTGCTTAATTCACGATTGCTTTATCTCATCCGTTTGCTTAATTCGGAAATTAGGGATGTCTATCATGTAATATCAATTGTCTCTTGTATGATTGTTATTATAATCGAAAAGGAAATAGATTCCGCTTAGGAATTGGGAATTATTTGGATTGATGATAAGTGGAAAACCAGACGCAGTAGATTAATATGTTAATTATAATTGTTATCGAACTCGTGATTTTACTTTTGTTATTTTCAATTGAAACTCAAACCTCCAAATCAATTTCAGTTGGTTAATTCAGACAAGAATCCCTGTGATACGACTCGAGTCATTGTCGCTAAGCTACAGTTTTACAAAACACTCATTTTTATCCGTGCAATTTGATCTGTTGTCGCATATTGATGCTGAATTGCGTATCCTAGATGAAGTGAAATAAGTAGAAGATGTTGAGGAAGTTGAGGAAACTGTCGATGACTACCTATTGACAAGAGATAGGATACGGAGAGTCATCAAACCACCTAAAAGATTTGGGTATGCAGATCTTATAGCTTATGCCTTAATCTCTACAAGTGAGGTTTTAGACGAAGAACCAAGAGACCATAAGGAAGTTATGAGGAGTAGAAATAACACTAAATGGATGAAGGCGATAGATGATGAGATGAAATCTATTCATGATAACAACACATGGGAATTGATCAAGAAACCTGCTGGATTTGGGTTAGTCTGTTATAAATGGATTTTCAAATTTAAGGAAGGAATCAAAGGAGTGGCGTGGAAAAGATACAAGGAAATATTGGTTGCAAGGGGTTTCACTCAGAAAAAAGGTGTAGACTTCAATGACGTCTTTTCTCCAGTTGTGAAGCATAGGTCCATTCGAATATTGCTTGCCATGGTAGCAAAATTCGATCTTGAACTAGAACAATCCTGATGAGGCAACCTGAAGGGTGTGTCGAAAAGGGAAAGGAGGATTATATGTGCAAGTTGAATAGATCTTTATATGGACTGTAACAATCTCCTCGATAGTGGAATAGAAGATTTGACAAGTTCATGGTACACATAGGTTTCATTAGAAGTCAATTCGACCACTATGTTTACTTCAAATTTCGACCTAGTAATTCATTTGTTATTTTGTTGCTTTATGTTGATGATATTCTCATAGCAAGCAACAATGTCGAAGATGTAATGAGGTTGAAGGATGAACTCAATAAGGAGTTTGAAATGAAGGATCTGGGAGAAGCTTCCAGGATTCTTGAGATTGACATTCAAAGAGATAAAAAGCATTCGAAATTATGCTTATCTCAAAAGGCATATCTACGGAAGATTCTCGAAAAGTTTGGTATGTCGAATTCGAAACCTGTTGTGACTCCAAAAAACCCTCAATTCAAGCTGAGTATTGATCAATGTCCCAGTACTGCAGTCGAAAGGGCTTATATGAATAACATTCCATATGATAATGTAGTAGGATCTTTGATGTATGTTATGGTTTGTACTAGACCCGATATATCATATGTAGTAAGTCTTGTAAGCAGGTACATGGCGAATATTGGAAAACCTCACTGGCAAGCATTGAAGTGGATTCTAAGATACATAAATGGGTTTCTGAATAGAGTCTTGATTTATGGTGGAGCCTTGGGTGAAGATAGTAAAGAAATCATCGAAGGATATGTCGACTCTGATTATGCAGGTTGTATGGATTCCAGAAAATCTATTTCTGGATATGTTTTCACTATGTTTGGTACAACAATTAGTTGAAAAGCAACACTTCATAAGGTTGTTTCATTATCAACCACTGAAGCGAAATATATTGTTTTAACTGAAGTTGTGAAAGAAACATTGTGGCTTGAAGGTTTTGCTAAGGAGCTGGAAATTCAAGGTGAAGTTATCACTGTTAAATGTAATAGTCAAACTGCAATACACCAGTCAGAGAATTCAAGCTATCATGAGTGAACCAAGCACATTGATGTGAGGCTGCATTTCTTCAGAGGGGTAATCAAGCGTGGAGAAGCCCAAGTGCTGAAGGTTTCGATAGATCATAATGTTGCTGATATGATCACCAAGACATTGCCTAGTTGCAAGTTTTTCCATTGTATGCAGTTGATAAAGCTGCATGAAGAAAGCTAGTTCGTTCTTTGATAATAGAGTTTGTTCCAAGGTGGAGATTTGTGAGATATTGGATCGAACTCTATTGGGTCGAAGGGTAGCTTCTGGTTCGATAGAGTTTAGCATGTCGTCGAAGATTTTTCACATGCTGGTGTCGAAGACCTACATACTGTAGTCGAAATGTGTTCTAGTATGCGGGTGTCGAAATGTTAGGGTTGTTAGTATTTCGAATTGGGCCTGTTTGTTATGTTCAATTGTTTAAGTTAGCTTGTACCCTAAGTTAGCTTGTAATGGGTACTTTTGATAAAATCCCATTAGTTTAGTATGTTAGGTTTATTATAAATAGCATACTAGTCTCTCATCATTGCATACTGCAAATCCTAATTTAGGGTGAGAGGGTTATTTGTTATTCTTGTATACTTGTAATCTTGTTTTAAGAGAAAGGAAATAATAGCAGTTAATAACCAATTTCTTATGTTCATCGTGTTCTTCATATATTCTACCCTTGTTTGTTTCTTGATCATTAAACAACAAGTTTATACTTTATTTCCAAGACATCAGATTCACAATAAGATGCATATTATTGGAATATGTAGTATCATTCAACCCTTCTAAATCTTCCTTTTAACCACAAAGTTCCTTCTCTATAATATCACCAAACTCTTGAAACATTAGATATAGATCTTTAACTCTATTTTTTTCGGGAAATTATGTAATGGAGAAGCTACAAACCTTTGAGTCCCCTTCATCCCCTGAAAAATCCCCTTTGCCGCATTCCAACTGTTTCTCTTTGTGAATTTCTTAACCCACCCCTTACTCTTCTAGCGCACCACATGAAATTCCAATATTTCTCCTAGAAACCGGAAAAATACTTTTGGTTCGCACCCTATGTCATACAAATCAGATTGACCAGGATTGGGTGTAAACCAGAAGTGCACTCTCGGTTTTAAACTATGTGTAATTTTCAAATAAAACGTGTATTTCTGACTGAATTGAGAATAATTTCTCCATATTTTATTATTTGGTTTGGACCCGAAAATATATTTCTCATCTTTACCCAAATATTCTAAAATATGGTGTGTATCAGAAGTATATTTCTAATTTTAGAAAATATTTTAAAAAATACATATGATTTAATTCCAGCTCTTAGGAAAGATTAAAAAATTCACTTCTCCTTTCACGTGACCTCCGTCTAGTCTTGATCACGCTCATGTCTTCTCCTAGAGACCATAACGCATATGATTGAAAATACAAGGTTTATAAGTATGTGGTAACTAGAAAAATGTTAAGAGTCTTTCTCACTATCTTGCTTTTCGTTTAATTTATACCATCTTTCAATTGATATGAATTAGTTTTGCTTCTACTCAAAAGAGAGATAATAGAATCCACTTTGTATCTAGCCTAGATTCCAACTTCTTTTCTCTTTGGTCCAAAAAGAAGAAACCATGCAACTTTTGAAAAAAATAATATTGATTTCACATGAAAAAAATTACTAAATATAATACCAACAAGTATAAGTAGATAAAATAAATAATTCTATACAAATCTTAAATCTATTAAAATACCACCAAAGTTTTTTCTCTTTTGAATAAAGTAGAAACTTTCCACGTGTTAATAGATACTCACGAATACGCATACAATTATATAAAAATATAAAATACAAACAAAAGAATATAAACTAGAATATTAAAGCCAATTGAAGTCTCTTTTATCCCATTGAAGCAATAATTCTATGTTTGCCTATTGGATAAACAAAAGCAAAGTGTTTTTATTGTCTTTTACAAAATGGTTCCACTCGTGCAACTTCCACTACTTAATTTCTATATGTATTTCTTATATAATAAATGGTTAAATAAATTTTTAATCTTTTATTTTTTTTATGAATTTTGACAACGATATAAATTGATTTTGACAACATTTTTAAAAATAAAAACGACAATATTTATAAGGATTAAAAATTTATTTAAGATACAATAAATAGACAAACCAATCTACTACTGCCTCTAAATAACTTCACACTATATAACGGTACCTTATCACTGTTAAACTTTGCTATTTTATGTCTTTACATTTATTCCCATAAATATACTTGCACACAATTGCTTAATTCAATACATTGTATGCTTATATCATTGAATATATATATATATATATATATATATATATATATATATATATATATATATATATATATATATATATATATATATATATATATATATATATATATATATATATATATATATATATTAGTGCTATCAATTATTCAATATTTTTTATTAATTAAAGTTTTATAATTTTTTAAATTTTATTTTATTTAAACAATAATTTTACATAACAGATATTGTTGTTAAACTAGAAGTGGAATTATTAAAAAATTATTATTATTTACATAATTAATGGAAACTTAAGTTTCCTTCAATATATTTTTCACTTAAAAGAAATGTGATATATTACATATGTTGCTACAAGTGGGATTAATTAAAAAATATATTAAAAAATTAAGGATTATATATATTTTCGGTCCCTATAAATATCTCAATTTTAATTTTTAGTTTTTATAAAAAAAAAATAATTTTAGTTTCTATAAAATCACTTTTGCACACAGTTTTGATCCCTGTAAATAAATTAAAACTTCATAAAAAAATAATTTTATAAAGATTAAATTTTTGTTATATAGATTAAAATTTATTTTTTATTATTTTATAGGAATTAAAAGATATTTAACTCAAATATTAATATATGTATCAAACTTATATCAGTGTCAACTGAAATACGATTGGTGTTGAAAAAAATCATATTGATGTGACTACATAAGTGTCTTTTTATGTCAATAATGATTAACATCCATAACTTATATGATACATGTCAAAAGCTAGTTAGCTTATACAAAGAGAGTATTTATAAAAGGTATATTAACTTCAAGAAATAAAAAAGGTTAAAAATATCAAGGATGGCTTAATGCAAAAGTTATGGTTGAAACTTGTAAGTGAAGAATTTGAAGCTTTGTATATTTACGCTGGTTACATTCAAGTATTAACTTCCATATTACAATTTTCACTAACTTTTTATTAGATAATTTTTTCCGCTACTGTTTTGTTTTTTCACTTTTTCTTTTTGTTAAATTGTTCCGTTTCCTTGTGTCTTCTTTTAATATAAAGTTGTTAAAAAAATAACATATTTTTGTTTGTATTTCAACAACCAAAATATGCTAGATTCAAACACGTAAAATGAATGTCTACGAGCATGTCATATTTTTTTTATTAATAAGTAAAAAGGATAATTTCTCTACCCATCATAAAAAGTTGAATAATGTCTCTTTAACCAATCATAATGTAAAATATCTTGGAAACAACAAACAATTATACTATTTTATAGATAAATAAATATATTAAAATTAAATGGCATCATTTGACTGAAGTTTGTCTTAATTAATAACAAAGTACGTATCACTATCATTTTACACCATGGTTGAAAACAACATTGTTCATGTTGTAATTTATAAGCATTAATTATAAAGTGTATGTTCCAAAATGACAATAAAGTGAAACTGAGTAAATGCTAATAAATGCTTAAGAAATAGTTTCACATAGAAAGGTTTACTAAATTTTTTTATAAAGAGTTAAGAATATTAACTCAATAAAAGGACAAAGAGGATAAATTGTCACATAGAAAAATATGGTGGTCTCAAGTATTATGTCATTTGTCTCATTCATACAATTCCTTGCACGTGTGGTTAGTGGCGACACTGGCTTTGGGACCGGGTCTGAGGGCGTGGACGTAGAGGCGCTAGTGGTGGCTTATAGGAGACACTTATGCACGATACATCGAAGCAATCAGGCTATCTGCGGCTCTAGGGGCCGATGGTTGACCTATTAGTGTTATTCTTATTTTGGTCGTTGCTTGTGTTTTGAGTTTCGAATTTGAAAAATGGCAACACTTCATGCAGTATTGCTAAATGAAAAACATGCAATTTTTGGAATATGTTGCAGTAGGGTAAACATTTAACTTTTGGTCATATTTTACCAAGGGTCACCATCTTGTGAAATAATACTAAAGTGACCTCTAAATAAGTATTTTGGTTTTAGAAGTTCAGTAATAACAAACACATTTCCTCTAGAATAAATTCCATGCACTCTTCGCTGCATTCGAGTTTTCATCTATCTTGTGCAAACTCGAGAAGGCTGAAATATATTAGGTATTCCTGCATCAAAACTCTAAGACAATCGAGAGTGATTAAAATACTATAAGGAAAAAATTTTGTACACTGTTCCAGTCGGGATTCCTTCAACTTTGAAGTGTTACATAACAATTCTCACCCAACCAAATACACCAACAAATGTAACTAAAAGAAATAAAACGAAAAGGTCTAATGAACTTGCATAACTTTAACTTGAGATTCGAAAGCATGAGATTGACCGAGCCATTTAACTACTCTAGATCCACAACAAACTCCACCACTAAATCATCGCCCAACAACTTAAAAATCTCCCCCCAAATCATTCCGGATTCGCTACAACAAAAGAAAATATGACAAATAAACTCCTCCTCTAACTCACATAACAGTTAAATAATATTACCCAACAAATAAGAGCATGTCGTACTTTCTTTTGGAAAATAAAGATAAACAAAATTATTTTGTTTGGTTCTAAATATAAGTGAAACCTACTAAAATCTACTAAAATCTTTTAAGTTTATTGGATACTCTCAAGAACAATTCTTGGAGAGAGGATTATGTCTTAACTTATGGTGTTATTATCTCTCCCTTAACTTTTAATTTCCTCACTCCAGTACTTGATTTTTTGTGAGACGCTACTTAATACAAACATTTCTATGATTTTGATCCAAAAAGGTTTTCAAACTTATTTTTTTTAAACACACAATTCACACTCTCTTGTATCTGAAGTCGTCTATCCAACAATTGACATTAACTTCCTAACTCCTCTTTAAGGACTAATCTTCTTAATAGGAAGATGACTTCTAGCACACATTTAAGGGGATCTTGTCTAAACACACCACCCCATCTTAATGATATGGAGTTTGAACAATGGAAATATAGGTTTAGAACTTTTATTCAAATTATCAAATAGAAATTATGGAAAAAATTAATCAAAGGCCCGTTTATTCCTACTCATTAAGTAGATGATGAAGTAATAGATGAACCCGAGTCCTTTTGGGCGAAAGAATTAAATTTGAAACAGATTCAAAAAAATATTTTTATAGTAATGTCTCTATAGATGACACTACTTTTTTTATGTTCATCATTGTAAAACCACCAAAGAAATATGGGATACTCTTCAAATGATATATGGAGTTTCTCCAAATATCGAGTAGGAGAAGATGAACACACAAGGTGAAAATGATGAAGATCTTACTCCTAAATGGTTTACAAAATTTAGTAATATTGGAATTTGTATTGGAACGTTTGTCAATAACCAATATATGAGAGTAAGAATTCAAAACATGACCCAATCCTTAAATCAAAAGACATGAGCCTTCATAAATTTTAGGAAACGTCAAAGCAGAAGGAAATTATAGAAAAATTGAATGAGAAAATTCAATTATTTAAAGATGAAGATACAAGCTTTAAAACTAAAATTCATTAACTTCATCAAACACCTATCATACAACTTTGATGGTCCTTTGAAATAACATACTTAATAGTTGAACGATCATCAAAAGAGTAACCACTAAGGAAAGGAACCTCATGTGTAAGAAATTGTGAAGAAGAAGTATCTTTAAGTGGAATCTTTGAAAGAAGAAAAGGAGAAAAACATCAACATTGGGGAGAACCATAAAAGAATTTTTTTCCAACAACGAAGATGAAGTTTTCTTAAAGGCATCCTACTACCACTACATAATATACCTTTGATATCACTACATTACTAGGACCATTTTGTTGATAGTAATATCTCATTTTTAATGCGCTTGATTTTTTTGTTCTATAAAAAGAATTTCCATCACTATTTTATAATAACAACCGTGTTCTTAGATTAAAGGTTACAAGCTTCGAATCCTAGCATCAACATTTTCCATTTTTTCAATTAAAAAAACGAATGTCCCTTAAAATGTAATTTTAAATAAAAATTGAAAAACTTTTAACTGTAGTTGTTTTTATTAACCATAGTAACATGTTCCATATTTCACTACGATTGCTATTTCCAACTTTTGTGAAATTGTTTTCTACAAAATTAAAACATAACAAGTTCTTTATTTCATTCATAACATGTTATGGTGCCCTAGCGAACTAGACGAAAACGATAGCAAATATTCACCATCTTCATTCATTTCTTGGAACAAAAATCATTTCTTGGTCTCTTCCTCTTCTTCAAAGTATGCTATGTTACCTTTCTGTGTTGATTATCCAGTATTCATTTCTTGGTCTCTCTCGCGTTGTGGTTTGGATTTTTGTTTTGTTGCTATTGGATTACTTTGTGTTTTGGTTTTATTCAGATTTTGTGATTTATTTTGTTGTTATAAGGCTATGTGATGTTGTCATGTGTTCTATTATCGCGTTGTGATGTTTTTATTGTTATAAGGCTATATTTTTGCAATTAATACAAGGACAATAAAATAGACCATTTATTGTCCTTGTGTTAATTGCAAAAATATCAAAAAAAATTCAAAGGTAGAAATATTATATAACCTATGTTGTAATGGAATATGTTAAAATTATATAACATGGATATGTCATGGAGAAGTGAATAAAAATTGAAATACGATGTTAGAAATGGATGAAGTTGATAAAGATATGGATGATCGACTAGAAGATATAATCTGGGATATTTGAGAATCGTCATTTATGAAAGCCCATATTTATGATATTTTATGTAGTGATAAAGACACACCTTTATATAAGGGGTGCACAAGTTTTATACGATTGCATGTGTTGTTAAGATTGTTTAATCTAAAGGAAAAAGTGGGTGATTGGATAAAAGCTTCACAAAATTTCTTGATTTGTTGAAACAAATTCTACCAGAAGATAACAACTTACTGGATTGTTGTTCCCTAATGATTGCATATTATACATGAAATATTATGAAATTTTGGATCAATGTCTAAAATATGGTGAGTCACGCTACAATTTGAAGGATAACAATGGTGATGACAATGACAATGTTAGTAAGAAGCGTCATCCTCCTAAATTTTTATGATACTTGCCAATAATTTTGAGTTTCTAAAGAATTTATACTAATGCGAATGACACAAAGAATATTAGATGACATGCATGTGAAAGAAAATGTGACAGAAACATTCGCCATGTAGCTGATTCTTTGCAATGGAAGAAAATTGATTAGTTATTTAATTTCAATATTTTGGCTTTAAACCAACAAACCTTAGGCTTGGTCTTGCCACAAATGAAATGAATCCCTTTGGTAACCTGAGTACTAAGCATTATTTGTGGCATGTTATTCTCACGATTTACAATTTATATCCTTGGTTGTACATGAAACACAAGTATATGCTATTAAGTATAACGATTTTTGGACCAAAATAATACGGAAATTAAATAAATGTTTATCTAAGTTCATTAATTCAATATTTGAGACTTTTGTGGGAGGAAGGAGTTGACGTTGATGATGCATACTATGGTGAAAATTTTAAGATGTGTACAATTATAATTTGCAATCAACAACTTTTCTACGTATGATAATTTGGTTGGATACAGTGTCAAAGGACATAAAGTGTGTCTTATATGTGAATCTAATACATGTTTTCACCAACTTGAGTTTGTAAAAATGACTGTTTATCTTAGGCATTTGAAATTTATAAAACCCAATCATGCTTATCGTAGATTACATAAGGCTTTTAATGGAGAGCAGAGTTTGAAATCACTCATAAACCATTAAGTGGAAATGAAGTTTATCAACGAAAAAACACCTTACTGATGTCTTTGGAAATAATAAAAAAAAGGTCTGATTGAGAGAAATATTTGGAAAAGAGATCAATGTAATTTGATCTTTGCTCTAGCCTCGATGTAAGACATTGTCTTGATGTGATACATGTGGAGAAAAATATGTGTAATAGTTTGCTAGGAACACTTCTAAACATTCCAGACAATAATAAATATATTAAGAATTCTCGTTTAGATACGGGGAAGATTGGTATACGACAACGGTTGGCTCCATAAGATAGAGGAAAACGAACTTATTTGCCTCTGACATGTCACTCTCAATCTAAAAAGGAAAAGAAAAGTTTTTGTGAGTGCATGGTACCAAAGTTCTTCAAGGTTACTCATCAAACATCATGAAACTTGTATCAATATAAAACCCAAGTTAATTGGCTTAAAATATCATGATTATCATGTCTTGATGCAAGAACTTCCACTCGTGGCTATATATGTCATCCTTTCAAAAAATGTAAGAGTAATTATAATCAAATTGTGCTCATTCTTTCATTCTATATGTAATAAAGTTCTTGATTTTAAAAAATTAGATGAAATAGAAGATGAGGCTGCAATAATCTTGTTTCAATTAGGCATGTATTTTCCTCCTTCATTTTTGTCATTATGGTTCACTTACTTATTCATCTAGTCAGAGAAATTAAATTTTATGGTCCAGTTTATTTAAGATGGATGTATCCTATAGAGCGATGCATGAAGATCTTTAAATAATATATGGAGAATCATTGCCAACCAGAAGCTTCGATCGTTGTAAGGTACATCTCAAAAGTAGCTGTTGAGTTTTATTCAAAATATTTGTCAAAAATTGAGTCTATGGAAATTCTTAAGTCTCGTCATGCTGATAAATATGAATCTAGAGGTACTCAAGGTTTAAATGTTAAGTCAATGACTTGAGATGTAGTTCTTGAAGCATATTTTTATATATTGAATAATCTTAACGAAGTTGAACCTTATATAACTACTCATAAAACAATTATAAAGAAAAAATATCCTTGAATAAATGTCAAGTGATTGTGAATAGAAAATAATAAGAAATTTATAAGTTGGTTTAATAAGAGAATTTCTAATGGTGATAATGCATCTCAGATAGTTAAATATTTGTCACACATACCAAAATATAATGTGATAACTTGAACTGCATATGACATTTCTAATTTTTCCATTTATACAAAGCAAAAGCGGCATATCTTGTTGTCCTCTTGTCTTCTATTTTTGTATGACCCTCTTATTTTTTGGTGAAACGAATATGAGAAAAGAAAAAAAAAATAGTATCTATTTGCAGTGTGAGATCCATTTAGAAGATAAGTTAATTATTTACAAAAAATATATATATATATATATGATCGAGTACATGCAAAATAGCGGAGTTATTGTTGAGGTTGAATTCTTGTTTTTTTTCTAATTCGAAAGATAAGAATCCTATATTAGCATCTAGCGCATTTTATAGTATTATTTATAAAATTTTGAAGATTGATTATGTTATTTTAAAAATGGTTTTACTTAAACACAAATGGACTCCTAATAATATGGTCTACATTCTAGTTATGATTCACCCTGATTGATCTTGCCAAGATAACTTATACAACCACATTATTTTTCATGATTACTCAAACAAAATAAATTTTTTATATGATAGACTCTTAGGACTTATAGAAGACATGGTCAACTGTTCTTCGTTAAAAATACATTGATCATAAAAACAAAATGAGTGTACTATTTTTCTAACAAGATAAAGTCACTGTCTTATTATGATATGATCTTTGTAATGATACTACAGTACAATTTTCAACTGTAATTATTTGGAAGTCAACTACAGCTAAAGCACTCAATCGCTATGACATATAAAAATGATTGTGAATAACCGAACCTTTTTGGACCAAAACTGCGGTTCAACAAATTAAGAAACTATCACATATTTTCTCATGATTGAAACAAAATATAATGTTCTTTTTAAAATTTATAGTTTAGAATTTATACGTTTTAAAAAATGTATTGGTAACTATAAATCATTTAATTTGAGTTCAGGTTTGAATCAAGTACTATGTTTCAATGGTGTAAATGGAACAGTAGCTTAAAATTGTAACCACTATCATAATTTAGAGGGACCAATCAATAGACAAGAAGCATTTAAAAGTTGTAATAAAAACAAATTCCAACTCACCAACAATAAAAGTTGTACCTTCGTATGTCTATGGTTAATGTTTAACAACCCCACATAAAACACATTTATCGTTTTCATGCTTTAATCTCCACTTTGTTTTGGAAAGAAGAAATAATTGGCGTTATCTGTATCTTTTATTGGTAGCCAAGAAATTCATAACCTTATAAGATAGGGACAAATCACAAATAATATTTTTCCTTCCTCTATTTGTACTTTTTTTATTATTATTATCTAAAACTTATTGTAAATTAAAGCTTTCAACTAATACTAATCACTTGCATCTATTAATCAAATATCATAATTAACAGTGAATATAGATTAGATCATACCAAATTTTAAAAAGTTTGACTCATATGTTAGTAAAAATATAAAAAAAATGGGCGATGCAGTCTAAATTTTTTTAAAATAATAATTTAATTTTATCGAATTCATAATTATGATCGATTGACAGTATAAAATTTTTATATTATAAATGATATAGAACACTCATATCGATAAAATTACTTGAATTATCTTTATAATGGATGAAAAATAGGAAAAAAGTGTTTTATTTAATGCCTCCGTTTCTTCTTTTCTACAATGCAGAATTGATGACCTACGTATAAATTAATCAGAATTATTTGAATTTTAAGAAAACA
This sequence comes from Vicia sativa, assembly GCA_021764765.1. Classification (NCBI taxonomy): domain Eukaryota; kingdom Viridiplantae; phylum Streptophyta; class Magnoliopsida; order Fabales; family Fabaceae; genus Vicia; species Vicia sativa. Next base: position 238,158,103 of record CM038792.1, read on the forward strand.
AAACGACTTAGCTGACAATTATTTGTTTAGTCAGAAGAATCCTCCAAATATTTGAGTCTTGTATTGATAATCATTTTTAATATTTTGAAAAATAGAAAAAAGAGGGTAGGCTCATTCGATAATAAATATGGGAAAATTTCCTTTAAGAAATTGAGTGTGAGAGCCAAATGAATTGAAAAATTCATGTTTATAAATACATTTTCTTTAAATTATAAAAAAATATTTGAATTTGATCTATATTCTACATAAACTTCTTTTATTTGGTAGAACCAAACATATGACCTTAAAACATATTTAGCAAAGTGTTTTACATTAACATTTTTAAATAATCTATTTGACCTACTTTCAATTCAAATATCTTTTATATATTGTTCAAAATATTTATTTTAATAAATATGCATATATATATATATATATATATATATATATATATATATATATATATATATATATATATATATATATATATATATATATATATATATATATATATATATATATATGTATAAATTGTCTTATCAAACTTTATATGCTTTTCTAATATCATATAAATTGTATTAAACAAAATATATGATCCGACTTAAATAAATTATGTTATAGAATTAAAATCAAGTTGATCTATTTCATCCCTAATTATAAGTATCTACTAGTGATAATAGTAACATTAAAAATTTACTTTGTAATTCTAAAATTTAAAATGTTAGAAAAACACATTTTTAGAACTCAAGTCTTCAACACTAAACTACACACCCACATTAAAATTACTTATTTTAAATTGTTAAATTTCAATCAAATCACTTACCCTTCAAAATTAATTAAACTAACATCAAACTTAAATCTTAGAATACGTTTTGTTTGATACATACAAAAACAACCATAAATGTAAATTTTTAAACCGTAAGATTATTCTACTAAGATATTAGTGATAATGGATAAAAACTTCTTTTTTAATTCTCCCAATCGAAGTTGCACAAATTTAATGTATTTTTGCTATATTCAACCTTAATAGATAAATCAAACTTCTGTAATATCAACTCAAGAAAAAGGAAAAATATATACAAATATAAGATATTTATAAAATATAAACAGAACTTTACATAATACAGAAACCACAGTGTAACTTTAAAATTCTATCCTATTAAAAAAAACCATAAGCACCAACAACACCTCTCCATCTTGAAAATCCATAATTCAAGAGGGGGCAAAATAAAAAACCACAACATCATAGTAAACAAAATCACATGCTATCATATTCATGTGACCTTTTACTTGACCAAAGTAGTAAAATGTAAGAGGTGCTTATATATACTCATCACAAAATAAAAATAAAAAAGTTGTTGGAATAAAACTAATTCCAAACTTTGTTTTGTTTGTTTCTTTTATAACGATTATAAGTTAAGTTAAATCTAAACCGTTGAATTAAATCTGAATATCAGATCAATTCAACTTTAAGATTTAACTGAACCAATCGATAAATGTTGTATCTATCCCCGAGAGTTGTTGTAAGGTGATTGAATTGCAGCCATTTTCTGTTGCAAATTGAGATTTCTATAAAACCTTTTAATAAACTCTTCAGCTGCAACATCAACATGGCTATGATCATCTCCTTCTTCTTCCTTCAAAGGAAACGGCGAATCCGTGATTCTGATTTTTTTTCCTATAGGACTTTTCCCGAATCCAGGAAATGTTATTAACGGAGAAGGAGAAGAAAAAGAAGAAGGATCAACATCATTGAGAATCTCTAACACCTTTTGAACGGTAGATAAATCGTTTTGATGGTAGTGGTGGTGATGGCGGTGGTTTTTAATTTTGTTGTTAAATTTAACGACGGTAGGGCTGTTGCTGCAACTGAATTCGTAGTCGTGAGGAGAGACGAACGAGGCGGCCGTGGAATGGTGGCGGAGAGTGAGAGTGTTGGCAATGGCTTTAACCGCCGCGAGTTTGCCGCGTTTTAGCAAGAGATTTAATTCTGCTACCATTTTGCTTTTGGCTATTCCTTTTGTTAGCATGAACAAAACTATGCGGAGTGTTTTCCATACCTTTTTTGCTACCAATGGTTGGTTTTTTTGAATGTCCATTTGTTGTTGTAACGGTTTTGATGAGTTTGTTATGGAAAGAGAAAGAGGATGTGATTTGGATTGAGATATGTTTTGATATGGTTTGTGAAATGAGAAGGTGGAGTTTGGGGTATATAAAGGGATTTTAGTGTAATTATCCATTAAGAAAAAGTAGATTAATAATTAAGCGTTTTGGAAAAGTAATTACACTAACTTAAAAGTTTCACTTTTTCAATGGGTGTGTAGGAGTTATTTGACTCCCCATTAGGAAGGAGTATAATAATGGAAAAAAAGAGAGAGGTAATTGATTTGAGAAATTGTATTTTAATATATTTAGAAGAAAATAAACAAATTACGTGGATTTAAAAAACAAAAGTTGATGGGACGCATATGAATTTGACTAATAAAATAAAGTGAGTTGAGAGTTTTATGTTAAAAAAAATTGTGGTTACCTCGCAAAAAAGAAAAAATTGTGGTTAATGTTGATTTCTTAATCCTCTTGTACTCATAGATAGTACTCCAATGGACGGACCTGATCCCCTGGAAACAGGTGAGTCATGCATTCACTATTTGTAACTTATTGATTAAATTTCAAAGGCTAAGATTCTATGATAAATAAATAAACAATAAGAAAAGTTAGATGGAAGTACTATTTCCCCGAAGTCCCATTTTTTTTATAAATCAGTTCAAAAAATTCAGATTTTTTTTACAATATAATGTTACATCGCCCTGAAATTTTGGCAGTGTCTATGATTCATAGGAGCAAATTCTTGTTAAAAGATTTGATTAGATTTAATAATTAATATAATTCAAATTGTGTAACCCGAATTCAATTATAGTTATATATAAATAGTCATATAATGTATCATTATTTGTACAATTTAATAATATAAATTTTTATTTTATTTATTATTTCTCTCATAACTAAAAGTGTTTTATGCACTAACAAATTGCGAGTAAAGTATATAAATTGCACAAAACGCTCTATGGCCTCAAGCAAACACCTATGGCATAGAACAAGAAGATTGTAGCACAAGATATAACAATCATCTTCTTATATGTCGATAACTAGTAGTTGGAAATAGTTTAGAGAACTTATTGAAGTTCAAAGAGCTGATGATGAATGAGTTTGAAATGTCGGATCTGAGAAAAATGTCTTATTTCCTAGGCATAAAATATCAAATGTCGAAGTAAGGTATCACTACGCCAAAAAAGACCTACAAAAATGCTTTTTTGGCCTTTAAAAGTACTTAAAAGCGCTGCCGTAGGTGGCGCTGCTATAAGTTTTAGCAGCGTTTTTTGTTTAGGCAAAAGCATTGTCTTATGTATACCTAAGCCAACGCTTTTTCCTGAAAAGCACTTTCTTAAGTAGGCTTTTTGCAACGCTTTTTTCTGAAAAAGCGCTTTCTTAGGCCTACTTTAGAATGCCTTTTATGCTTTCTGTAGCCATCTTTAGAAAGCGCTTTTCCAGAAAAAGCGCTGCCTTAGGCTTACCTTTGAAAGCACTTTTAAAATAAAAGCGCTGCCTAAGGTATACATATAAGGCAACGCTTTTGAAAGCGCTGCCTTATGTATACCTTAGGCCGCATTTTTTCTTACAAAACGCTTTCAAAGGTAGACCTAAGACAACGCTTTTCCTGAAAAAACGCTTTCTTTGGGGTTTTTTAATAAACCTATAATTTATATAATTCATAAACCTGCATTTTTTGCAGCATTATTTCATAAACCCGTAATTTACAAATGTAATCCCATAAACCTGTAATTTACAATCGTAATTCCATTAGTTCAACAAAGAAGAGATTATATACAAAAAAGACATTATAATACCATTATAATCCTAAATACATATACACCATTGTAATTCAATTTACGTATTTCTAACACAACCAAAATCAACCTTACAAAGTCATCCTGAACAATAACAAAATCAACCCTAACAATAACTAAATCAGCCATAATGTATGAACAAAACACAGTCATAATGTATTCAAGGTCCTGGTCCTGCAAGGTATGAACATAATAACACGGTTAATAATGTATTCACACAATAATGTATTCATAACACTTTTCACACAATAATGTATTCATACCTTAGATGATTCTTTGCTCAATAAAATATTGACACAATTCCTCTTTGATTTCTTCCAACTGAAGTTTCGTGTAATATGCACACCTGTGTTCATCGAAGTACTACATAACAAAATATAATATGCATGATTTAGTTAAAAGTAATAAATTATATGAAATATCCGATAAATAATAAAACAAATCCTAAGTTATAAATCCATACCGTGACTAGAATCTCTATTTGATTCATTTGTAGGATTTCTTTGATAAACCTCAAAACAAAGTATCCACAATCTATACCGTTTTGCTGTTGAGCACACTACATAGAAAAACAAATAAGCATGTATAGTTGTCTTGTTTTATCAAGTAGCATCACTGTTATAAGCAAAATTGTGAAAATTAATGTATTTGCACTTTGATCCATGTAACGTTGTTGGATTTAGACCGTTCTACTCGAGCTTCTCTTTCACTTCGGAATACTTGTATTGATCTAACAAAATAAAAACATATATTTAGAAAAATCTCACAAAAATAATTAAATATATAAATATACACAAATATTTAGAACAATCTCACTTACGTATCAATCACACTATGCCAAAAAGACCTACGAAAGCGCTTTTTTGGGCTTTAAAAGCGCTTTCGGAGGTGACACTGCTATAGGTTTTAGCAGTGTTTTTTGTTTAGAAAAAAGCGCTTTCGTAGGCCTACCTATGAAAGCGTTTTTCACCAAAAAGCGCTTTCATAGGTAGGCCTAAGACAACGCTTTTTTCTGGAAAAGCGCTTTCATAGGTGCCTACAGAATGCATTAAAGACATTCTAAAGTAGGCCTAAGAAAGCGCCTTTCCAGAAAAACGCGTTGAAACGCGTTGCCTTAGGCCACTATGAAAGCGCTTTTCCAAAAAAAGCGCAGCCATAGGACTACCTATGGAAGCGCTTTTAAAAGCGCTTTCATAGGTATACCTTAGGCATCACTTTTACTCAAAAAGCGCTCTCATAGGTGGCCTAAGGCAGCGCTTTTAGGCTAAAAGCGCTTTCATAGGTTTTCTACTGAAAAATAAATAATTTAAATAATTTTTAAACCTGCATTTTTTGCAGCATTATTTCATAAACCTGTAATTCATAAACCGGTAATCAACAATCTTATATACAAATACCATTATATACCATTATATACCATTCATATCCAAAATATATATACAACATTGTAATTCAATTAACATATTTTTAACATAACCAAATCAACCCTAACAAATCAGCAATATAACACTAAGTAAATCAGTCCTAATGTACATATATATTTAAGGTCCTGATCCTACAAGATATGAACATAATAACACGGTCAATATTGTATACACAAAACAATGTATTCATAACCATTTTCACACAATAATGTATTCATACCTTATAAGATTCTTTGCTCAATAAAATATTTACATAACTCCTCTTTGAGTTCTTCCAATTGAAGTTTCGTGCACTATGCACATTTGTATTCATCAAAATACTACATAACAAAACAAAAAATATGCATGATTTAGGTAAAAGTAATAAATTATGTTAGTGTTTTTAAGTTGGCATTATGTTTGGTAAAACTAGGCTTTAGCAATGTCATGATAGATGTCATGATATTCAGAGATTGAAGATAAATCCTACCTGCTAAGGATGGTAAATGGACACTCGAGCTGGAAGCTAAAGTTGGAAAGCAGTCGATGTCATAAGATGTTATGACATTCGATTCTGTTATCACTGCTTGTTCTGAGATTTTCGGAAGTTTGTTGAGTGCTAAATATTGTTTTTCTGTTATTAGAAAGCATGCTCACGTGGCTGCTAGGTTAATCTTAATTAAACCTAAATTGGTTGTTGAAAAGACCATGTTTTTAGGATTAAATTAAGTGAACCCTAGCTATCTTTATGGAAGCCCAAAGAAGTTTCGTGGATCGCTTCTATAAAAGGAATTCAACCCTTACAACCGTGTTGCGCCTTTGAATATATTGAAGAGATAGCGACTTGTGTTTGTGTCTTGTTAGGATTTATAACAGTTGGTATTGTGTAATTCTAGTTTCTCTTGTGAGCCAAGCAACTATCAATTGATAAGTGCATTGGACTAGGATTTGCTGTAAGGGTAGTTTATCACTCAAAGCTTTAAAGCACGAGTGTTTGTCTCTTGATTGAAGCTTTGAAGCAAGATCAAGATATTTTATTGAAGTGTGTCTTCACAATTCAATTAGTCAATAAGTTGATATCACCGTGATTGAGGGGAGTGAGTGGGTACTCGGATCTAAGTAGGACTTAAGTTGAAGTTGCATTGGGTAGGTTTTAAGTGAAGGAGATAAACGGTGGTTTATTCCGAATTAATTCTACTAATAGTGAATTTCCCGGCTTGGTAGCCCCGGATGTAGGTTTGTTGAACCGGCCGGGTAAACAACTTATTGTGTTCTTTCTTGCTGTATTTCTTGTGTGAAGTGTTAACATAGTGTCGATCTTGTGTCATAACATTCTCTGTGACATCACGTATCTGCTGCCAGGAATTTCAATTGGCATTAGAGCAAGCACCATGCTTGTTATTTCTGGGTGAGATCTAGGGATAATAGTTTCTGGCGTGATGGATAAAGAAGGAGGATTTGGAGGAAGACCACCTATTCTGGATGGGTCTAATTATGATTACTGGAAGCCTCGTATGGTTGCCTTCTTAAGATCAGTGGACATTAAAGCTTGGAGAGCTGCTGATAAAGGATGGAAACATCCCACCAAGCTTGAGAAAGATGGGACTCGTCTTGAAACGAGGAGGAATGGAGCAAAGAGGAAGAAGAGCTAGCTCTAGGGAACTCTAAAGCATTGAATGCTCTCAATGGTATTGACAGGAACATCTTCAGACTGGTCCATCAATGTGAGTTAGCCAAGGATGTTTGGGACACTCTCAGAATTACTCATGAGGGGATATCCAAGGTGAAGATGTCAAGACTTCAGATGCTCACTACCAAATTTGAGAATTTGAAGATGAAGGAAGATGAGACTATTCATGAATTTCACATGAATATTTTGAAATTGCCAATGCCTCGGGAGCACTTGGTGAAAAGATGTCGAAAGAAGGCGATGAGAAAGATTCTCAGATCCTTGCCTAAGAGATTTGCAATGAAAGTCACTACAATAGAGGAGGCTCAAGACATCGGTATCTTGAAGGTTGAAGAACTTATTGGATCCCTTATGACTTTTGAGATGGGAATCGGTGGCTGAGAAGAAAAACAAGAGCATAGCACTTGTATCCAACAAGAAGGATGCAAGGTGGAAGATGAAAAGAAGATATCAAGCTATAGCCATGCTTGGAAGACAATTCAACAAACCGATCGGAGGGTTGATCCAAAGTCAAGGTCAAATGTCAAGGACATTTCATCGACATTAGCAGATCTTATGACTCAAGATCCAAGTCGATGAAAAAGGAAGTCAAGGCGAGAATCCAATGTCATGGATGTGAAGGATTTGGACATATTAAAGTCGAATGTCCTACCTTTAAGAAACAAAGAGAGGAATGAATGTTACTTGGTCGATGGTGAATCAAGTAGTGATATCAAGAGGAATCACCAAACTTGTCACCGCATCTTCGAAGTGGCAATCGATAATGACTCTAGTGATGAGGAAGTGACCTTTGAAGAACTTCGATACTTACAAGAAACCGTATCGGTGGTGAAGTATGTCACAAAATGAAAACAAAAAGTCGATTGAGAAGTTGGAGGCGAAAATGTGAAGTCGGAAGTCGAGAAGAGGAAAAACAATCACTATAAGTCATCTCAACAGTGAGATCATAGTGTTGAATTCCAAGCTTGATCATATGACTAAGTCTGTCAAGATGTTGACAAATGGAACTGATAAGCTGGAAGAAATTCTTTAGCTTGGACAAAATGCTGGAAATAAGCATGGTCTAGGATATGTGGCTGAAAAGGAACCTGTTAGTGACAAGAAAAAGAAGAGGCATGGGAAACCAAAGCGGAGCAGATGTCACAAAAACAGAAATGTTCTGGCTCGGGCATGTAGATGCAAAGAAATTTTCTGATAACAGGAAGAAGACCAGACCTAATAGGCCAATGTCAAAGCAGATGTCACAACATTGGAGCCAACATCATGATCAGAGAAACATGAAAAAGAAGTTTCAAAGATGGAGATGTCACCATTGTGGAAGGTTTGGACATAAAACCCTTCTTCTATAGGTTACATGGGTACCTAATCGACTCCTATGTTGAGCCTAAGAACATCAAAGTACCCTACACTCAAAAGTGGAAGAAGAGGGCGCAACATTGATAGCACACACTCTCTCGAGTGTCCGCCAAGGAAGATTGGTACTTTGACTGGGTGTTCCAAGCATATGACCGTATAAAAACCTTGAATAATGTCAAACCTCACTCTACCAGCTTTGTTACTTTTGGAGATGGAGCTAAAGGAGAAATCAAAGGTGTTGGAAACTTGGACTGCTCTGGAGTTCTAAATCTAAATGGAGTGTTGCTGGTAAAAGGATTGACTGCTAATCTTATAAGCATAAGTCAGCTATGTGATATGGGATTTAAAGTCAACTTCACCAGTCGAATGTCTTGTAATCAATGATAAACAAGAAGTTGTTATGAGAGGAGTCAGATCAAAGGACAACTGCTACATGTGGGAATCTGAGAACACCAACCTCTCTTCTATGTGCTCTACAAAAAAGGATGAAAAGGAGGTAAAGCTATGGCATCAAAAACTTGGACATCTGCATCTCAGAGGGATGAAAAAGATCATCACTATGGAGGTGTCGAGGGATACCAAAACTCCATATTGATGAAGGAAGAGTCGTGGTGAATGTCAAGTTGGAAAGCAAACCGAATGTCACACCCAATGTCTAGACATCGACCACTTCCAGTACTAGAGTGCTTCATATGGATTTGATGGGGCCTATGCAGTTGAAAGCCTTGGTGGAAAAGATATGCCTATGTTGTTGTGGATGACTTCTCCGATTTACCGGATAAACTTCATCAAGGAAAAATCGATGTGTTTGATGTCTTTAAGGAGCTATGCAAAAGACTTCAAGAGAGAAGGAAAGTTGTATTGTCGAATAAGAAGTGATAATGGAAAGGAGTTTGAGAACAACAAATTTGATGAATTCGCTCCTCGGAGGAATTAATCATGAGTTTTCTTCTCCTATAACGCCTCAACAAAATGGGGTGGTGGAAAGAAAGAATAGGACCATACAGAATCGCAGAGCAATGATTCATGCTAAGAAACTTCCTATTCATTTTGGGCGAAGCTATGAATACAACTGCTATGTTCACAACAGGTCACCCTAAGAAAGGGATCTTCCTCCACCGTATGAACTATGGAAGGAAGAAACCAACTGTGAAATATTTCCATGTATTTGGCAAAATGCTATATTCGACGATCGTGATCAAAGGAGAAAATGGATTCTAAGAGTGATGAAGGCATCTTTGGATACTCCACTAACAGCATATAGGGTATTCAACTCCGAACCCGTGTTATGATGGAGTCTATTAATGTCATTGTTGATGACCATCATCAGGAACACAATGTCCCATATGATGTTGAGACATGGTTTGAGACATCACCTCAAGTACCTGATAAGGAAAATGTACCTGATCCTTCTCCTCCAAAATCTGAACCAGAGGAAGTTAACAAAGATCCTTCCATCAGAATTCAGAAAGATCATCCAAAGGATCTCATCATTGGGGATCCAACCAAAGGTGTTGTTACAAGATCCAGAGAAACTGTCTCAAACTCTTGCTTTGTGTCAAAGATAGAGCCAAAAATTGTCAAAGAAGCTCTAAGTGATGAATTCTGGATTGGAGCAATGCAAGATGAATTGAACCAATTCAAGCAACATGAAGTATGGGAATTAGTTCCTAGACCAGAAGGAACAAACATCATTGGCACAAAATGGATCTACAAGAACAAGTCTGATGCGAAGGGTCACCGTGAATAAAGCTAGACTTGTTGCTCGTGGTTACACTCGGGTTGAAGGATTGACTTTGATGAGACTTTTGCACCGTGGCTCGGAATCAATCAGCTTCTTCTAGGGTTGCTTGCATTCTGAAATTCAAACTATTTCAGATGGATGTGAAAAGTGCCTTCCTAAATGGCTACTTAAATGAGGAAGTATATGTAGAACAACCTAAAGGATTTGTGGATCCAAGTTTCCCTGATCATGTCTACAAATTAAGGAAAGCCCTATATGGACTAAAGCAAGCTCCTAGGGCCTGGTATGAAAGGCTAACCAAGTTCCTTACAGACAAAGGCTATAGAAAATGAGGCTTGGATAAAACTCTCTTTGTCAGGAATGAAGGAGGAAAGATAATGGTTGCTCAAATTTATGTGGATGACATAGTATTTGGTGGAATGTCAGACTCAATGGTGAAACATTTTGCCAATCAAATGCAAGCTGAGTTTGAAATGAGTCTTATGGGAGAGTTGACCTACTTTCTTGGACTGCAAGTCACACAGATGGAAGACTCAACATTCCTTTCATAGAGCAAATATGCAAGGAATATTGTCAAAAAGTTTGGAATGGAGAATGCCAGCCATAAAAGGACTCCTGCTCCCACACATGTGAAGTTATCCAAGGACACAAATGGTGAAAAGGTAGATCAAAGTTTGTATAGAAGCATGATAGGGAGCTTGTTGTATCTAACCCAGACCGACATTGCATTTTTGTTGGGGTATGTGCAAGATACCAAGTGAACCTAAAGTGAGTCACATTAACGGTGAAAAGAATTCAAGTATGTGAGTGGAACTGCGTTATGGTATTCATATTCCCATGGATGTGAACCCATTTTGTGGTTATTGTGATCTTGGTGGTAGTCTTGATGATAGAAAAGTACCTCGGAGGATGCTTCTTCTTGGGAAACAATCGGTTTCTTGGTTCGAAGAAGCAAACCTGTGTCCTTGTCCATCTGAAGCGAATACATAACCGGTAGCGATTGTTCTCAAATGGTCGGATGAAGCGGATGTTGTCGAGTACAATGTCACACAGATGTCATGACATTGTCTTGTGACAACTGAGTGCTATTAATATTTCAAAGAATCCTATACAACACAGTGGGACTAAGCACATTGACATAAGACATCACTTCATCGAGACCTTGTGGAGGAGAAAGTGATTAAACCGACCATGTAGTCACCGAATCGCAATGGATGACATTTTTACTAAAGCTCTTGATGCTAGTCAATTTGAGAATTTAAGGAGCAAACTGGGCATCTGTCAATATGAGGAATTGTAGCAATTAAAATTGCTTACAAAGAGGAGAAGAAACCTTGTATTTCAAATAAATATGAATGGGTCACTTCTTTATTTCCCTCTTATTTTTAAAGGTTTCAAGAATATCAAGAGACACCTCCATATAATAACCTCTCCTATTGAAAGTATCATTTCCCCTCCACCCACAAGATACATTCAAATTCTTTGTCAGTTCCTCAATATATCTCAGAGAAATATGTCTTCTTCATCCTCTTCATCCCAAGACTCTGATTGTTCATCTCCCACCATGGTGAGATTAGGCAATCGCTGCACCATGAATGTTGAACCTGAAGGTCTCCTCGCTCAATGGCAAACTCAGCATGCACGGAATATTCAAGGCTCATCAGTTTCCACTGGTAAGATTTCTGCCTCATCCTCATCTGTTCCCCCTGAGATAAGAAATAGGGAAGGTACCATGTATGTAGAAGGAGCCATTGCTAGGATAGTCACCAGAATCCTAGACGAAAATCACACTGTTCTTGGAATTTCTGTTCCCCTTAATCAAAGGCCTGCTAGCCCTAGTTTAGCAGATGATCCAGATGTCACAAAGGATGTCATGACATCTGATGATCACGTCCAGGCAACTCATGTGGACCCTGATTCTCCTGCTGATTTCCCTGCCAAAGCAAAGGGTGGTATTTCTGGTTCTCAAGATGAGCAAATAACCAGAACTGGAACTTCTTCAAAGAAGTATAGAGCTAAATTTGCTGGCTGCTCAAAATGCAAAAGAACACCAATGGCCAAGAAAAGGAAAGCTCACGCAAAGTCTGATCAAGCTTCTGGCTTCAAGATTCAGGTTGAACTAGTTGCTGGTAATGTTGTTGATGTTGCTGCTAACAATGAAGATGCCTCTTCAGCAGAGGAGAGCAACTAATTAAGTTGTTGTGTTGCTTCCATTTATCTGTTTTGTTTGTTTTGTCAATTGTCTTCTTTTCTTGTTCTGCATTTTTACTTCATTTTGGATGATTGTAATCATTGTGTTGACAGATGTGTAACCCTTGTATACTTATGCTGGTATTATTTGTTTTTCTTGTCGATTGTTTAAAAGCTTGAAATGCTTGGGGCAATTGTATGGTTTCCTTTGGCCCTTTATGGCTAAAAAGGGGGAGAAGAACTACTGTGTGACTGTAGTATGGAACTTTGGGGAACTTGTATGTGTGACAGTAGCATGGAACTTTGGCGAACTTGTATGGCCTGTTTAAATTCTGTATGTGGGCAATTGTGGGAATTGTGGGATTTTTGTATGGGTAGAATTTATCTTATCTCTAGGTTCTAGTTTAAGCTTAGAACTAGTTTGTCTTCTGCATATATGTACGATAGGTTAAGTAGTTTTAGCCAAAATGTGCCAAAGGGGAGTTTGTTAGTGTTTTTAAGTTGGCATTATGTTTGGTAAAACTAGGCTTTAGCAATGTCATGATAGATGTCATGACATTCGAGATTGAAGATAAATCCTACCGCTAAGGATGGTAAATGGACAGCTCGCTCGAAGCTAAAGTCATCTGGAAATTTCTGAATCGATGTCATAATGTATGTTATGACATTCGATGACATTTTCTCGAACTGTTTGTTCTAGATTTTTGAAGTTTGTTGAGTGCTAAATATTATTTTTCGTTATTAGAAAGCATGCTCACGTGGCTGCTAGGTTAATCTTAATTAAACCTAAATTGGTTGTTGAAAAGACCATGTTTTTAGGATTAAATTAAGTGAACCCTAGCTATCTTTATGGAAGCCCAAAACGAAGTTTCGGATCGCTTCTATAAAAGGAATTCAACACTGTTGCACCCTTTGAATGTATTGAAGAGATAGCACTTATGTTTGTGTCGTTAGGATTTATAACATTGGTATTGTGTAATTCTAGTTTCTCTTGTGAGCCAAGCAACTATCAATTGATAAGTGCATTGGACTAGGATTTCTTTGTAAGGGTAGTTTATCACCAAAGCTTTAAAGCACGAGTGTTTGTCTCTTGATTGAAGCTTTGAAGCAAGATCAAGATATTTTATTGAAGTGTGTCTTCACAATTCAATTAGTCAATAAGTTGATATCACTGCTGTGATTGAGGGGGAGTGAGTGGGTACTCAGATCTAAGTAGGACTTAGGTTGAAGTTGCATTGGGTATGTTTTAAGTGAAGGAGATAAACTGGTGGTTTATTCCTGAATTAATTCTACTAATAGTGAATTTCCTCCCTGGCTTGGTAGCCCTCAGATGTAGGTTTGTTGAACTGAACTGGGTAAACAACTTATTGTGTTCTTTACTGCTTTCTGTATTTAATGTGTGAAGTGTTAACATAGTGTCAGATACTGTGTCATAACATTCTCTGTGACATCACGTATCTGCTGCCAGGAATTTCAAATTATATGAAATATCCAATAAATAATAAAACAAAGTATAAATCTATAATAAGTTATAAATCCATACTGTGATTGGAATCTCTATTTCATTCATTTGAATGGTTTCTTTGATAAACTTCAAAACGAAGTATCCGCAATCTATGCCATTTTGTTGTTGAGGACACTAAATGGAAAAACAAATAAGAATATATAGATGTATTGTTTTATCAAGTAGCATAAGTATTATAAGAAAAATTGTGGAAATTAATGTACCTGTACTTTGATCTAATTAATGTTGTTTGATTTAGACCGTGGTACCCATGCTTCCCTTTGACATCGAAATACTTGTATTGAACTGACAAAATTAAAATATTTATTTAGAACAATGACATAGAAATAGTTAAATATATAAACACAAACGAATATTTAGAATAATGTCACTTACGTATCAATCATTAGCTTCATATTTGGATAATTTGTCCAATCACCGTCAACCGAATTCAGATAATAGACCACTTCTTTTATGGGATCGATAGCAAGCAACAACCAGTGACATCTATATATTAAAGCAACAATTCAGATGAAAATTTTAATGTAAAAAATACAAATATTAAAATGAACTTAGAATGAAAATCTAACCCTGAATTATACGCCAAAAGATACAGGCTTTCTGTACTGCCAGTTGCCATGAATCTATCGACCAAGTGCTCTCTTACTGACTCCGGTTCCCTAGCAATTGTCGCTCCGCTGACACGGGAGGAAGACACAAAATGGAATCTATTTGACAATTTATTCTTGCGCATCAATTTGTAAAATAACATCCTTAAATAAAAACATAATTAATATTAGACTATTTCAATTAAATATTTAAACAAAATGTTCAACCAATTAAATAATATATTGATCGGGTTATCGGATGTACGAGTGCATAACACTGATGCCTAATTCTCCATGAAGAAAGATTTGTTCCATGTCCTCTTGTCCAATTGTTTCAGTACAAGGAAAACCAAAGACACATGCATCCATATCCATTTGACGAATACCACCATTCATCAAATCTGATGTGCCCACTAGTGTTTCAAGACACTGCCGAAATCTAAGCACAAATTTTCGGACAGGAACCCTTTTCTTGGGTGGTACCCTACCAACTTTCTGGCTCACTTGTTGTGACCCTTGAAAAGGTACCTAAAAATCATATAGACTTATGTAAGATATAAAGTTATGCAGATTTTTATTCTAATCATATAATTAACACTTTAAACGTACCTCTCTTTGCGATGAAACAGACTCGCTGTGCTGCAAAATCCCTTTATCCTTAGATGCGGGTTTTGTAGGAGTCTAAAATTACCATGTAAAAAATTGAGGTAAGAGCTGTTATTTAAATACTTAAAGATTCATAATGATTTTCAGCATACCTGATCATCTATGAAAATGAGGTTTGATGGCCATTCCACAAAAGATCCCACTGCATCTCACAGCAATGTGGTCTCCACAATAATGTCAGGTACCGGTAGCAACACATTAAGATCTAAAACAACATCAACTGATACCTTTATGTGTCCATCCGAGAGCGTTCTATGGTGAAGTAAATATCCCAAAGTGTTGTGCACTTTTCCCTTGCCAACTACCCGATAAGTCGGTGACGATAGGTATAGCTGACAACATGAAATGCTCTAAACCAATAATAACCGTTAGACTTCCTTTATAAATTACAACTAAACTTTCTCTAATGGATTATCATCTTAATTACCTCGGGAAATTTATGTTGATAGTTGATACTAGCCTTGTCACTAGTTTCTTTTAGTTGTGAACTGCTCTTTTCTGCCATATATCTCTCTTTATCCTTATGCAGTTCACGGACTTGTGCTTGAAAATCCTGCAATGTTTGCATTACTTCTACATTGCTAGGATTTTTTTCTTGGATTCTTATACAGAGAGGTTGGGGTCACACCATGAACTTTACTCCTCACCCGACCCGGATACTCAGCAACATGTAGTGCTCGACTGAGTACACTCCTGATATCCTGGTCATCACATGTGGATACCGATTGCGATAGGGTCTCATGTAATTCATTTACATATCGAAAATTATTAGTGGAGATAAAAAATTAATTATATATTAATAAACATTTTATATAATTTAATTAAAGACATAATGTTATACTTTCACACTCATCATAAACATGTTGCACATCGGGATTAACAACTCGATCTTTGCCAACACGAGCTTCCTTCCACAACACATGTGCATGTAGTGATGCTTCTTTATTATACGGATTGTTACAAATAATATGATCATCAATTATAACAAATTGATAGAATTAATAAGATCGTAGAATTAATATTTACTTACAATTTTTTCCTGTAAGCGTGCATATCCCAAACGCCCTTTTTTATATGCATATGCGGGTTTTGACGCTCTCTCGCGATTTACGGCACTCACTTTCTTAAAATTCTCATATCTTTTTGGCCTAAAAAAGCCACCCATTCTTCAGGTGTAATGAAGCTCTCATATTTCTCTGGACGTTCAAGATCCTCTTCAACAAAATTTCCTTCGTCATCTTTAATATACTTATTTGTTAAAAAAGTTCTCCACCCTTTGTGTCATTTTCCGGCCAAACCCATTATATAATTTTTGCGGGCATCTTCAATGTTAAAGGACCTCTACAAAAAAACATACGCATAGAGTGTTTTAGTATATGTAATTTAACCACATTGAAATTCTGGCAACAGATACTTGATGTCAAATAGAATGTTATGACACTGGTATCTGACGAACTTTTTAACAATCTTAATAATAAAGAAAAAAACAATAAAGAAGATAATCAATTGTTAACCTAGTTCGGTGTGTAACTACACCTACATCTGGGGGCTACCAAGCCAGGGAGGAAATCCACTATAAGAGGTATTAATTCTGGAATAAACAAACAATTTATCTCCTTCACTTAAGACCTACCTAATGCAACTTCAATCTAAGAACCACTTAGACCCGAGAACCTACTCACTCCCCCTCAATCACAACAGTGATTAAGAAATAACACTAAACAGAATTATGAAGACATTCTTCAATATACATACTTGATTTTGCTTCAAAGATTTTAATCAAGAGATATAGCACTCGTGCTTCAAAGCTTTGAGTGACAAAAACAACCCTTACAAAAAGTCCTACTCCAATGCACTTATCAGAAGATAATTACTTGGCTCACAAGAAACACTAAGAACACGTGCACGGCTCGTTGCTTTCTGCCTTCTTATTCTCTTAAAAAGGCACAATTTTTACCATCCGGATTAGTGAGATTATATAGAAGCAATAGAGGACTTCGTCTTGGGCTTTGCACAACTATAATTAGGGTTAACCAAAGTTAACCTGTGGACTTGGTCTTGGGCTTACAAACACACTAATTAGGGTTAAACAAAGTTAACCTAAATTCCACGTGAGCATAGGAGCTTTTCTTTAGAAACAAACAGCTCAGAATAAACAACCTTTCTTGCAAATCCTTAGGAAATATAAGACTGCATAATTCACTTATACAAAACAGAATGTCTTAACATTGGGTGTGACATCACACATCCTGCATACTATTCTGGAAGAACCTATACTTCTGATTAAAGCCTAATCATCTATTATGCAAATATTCTGAGCTGCACCTGTAAATACACTCCTTCTGCAAAAAAATTTCTTCATACCAGAATGTCATGACATCAGTCAAGACATTGCCACATCAATCTGGTTTTACCAAAAATTGCAGCCAACACGGAAACACTTACAAACTCCCCATTTGGCAAATTTTTTGGCTAAAACCAACTAAGCTATCAGAGATCAACTAAAGCAGCAGAAATAAAATAAACTAAAACTAGCAAACACCCAGATAAAACTGATTAATCCTAATTAATTAATTCTCCCCCTTTTTAGCCACAAAGGGCCAAAGGTACCAGTACAAGATCCCAGTACAACAAAAACAAATGAATCACAAAAATCTAAATAAAAACAGAAACATCAGAAATAGAAACAGTAACCAGAAAAAAAACTGCAAACATCAGTAACCATCAAACTTCATCAAGCACAACACAACCAGTAATATTCAGGTAGAATCATCTCTTGAGGTGTCACTGTCTTCAACATCATCTTTAGTGGAACTACTTTCAGATCCATCATGTTGTTCTTCATCAGCATCCTCATCCAGCTTCTCATCCTCAACCTCAACATCATTCCTATCCTATTCAAGAGCAGTGATCAATTCTTCAAGTGACCTTTTTCTTGCCTCAAGCTCTTTGCAAGTTTCCTTTAACACAACAATGACATCAGCCTTCTTAGAAGCAGATTTGACATTGGATGCCTCACCAGATGTCATAACAATGTCAGGGACATGTGTTCCCTGAAATAGTTTATAATGAAAGCCAAGAGCGGAGCCTTTTTTGCAAACAGAGTCTCTCTTAACAAGGATATCAGGATACTGATTCAAAATTATACCACATATGAGGGAGGGAAAAGCTATAGGACCTTTGACAGCAAAACTTCCAGCATGCTTCATAGTTTGTTCAAAAATGTAAGTTCCATAGTCAAAATTGGCTTTTGTTCCAACAACATAGATGAATCTCCCCAGTCCAGTTGAAATGGAAGATTTGTGATTTGTAAGAACCCAATTAGATGCTCCTATATTGTATAACATAGCAAACTTCACACTCAACTTGCTAGCAGACAACTTTCTTTTCAATGGCCAGTTCTTCACTTGTTTGGCAGTGATCACTTGACAAACCTGATTGTCAGTAACTTCTATCTCAGGTTGTGCTTCATCAGATCTTCCCAAAAACTTGTTTATCATAGAAGGTGAGAATGTAACCCTCCTGCCTCTAACATACACACTCCTAAAGTCCTCAGACTCCCCATCAGCACATTCTTCAGTCAAGTTAACAATGAATTATTTTACAAGAATTTCATAACACTTAGAGAAATAAGCAACAGTTCTCAACAACCCAGCAAACTGGATAAGATCCATAACCTCCTTGCAGGTAAGGGCATTGCTATTCAATTCTCTTTCCAAGGCTATTCTCTTCAAGAAGACATACTTCCACCTATTTGCACTTTCAGGATAATGAAAATAAATATTGTCTATCGGAACATCTAGTACCTTAGTAGCAAGCTTGCTAGTGGTGAGCTTCTTCATGAGAGGAATGTCAGAGACATCGCTCTCAACATCAAAATCAGAACTATCACCAGTATCAGAAGATGGAGTGGATTTTCTTTTCTTGGAGACCACTTTGCTCAAAGATTTTGGGGGGCTAACCACAACTTTCTTTGAGATTTCAACACTAGCCTTTCCTTTTGAAGAACCAACAACTGTTTTCTTTGTAGAACCAACACCAGCCTTGCCTTCAGCAACAACTTTCACAGAAGATGTTGCATCAGCCTTCCCTTTGGAAATACTTTGCCCTGCTCCTTACTTCCCTTTTCTTGTCATCAACCTCTTGGCAATGCTTGGATTAACATTGGCAATAAGATCATTGTCAGAATAATCTTCATCAACATTCACAATAGGCGTATCATCAGTAAATTGGTGATCAGCCTTTTCATCAACAACAATCTGAGGATCACCAGACTTGTCAGCAGAGTACCCAACACTATCATCCTTTTTCTCAATGTCTTGTGTGACATTGCGAACGTCCTCTATGCTACGGTTAACAGACTTTTGGTTCAGAGGCACATATACTCCAGGCACAACATGGTTTTCATTCAAGATTCTAGTTACTATTCTAGAAATTGCCTGATGAACATATGCAGAACCGTCCCTATTAGCTATTTTAGGGGGAACAGAAGAGGAAGTTTGAGCAAAATTACCAGTAGGAACATTCTGCGATCTTCTTGCATGTGAAGTTCTCAGCTTCTTCACTTTTGAAGGGTCAGCAGCAATCACACGTAGTGGTGCAACCTCTAGAACATCATTTGGATTCATGTTTGCCCGAGAATTAGAATCAGTAGATGATGAAGTGGTCGTTTTCTGAGAAGATGTTGATCGTGAATGATGAGACATCTTGATGAACAAAGATTTTAGGCGCAGGTGAGGAGGATAATTTCTTTGGTGAGAGTGAAAAGTGAAAAACCAAACAGTGAGATATGGTATATGAATAAGACTATTCCTCTTCTAATATATCTAGAAATAGAGAGGGAACTTAGCTATTTGCCCAATCAAAAATAACTTTAAATAAATGAATTTCTCATTAACTCTCTCATGCAAAGTTAATTGCTATAACTCCTCATACTGGCAAATTCCCAACTTGCCCCTTAAATTCTCAAACTGATTTGCATCTTAAGCCTTTGTAAAAATGTCAGCCAACTGTAGGTCAGTGGAAACATGCTCCAATGTAATCACTTTATCTTCCACGAGGTCTCTTATGAATTGATGTCTAATATCAATGTGCTTGGTCCTGCTGTGTTGTATAGGGGTCTTGGATATGTTGATAGCACTTAGGTTGTCACAGTATAATGTCATGAAATTCTGTGTGACATTGTACTCAGTTAACATCTGTTTCATCCAAACTAGTTGAGAACAACTTCTACCAGCTTCTATGTACTCAGCTTCAGCAGTGGATAGAGAAACACATTTTTGCTTCTTGCTAAACCAGGAAATGAGATTGTTTCCTAAGAAGAAACATCTTCCAGAGGTACTTTTTCTATCATCAACACTTCCAGCCCAATCAACATCACAATAACCAGATAAGATAGGACCACATCCATGAGAATACATCATACCATAGTTGTAAGTTCCACTCACATACTTCAGAATTCTTTTTACTTGATTTATGTGACTGACTTTGGGTTCAGCCTGATACCTACTACACACTCCAACTGCAAATGCTATATCAGGTCTGCTGGCTGTTAAGTATAACAGACTTCCTATCATACTTCTGTATAAACTTTGATCAACATTGGTACCACATGTATCTTTGGATAGCTTTAGGTGAGTATGAGCAGGAGTCACTACAACATTTAGGCTCTCCAGCAACAATTGAAAAACGTTGCCAAAACTCTGAAAATCGTTGCCTAAAACAATAGGGGACGTTTTCTAGGCGTCTCCTGTGCGAGCGTTGCCTATTGTTTGAGGCGACGTTTTTTTATGTTTTTTGGGAACTTTTGAAAAACGTCGCCTATAGTAAAGGAATAGGGACGATTATTTACTCCGAGGCAACGTTTTTAAGCGTTGCCAAATTCGCCACAATTAACAATCGTTGCCTTAAACCCGAATCAGAAATACGTTTTGAAGTGTAGCCATAGCTTATAGGTTGTTGTTTTATAGTGTCCACATAAAATATACAATTTTGCAATTATTATCAAAATAATATAGTCAATAATAATTGGCTTCAAAAATAATATTGATTATATAACTTAAACCATACATCCATAAAAGTTGTAATATAATAAAATCGAGTTCAAACTTTAATTCAAGATATAGTATATAGAGTACACAAAATGCCTAACGTAACTTCTTCCTAACAATGTGAAGCTCCTTACATTCACTTAGATTGAGAAAAGTGAGTTTTTTATTACACCATATGGATGAAGAAACTGTATGTATACTAGTGCCCCCTAACTTCAACTCTGTCATTTCCTCCGATGTCACCGAAAATTCCACAAGAGAAGAACAACATGTGAGATCCAGTATTTGGAGAGATCCAGTATTAGAAACATTAAATTCTATAACTTCAACAACTTGAGTTCCCTGAAAAACAAATTTAGAATAATGATTAACAAAGGTTGACATACATATTTATCTTAAATTTCATGCATTTTCGAAAACACCTTCACCTTCACCTTTCAAGTACAACACCTTCACCTTCAGCTACCGAGTCAGAACTTTCAGCAAGCAGCCCTATAATTCAATTACATTTGTTAATACATTGCAAGATACAGGATTTAAACGACTTGTATTGAAATGTGTGCACTGGTAGCAGTCATATTCTCTCATATTAAAACAAGATGCATCCTCACAAGAATATCTTTCGAGAGGATTTTTCTCGTGTGTTTTACTCATTAATCGGTATCTTCATATCTTTATTAGTGGAAGTACCACAAAGAATGGCTACAAACTTGTAGTGTCGAACTCAGTTCCGTAAGGCTAATTATGCACTTGATTAAAAAGCGAATTGGCACATTTAAGGTACTATCAAAGATTGAGTCGACACATAATATCTTGTAAGACAATCTGGAGGCACTCACAATATTCATTCTAGAGTTCTATAATAATATTACATATGCTAATGTTGACGACAATACATACTATACGAAATTCAATGTCTCTATCTATTAAGCGATGTCGTAGAATAGGAAGAAAGAGCAAGGCATATCAAACTAGTAGCAATGAGACCGACTTACATGAATCCACATTTTGATTGGAATAAGATTCCAGCAACTCTTGCGTACTAAGTGGTGTGTATCGAGAGAGAAGAATATCATTTATGAGCCATTCTTGAAAGTTACACATCAATCATAGGCATCAACCACAAAAGTGAACCCCTTGACATTACTATAGTTTCTCCTCCTAGTTACCAAAGATTTAGAATATTGATAATCATATCACGCATGACTTAAGCGTGCGAGACCGAGCAAGCTCTTCAACCACTCTCGGTTGATTTCATTGAATCCCCAACAAGATAAATTGAAGTTCCTTTCAAAAGTTGTGACGACCCAGCAGCAAGTGATTCCCATGATGACATATTACCATCAATTAATACTAATAATAAGAAGAATACTTTGAATTATGATGACATATTACTATCAGTTAATACTAATAATAAGAAGAATACTTTGAATTACGATGACATTTACCGTCACTTTTTTGTTACCAAACGTTATAGTCTTTGAAGTCTCTAATGTACTTGCAGAATTGTGAATACCCATGGAGCAATATTCACAACACTTCCTTCTGTTGGTCCATCATTTCCTGCAGAAGCAACTAATAATACATTTCTAGAAAGCGCATGAAATGCACCTATTGAAACCTCGTCCGTAAAAATATCTTCGGGATTAACAAGGTCTCGCCAGCTAAAAGTGAGATTATATCAACACCATCGCTAATGGCGATCAATAGCGCTAACACATCACCAAAGCGATCAAGAACATCTGTTGGAGACCAACACACTTTGTAGGTTGCAACTCTAGCTCTTGGTGAACCGCCTTACATACCATTGCCAATAGCAAATATACTTGCTCTCGAACAAAGTTTCCACCACTGTTGATAGAGTGTGAGTTCCGTGACCTACAAAGTCGCGTGCGGTGAGTTTCGATGGATGAAGGTTGCCATAATAAGCTTCATAAGCCTTCTTGAAGAATCTTGCTCGATTAGCTTCTGTTTTTATAGCAGAAAATTAATTAAACTGATGTGTGGCATAAGGAACTTGATTAGACTGAGCAGATGCGAGTTACAATGCGGTAATGGGGAAAGACATGAACAGATTCAAACTACTTGAGTTGGAATAATAGGATGAGGGGAGATATAATTTTTTTTTTACCGGAATGTCATTATCTATGGTTTTTGGGATTCCTACAACTGCAACCTTGAGGCCACGCTTTCTAATTTCCTGTGTCCGATAACCAGGAAAGTATTGCTAATAATTGCTACTTTGATGAAACTAATTTCATAGATGGAAAATGAATCAATCATGAATGTTTATGGAAAGTTCCATCTCCTCCTATTATATAAACCTGAATTTGACCAAATTATAAGTCTATATACTGCA
Organism: Vicia sativa; assembly: GCA_021764765.1. Classification (NCBI taxonomy): domain Eukaryota; kingdom Viridiplantae; phylum Streptophyta; class Magnoliopsida; order Fabales; family Fabaceae; genus Vicia; species Vicia sativa. The sequence continues at coordinate 238,181,557 of CM038792.1, forward strand.
TAGTTAAGAACTTGATATTTTATGTTTTGATAAATAGAAGGAGAGACAGACCTGGTTGATTCCCCTATCTTGAATACTGTCAACTATCTTAGTTGTGTCATGTCCATCGCGTGATGAACCAAGGATAGTCCCTCCGCACTTATGTATTTTATTTACAGTTTTAGGAGTTAGAGGGATTATATTGTGAGCATAGAAACCCTTGTATCCTCCTTGTATATCACAACACCTTTTTATAAACCATATACTAATTCCCTAATAACGGTATTGAGACCAGGACATAAACCTCCACAACAACAGATAACAAGATACAACGAAACAGAAAATCAGTGAAATGGTATAGATAAAGAATAATGAAAATACCATGGTAAAAGAGAAACCGAAACAGAAATAGAACCGTAAACAGTTTTACCAGGAAGAAGAAGCTGAAGCGCGGTTTCAAAAACAGCATAAACAACGATAATTTCGCAAGCGAGAAGAGTAGGCTTAGGCCACAAATCAACAAAACCTTGTATACCATCTACATACACAATTCAATTTCAAATTAGATCTGATTCAAAATTCAAAATTGAAGATTAGAGATTCAATTAGGGATTAATTAGTTCTTACAGTAGAATTACGAAAGGAGAACAGAGTGTGAGGAGAGAAATCATGGAAGCATATGTGACGAGCGGCGAATGAACGATGTCGTTCTTTGATTCTGCCATTTTCGATCTGCTTCTTCTTCTTCACTGTTGTTCTTGACTTGTTTGTGTGAGTGAATGAGCGACTCAGCTACGACTATAAATTATGCGCTTTGATTTCTGTGTTTAATTTCAGCGAAGAGTGAAGCGTTTCAGCGAAGAGGAAAAATAGATTTTTCCGCTAAGAGTTTCGGCGAAGGATTTTTCAGCAAAGAGTTTCGTCTTTGGAAGATGAAACTGGAAATGGGTTTGGTAGATGAAAATGGGTGAAAATGAAAATAAAAATATTATTTGTAAACAGTTGATTTTTATTCATCTTAACTCAATATCAATTCTTTTTTAAATCTTAAACAAACATTAATATAATACTAATAATTATTATAAAAACTGAAGCATTTTATTTAATTTATCTCATATACAATTGGACTAAGAAAAATTATTGAAATTGTCATATTAATTTATTAATAATCATCTATTAATATATCACCTAGATTACATATTTTAAGCTATAAAGTTAAAATAAATTTTTTTTAATTTATATAAATTTATTTCCATTTGTTTATTTTAAAAGGAATAATTGAGATTTGATTATAATAACATTTTTAATTTAAACCCAATTTTTGAAAATAGAGAATATATTATCACATGATAATGTTTAAATGATATTTTATTTGCAAAATTGTCACTGTATATTTTTATTTACACACTATTTTAAAAAATAGGGTGTAAATTTTAAAATTATATTGTTTTTTTTGTACTAGTGAATGAAAAATATTTAAAATTCCTATGTGTTAGAAAAAATTTTATTTTCTATTTAATGGAAATTTTTTTATTTTTTATGGGCAATCGAGAGGAGTAATGGAAAATATTTTCTATTTTCTGTTTATAATTATGTGTTAGAAAAATTTTAATATATAAATATTATATATATTAATAATGTTTAGAGACAAATATTTTTTTTTAGTGTATAAGTTTTGGAGGGAAGATTGCCACCAAAAATTTGATAATGCTAAAAACATTTATACAACATTTCAGAAATGTAGCATTTTATTAGAACTAATGTAATAATCTAAAAATGTCCCCAAAAATATTTTTGGGGACAATTGTCAAACATTGCTAAAGAAATAATATTTTAACGCTATAAAATCGTCCCCAAAAGCAGTTAAGGGCACAATTAACAACCGTTGGCAAAAAAATAAAAGAGTATCGCTCCATAAACGTTCCCTAAAGTATTTTAGGCAACGATTATCAAGGGTTGCAAACATATTTTTGACAACAATCGTAAATCGTTGCCTATATGAATTTAAGGCAACAATTTCTACATGTTCCCTAAAAAAGTGTTGCCAGAGACAACAAATGTTGTAGTGAGTTCTTTTGTGGCTGGCATTCTCCATCCCAAATTTCTTAACAATGTTCTTGGCATACTTGCTTTGAGAGAGGAAAATAGAACCTTCCATCTGTGTGACTTGTACCCCAAGAAAATAGGTCAATTCTCCCATAAGACTCATTTCAAATTCAGATTGGATTTGGTCAGCAAAGTGTTTAACCATTCTGTCTGACATTCCACCAAATACTATGTCATCCACATAGATTTGTGCAACCATGATTTTTCCTCCTTCATCCTTCACAAATAGATTTTTTCCCATTCCTCCTTTCCTATATCCTTTGTCAGTGAGGAATTTGGTCAATCTTTCATACGAAGCTCTTGGAGCTTGCTTAAGACCATATAGGGTTTTTCTTAATTTGTACTCATGATCAGGAAGATTTGGATCCACAAACCCCTTAGGTTGTTCCACATACACTTCCTCATTTAAGTATCCATTTAGAAAGGCACTTTTCACATCCATTTGAAACAACTTAAACTTTAGAAGACAGGAAACTCCTAAGAGTAGTCTTATTGACTCCAGTCTAGCAATAGGAGAAAAAGTTTCATCAAAGTCAACCCCTTCAAATTGAGTTTAACCTTGAGCAACTAACCTTGCCTTATTCCTAGTGACAACTCCCTCAACATCAGATTTGTTTTTTTATATCCACTTAGTGCCAGTGATATTTGTTCCTTCAGGTCTAGGAACCATCTCCCATACTTCATGTCATTTGAACTGATTCAATTCATCTTGCATGACACTAATCCAATACTCATCAGTCAAGGCTTCCTTAACATTCTTTGGTTCAATCTTGGGTACAAAGCAAGAGTTTGAGATAATTTCTATAGATCTTGTAACAACTCCACTGTTGGGATCTCCTATGATAAGTTCTTTAGGATGATCTTTCTCAATTCTGATGAAAGGTTCTTTGTTAGATGGTTTTGATTCAGACTTTGAGGAGGTAGGATTAGAATCATCAATTTTTGTAGATCCTTCAGTCGGAGTCTCAAAGAATGTGTTAACATCATATGTGACATTAACTTCCTCATGATGATCATCAACAATGACATTGATGGATTCCATCATAACTTTGGTCCTAGAATTGAACACCCCATATGCTCTGCTGTTGGTAGAGTATCCCAAAAATATTCCTTCATCACTCTTAGGATCCATTTTTATCCTTTGCTCACGATCTGTCAGAATGTAACACCTGCCTCAAAAGACATGAAAGTACTTCACCGTAGATTTTCTCCCTTTCCATATTTCATACAGGGTAGATGCAATTCCCTTTCTCAATGTGACCCTGTTATGAACATAGCATGCTGTATTCATAGCTTCAGCCCAAAAGTAAATGGGAAGTTTCTTGGCATGTATCATTGCCCTAGAATATTCTTGTATGGTTCTGTTTTTCCTTTCCACAACTCCATTTTGCTGAGGAGTTATAGGTGAGGAGAATTCATGATTAATTCCTTTTGAAGAGCAGAACTCATCAAACTTACTGTTTTCAAACTCCTTTCCATGGCCACTTCTGATCCTGACAATACTACTTTCCTTTTCTCTTTGAAGTCTTTTGCACAATTCTTTAAAGACATCAAACACATCAGATTTTTCTCTAATGAAGTTTATCCAAGTATATTTGGAAAAGTCATCAACAAAAACATAGGCATACCTCTTCCCACCAAGGCTTTCTACCTGCATGGGACCCATAAAGTCCATGTGTAGAAGTTCCAGAACCTTGGAAGTGGTTAGATGTCTCGTCTATGGATGTGACATCCTAGTTTGGTTACCAACCTGACATTCACCACAGACTCTTTCTTCATCAATCTGAAGCTTTGGAATCCTTCTGACAGCCTCCATGGATATGATCTTTTTCATTCCTCTAAGGTGCAAATGACCAAGTTTTTGATGCCACTGTTTCAGTTCCTTTTATTCTTTGGAAATAGAGCACATAGAGGAGTAGTTAGTGTTCCTAGACTCCCATAAGTAACAGTTATCTTTTGACCTGACTCCTCTCATGACAACTTCCTTTTCTTCATTAGTAACAAGGCATCAGACTTTGTGAAGTTGACTTTGAATCCTAGATCACATAGTTGGCTGATACTGATGAGATTTGCAGTTAGTCCATTTACCAGTAACACACCATCCAGGTTTGGAACTCCAGGACAGTCTAGTTTTCCAACACCTTTGATTTCACCTCTTGCTCCATCTCCAAAAGTTGCATAGCTAGTAGTGTGAGGTTTGATATCACTTAACATATTCTTGATTCTAGTCATGTGTTTAGAACATCCATTGTCAAAGTACCAATCTTCTTTGGCTGAGACTCTAAGAGAAGTGTGATCTATCAAGGCTGCAGTCTTTTTTATCCATTGTTGATGAGGGTATCCATATAATCTGAAGCATAATGGTTTTATGTGACCAAACCTTCCACAATAATGACATCTCCATCTTTGGTATTTTCTCTTCATGTTTCTTTGTCCTTGATGTTGAGTCCTATGTTGTGACATCTGTTTTGACATCTGTTTTTCAGGTCTTGATTGTTTGATGTCAAAAGTGGATTCCTTTGCATTTTGAAGGATTTATTCCAATTTGTCAGTTCCGTTGGTGAACATTCTGATAAACTTTGTCATCTAATCAAGTTTGGAGATCAACACAAGGACTTCACCTTTGAGGTGAGTTATAGTTGCAATGTGGTCCTTCTTCTCAGCTTCCAACTTCACTATGAGTTTCTTCTGCTTCTCACCTTGTTGTCAGACTTCAGCACTCCTGATACATAACTTGTATGAGTCAGCAAGTTCTTCAAAAGTCAGCTCCTCATCACTTGAATCATTGTCAGATTTATATACACCAGTTAGTGCAGTAACCAATTTAGCTGATTCCTCTTCAGAGCCACTCTCTGAGTCACCACCAAACCAAGTAACAAACATTCCTTTCTTTTGTTTCTTTAGATAGGTAGGACATTCAGCTCTAATGTGTCCATAGCCTTCACATCTATAACATTGAATCCCTTTGCTTTGGTTGCCCTTTTCTTCAGGTTTTGCTCTTCTGTATGAATCATAAGTCTTGCTGGTGTCAGGGGAAATGTTCTTGACATTTGATTTTGGCTTATGGTCTATTCTCTTGATGATTCTGTTGAACTGTCTTCCAAGCATAGCTATAGCTTCTGATAGATTCTCTTCATCACTTTCTTTAATTTCCTCTTTAGCATTGGATACAAAAGACTATTGTCTTATTCTTCTTTTCAACATTGTCACTAATTCCCATCTCAAAAGTTTGGAGGGAACTAATGAGTTCATCTACCTTCAAACTGCAAATATCCTGAGCTTCTTCTATATCAGTCACCTTCATTACAAATCTTTTTGGCAAAGACCTGAGAATCTTTCTTACTAGTTTTTCTTCAAACATCTTATCTCCCAAGGCTCCTAAGGTATTGGCAATCTCCAGAATGTTCATGTGAAACTCATGAATGGTCTCATCTTCCTTCATCCTCAGATTCTCAAATTTGCTAGTGAGCATCTGAAGTCTTGACATTTTTACCTTGGACGTACCCTCATGAGTGGTATTGAGAGTGTCCCAAACATCTTTGGCCAGTTCACACTGATGCACTAGTCTGAATATGTTTCTATCAATTCCATTGAACAAGGCATTCAATGCTTTAGAGTTGCCTAGGGCTAACTCTTCTTCTTCTTTGCTGCATTCTTCCTCATGTTTCAGACTAGTAGTTCCATCTTTCTCAATCTTGATAGGATGTTTCCATCCTTTGTCAGCAGCTCCCCAAGCTTTATTATCCAATGACTTCAAGAAGGAAACCATACGACGTTTCCAGTAGTCATAATTTGATCCATCCAGAATGGGTGGTCTGCTCCCAAATCCTCCTTCCTTGTCCATAGTGCTAGAAAGTCGTCCTAGATCTCCCGGAAAAGCAGTGGTGCCCTCGATGCCAATTGAAATTCTGGCAACAGATACTTGATGTAAAATAGAATGTTATGACACTAGTATCTGACAAACTTTTTAACAATCTTAATAATAAAGCAAAAAACAATAAAGAAGACAATCAATTGTTAACATAGTTCGGTGTGTAACTACACCTACATCTGGGGGCTACCAAGGCAAGGAGGAAATCCACTATAAGAGGTATTAATTCTGGAATAAACCAACAATTTATCTCCTTCATTAAAAACCTACCCAATGCAACTTCAATCTAAGAACCACTTAGACCTGAGAACCTACTCACTCCCCCTCAATCACAGCAGTGATTAAGAACTAACACTAAACAGAATTATGAAGACATTCTTCAATACACATACTTGATTTTGCTTCAAAGCTTTTAATCAAGAGACATAGCACTTGTGCTTCAAATATTTGAGTGACAAAAACAACCCTTACAGAAAGTCCTACTCCAATGCACTTATCGGAAGATAATTGCTTGGCTCACAAGAAACACTACGAACACGTACACGGCTCGTTGCTTTCTGCCTTCTTATTCTCTTAAAAAGGCGCATCTTTTACCATCAGGATTAGTAAGATTACATTGAAGCAATAGAGGACTTGGTCTTGGGCTTTGCACAACTATAATTAGGGTTAACCAAAGTTAACCTGTGGACTTGGTCTTGGGCTTGCAAACACACTAATTAGCGTTAAACAAAGTTAGCCTAAATTCCACGTGAGCATAGGAGCTTTTCTTTAGAAACAAACAGCCCAGAATAAACAAACTTTCCTGCAAATCCTCAGGAAATATAAGACTGCATAATTCACTTATACAAAACAGAACGTCTTAACATTGGGTGTGGCATCACACATCCGGCATACTGTTCTGGCAGAACCTGCACTTCTGATTAAAGGCTAATAATTTGTTATGCATAGATTCTGAGCTGCACCTGTAAATACACTCCTTCTGCAGAATTTTGTCTTCATACCAGAATGTCATGACATCAGTCAAGACATTGCCACATCAATCTGGTTTTACAAAAAATTACAGCCAACACAGAAACACTTACACACATTATCGTCAATATAAAACAAATAACAAATACCATATATGATACCTTTATCTCAGTCCAAATTTTTTCTTTAGCCTCGTCCAACTCTCCTTTTTTCCATCTAGGAGTGGTGATTGGAATTTGCATACGAACAAGTGTACCGATGTAACTTGTCAGCTTTGCAGAATTAGACCCAAGCAGTTGGTCCTCATTATTCCAATCTACATTATATGTAACTCCTCTATCTCTATCACAGATGATTCCCCGCATAATAGTTATGCCTCGTGTGATATCCTTTTCTGAAGTATCGTGTGGAACATTTTCTGAAGTATCTTGATTACTAGCCATTTGATCTGTAACAAAGAAAAATAAAATAAAATGAATGACAAATATAAAAATCCATAATCATATATACTATAAAGAAATAAAATGACATATATTTAAATTTTATTGAATAATGTATGGTATAATTATATATACTATTACCTTTTTCACTCACATCTCTTTCTTTTCTTGGTAGGAATATGTTCTACTCGTCACTTAACAATGCATACGGTTGGATTGATCCAAATACCCTCATTATGATCATTTCAAATACATGATTCATTCTCATTTTGATCATTTGTGGTAAAAGATCAATGTCAACACCAATATCGTCTTGATCTCCAATGTTTTCATCAATTACTTTGTTATAGATAAGAACTATAGACCATTTCGTACTCGTTAGATCAGTGACATAAAACACTTTTTTAGCTTGAGAGGCTAGAATGAAAGACTCATATTTGTACCCCACCCTGTTAAGATCCACCACATATCTGGATAATTAGTCCAATCACCATCTACCGTATTCAGATAATAGACCACTTATTTTATAGGATCCATAGCAACCAATAACCAGTGACGTCTATAAATTAAAATAAACGTTTATGTGGAAATTTTCTACGCAAAAGAAACAAAGATTATAATAAACTTAGAATGCAAATCTAACCCTATAGGAATAGTATTATACGCCCAAAGATACAAGATTTCTGTACTGCCGGTGGCCATGAATCTCTCGACTAAGTGCTCTCGTAATGACTCCGGTTCCCTAACAATTGTCGCTCTGCTGACACGGGAGGAAGACACAAAATGGAATCTGCTTGACAATTGATTCCCGCGCATCAATTTGTAATATAACATCCTTAAATAAAAACATAATAAACATTATACTGTTTCCATTGAAATGTGTAAATAAATTTTTCAACTAATTAAATAATATATTGATCGAATTATCGAATGTATGAGTGCATAACACCGACGCCTAATTCTTTATGATGAAAAATATCTTCCATGTCCTCTTGTCCATTGTTTCGGTGCAAGAAAAACCAAAGATACCTTCATCCATATCCATTTGACGAATACCACAATCCATTAAATTTGATGTTCTGACAAGTGTTTCAAGACAAATCCGGAATCGAGGCACAAATTTTCTGAGAGGAACCCTTTTCTTGGGTGGTAAGCTACCAATTTTCTGGCTCACTTGTTGTGACCCTTGAGCAGGTACCTAAAAATCATATAACTTAGGTAAACTATAAAATTATGCAGTTTTTAATTTGGATCATATAGTAAAACTTTAAACGTACCTCTTTTTGTGATGCAATAGACTCGCTGTGTTGCAAAATCCCTTTATCCTTAGATGCGGGTTTTGTAGGAGTCTAAAATTACAATGTAAAAAAATGAGTTCAAAATTGACAGATGAATACTTAAAGATTCATAATGGTTTTCAACATACCTGATCATCTATGAAAATGAGGTCTGATGGCCATGCAACAAAAGATTCTATTGCATCTCGTAGCAATGTGGTCTCTAAAATAGTGTCAGGTACCGCTAGCAAGGCATCCAGATCTAAAGCAACATCAACCGATACTTTCATGTGTCCATCCGGGAGCGGTCTATGGTGAAGTAAATCTCCCAAAGTGTTACGCACTTTTCCCTTGCCAACTAGGCGATAAGTCGGTGACGATAAGTATAGCTGACAAGATGAAATGCCCTAAACCAATAATAAATATTTTACTGTTAATGTGTATATATGTAAATTAACATAAATGTGCTATTTTAATTTCACATTAACATATATAATTACCTCGGGAAATTTATTTTGACAGTTGATACTAGCTTTGTCACTAGTTTCTTTCAACTGTGAACTGCTTTTTTCCGCCATATCTCTCTCTCTTTATCCTTTTGCAATTCACGTACCTGTGCTTGTAATTCCTACAATGTTTGCATCACTTATGCATTGTTAGGATTTCTTTTCCTTGGATGCTTATATGAAGAGGTTTGAGTCACACCATGACCTTTACCCCTCACCCGACCGAGATACTCAGAACATTTAGTGCTCGACTAAGTACACTCCTGTTATCCTGGTCCTCAGTTGTGGATACCGATTGCGATAGGGTCTCATGTAATTCATTTACACATTGATTTAAATATTTTGAACATCGGGATTAACAACTTGATCCTTTCCCACACGAGCTTCCTTCCACAACATATGTGCTGGAAGTGATGTTTTGTCACTTTTCGTCTCGCCTAACTACGCCTTGACACAAATAATAAGATTATCAATTATAACACATTGCGAGAATTAATAAGATCGTAACATTTATATTTACTTATAATTTTTTCCTGTAAGTGTGCATATCCCAAACGCCCTTTTTGTATGGCTACGTGGGTTTTGACGCTCTCTCGCGATTTATGGCACTCACTTTTGTGAAATTCTCGTCTCTTCTTTGGCCTACAAAAGCAACCCATTCTTCTGGTGTAATGAAGTTCTCATACTTCTTTGGATGTTCCAGATCCTCTTCAACAAAATTTCCTTCCTCATCCTTAAGATACTTGTTTGTTAAAAAAGCTCTCCACCCTCTGTATCTTTTTCCGGCCAAACCAAGTATATACATTTTACAAGTATCTTCAATGTTAAAAGACCTCCACGAAAAAAATACGCATAGAATGTGTTAGTATAAGTAATTTAATCACATTATCGTCAAGATAATGCAAATAACAACAACTATATATGGTACCTTTATCTCAGTCCAAATTTTCTCTTTACCCTCATCCAAATATCCTCTTTTCCATCTAGGAGTGGTGATTGGAATGTGCATACGAACAAGTGTACCAATGTAGCTTGTCAACTTTGCAGCATTAGACCCAATTAGCTGGCCCTCATCATTCCAATCTACATTATATGTTACTCCTCTGTCTCTATCACGAATGATTCCCCTCATAATAGTTATGCCTCCTGTAATATCTTTTTCTGAAGTATCATCTTGATTACAAGCCACTTGACCTGTAATAAAGAAAAAAAATAAAAATGAAATGACAAATATAAAAATCAATAATCAATAATCCATATATATATATATATATATTGAATATATATAAAATGACATATATTTAAATTTTATTGAATAATATAGGCTATAATTCTATATACTATTACTTTTTTCACTAATATCTCTTTCTTGTGAGTTTTCTTGATTACTAGCCATTTGACCTGTAATAAAGAATAAAATGAAATGACAAATATAAAAATCAATAATCAATAATCCATATATATATATATTTAATATATAAGTCTATAATTATATATACTATTACCTTTTTCACTAACATCTCTTTCTTTTCTTGGTAGGAATATGTCCTACTCGTCTCTTAACAACGTGGACAGTTGGATTGATCCAAATACCCTCATTATGATCATTTCTAATACATGATTCATTCTCATTTTGATCATTTATAGTAAAAGATTCAATGTCAACACCAATATCACCTTGATCTCCAATGTTTTCATCAATTACTTTGTTAGATAAAAGCACTACAGACCATTTCGTACTTGTGGGATCAGTGACATAGAACACTTGTTTAGCTTGAGAGGCTAGAATGAAAGGCTCATCTTTGTACCCCACCCTATTAAGATCCACTTGCAAAAATATTGACTTATCCATTCGTATGCCATTATTATTTTTAACCCACTTGCAACCAAATATAGGAATATAAAACTTCTCGTAATCAAACACCCAAATGCAGTCGATAACCCCAAAATATGACAGATTTGTAAATTTCGAGTTTAAGTCCTTCACACTTGATATGTGCATTGCTTCAGCTACCAAGATGACACCACTATTTTGCATAGTAATTTTATCATCCTGTTCTTTGGTATAAAATATGTATCCATTAATCGCGTATGCGCTATAAGAAAACACAACCAAACATGGACCATATGATAAACATCTCAACCTTTCTGTTACTAAAGCGGGATCTGAATGATACTTTGAATAAATATGTTCCGTAAACCATGGTATGAAACTTCGATTGTGCTCTCGTACTATCCAAATGCACTTGATCCCGTTCGACCCTTGATTGAACATTTTACAGATATTCAGTACAAAACTCAACCGTTGCTTCAATAATGTATCGTTCGGCAATACAACCCTCTGGTCGACTATGGTTTTTCACATACCCTTTTAATATTTTCATATAATGTTCAGCAGGGTACATCCATATCATATAAGCTGGTCCGCACAATTGTGTCTCTTTCACAAGATGAACGACAAGATGAACCATTATGTCAAAAAACGAGGGAGGAAAATACATTTCAAGATCACACAAAGTAACAACAATTTCTTTTTGCAATGTTGGTAAGATCTCATGATCGATCACCTTACTGCAAATTGACTTGAAGAAAAAACACAGTTTAGTTATTGTGCTTCTTACTTTTTCTGGAAGAATAGAACGTATACCTATCGGTAGAAAATGTTCCATTATAACACGACAATCATGCATCTTTAAACTCTTTAACTTGAGGTCTTTCGTAGACACAAGTCTTCTAATATCTGATGAGTAGCCTTCTGGAACTTTAACTTCACTTAGGAACTTACACAATATTTTTTTCTTCTTTATAGATAGAGTGTAAATAACAAGTGGTAGATAGATATGTTCGTCTTCCTTTCTTCACGGGTCCCAATTTAGTTCTTATTCCCATCTCTACCATATCCTCCCTTGCTTTAAGGCCATCCGTAGACTTCCCTCTTATATTGAGTAACATACCAATAACACTGTCAAATACATTTTTTTCAATAGGCATAACATCAAGAAAATGTCTTACGTACAAAGATTTCCAATATGGCAATTAAAAAAAATCGACCTCTTCTTCCACCCACCTGTGACAACTTTATGTGCAAAAGGCTTGCCAAACTAAATACTCACATCTTTCACCTTTTCAAAAATTTGATCACCTGTCAATCCGGCGGAGCTCGTTGTTCGGTATCTCCGTTGAACGTTTTTCTCCATCCACGATATTGATGTTTAGAATTTAAGAATCTACGATGATTGAGAAAGACATTCTTCTGACAAGCTTTCAATTGCGTCGTATCGGTTCCATGTTCCCATACAGGACACACTTTTTCACATCTAATGCGATATCTGGATAAATTTCTGTATGCTGAAAAAATCGTTAATTGTACCAAACAACATCGCGCTCAAGTTGAAACTTTCTTTCCTATAACCATCATAAACCTCCACACCGTTTTCCCACAAATTCTTCAAATCTTCGATTAAAGGTTCCAAGTATACGTCCATGTCATTACCTGGTTGTTTAGGCCCATAAATTAACATAGATAACATCAAGTACTGACGCTTCATACATAGCCACAGAGGTAGGTTATAAATCATAAGAATCATAGGCCATGTGCTATGCGAGATACTTTGAACACCGTGTGGGTTCATTCCATCAGTAGATAATGCCAAGCGAAGGTTTCTTGCTTCTTTTCCAAATTCAGGATAATCATTATCAATTTTCATCCACTGTGGTGAATCTGCCGGATGTCGAAACTTTCCATCAATAATTCTTTCATCTGCATGCTAAGTCAAGTGTCTTGAATCGGTTTCACTATGATATATGCGTCTAAATCTCGGAATTATACGAAAATACCATAAGACTTTTTGCCGGAGATAACTTTTTCTTATATCGAGCGACACCGCATTTAGGACTCTCATTTAACGATGCATACTCGTTTCGAAACAAAACGCAATCTTTTGGACATGCATGTATCTTATCATAGCTCATGCCAATAGATTACAACATCTTTTTTGCCTCATACGTTCGATTGGGAAGACCATTGTCCTCTGGTAGCATATCTTTCATAAGGGCTACTAACTCTGAATCTTTTATCCGACCATCCATTGCTCGCCTTTAAGTTGTACAACTTTAATACCACAGACAATCTTGTGAATTTTGAACAACCATTATACAACGGTTTCTCTGTATCGCTTACCAACCTCTCGAACATTTTGGGACAATCATTAAGATCTTCTTCAAGCGCTTCTGCAATATCTTCGACTCAATCATAATCGTATGTATTTGTGCAATTGTCGTTTGAAGCATAGGTCGTATTATCCTCCGATTTAACATTCCTGTTACTTTTCTCACCATGCATATTCCAACATGTATAACTTCTATCAATTCCATACCGTATTAAATGCGATGCCAACTTAACCGCGTCAACCCGACTCCTATTACAGAAACCCAAACAAGAACATGTCATCCGACTAGGGTCTTTGGCGTGCGCAACAACAAACTTAACGAATCCGATACCCCATTCTCGTACTCTTTCAGCAATCGATTGGAATACATCCATGTCTTATCCATGGTTTTACTAATTAAGCTAAACAAAAATAACTAATTAGGGCATAAAACGGTATAATGCGTTTCTACCAAAACGCAAAGTATACACGGAATGGATCTGGAGCAAGAAAATGCAACATATTCACGCAATTTTAGACAAATTCATCACAATACCAGTAATTTGAGGAAGAAATTTACCTCAGATTTACCAAACAACAACATTGAGAAGTTGAAACGAGTAGGTAAAACTGACGAAAACATAGAGAATGAGCGCTGTACTTATAAAACAACATCAAGGATAAGTCATAACATATAAAACAATTCAAGAAACTTATATGATGCACATGAACAATTCAAGAACCAAGTAATCGATCATTCAAGAAATTCAATTCACAAATAAAACTAAAACCAAAGAACTCAAGTTATTATTCAATTCACATTCGAAACATGGAAAATCAAATTCAAAGTAAGTCCTAAACCCCTAAACCAAAATCCGGGCAGCAACTACCTAAATCCAATCATGCTCAATGAAATTAGAATGTATAAGTGCACATGAACGATGCGTATTTACATTGGAATTAGAATGAATCGAATGAAACTTGCATGAATGATATGAACAAAAGATTATTTACAAGTAAGAAACAAGAAAAAACAAGTTACTATTCAATGTACATGTAAACACGCTTAAACTCAAGTAAATGCAACTGTAAACATGATTATTGCTTCACAAACAAAACCGAGAATCCAAAAACACATGCTATTTGTACAATTCAACTTCAAATCACTTTCTTCAGATTTGTAGCGTACTATTGGACACAGTTGAATTCAAATTCAAAATTAATCGACAAAAAAACTCCAGGAAGCCACAATTCAATCGATTACTCAAAATAAAATAAATTTATTCACTCAAATTCACACGAAAGAAACGACATACTTCCCCATAAGTTTTTCGACTATATCTTACGCGAGTAATCGCGGAGATATCAAACCTTCACCGAAACTAGAAAAAATATCAATCAGTATAACTTTAACTAAAACAGAAAACACCTTAACATTATCATCCTATTTCGACACTACCTAAGCATACACTGATAACTCAGAATAACCTAGCATTCTTAACACAGATATCAATATTTCAACTCAAAAACAAATCGAACCTAACACAACAAGAAGTCTTCATACAAATCCTACCAAAATAATTTTATCACAACATAGATTTTATCAACATACAGTTCATGAAACAAATTTACCAGTGTAAGTAGAGGAGAGGAAGCTGCTCGACGGATGGAGTTCGAACGATAGCTTCTCGACGGAGGGACAAAAGAGAATGAATCGGAGGACAAGGAGCAATGACAGTTACCTTAACAAATACCTTCAATGCGAGAAATCCATCCGTTTAGGATAGATTCCCTCAACAGATACCTTCAATGCGAGAAAGCCAACACTTTAGGTTCTGAGCTAAGCATTCGCGAAGCTTGCTCTTTGCTTGGGCCTAGGAGAGACGAAGGGAATGAGTGGAGGGAAAGAGCATTGAAGGACTGAAATAATGAAGTACTGAAGCCAACAGTTTAGGTTTTGAAGAACTAAAATGATGAAGGACTGAGGGACGACGAAGGTATGGAGGTACAGAGGAGGCTGGGGAAGATGAAGGAAGGAAGGAGAGGGCGGTGGAAGTGGGAACTGAAATCTTGTTTTATGAGAACTTCTGAGAAAGGGTTTTTTCTGAACAGAATTTGTGTTGTAATTATAAAATTATCTACGAAAGCGCTTTTCAAAAGCGTCTTCTAAAGGCTAGCTTTAGCAGTGTGTTTTCCTTAGAAAGCGCTTTCATTTCATATGCCTATAGCAGCGCTTTTAGAAGTGCTTTCTAAAGACCAGCTTTAGCAGCATTTTTAAAAAGCGCTTTCTAAGGTTATCCTTTAGCAACTCTTTTTAAAAAGCACTTTCTAAGGTGGGGTCTTTGTAAGGCCTATAGCAACGCTTTTAAAAAGCGCTTTCTTAAGGTACCCTTTAGAAGCACTTTTTTTAAGCGAATTTTGTTTTGAACCTACAACAACGTTTTTTTTGCTAAAAGCGCTTTCTATGTAGTGCTTCCAAATCTCATTTTTGGCGTAGTGTATGGTGTTACATCAAAATAAGTATGTCAAAGAGATATTCGAGAGATTTAGAATGGATGATTCAAATCATACATACTCACATGTAGAAACAAATGTAAAGTTGGAGAAGAATGGAGAGAAAAACAAAGTCGATGTCACTTTGTTCAAGCAAATTGTGGGTTTTATGAGGTGTGTGTGTATGTGTGTGTGTTGGTCAGGGTTTCAACAAAGTGAAAATACAACCAATAGGACAAAAGAATACAAAAGGTTTTTGTATTTATTTCTTTTGTTTATATTTATTACTAGTTTTGGGTCAACCAAGTCACTGCGGTCGAACAAGGTACAAAATACTTCTTATTAAGTTGATCAGAAGATCAATCAGGCTTAGAAATATTAAAGGCACAAAACGTTCAGGATGGTCCAACTTATTCAAATAAAAGATTCTTGGAGGGAAAGAGAGCAAAGAATGGAGAACATGGGTTCGTGGAGAGAAGTTGCAAGAGACACATGGCGTGCAAAAGATCAATGCCCACCAAGGAGAAGTTATTATATGTGTAGTATAAATAAAGCACTTAGTGCATCTTGTAAAAGGTTTAAATTTTTCACATTCCTAACGCTAATCACTCATAGTAGCTAATCGACCGAGCGAAATGAGTCAGGCTAGGGCAATGTATATTTAAATCAACTTGTTTATTTTCTCAACTATTTAAATGTTATGTTATTTATTTTTAGCTTTTTAAACGCTTTCATTTTTGTTTTATAAATTTACTTTGTTCACCTTTTCAATCACACAAACACGTTGGACGTGAGGTCGAACGCATTTGTTTTTTCAAAAAACTTTGTAAAAGAAAACACATGAAAACTAACACAGTACTGAGATTCAATTGTTGATCTCGTTAGTAAACTTTTTGGCAAGAGACCATCGTTGTTTACCAAAACCCGAGGTAAAAAAATTGGCACATCCGGTGGGACTGTGTTAATTAATTTCGTTATTGTGTTAAGTTTTACAAAATTACATATTTTACTTGTGGTGTATGAATTTAAAGAGTGGTAATCATTTTTTAAAGTCCAAATTGACACATTCTAACACAAACACTCCATCACATGCACATACATAAGTTTCTACACAAAATGTGGATCTTGTACTAGTGAATGCCGCAAATCAAAGCGTGAAAATTTTATCTCCTATGAGATCAACTGCTGCTCAAGGTTTAGTGACTGTTGTCACAATAGTTAAACTTAGACAAGGGGTATCACCATTTGATCCAAATCGTTCACCCTTTGTAGGGGGTCTGAGGTCAGCATTTAATCCTTATCATTATGGTATGACTTATTCTATGATGGTTGGGTTGCAGTCGAACCCATCTAGATATACTGAAAATATAGTAGCTATTGGACATCAAGGTAGTTATGCCCCAGGTGGTCGGTCAAGTGGTGTCGGGTACATTCCTCAGTCGACACCAGCGTTAAACACTACATTTGTTATGGCTTTGAGGCAACAGATGAATGAGAGTAATTTAGAATTGGTGAATGTCTTAATTAAACAGATGAGAGTTATATTTAACCCTATAGTTGATCAATTAGATAGGGTTATTGGGTCGATAGAACCTAATCAAGTGTGTCATAGGCCATTAAGGGTTATTGAGGAACGTCCAATGGTAGAAACACCCACATATGACGAGGAAGAGTTTGTCGAACAATATGAGCCCATACCAATTTTAGTTAGGAGAAATCAAAATGTTGACCACATGCTGAGGAACGCCAACCTTGGGCATAACAACATTGTGAATGCAGTAGAAGAAGTTTTGACCCGTTCTGGGGTAATCATTGGCCTTAGAAGGCCTAATTATTCGTCTCATTTACCTGATTACATTCGACAAGTAGAATTACCTAGGCGATGTAAAGTACCTAAGTTTACTAAGTTTGATGTTGATGCTAATGAGTCAACTATTGAACACATTTCTAGGTATGAAATAGAAGCTGGTGATATAACTAATGATCAAGGGTCTATAATTGAGGTATTTCCCTAATTAATTGACTAAGAATGCTTTTACTTGGTTTATAACATTGGATCCAAATTCTCTACACACATGGGAACAATTAGAAAGTATTTTTCATGAGAAATTTTATGCTGGTCAATCTAAGACAAGTCTAAAATTATTATCCTCAATTAAGAAGAGGTCGCCTAAGTCAATTGAGGTTTACTTGAATAGGTTTAGGGTTTTAAATTCTAAATGTTTTACTAGATTCCCTGAACACGAGTTGGTCGAAATGTCTGCTGAAGGTTTAGATTATTCAATTAGGAAGAAATTTGATTCCCAATCTATTATAGATATGTCTCATTTGGTTGATAAGGTTCAATATATAGAACGGCTAAAAACAGAAAAAACTAGGGTTTCAAAAGATCATAGAAAAGGCAAAGTAGCCTATATAGATACTGAGGAATATTCTATAGCGTCTGAAGACGAATACATGGAAGAAGAAGAAATTAATATGGCTGAATTAAAAGTTGGTCCTCCATATGAATGTGAATCTTTAAGAACGTTTAGGGGAAAGGCGGTTGAAGAACCAAAAAATTATAAATTTGTTGCTAAAACATATACTTTTGATGTATCCAAATATGGTGAAATATTTGAGGTTTTAGTTTCAGATGGCCTGATTATAGTGCCTCAGTGCATCAAAAATCCACCATTAGAGCAAAAATAGAAAAGAAGTTTTATCAAATATCATAATATTTTGGGTCATAACACTTCTGAATGTGTTCTTTTCGGGGATTTAATTAAAAAAGCGTTGAAGGATGGTAGACTGAAGTTTGGTAAGAAACCAACAAATCTTATGAAGGTCGACTCAGACCCTTTGCACATTGCTAATGCTAATTTTGTGGAACCATTGGAGGTGTTAATGGTCGAAACTCCTGATGGTTTCAGAATGAGCAAATATTGTTGACATGATGGTTGCGTTAACAATAGAGGCTACTTATGGCCTCCAAAATGAAAATGTTGTAGTTGATGGATTAATGGCAATTGCAGCAGATAAGATTACTTAAGATCTCGAAGGTGGTAACGTATTTGAGCCACAAGAGGTGATGGTGGTCGAACTTGGTAAAGAGTCTGAAGTTGACCAAGATCACAAGGACAAAATGGATTGTGAAATAGGTGCTAAGGGTGAAGAATTATCTGATGAGATGTTTGCTGAATTTATGAAGGTGGTCCTTAACCTAAAGAAGTCTTAGTGGATTTCCTGAATCGATGAAAGTTGAGTAACTCAAGGTCCATGTTGTGTCCAAATTGTAACGCGGTTTATAGTGAGGATGTGGCAAAGAAGGTTGAAATCTTAAGGAGGAAAAATCCTCCAACAAAATGTCCAAAAGATCTTTGACCATGCTAAGGGTCCATTCAAGGTTCAGGTGCCTTAAGGGAAGCCAAAGTTCACATATCATAAAACTTTTGTTCGACCAGCAGATGTTCCTAGCAATACTTGGATTCGTCCCTTTTACCCAAGGGGGGCAAACCAGAATTGGAAGGTGATAAAAAAAGGTTCAGGTTTGAGCCAGAAATGGGAGATGATGGCAAAGGGATCAAGTTCTTCTCAAGTCATCGAGGATGGGAAGAAATACCATGTTCCTCCTACTTACAAGAGGAAGAATCCAATGACAAGAACTCAATGGAGAAGATTCTAGAGAAACAAAAAAGCTGTCAGGGAAGTGGCATCAAAGGATGCTCTAACAAAAGCTGAAGTCGAATAAAAATAAGTACATCATCGACCAGCAAAAGAGAGGTTGTCAATGCCAGTTGATAGTTCTACATTAGTAAAAAATGCATACCCTGATGATAACATGGAACATGAATTATCTGATGATTTTGAAGATAGTTCGGAAGATGGCTTGATCATTCATTGCAATATTGTTCCGATCTAGGAAAATGAATATGATTATGCTCCTGAAGTTTCAGAAGATGAAGAGGAGGATATATGTGAGGAATTTGAAGGTCAGAAACCTTTGTGCTATTATGTCATAAATAATGGGGTGGTGGAATAGCAACAAGCAATATTCGAAAGTCCAACATCTGACATGATGTATCATTTTAAGCCTTTGTTCATAAGGGCTAAAGTTGATGGTTTCCCAGTGAATAAGGTGTTTATTGATGGTGGTGCCACTATGAATCTAATGTCACAATATTTGATGAAGAAGATTGGTAAGTTCGACACTAATATCAAGCATCACAACATGGTTTTGTCTAATTATGAAGGAAATACTAGTAACATACTTGGGGTGATCCAAGTGAATTTGTCAGTTGGCTCGACCATGAGGCCAACATTATTCATGGTAATTGCGTCTAAGGAAAATTATAATTTATTACTTGGGCGTGAATGGATACATGGCATAGGCTCAATGCCATCAACCTTGCACCAACGCTTGTCCATCTGTCGGCAAGATGGAATTGTGGAAAATATAGAGGCAGATCATGGGTATTTTACCACTGATGTGAATGTGGCGAATAGGAAGAATTTTAATAAAACACTAACCACTATTCCTCCATGTGCGCCTAAAGAGGAAGTGTTGGAACCACATCTTGACATGATTAATTTCTTAACCTTACACCCTACTCATGGGTTTATATGGGACCAAGAGAAATTTGATACTTATATAGTTGAAGAAATGAGGTTTAAGCCTACTAGGTGGGAGCGAACGTATGAAGATGCCTGAGTCGTATGCTTTCGCGATAATTTTTGCCTATGTGGCCGAAAATAGAATAAATTTAGCCTTAGAGGATGATGAGTTTGTAAATATGGCTCCTAAGGCCATTGTAGTGGAGAAGTTGTGGGAACTAATCCAAACAACACCTTTAGAAAGCCGAAGGCTTGACTATATTTATGAAGAAGAGCCTTTGGGGTTTGAAAAAGACCCGCGTGATAAGATACCCAAAATGGAAGCTCAAGATCCATTAGAGGAAGTCGACTTAAGGGATGGAATAATCAAAAGGATAACATACATCAACACTAAGGTCAATGATGAGATGAAAAGGCAGGTGGTCAAATTTCTTAAAGAATTCAGGGATTGCTTTACATGGGATTATAATGAAATGCCTAGGTTAAGTAGAGACACGGTGGAAATCAAATTTCCCATAAATCCAGGAAAACGACCAGTCAAATAGATGCCAAGGAGGTTCTCCCGAAATATTTTTTCCAAAATAAATACAGAGATCAAACGCTTGTTGAAGAGAAAATTCATCAAAACAACCAGTTATGTTGAATGGTTAGCTAATATAGTACCTATTATAAAGAAAAATGAACCACTTAGAGTTTGTTTAGATTTTAGAGACTTGAACAAAGCTACCCCCAAGGATGAATATCCAATGTCTGCAGTGGAAATGCTTATCGACTCGGCTGCAGGCTATGAATATTTAAGTCTTTTATATGGGTATTCAGGTTATAATCAGATTTTTATTGCTGAAGAAGATACACATAAAAAGACGTTTCGGTGCCCTGGTAAATTAGGAACTTATGAGTATTTGCTTGAGTATTAAAGAGTATTTGCTTGAGCCTCCTATCTTGCTCCATACTATTGAAGGAAGAACATTGGTTATGTATCTGACCCTATTAGATAATTCCATGGGTTGTATTTTGGGACAACAAGATGAATTAGGAAGAAAAGAGTACGCCATTTATTATCTGAGCAAGAAGTTCACCGACTATGGGTCACGATAATCTATGTTTTAAAAGACTTTTTGTGCTTTAGCCTGGGTTGCGAAGCGTGTGCGACAATATATGTTGAATCATACTACTTGGTTAATCTCTAGAATAAATTCAATCAAGCACATAATCTCGGTAGGGAATCAAACCAAGGTGATGAGTTTCGTACTTGTCTTTGATTTGATTGATTACAAGGGATGAATCTCCATATATGTCAAGGATCTTGATCCTTAAGTCGATGGCTTCTTCGATACCCATGATACAAGCTTCGTATTTTGCGATGTTGTTAGTGCAATCAAATAGTAATCTAGCGGAAAACGGGATATGTGTACCCTCAGGAGTAATGATGACTTCCCTAATTCCATTGCCAAAAACGTTAACTGCTCCATCAAAAATTAGGCCCCATCTTGATTCAGGATCAGGACCTTCTTCAAGTAACGGTTCATCACAATCTTTCATCTTTAAGTACATAACATCCTCTTCTGGGAAGTCAAACTTGAGAGATTGGTATCCGTTGATTGGTTGATAAGCCAAGTGATCGGCGAGAATGCTTCCTTTCACCTCTTTTTGGGCGCGGTACTCGATGTCATATTCATATAATAGCATCTATCATCGGGCAATTCTCCCTGTTAAGGCAGGCTTTTCAAAGACGTACTTGATTGGATCCATTTTGGAGATTAACCAAGTCGTGTGGTTTATCATATACTGGCGGAGATGTTTCGAAGCTCATACCAAAGCACAATATGTTTTCTCGAGCATGAAGTAACGAGTTTCACAATCCGTGAATTTTTTACTCAAGTAGTAGATGGTATGCCCCTTCTTACCGGTGTCATCTTGTTGTCCAAGAACACAGCCCATGGAATCTTTCAACATGGTAAGGTACATAATTATAAGTCTTCCTTCAATCGGAGGAATCAATATTAGAGGTTCTGACAGGTATTCCTTGATACTATCAAATGCTTTTTGGAAATCTTCGGTCCACACAACCTCTTGATTTTTGCGGAGAAGCTTGAATATTGGTCCATAAGTAGCAGTCATTTGAGAGATAAATCTGGAGATTTAATTCAACCGTCCAAGAAATCCTCTTACTTGCTTTTCCGTTTGTGGCACAGTCATTTCTTGAATAGCCTTAACTTTTTCGGGATCAACTTCAATACCTCTTTGGTTGACAATGAAACCTAGGAGTTTTCCAGATCTCACCCCAAAGGTGCATTGTTAGGATTCAAATGAAGCTGATATTTCCTTAGTCGTTGAAACAAATTCAAGAGATATTCTATATGTTCTTCTTCAGTGTCGGACTTTGCTATCATGTCGTCCACGTAGACTTCGATCTCTTTGTGCATCATGTCATGAAAGAGAGTAGTCATTACCCTTTGGTAAATTGCGCCTACATTCTTTAATCCAAACAACATTACTTTGTAGAAAAATATGCCCCATGGCGTGATAAAATATGTCTTCTCCATGTCTTTGGGAGCCATTCTGATCTGATTATAATCAAAGAAACCGTCCATGAAGGAAAAGACGTTGAACTTAGCAGTGCTATCAACCAACATGTCAATATGCGGTAATGGGAAATCATCCTTTGGACTAGCTTTGTTCAAGTCTCGGTAGTAAACACACATCCTGACCTTTCCATCTTTCTTGGGAACAGGCACTATGATGGCTATTCATTGAGGATATTCGGAGGTGACGAGAAAACCTGCGTCGAGTTGCTTTTGAACCTCCTTTTTGATTTTATCGGCCATGTTTGGGTGAGTTCTCCTCAGTCTTTGTTTAACTGGCGAACATTCCGGCTTTAATGGCAAGTGATGCTCTACGATGTTGGTATCCAACCTTGGCATGTCCTGGTCGGACCAAGCAGACACATTGACATATTCTTTGAGAAGATCCATCTGTTTGCTCTTAACATCATCATCGAGTAGCGCTCCGATGTTCACTTCTTTTCTATTTTCCCCATAACCCAAGTTGATCGTTCCTAAAGGATCTTCGTGAGGCTGAATGATTATTTCCTTATTCTTAAGTAGTCAAGAAATCTCATCAGGGATACCTTCTTCATCCTCTTCTTCGGCGTCGAACACATGGAATTCAAAGTTGAAATAGGGCATAGAGTTATTGCGTTCAATGGGTTTATTCATTGTTAATCTGCATATATGATTTATGTTCAATTTTTTTAGAAAAAAGCAAATGCAAAAGTGTATGCAGATTATTTTTAAAGATGTTTGTTTTTATTGGGTTTTTTAGGATTACCATTTCCAGAAAAAAGGCAAGAAACGAAAAACAAACACAAAATGTGGGAATCAAAATAACGCTTTATTTATGATTCACATATGAAACAAAGCCCTAAATACAAACTCTTATGTCTTGGCAAGGCAAAAAGAAAATTATTTAAAAGCTATCCCTATAAAACGCCTCTCTGCCTTGGGCTGGGAGAGAGTTCAAAATAAAAGTGAGGTAACTACTTAGAACGTTGAACAACAGTTTGAACCTCAATGGCTTTCCGAAAGTGACGAAATCATTGGTAGACTATGTATTCCAAAAGTTTTCCCTTATGATCATTTTCAGTGATGTAGTTGACCGTTGGTCGAGTAGTATTTGAAGGCTCTGGTTGGTTAACCTTGTCCTTTGTACTTCTGAGGCGATCTTCCTCTGCTTGTTTGATAGGTCGAGGAGTATAAAATGAAGTACATGTGTCTTAAGGCGATATGTATTCTGGACTTTTAGGATGTAATTCCCAATCTTCGGGATGAAGAGACTCGTTATCAAAGACACTTTCCAAGTAATTTCAGGATCATCTTCCCAATTGTTTCCAAAAATCGCATTTATCTGGGAATAAACAAATTCAGGTTCAACAATCTTGGTAGGTGTATTAAAGCAAAGATCATCAGTCGTAATCTCAAATAGATGATGAGATTGAGAGGGCATGTATGCCTCTTCTGGTTGACTGAGATATTCAAGAGGATCTTCCCATCCAATTAGTTGGATGTCTTCGATTGAAATTCTTGAACTTTCAGGGGCGGTATATCTTCCCATGAAGTCAAATTTTCCACTTGGCTGCCCCAAGGTATCCCAAACATTAGGTGGGATAGGTGCAATTTCTTCTTTATCATTTTGCTAGAACATGCCTTTAAATTTGTCTGAAGGAGGATATAACGGTGTATACGGTTCTTCTCGAGATATGTATCCAGAGTCATTGAGAAAAGTCTCCATTCTTCAGAACCAGAGAGATTTTCTTCAGTTCCTTCATTAATGAGGACAATAACCTCTTGAGGAACAGGGTTAAGGAAACCTCCGTTGTGGAATACTTTTTTGATTAGACGATGATTTTCATTCTCCCCATTGGCTTTTGAGATTACTGGAGTAAATATGAGTCCCTTGATAGGAATCACAACTTGTCCCCTACCGGCAGCAGTACCGTCTTTCACTATATGCGCTGCTTCTTTGTAAGAGGAGATAAATGATCTGTTTCTTTTGGTAGATTCATCTTCTAACGAGAGGCCTTGAACTGTGTTCCTTCTACATCGTCAGCAGAGATGAAAGAGAAAGTAGATAAGTGGCTTACTAACAAGGCTTGTTCCCCAGTTATGGTTACCAACTTTCCATTTGTTACGAATTTCAATTTTTGGTGGAGCGTAGATGTTACTGCTCCAGCTTCATGTATCCATGGTCGACCTAACAAATAGCTGTAGACGGCTTGAACGTCTATAACCTGGAAGGTGACTTGAAATGTATACTGACCAATTTTCATCGGAAGATCGTGTCACACCCTAAATTTCACCCTGAGTTTTTAGCGGCATTAGCACATCATATTTTTTCATCTACATACGATTCCATTAGACCATTGCCATTAAACAATCATTCACTCATTGTATCTGTATCGTTTAGTCGTATTTAAGTTGACCAAAAGTTAATTTAAATCGACATTTGCATCGTTTTATAGTTGTAAAATACCTGTTATTTTACTTCATTCATTTTTATCTCTCTACCTGTTTATTGCATCATGTTAAGTATATATATATATATATATATATATATATATATATATATATATATATATATATATATATATATATATATATATGTGTGTGTGTGTCACTGAAGAAAAACAATACAAAACGGCAGAGGCGGAGGCAAAAACAAATCCTCTTCATCTTCATTCCTCTTGTTCTTCCACCATCCACCAAACTTCCTTGCAACATTTTCTTTGCTCTTCTTTAACAGTACTGCTGAAGGTTTGGCAGAATTTCGTTTCATTTTTGTTATGTCTTACTTAGTTCAGTTAAATATAATTGAGTGTGTTGCCATTCAACTGTGTTTATTGGTGTTGACATTTTTTGGATTTTTGTAGTGATGTTAATGATATTAGTAATTAATGTTTAGATTGCAATGGAATTGTATCTGTTTTCTAGTCCAAGTTTGGTGTGAATATGCTGACATTATTGGAAATAATTGCTATTGATATTTAAAAGTTAGGTGTTAACATTGTGTTTAAGTTTGGAAATTGAAGTATGAATTTGTCATTGAGTTGTTTTGTTTCAAATTCAAGATGTAGATATTGGTATCAAGTGTTGAAATGTTGATGTCGGTGCCACAGTTGCTTGAATCAGTTTGAAATTTTTTATTGACATTTTGAGTTTGTTTGAGTCAATTTAGAATAAGCAA
Source organism: Vicia sativa (assembly GCA_021764765.1). Taxonomy (NCBI): domain Eukaryota; kingdom Viridiplantae; phylum Streptophyta; class Magnoliopsida; order Fabales; family Fabaceae; genus Vicia; species Vicia sativa. Next base: position 238,207,681 of record CM038792.1, read on the forward strand.
GGTTGGTTATGACATTGTTTTGAAATTTCCATTGGTGTTTAACATGTTTGAGTTGAATTTCTTAGGTATATTTGTTGATGTATAGTTGCTGCCCGGGTTTGAATTGTGTATTTTAATGCATGTTTACCACTTGTTTACTTGCTATTTTGCTTTATTTTGAGTTGTGCTCATGTCATACAATTTCAATTTTTTTTTACCTTGCTTACTAACCATCTTCCGATATAGTGCAATTGCCTTTCATTTTAATTTTTATACCACTTATGCTACTAACGAGTTTATTATTTATGTAGACATTCGAGGATTATTCAAAACAATCACTTTCAATTAGCATTTAATCTTGTTCATTAGCATATTCATATTACTATTTATATTTAATATTTAGTAATGTACATACAATATACTTAGTATTTTTATTTTTATATATTTAATACTGTAAATTTAATTATACATAGTATTATTTTTATTATATTTAGTATTGTAAATATAATTATTTACATATTATTTTTTTTATTTTATACCTTGCCATATTCATTTGTAAATAAATTCGAATTATACTTGGATGCATTTCTTAGAATTAATTTCATAAATTTATTCTAAAGTTAATTAATCTAATAAACTACAATAACCGACATTTAAATTTCTCCGCATTTAACTTTTGTTAATAGTCTGTTAAAATACAATTAATTTACGGTTTCTCTTTAATTTAAATGTATCTCAATCCCTTGTTGCGTTGTAAATAATTTACCGCTTTTTATTTTATTTTATCGTTTAAATACCCATTTGTAATTGATGTATCCCTCTCCCCAAAACAAAAAAACTTGTAATAATTAATTAGTTTGCATTTATTTTATTTTAATTTAATCATCACTTACACAAAATCAAAAAAACATTTTTAAAACTAATAATTGTGAATCATTTTAAACCCTTGAGTTGACAAAGCTTTGAAGCGTCACAACGGCCACACATTTGTGCACACACCACACTTGCTCTTGGGCTTACAATGAAACTTTAATTGATTAGTTAAACGTTATTTAATATTCTAATTAGGTTATTTAAAATTGATTAGCCCATCTAATTAATTTTATTAAACTAATTACTTGATTAAATTTTATTTAATTAGTCGATTAAATTTATTTAGTGCACCCACCTACACAATATAAATCTGTCTTATCATTTGTGGAAGCCACCTTGTATGAGATTTTACAATATCATGTTTGTATATAATTATTCGCAATCGTTCTCTTCCATTCTCGCGCCTTGGTCCACATACCAAGTTTTCATTCCAAAGGGCCTCATGGTAGGGAGTAGACACTTGTCTATTCTCTCGAGATTAATCAAGCTTTCTTGGTTAATCATAGCCCAAATCAAATCTTCTCTCATTCACCACTTTCATAATAAAGTTCCAAACCTTGATCCAACGTCGATTGACTTTTCAAAAACCTTTTCATAATAAATTCCAAGTTTTTAAATCGTTGGATGAGGCCAATTATTTGAAAACTTGTGCCAAATGAACTCTAATTCTTTAAATCATTAGACATTAGACCAATTGTTTAAAGACTCCTAAACAACGTGAACTTTGTTTCACTTCACTTTTTCATGACAAAACCTTTTTGGGTGATAGACGACTCGTCTGAGCATTAGCTCCTCTGGTTTCTAGTATTTGAATCGTAATACGTTAGTCCTATTGTTCGGTACTTTTTCACCCACAATTAAAATCAATTATAACTCATCAAACCTTGCCCACATGTCCATTTTCAAAACTCACATCGCTCACACGCGATCTTCTTTCGCTCACACGCGAATTGCATTAGTGATATCTTATCGTCCACGTACGATTAAGCTCCTATTTTCATAAATAAAATCAACCAACCACATGTTCTCGCAACCGAGAACTACGTAAGCTCTGACTTTTCCATCGCACTTGGGAAATACGTAGGCACGAGATTCTAACGTCTTGGCGAGCACACTTTCAAAAAATTAAAACATGTTTCTCTTTTCGCATATAATAATTAGAAGATTGCAAATTTAATTTTAAACACACAAATATGCTCAAAACTAAATGGGTCCCATCGAGTACGATGGATATGAGGGGTGCTAATACCTTCCCCTTGCATAACCGACTCCCGAACCTGCATCTCTTGGTCTCGAAGACCATTTCATTTCACATTTTCGTTTCTTGGTTTTTATCTATATTTTCCCTTTACTCATTAGGAATAAATAAAATTAGGTGGCGACTTCATTGTTTCATTGTTTGTAATCGAATATTTTTTCGATTAGCGTCAACAGATCGACTTCTCCAATAACAGATTTTCTTGATCCATCAAAAGCTTTGACTACCACACCACTAAATATCATAGGTTTTCCTTTATAATACAAACGAGCGAGATTCGTTTTTGGCATTGTGTTTAAGGATGAGACAATGTCCACTAACACGTTGGACAAAGAGTCTGATTGGCAGTTCATAGAGATATGCAGAGTGAAATTATGACCTTTACCCTCTTCAGGGAGTTCTTCATCACTGAAGCTCAGATTGTTGCAAGCCATTATATTGGCTTTGATTCCACCAAATTGATCGGTAGAAACATTGTGATCTGTGAAGGCTTGGTCCAAAACCCTCATCGGGGCCTCTCGATGGGATTTAGAGTTTAAGAGAAAAGAGAGTATTGAGATTTTGGAAGGAGTTTGCATCAGTTGATCCATAAATTTCTACTCATTCTTCTTAATCAGCTTTAGAATTTCATCAAAGTCTGGATTGATATTGGTCCCATCAGATGGACCAATGTTTAAGTCTGGATTACCACTGGGAATTCCTACACGATTCACAACGGGTACATCAATAGGACGTTTCCTTGCTGCAGGATCGATAGGCTAATTCAATGCCAATGGGGTATGCACACGCCCACTCCGAGTTACTCGACTTACTTCGACAATGTTAACTGCAGATGAAATCGTAGGTATGGGTACCTCCTTCCCATTTTCCATCATTGTGGCATTGTATTGATAGGGAACTGATTTGTCAGAGTCGTAAGGAACAGGTCCACGTATACAAATGATCAAAGGAGAAACAAGAACCCTTGGATTGTTGTATCTGACCTTTATGCGCTCAGGCATATTGAAATGAGGAATAATAGTGTTTACTTCACGAGTTACCGAGTTGACATTTGACACTAAAAGCTCACGCGAATAACATCCTATCATATTCACATCATTCTCATTCCTATCTCTAAAAATTTGAATGTCGTAATCATCAATTAACTATTGAAGATTTGATTTTATAGTAGAACATCCACAAGAGTCTTCAGAACAAATTCTACAAGATTTGTAGTTATGCCGAGCAAAACCACCCATTATGCAGAATGTGGCGTGCATTTTTCCTAAATCTGCTTTTACCAAGTTTATATCAGAGACTGGGTATCAATTGGAATATCTAGCTATTATGTTCACAGTGTGCCCTCCATGATTAGGTAGCAGATTCACCTGTACATTTGGATTCGTATTTTTGAAAGAAAGAAGGTTAGCCCTAACTAGTCTTTGAACTTCAGCTTTCAAGGCTATACAGTGCTCGAGATCGTGACCAGGTGCCCCTTAATGAAAAGGGCAAGACACATCATCTTTGTACCACCAAGGTAATTTATCAAGTACTGGAGGTGGTGCTCTTGTTTGAACAAGATTCCTCTCAACCAAGGCAGGATATAATTCCGTGTAAGATATCAAAATTGGATCAAACTGCAAAATTCTAGGAGCACGATTCTGATTGTTGTTGAATGGCTGATCCTATTATTGAGGTTGCTGATTCTATTGAAATTGTGGGGTAATTCCCATGTTTAAAGTTGTACTAACTATTGGTGCGACAGTGGCTACCAGTTGTCGGTGATTGACATTTCTCCTTGGTCTCCCTTTGGATACCATTCCAACGTCTTGTTCTTTCTTCTTCAAGAAACCACTTCCAAATTTCTTGGTTTTGCTTGAAGATCCAACTTCTCTAGTTAAGCGTCCTGCTCGGACTCCTTTTTCTAATCGCATCCCCATGTTTACCATTTCGGTAAAATCACTTGGAGCACTGGAGATCATGCGTTCATAGTAGAAAGGACCAATTGTATTCAACAAGATCTTGGTCATCTCTTTCTCGCCAATGGTGGATTGAATTGGGCAGCAATTTCCCTCTAATGTTGGGCAATACTCTTTGAAAGTCTCTTTTTCCTTTTGAGACATTGATCTGAGTTGGTCTTGATCTGGAGCCATGTCCAAGTTGAATTTATATTGTTGAACAAAAGCTTTGCCTAGGTCGTTGAAAGTTCGAATGTTCACACTATCCAATCCCATTTACCACTTTAGAGCGGCGTCAGTAAGACTGTCTTGGAAGTAGTGAATGAGTAATTGATGATTATCGTTGTGAGTAGACATTTTCCTAGCGTACATCACAAGATGAATTTGCGGGCAAGAGTTTCCTCTGTACTTTTAAAAATTGGGGACTTTGAACTTGGCTGGTATTCTCACACTAGGAACCCGACAGAGATCGTGGGCACTTTTCCCAAAAAAATCCTTTCCATAGATTATTTTGATCTTTAGCTGCATATTGTTAAACTATTCTTGGAGATCTTCCATATGGCCACGAGGATCCGTGTTGTCGCAAAGATCATGATAAACATAGTTGTTCACAATAGTGTGAACCAAAGAAGCTTAATTTGTCATAATCAGTTGAGAAACCAACATAGTGACTTGAGGAAAGGTTACTTCGGGCTGTGGAGTAAACACTGAATTCTGCAAAGTAGGAACCTTAGTTGTGGTTACTGGTACTTCAGAAGGATTTTGACAAAAACCTATGCCGAAATTGAAGGCATTCCCCAAGGGTAACCCCCTGGCATAGTGAAAAGCAGATTACTAACTACAACAGCAGAAACTGGAGTAATAGTGATCTCTGAAATCATCGTCGCTTGAATTGACTGCTAGGTGTCGATTGTTGATTCTGCGCAGCTACCAACGAGCTTACCAAAGTAGTGAGTCTTTTCACTTCCTCTTGAAGTGTGGTTATTGTACCATGAATCTCAATATTCTGTTGGTCAAAATTTTCCATTGCTTTCCTTTTATTTTCACAAGTATTGTATATGCGAGTTGACTATGAACGCAGTCGAGAAACTGTAAGACGCGACAGCTTGACGATCTCTGGAGAAAACTCCAAAAGATAAGACTCTAAATAACAAACTCGAAATGCACAAAATGATGTATGATCATGGATGCAAAGAGAAAATAATTTCCAAAGAATTTACGCTAAAATAGAAATTTCTTGCAAACATTTGGATGGAAAAACTCTCATTTTATTAATATTCGAAAGAAGATTACAACAAGTTTTTTTTTGGAACATAGCTCTTGCAACGATAAAGTAAATGATAAATAAAAGATAAACTATACAAATTAAGCGTCTTCATCTGTTGAAGAACCAAATGCTTAATGCAACTTTAACTTCATGATCTCTTTTGCATAGTAAGCTTTCAATCCAGCTTTCTAGGCTTTTAGCTTGTTAACGACTTTTTTCCACTCGTGTGGAGCAGGATTTCCATTTGTCATTTCTTCAAGCTTTTTATTTATTTCTTTGATGTATTTCTTGATCACGTCATCCTTTCGACGAATCTTCTTATCTTTATCCATAAGCCATCCATCTTGAAAGTAGAGCATTTTTTCATGATCTTTGACCTGCTTCTTAAGCTTTATATTCTCAAAGTCAGTCTTAACATATTTGTCTTCCAAAGCTTCTTTCTCTATCCTCATCTTAGCCAACGCTTCTTGGTATTCTCCCATAGTCTCAATGGGAATTGTGGTTGATTTGGATACCACTGGGAACATTGGTTCTTCATAAGCATAAGGCATTCGAAATTCCTTTGCTCTTTTCTTTACCCAAGAAGTGTAGATTTCCATGGTTACACAATTCTTGACATCACCTTTTTATTTCCTTCGAATATGGTGCCAAGCTCTTATCATTCTGGCTTTCAAACCTTGGGAATCTCCCCCTTCATGATAAAAGTAACCTTCTATATAATACCAAGGGGTTTACTTGAGTTTGCATACCCAAGTTGACGTCTTGCCAAGAATGAGTTGTAGTTAATTCCTCCTTTTGTACCAATGAGAGGTACGCTAGCAAACTCTCCACAACTTTCAATGATTTCCATCTCATTGTAGGCCAAGGTATACCAAGAATATCGTCATTAGTAAGAGGCACGAGTCTTCGAGACCAATGCCAACCATTTTTTTTCTCTAAAGATCAGAGACTTAGGCAAGTGTGAGAGAATCCATTTGAACAGAAAAGGCACACAACACACAATAATTCCATCTCCTTGACAATTCCTATGATGGATTGAGAAATACGTATCACCAAGAAATGTGGGAACGAGATTTCCAATAAAAAGATCCTTATGGCATTGATATCAACGAAGTCTTTAACGTTGGGAAACAAAACCAACCCATAAATAAGAAAAGCCAAAATAGCTTCAAAACCTACCATGATACCGACTTCGACAAAACTAAAAGCTTTCTCCATTAGAAACTTTGAAGTTAGTCCTAAGAGATTTCCTTTGGTAGTCAAGTTTTTGTCTATCTCATATTTCTTTAAATGAGTCATCACTGCAATGACCTATAGCTTCAGAATGGCTTACAAACCATTGAAGGGGACTTGTTCAGACACTGAGATACATAAAATATGTGCGTACACTTCCAAAGTAGGCCCCAATAGATAATCAGGGAAAGTGAAAAAGCGATAAACTGGATCGTAAAACTGGACCAAAGTTTTAAGAAGTCCTTCATCAACGTTAGTATTCAAGATAGTTAAAAGAGCTCCATAACATTTTTTGAAATCCGAGGGATCTTCTACCAAGGATGCTAGCTCTTTTAACTTTTCCCCATCAGGAATTCTATAACCGTATCTCTTGGTATATCTTCTTCTTACATCCATCCCTCTAACCTAAAATGTTTGCAAAAAAAAATCTCTAAATTCTTTGGAAATGGAAAGAAAAATGAGAAATTGAGGTTTTTGAATGAATGCATGAATGCCACAAAGATATAAACATGGTTAGTGGTTATAAACACGTTCAAGCGTTTCAAGTCACGAGCATGAGGCCAACGATAAGAACCAAACATGGGTAAGTTCTAAGGGCTTATTCGCCTGCAAAACACGTTCTACTGATAATACAGGTTCAACGCGTCTCTTTGAAATATTATCGGATTTGTTAACTACTTGTAGTCCAATAATATTTTTCAAGAAAAACTCGCTTGATCGTAGTCTCGCATGGAAACTAATCCAAGTTTACACTTGAATAGTTTCTGCACTACATCCTAAATGGCCTGGATGGGTTATGTGTTCTATAGCCACTCAACTTTGCTAGTTCCCTTGAAAGCAAAGATGTCTTCACAACTAACTTTCTAAACACAATTACTCCCAAGAAAACCTCCACTAAGCGAGGGATCTCAAATAAACTTTTTAAGGACTAAGACTCCTCATAAGTTAATAGGACTATGCCCCCACCTAATCCTTAAAATGTTTCTTAAATGCGGGTTAGGATTTTTTTCCCATCAAATGAAATTGCGAGTAATGAAACCAAACACACAAATGAAGCTTAACCCCCTTTTTTTTTCTGTTTTAGAAACAAATAAAATCTTGGTGACTCCACAGTAGAGTCGCCATTTTTCTGTTCGCGGTAAAAAGTGACGAACGAGGGAATCGAATCGGAATTCGAATCTCTGGCTAAAAACGATTTACTCTTTTGATGTTTTGTTGTTTTAAAAGATGCCATGAGTACCAAGCTTTATTTTTTCCAAATAAGAAAGTAGATGGAAAAGGGGAAAGTTGAAATACCGTAAATATGATATGCGATATGACTAGCGTGAACTAGACGCAACACATTGGGGAGAGACCAGGGTAAGAGAGTTGGTTATATAAAGGGAAGGTATTAGCACCCTATATATCTATAGTTTTCTATAGAAACTTTTTTATGCATATTTTGTATGTTTGTGTGTTATATTTGCTACCCTATTTCGGGAAAGTTTCTCCTTTGGGATTTAAGAAAGGTAGGTTAGGCAGGAACCTAAGTTTTGTTATAATTATTATGTGCGCAAAGATAATTGGGATCCTCTGCATACATATCCCCTAATGGGAATCTGAGCATCTGTAGCTCGAATCTAAAGGAACTAAGGTTTGTTTGGTTTGAGGGAGAAAGAAGTATGCTCGCCAAGGATGAGACCTTGTGCCTACGTATTCTCAAAGGGAGGTTAAGAAAGTCAGAGCAATCGTAGTTCCCACTTATGTGCTAGTGGAAGCAAAGGTGATTTTATTATGAGACAAAGACAAATGTTATCTTAATGAAAATATATCTAATCTAGTTCATCACATAAAATTTTGAAAGTTGATTGATTAAATATTTCATTGTAAGCATTGCGTGTTTTGCTCGAGTGTACAAGCATTACCACTTATAAGTTACGAAAGATTTTTGAAAAATGTTTGAATCTTTCATTGTAAGCATTGGGCGTTTTGCTTGAGTGTACAAGTGTTGCTACTTACAAGTAAAAGATGTTTTATTTGAAAATGTGTTTGATTTGAAAATTATTTGATTTGTATGTGATGCTATAAATGAGATACTTCTTACATAGAGATGACACATGTCTAAATCTCTATGAGAAATTGATTATTGATTAGGGGGATGCTTTTAAGAATCCCGTGGATCCTTGTATTGTAAGCCCAAGAGGAGGCATTCCGAGGGACATCGACGGTCATCGAGGGTCCTTGTATTGTGAGCCCAAAAGAAGGCTATAGGGTATGGTTGGCTTGGATTTAAGAGTGATTTCACCTTGAAACCATCCTCTTAGTATTCAAGAGTGATTTCATCAGGAGATCATACTCTTAGGGTTTTATCCTAGTGAAGCTGATTCCTTGTATTGGAAGCCCAATAAGAGGCTGTTAGAGATTTCCAGGTCTCTTTCTTGTATGATGCCCAAGAGAAGGCTAAACTCAACGAGAGAGTTATTTTGTACGAAGCCCAAGAGGAGGCTAACTCAACAGGGGAGTTCTTTTGTACGAAGCCCAAGGGGAGGCTAACTCAACAAGTCAGTTATCTTGTATAAAGTCCAAGAGGAGGCTGCGGGAACCTAGTTGTTATACTAGTTTTTATGACATAAATAAACATGACCAAGTATATGAACAAATATATGAACAAGTATATATGACAAAGTGTGTGTGCATTCACAAGAGTTTATGGAGGAAATATATAAACAAGTGTATAAAACAAGAAATTAAAGCTAGTGTAAGTTGGATATATATAAAGTAGTTTGAAAGCAAATATATAAACAAGTGTTTGATATAAGTGAATAAGCTAGTATACTTGGATATATACAAAGGAGTGCGACTTACACCTTAAGGGAGGCCCATTGGATTAAGAGTAGTTTCACCAGGAATAATGCTCCTCTTAATACCAATGGAATCGGTGCATAAACAAGCAGATGAAAACAAATGAACGAACTTTGTTATACTTGAATATTTACAAAGATGAATGAATATGTACAAGGAATTGAATATATACACAAAATGGTGTATATGTACAAGGAAATGAATATGTACATAGGAGGATTGGGACTTACACCGTGAGGGAGGCCCATGATCAATTTGATTATGAATTCGAAAGAATTTAGAAGAAAAACCTAGTTCGGTTTGTATTTTCAAAAATTAATCAAATCGATCAAGGAAAAGAGGTGTGTAAGTTTAAAATGTTTTTAAAGGGTTTGAAATGATTTTGAAAAGTGAAGGATATTCACAAGAGTGTTTGAAAAATATTAGGTTTAAAAATCGGAAAGAAAACATTTTTGAAAAGTATTTAAAAATACTTAAAAACGTCTCATTTTTTACCTAATAAAAATATATCAAAACGAAAATATTTTTTGATTTTTTTGACATAATCATAAAAATGTATATTAAATGACAAGTGTGCAAAAAATCATCTCAAAATGAGAAGTTTTGATTGGTTTTTGAAAATGTTCAAGTTTGTTAAAAAACTTAAGAAAACAAGTGATAAAAATTTGTTTTGGTCCTAAGGAGATTTGAACCCATGACCTTGACTTGAAAGGTGAAAAGTTTTACCATTAAGCCATGTGCGTGGCTTGTTATTTACACTCTTTCATTGAATTATATTTGAAAATGAGTTGTGAAATCAGTTTGAAAAAATAATTGAAAATAGAAGGTTTTAGAAAGTAAATAAAGTAAAAAGGTCTCAGGGGGATTCGAACCCTGGACCTATGGCATGGCAAGAGACTAAGAAGCGCACTGGCTACCACTAAGGTGGCTATACATCCATGTGTTAAAACAACTTCATATGTATATAATATAAACTAGATTTTTGAATTTTTGGAAAACTGAAAAACGCGCGTAGAACATCTTCTTCTTCCTCAATCCTTCCAATTCGTATCTCTCTCATTTCTCAATGAAATTGGATGATGTAAACATCAAACTTGCTTGGATTTTCATCAGGAACATGATGGTGACCATTAATTTCATTTATTTTAAGCCCAATATTTAATTTTGAAGAAAAACAGATGAACCCTAATTCTAAGAATTGATCATGAAATCGTGTATGAACCATAATTCAAGTAATTGATTGAGTGCTAATGATCAGTGTAGGTGCAAAAACAAAATGGCCAAGCAATTTTTTGACTGGAATACATAAATTATAGAGTTATAACTTTTAGCAACTTACCTCTTGATTTTGAAATCGAATTCCTTGATGGAGGTGTTCCAGAGATGTTTTGATGATTGTTATAGTTTTAGTGATGATTATGGAAGATATTGATGTGCTTACCTTGGAATGAAATGGTCCGGATCGTTCCATCCAAGTCCAACTGCCACATCTTCAAGTTTGATTCTATTTTGATGTTGGAGTTGTTACAGATGTGTTCCAGGTATTTAAATCACTTTTATGAGGTATATGGATGATGTTTGAAGTGAAAGATTGAAGCTTGCACGAGTGGAATGGATGTTTGGAGGTTAAGGCTCAATTTGCAAGTTTATGGAGCTTGGATATGATTTATGAGTTTGGAGGTTTTGTGGGATGGCTTGAGGATTCTGACAACTTTCTAATAATGTTTGGAAAGTGTTTGAAGCCTAAGATTGCTCAGAAATTGCAAGGCTTGGAGTTTTGCAAATTCTCCCACTAGGAAAATTGAAAATTGAAAAACAAGAAAGAAATAAGGAAAGCTTGTTTATGATGATTTGGTGTCATTTTGAAATGAGAAATGACCTCTATTTATAGGCCAAGAATTCTGAATAGCAAGACAAGGATAGGCTTGAAAGAATTAGCAACTTGCCTTAAGGGGTAAGAAAGGTATATTTGCATTTAATGCACATGGTTACTTTCTTTAACCATGGTTAAAAACCTCACTTGATCTAATCCTCTCTCAATCATTGAAATCAGATATTTGCAAGTTATAACCTATCTCTTAATGGTGACAAGGCTTCTAGAAGGAAGAATTTGTGAAAAATGACTTGTAATCTTGGAAAATGACTTGAAAATCATGGTTATGGACCATTATGTTTCAATTTCAAAACCCTAGCTACACAAATTTTTTTCCAAGTTCTTGGACATTTTGGAAATATTGGAACAAGATCTATAACTTTCATGTTTTGAGTTTTACTTAAATCAAAATGGATCTAGGTGAAAAATTGCCATGAAAATGGTGAAAAATCATGTTTTTAATACTTGAAATTTTTTCCAAGTGTTAGAAAAATTCCAAATCTTGACTTTTTGTTGACTTTTTCACACATTTTGATTTTTTATGATCATGATGGATAATTTGAAATGATTTTATGATTAAAAAAAATTTGGATTTCAAAAAGTTGACCAAAAGTCAAAGTTTGACTTTTCTAAATAGTTGAATTTTCATCAGATGATTCATAATTTCTCTGATGATAAATCTTGGTATTTGGAATGCTTTGAACCAATAAATTAGGTCAAGATGTTGCATTGATGATTTTAAGATCAATCTCAAAGCAATCATGTCATTCATTGAGCAAAAAGTCAATGATACACCATCCTCTATTAAAACCCTAATTGGTCGATTCAAGATAGATCTTAAAGAAATGATGGGAATTTGAAGATCAAATGTTGATGATTGATGAAGATAGATCATTTGAGGTGAGTGGAGACTCAATACCTAATTAGATCATCTCTTGAACAAATGAAAAATTATGATTAAAACCCTAATTTGGCTCAAGGAGCACACACACAATCTAACCTGTGTTGGAATTGTTAGTGATGCAATGATGCATATGTGGTGATAAGAAATGGTATCTTAGGTAAAAAATTGGGGTATGACAGGTGCTTAATTGCATTTATTTTAAGTGTATGATGATTGAATTCTTAAAAATCAGATGAACCCTAATTATGAAAATTGATCATGAAATCGTGTTTGTGCGACAATTCATGCAATTGATTGAGGTTTAATGATCAGTGTGAGTGCAGAAACAAGATGTCCAAGAATTGTTTTTTACTGGAATGTAAGAACAATAGAGTTCAAAGTTATAGCTCTTACCTCTTCAAGTGAGAATTCGATTCTTCGAATGAGGTGTTACAGAGCTAGTTTGATGATTTGAATAGCTTCCTTAGACCTCAAGGAACGTGTTGGAAGGCCCAACTTGTTTTGAAATGGTCTGGAACTTCCAACCCAAGTCCAACTGTAGCTCGAGCAAGTGGATGATGATGATGATGATTATGGCTTTACATAAGTGGTTTGATGGTATGGATCACTTCAATATGGTATATAGGTGATGTTTGAATGATTAAAAGAGGAAGCGCACTAGTGGATTTTGATTTTACAAGTTAAGGCTCAAAACTTGCACAAATGACTCTTGGATGTTTTTTAGATGGTTTAAAGGTTCAAAAACTTCTAAATGATGTTTAGAAGAGGTTTTAGTGACACCTTTGGTTAGAACTTTCAAGATTTGGAAGTTGGAATTCTAACCTCTTTGAAAACTTAGAAACTTGCAAAATAAGAAAGAATGAGAAAACAAGTTTATGGTTGTTTTAGTGTGCTTTTGAATGAAGAAATGAAATTTATTTATAGGCCAAGAGGACTCAAGAGCAAGCCAAAGATAGGATTGGAAGATTTTTGCAAGTTTCCTTAAGGGGTAAGAAAGGAATTTTTTCCATAAATGCACATGGTTAATTTTGCAAACCATGGTTAAATCACTCAAGTGATCTTAACCTCTTCTCAATCATTTCCATAAGATATTTCAAAACCCTAGATACACAAAATGTTTTTGTAATTTATTGGACATTTCAGAAAGCTTGGAACAAGAGCTACAACTTTCATGCTTTGAGTTTTTCTTGAATCAAAATGGATCTAGGTGAAAAATGGCCATGAAAATGGTGAAAAACCATGTTTAAAACACTTGAAAATTTTTCTAAGTGTTAGAAAAAATTCAAATCTTGACTTTTTGCTCAATTTTTCACAAATTTCGATTTTTTATGATCATGATGGATAATTTGAAATGATTTGTTGATTGAAATATTTTGGATTTCAAAAAGTTGACCAAAAGTCAAAATATGACTGGTCTAAACAGTTGAATTTTGTTAGACGATTCAGAATTTCTCTAATGATCAATCATGACTTTTGAAATGTTTTGAATCAAGAAAATTAGGTCAAGATATTGCATTGATGATTTTGAGATCAATCTCCAAGAAATTAGGTCATTCATTGTGCAAAAAGTCAATGATACACCATCCTCGATTAAAACCATAATTGGTTGATTCAAGATAGATCTTGAGGAAATGATGAGAATCTGAAGATCAAATGTTGATGATTGATGAAGATAGATCATTTTAGGCGAGTGAAGACTCAAACCCTAATTTGATCATATCTAGAACAGATGATTTTTTATTTATCAAAACCCTAATTTGGCTTAAGGAACACACATAATCTATCTTGTGCTGAAATTTTTAGTGATGCAATGATGCATATGTGAATGATATTACATGGTATCTTAGGTCAAAAATTGGGGTATAACACTCGTATTCTAGTTTTTTGATCTGAAGCATCACTGGTTTACTTTCCCAGACTATTAGTTGGTACCTACAGTAGAAAGTTCTCTAAGCTACTTGGGATACTCATTCTTGGTCAGATACCTTATTGGTTTAGAAAAAGTTCTGAAGTTTGAAGACATCGCATCATCGTTACATCTATAGTAGTCAGACATTGAAAACATTTGGGAGACAAGAAGTGGAGTTAAGGGTTTGCTTGCTAAGTTTCTGATAAAGAAAGCTTGAGAATTCTTGAAGACCATGAGTTTCCACGCTTTCGAAGACATTTTGGCTTTGCTAATCTATGGCTTGGTGCTATTTCCTAATCCGTATCAATTCATAGATGTACACACCATCGACATAATTCTCACTCATAATCCTGTGCCTATTTTGCTCGGAGATATTATGCATTCTCTTCACACTCGTAATATGAAAAGACAAGGAACTCTTATGTGTTGCATACCCTTATTGTCCAGGTGGTTTATTTCGCACCTTCCTCGATTAGTGATGAAGAATGAACAAGGTTTGAGATGGTGTCAAAGGTTGATGTCACTATCTCATTCAGATATCCGTTGGTGTCTCTACTCTCCAAAATACTTCACTTTCATTAAGCGTTGTTGAAAATTCCCTAATGTACCACTCCTTGGCATAAGGGGGTATCACTTACAACCCTTATCTAGCACTACATTAGTTTGGTTATGCTCTAAGAGACGGTTCTCGTGATATGCTTATCCAAGGCATTGTGTTTGACTACGGCAACAATCTCCAAGGTTATCGTCGAAGATTTGTGGACGCTTTGGGAATGGTGAAGAAAACGTATACCAAGACCTTGGGGCATAAAAATTTCATTCCTTGGGAACCTTACCTCAAATAGGTGCGGTCTCGCGCTCAAAATCTCCTGATGCCATATGCTGCTATCCTACCAATAATTATGGAACCCGTTTCTGAAGGCGATGAATGTTACACCATTCTTCATCCAGACATGCCTACTAATTTTGAAGAATTGAAGAAATCCTAGATTTAACTCAAATAAGAAAGGGATACTTTCGAAGCTCAGTGCTATGCAAATGAGAAAAGAGTATTAGAGATGACGAAGCAACTTCACGAGGAATAAAGCATTAATACCTACATTAACACAAAGAGGAAGCGCCCATGGGTGGCCTAAGCACTAGGAATTTCATTTTTTGTAATTGAATTTTCTTTTGTATTGCTAATCAGACTAATAAAAAGTTTGTTCTTGCTTGTTTACGAAATTTAAATTTCTAAGGTCCTTGAAAATATTGCATTACATGACATTGCATATCATAGCATAATATTTCATAACAAGTACTCTAAAGACCGGTTTTCTTATTCTCTCGCTGTTTATTTCATCAAAAATGGCTCTTGAACAAACTGTCAAAGATCTCCAGGCTCAGAATGTAACGCCCGTTTTATTTAAATATTATATTATATTAATATTTTTGAATTATCGTTTGACGATTTTTTTAGCGACGAAAATAATTATATTAATCGGTATATCTATTAATATATTTGGCGATATTTCGTTCGGTTCGGTAAAATATTATTCGGACCGATATTTAATTCCCCGGAATTTTATTAATAAATTGAGTTAATAATATAATTAAAGGGTATATTTAGTATATTAAGAATAGAAGAGGGGTATGTGAGCAATTTACTTAAGTTTGGCTAGTAAGACATATTACTTATAAAAACATTTCCTCCACCCATTTCCTAACACAACATCAAAAACACAAAGTTTAGAAGTTTGGAGAAAAGCTAGGGTTTTGGTTGAGGAAGAAGAAGAGAGCAAGAAGAAGTGCAAGGCTTGGTTGCTTGGTTGAGGAATCATCAAGAACACTTAAAACTTGCTAGGTAAGGGGTTTGATTTCTATCTCATATAGCTAGGGTTTGTTAGTGATAGTTTGGATTGGGGAAAAATTGATAGTTGGTTTATAGGGTTTGGTTGGTTGATTGTAGAAAATGTTTAGAGAAGTTGTATTAGGTGTAGAGATTATGGGGATGATGTTATTAGTATTGTTGTGTAGATTTATAAATGGAAATAGAATGGAAAGAAAACTATGGAAAATAACAAAGAAAAATAACAAGAAAAAAAATGAGAAAAAAAAATTTGGGACAATGGGACCCCCCCCCCTTAGTGATTCCTATTTGTTTAGGACAATGGGACGTGCGTCCTAGGAGAAGAGGAAACGGAAAATTTATCTGTTTTCCAGTTTCTGTATATTGGTTTTCTATTTTCTGTCAAATAAGCTACCTGCATAATTTCCTTTGCAAATACATTCTATTTCTCAATAAAAATCCAATTCCACCTAGTAACATTTGGTATCCATAAAATATAATTAGGGGATAAGATAGACGATTAAATTTAGAACCCAATTATGTTCTGATTTTTCGATTTCGGTAAATTCGACGACGGAGCAAGTTGCTCCGAATTCAACGAAAATTGACGTGCTAGCTAAGTTTGACGTGTAGAACGTAGTGGTGAAGTTAGTTTTTCGAAATTGTGAGTTTTTATGGAATGACCCGAAATAGGCCGATTTACGGTAAATTAAACCAGATTGTGTTTTAGTCAATTTAAGACATATATGAACTATCCGATTTCGATGTTGATGTTTATAATTTATGCCGGTAATCAAGAATGGCTTTCGCGACGGTTATTGGTGTTTTTAGCTATTTTTCCGTTTTTGGAATTAGTGGATTAATTGATAATGATGTTTGTGATGGTGTATTTAATTATGAATACATGTTGTTTATGCGATGCGATGATATGTTTATTTGATGTGAATAAATATGGCGATGTGGACTTTATGTCAATTGTGATGAGCGATGATGATGTGTTGATTGTGTGGTCTTTATTTATTGAGTCACATACATTGCATAAGCGACGAGGGCTTTTATGCCAAGCGACGAGGGCTTTTATGCCAAGTGACGATGGCTTTTATGCCAAGCGACGATGGGCTTTATGCCAAGTGTTCCTATTTATGGACAAAGCGACGGGTACCACATGCATAACATAGTCGTGTCTCATGGAGTCAGTTATGTTTATGTTCGAGTTGTTTACCATTGAGTCTTTAATTGATGAATGATGATTGAATTGCGATGGTACATGATGTTTTGTGTTGATGTGAATATAATGATTATGTGATGGAGTTAAAGTGCTAATTTATACACTAATGCTAAGTTGAAGTATGTAAACTTTTAATATATGTCGGCATACTTTATTTAAATTATATCAATTGTAATTCCCAAAACTATCTATATATTCTATCATGCTTTTAATTATATGTTTTGGAGTATCTCACCCCTTTGCTTGTTTTGCCGTTGCCTATATATTGGTAACGTGCAGGTGATCCCCGAGGATGAGGAGGATTAGCTCGAGTCACTTTATTTTGTGTCGTTCTGCTCTGATCGTAGTAACACTCGGGATTTGGGTGACGTCATTATTTTGATAGGATAGTTTGTGTATACTATCTTATTATGTTATAACCTTATGTATTGATGACAACATGATGTGATGTATATTTCGTAAACATATCCGCTGTGCTGTGATTATTCATATGTGTATATGATGAATTATGTATGAATCGATATATCCGACTTTTGATGTGCATTATAATGCTAATTGTTGGTAATGCGAATATGTGATACCTCAATTTTATTAAATGAAATTTTGAAACTCTGATTTTATTATTAATTACGCGGGGTAGAATTGGGGTGTTACACAGAACGCTCAGTTCCAGGAGATGTTCAACAATTTGGCCCAAGGTCGTAAGGATCTGAAAAAGTTCATCACTTAAAAGAAGAAGATTATTTGAATTATCAACCTTGGAAGAAAGCACAGAGGTAGTCAGACAACTTGAATTCTCAAAAAAGAGTGGCGAAACTGAAGGAAGCGTCAAGGCCGATGAAGGAAGCCATCATGGGTCTCAGGAAGAAGAGGAGGAAGGCTATATGAGCGAGAAGTATCCTCCTAACAACGAGAAGTTTAAGAACCTTAAAGACCGTCGAATAATGTGGAAAATCTGAAAATGTCAGAACTAAATTTTGATGATTTATGTCGGGTACCTGGAGTGGTCATTCCTCGCAAGTTCAAAGTTCCTACTTTTTCCAAATATGATGGTGTTTCCTGTCCAAAACCTCATCTAAAGTCCTATGTTCAGAAGATTCAACCCCACATTGCTGACAGAAAGTTGTGCATGCGTTTATTTCAAGACAGTCTATGTTGAGCACAATTAGAATTGTATTACCAGGTAGAGAATACTCACATTCGTACCTGGAATGATTTGGAAGATGCTTTCTACAAACAATACCATTACAATGCTGAAACGCAACCAACCCATATGTAGCTACAAAATATATCTATGAGCCATGATGAGAAGTTCAAAGAGTACGCCCAAAAATGGAGAGATCTAACAAGAAAAGTCCAGCCACCCTTGTCTAATAGGGAGTTGGTTGACATGTTCATGGGAACGCTGACAGACCCATTCTTCAATCATCTGATTGGAAACTCTTCATCGGGATTCAGCGAGCTGATATTAATAGGAGAACAAATTGAAGTTGGGATCAAGAGCAAAAAGATTCAAGTCGAAACATCTTCAAATGCTGCGAAGAGATCTTTTGGTGGGAAGAAAGAAGCCAATGTTGTGTATGGCCAAAAGAGCCGTGATAAAACTGATCGCAATTAATCTGTAGGGGCATTCTTGCTCTACAATCCCACACTTGTGCAACCTCAACAAGACAACACGCATATGAAAAATGCACCAACAAGACAATTTATGAAGATCAACATGCTGTTGTCTCAAGCACTAATACACATGTTGAAAGCAGAGCTGATTACTTTTGAGGGATCCTCCTCAACATGTCAACATTTCTTCTCCGAAGTACAACCCTAATGCACGGTGTGCATACCACTCCAATAACCCATGGCACGACACCAACAACTGTTGGGCCCTAAAGAATAAGATCCAGGACATAATTAAAGCCCAAGAAATTGAATTCGACCCTCATGTCGAAACCCCGAATATGATCGATGCACCTATTCCGAATCATGGCAAGAGTACCAACGCCATTGATAATGGCTCATATGTATTTGCAGTGAAAGAGTTGACCACTCCCTTGATGATTGTACAAAAGGATTGTCTACGAGCTGGCCTATTTCCAGGATGTTTTGACAACTACCATTACTGCACGTCTGAGCCCAATAGATGTGCCTGGTTGAAAATAGGTGTTCAATTCCTGATAGACAACCGAGAAGTGTTATTCTAGAAAACTCTGTCCATAGAGAGTTTGTGCGAATATGTTTCCAAAAGCCTGAAAAATCTAAGACGCAAGCGAAACCATACCAGAAGTTTGGGATACCTTGGGGAAGCCAAGTGGGAAGTTTGATTTCATGGTGAAGTATACCGCTCCTGAAAGCTACAAGATCGCAATCGAAGACATCAAGGAAACCGGATGGGAAGATGATGATTATCTCGAAGAATATACTGATGTGAATACAATAAGGATCACATATGCCAATCCTGCACCTAGAGTGGCACCTCTAATTATTACGTCACCCACATCAGTTCCATATTCCTCTAACAAGTCTATACCTTGGAATTATGGAGCCAAAGTCTACTATTATAGCGTCAAGTAAGAACCGTTAATCATCAAAGACAGTATAGTTGAAGCTGCTAGTCCTAATGTCGACAATATCACTGGAACAAGCAAAGTAACCAAAACTAGAAGAGTGTTTTTTCCAGATATCTCTCCTCCAAACGACATTACTGCACCAGTTCGCATTCCTACTATTGAACCAACTCCCGAGGCTCGTGGGAAAAAGAAAGTGACTCAACCTGTTCACACGGAAATACCAAAGGAAGTTGTTGAAGGTACCTCCAAGCAAGAAATGGAGGAAATTCTGCAGATCATTAAGAAGAGTGACTACTATGTAGTGGAGAAGTTGAAACAAACCCCATCCAATATTTCCACGCTAGCTTTATTGTTGTGCTCCGAGGCACATTCTAAAGCCATAGTGAAGTTTCTGAAGAATGCTCACATACCACAAGACACTTTTGCTGACCAATTTGAAAGTTGTATTGCTAGCCTGACTCCTGTCGGAAAGAAACACAACAAAGCCTTAAATATTTCTATGGAATGCAAGGGCACCACATTGTCTCCTGTATTGGTGGTTACATGCTCTGCACTGAATGTTCTACTGAAGAGTGCTCTATACTGACTTAATGTTGAAGAAGTGGTCATGAAACCCAACAACGTAATCATAAGAGCTTTTGATGGTTCGAAGATGACAGTACTTGGAGAGCTCAACCTGCCGATTAAAGTAGGTTCCTAAACTTTTGACTCTATTTTTTTTGTGATGGACATTCGTCCAACTTTTTCTTAGCTGCTCGGATGCCCTTGGATACATAGGGAAGGCGTTGTTACCTCTACCATGCATCAGAAGTTGAAGTACCCAATGAAGGGGAAGACCGTTACGGTATGTGGAGAAGAAGAATACATGGTAAGGCAAATGCAGTCATTTCGATACATCGAAATGGAAGGTGAATTTATCGAAACTCACTGTTAATATTTCGAAGTAGTTCCATGAGTCATGCCCGCCGACTCTCCCATCACTCCTAAGGTTACTAGAGTTCCACCAAAGATGGCCTCGCTGAAAGATGCCAGAGTTGTAGTTGAAGAAGGAGGATGTAACATTTGGGGTCAGCTACCCGATTTTTCATTCAAATCTGACAAGACTAGTTTGGGCTTCACCTCCAAAGGTCAGAAGATGATATGCCGCGAGCGTGCCAGAGAATCTCCATTCCGCATCAACAATAATGGAGTTCATGCTACAGAAGACGATGATGGTGACATCGACATCAACAATTGGATCTTCCCAACTCTCGATGATGGACTCAATAATTGGAAGGCTAAGGATGGTATGCCAATCTCATTTAGATAGGAGTAATTGTTTTTCTGTTTTACGCTCTTTGCTTTTACACTTCGAACAATAAAACTTTAAGCCTAGTGCCTTGCCCAGGGCACCATGGCTCATTTGTGAGGGTTATTATTTGTCATTCGCATATTTTCATTCAATAAATCAATGGACTGTTGCATTCAAATATTTTTCTCTTTGTCTTTCTTTTTACTTTATCACCTTCTCAAAAGCTATGTGTTCTTACACATACCCACGTAATAAACTGCAGATCCATATCCACTTTGGAACTTGTCAATAACGACTCTACTATTGCTAAATATGACTTTGATAATTCGATCTACCAAGCCGAAGACGAAGGTGAGCTAGATTGTGAAGTGCTAGGAGAACTTGTCAGACTACTACAACAAGAGGAAAGGGCTATTCAGCCACACGAAGAACCGGTCGAAGTTGTGAATCTAGGTACAGACAAAGACATAAAAGAAATCAAGATAGGAGCGGGTCTTGAGAACAATGTTAAAGAAATATTGATCCAGATGCTGAGAGATTACATCAAGATTTTTGCTTGGTCCTACGAAGACATGCCATGTTTAGATATTGACATTGTGGTACACCAACTACCCACGAAGGAAGGTTTTCTCCCTGTGAAGCAGAAGGTTCGTCGTATGCGTCCTGAGATGTTTGAGAAAATTAAAGCTGAAGTTATGAAACACTTCAATGCCAGTTTCTTAGCAGGTACTTCTTATCTACAGTGGGTTGCGAATGTGGTATCCGTACCTAAGAAGGATGGCAAGGTGTGTATGTGTGTGGACTATCGAGATATGAATAAGCCGAGCCCAAAAGACGATTTCCTGCTTCCACATATTGATGTTCTAGTTGACAATATCGGTCAACACAAAGTCTTCTCTATCATGGATGGATTCTCTAGTTACAATCAGATCAATATGGCACCCGAAGACAAGGAAAAGACTACTTTCGTTACATAGTGGGGCACTTTCTATTACAAGGTGATGTCGTTTGGGTTGAAGATGTTGGCACCACATATCAGCGTTCTATGGTGGCTTTGTTCCATGATATGATCCATCATGAGATAGAGGTCTATGTCAACGACATGATAGCTTGATCAAAAACCGAAGAAGAACATCTTGACCATTTACGTAAGTTGTTTGATAGACTGAAGAAATAGAAGTTGAGGCTGAATCCGAGAAAAGGTAAAGGTATTGAAGTTGATTATGTCGAGGTCAAAGTTATTCAAGAAACGTCAGCTCCCGTACCGAGAAGGAATTCAGAGGTTTTCCAGGATGTCTAAACTACATTGCTAGATTTATTGCGCATCTAACTGCTACTTGTGAGCCAATCTTCAAGTTGCTGAAGAAAGATCAAGTAGTGAAATGGAATGACGATTGCCAGATATCTTTTGACAAAATCAAGGAGTACCTACAAAAACCTCATATCCTGATACCACCAGTTAAGGGAAGACCTCTGATCATGTACTTAACAATATTAGAAAATTCAATGGGTGTGTGTGTTGGGGAAACATGATGAGTCTGGTTGAAAATAGTATGCAATATACTACCTTAGCAAAATTTTACCGACTGTGAAACAAGATACTCACAGCTCGAGAAAACTTGTCGCACTTTGGCTTGGGCTGCTCGCCGACTAAGACAATATATGTTGACTCACACTTCCTTGATGATATCCAAGATGGCTCCGATAAAATAAATATTCAAGAAACCTGCTCTCTTTGGAAGAATCGCAAGATGGAAAATGATCTTGACCGAATACGACATCCAGTATACTACTCAAAAAGCGATCAAGGGAAGTATAATAGCCGATCATTTGGATCATCAAGCCGTAAATGACTACCACTCTATGCATTTCGAGTTCCAAGACAAGAACATTATGTTAGTCAACAATTACGAAGAGCCTGGACAAGATGAAGGACCTGAGCTAGAATCCCGATGGACCATGGTCTTTGATGGAGCTTCCAACGCACTTGGAAACGGTATTGGCGCTATAATTACATCTCCTAAAGGAGGCCATACACAATTCACCTCCAAACTATGTTTCGACTGCACCAACAATATGGCTGAATACGAAGCCTGCATCATGGGTATCAAAGATGTTATTGACTTGAGGATCAAATTCTTGCAAGTATATGGAGACTCAACTTTGGTGATTAGTCAAGTTTAGGGAGAATGGGACACGAAGCATCTGAATCTCATTCCATATAGAGAACATGTGTTGAATCTGATCCCCTACTTTGAAGAAATCACTTTCGAACACATTCTACGAGAATAGAATCAGTTGGCAGACACATTGGCTACCATGTCATCTATGTTCAATGTCAGATGGGACAAAGAAGGTCCTCATATTTCTATTGAAAGAAGAGACGAACCAGCATACTGTTGTGAACTTGATACTGAACGAGTGGAAGAGAAACCTTGGTTATACGAAGTGAAGAGGTACCTCGAGGCTCAAGAATACCTTGAAGGGGCATTTGTCAATGATAAGAAGTTCCTAAGAAGATTGGCCGCCAAGTTCTTTCTCGGTAACAGTATCTTATACAAACGCAATCATGACTTGGCCTTACTCCGATTGTAGATTAGAAGACAGTCGGGCGAATTATATAAGAGTGACATGAAGGCACCGTTGGTACTCATTCGAGAGAATATACAATGGCTAAGAAGATTCTGAGAGCAGGTTCCTATTGGTCCACTATGGAAGCCGATTGTTATCGATATTCTCGATCATGTCACAAATGTCAGATATACGCAGATAAAGTACATGTACCTCCAATTCCATTGCATGTTCTAACCGCTCCGTGGCCTTTCGTGATATGGGGCATTGACATGATTGGAGAAATCAAACCTACCATTTCTAATGTACATCGTTTCAACCTCGTTGTTATCGATTACTTTACCAAATGGGTAGAAGCAACCTTGTTCGCATATGTTACCAAGAATGTTGTTTCTCAATTTATCAAACATAATCTTATTTATTGGTACAGATTCCCCAAAAGGATTATTACAGACAATGGTACTAATCTCAACAACAAGATGATCACTGAACTCTGCATGCATTTGAAGATAAAGCATCACAACTCTTCTCTATATCGACCAAAGATGAATGACGCAGTGGAAGCCTCCAACAAGAATCTTAACAAGATCATAACGAAGATGATATTGACTTATAAAGATTGACATGAGATGTTGCCTTTTGCTCTCCACGGTTATCGCACTTCAGTACAAACATCTACAGGGGCAACCCCATTCTCTCTCGTATATGGTATGGAATCAGTTTTAGCCATTGAGGTTCAAGTTCCCTCACTCATAGTATTGAAGGATGCAACGTTAGACGAAGATGAATGGGTCCAGACTCAACTTTACTAGATAAAGTTGATCGACGAAAAGCGACTCGCAACTGTCTTCCATGGACAGATATATCATAAACGAATGATTAAAGCCTTCAATAAGAAAGTCAAGCACCGAGTGTACCAAGTTGGAGATCTAGTAGTCAAGCGCATCATTCTACCACAAGGTGATCCTAGGGGAAAATGGACTCCCACCTATGAGGGACCATTTGTAGTCGAGACAATTTTTTCCGGCGGATCCATGATATTGAGCACTATGGATGGGTAAGACTTCCCGCACCCTCTGAATGCAGACATAATCAAAAAATACTATGCATAAATGTGACCCGCTAGGTCGGCTGGCCTAGGAAAAAATAAGGGTGTCCTGGCGAACCAAAAAGGTTCGGGAAAAAGTTAGGGACATATAAAAACATGTACACTCGGCAAGCCGAAAACCTGCAAAGGCGGCTTGGGCAAAAAATAGTATCCCGCTAGACTGAAAACCCAAAAGGACAATCTAGGAAAAAGTTAGGGATTAAAGTGTACGACTATGTCTTGACAAGATCATCTACTTACTGACTACACTACTATCAGCTTCAAATGGCACAAATCAGTTCAATCACCTTCTTCTGGCAGCAAGGGGATGAGATAGTCGAAAATATATGAGCAATAGCAGAGTTGAAACTCGACGAGATTATTTCCACATAGCTTTTACTATTTTCCAAATGTTTCCGACAATTAACTCTTACTAGGATATTTGACTCGCTGTACACGAACTGCATGTCTATAGAACCCTTTTCAAAATTAATACAATCCTCCTTTTCCAGTTTCAAACTTTTTATTTTTATTTGTTTT
This sequence comes from Vicia sativa, assembly GCA_021764765.1. Taxonomy (NCBI): domain Eukaryota; kingdom Viridiplantae; phylum Streptophyta; class Magnoliopsida; order Fabales; family Fabaceae; genus Vicia; species Vicia sativa. The sequence continues at coordinate 238,232,864 of CM038792.1, forward strand.
GTTTGCATAAGTCCAATGATTCCTTTGAATGATTATATACATCTGACAGTAAATATCTATTCACAAATATGAAACAATCGGTTGAACATCATCGGATAACTATATCAATGAAGTCGCCATCGAATGTTTTTTATCTTGCAAAAGGAGAAAGGTAAACATATCAAGAAAAACCTGAAAGGGATAGGACACGGTCTTGCAACCGAGAGATAGAATCAGGGTGTCTATTACGTGAGGGGAAGGTATTAGCATCCCACACGCCCGTAGTACTCTCTGGTATCCACTTCTATTTTATATCTAATGGGTGTGTTATATCTATCTATGATTAACCCTTATTCCCATGTCTGACACTAAGGGAAATGCATGCAAAAGAAAGGGAAAATAAAGAAAACACGGGGACAAGAAAGAAGTATCTACGAAGTTGTGCTCGATCGAGTCCCGTGACAACATGCCTACGTATTCCCTCATGCAATGGGAAAGTCAGAGCGTCTTAGTTCGGCTCACTTGTTTTGGTGGGTTTTGTGTTTTTTACTTATGAAACAGGTTTTAAACACAAAAGAAAGAAGCATCCATAGGTGAAAAAGAGTTTGCATTGGTTGGTTGCTTTTACCTTTAAGAAAGGAGTTTTGAACCATTATTAAGTGTTTTAGTTTTCAAAAGAAAAAGAAAGCAAGTTTTAGTTTTAATTATATGCAAGGATGCAAAAGAAACAAGAAAAACAAAAGGGAGACTAACTAGTACTAGCCCTAATGTTGTCATGCAAAGATTGAACCTAAGGTTGAGGATGTAAGGGAATATCTACCTATATTGACATCTAAATGATGTATATCCTAATGTCTAGGCTTGAGAGATATCCTAGCCGAGCGGTCCTAAGGGAGAGCTATCATATACCCGTCTTGGTTGTAAAACCAAGGGATGCAAAGGGGTGAAGCAATCAAGTGCTTTGACATAAGCACACAAGCGATGTAATGCACAAACAAATGTCATAGAAGCGTAGGAAGAGGAGGATGTCCCATAGCCGACAATAGAAAACCGAGGTCCGGAAGCAACCAGGAACCAACACATTCTGATTCCCGTGAGTGGTATTACCGCATGACATTCATTGTCAAGTGTGAAGAGTAAATGATGTGAGTTCAGCAGTAAATGCGAACCCCAGGAAAGCGTGGAGAGTCGTAATAGGGAACTCTTGCCACTTTTATTATGGACTCGATAAAGGAAGCAAGACGATTCACGTGTGCTAAGCTGAAACGGACTAGAACTGTGCGGGGGTCGATTGCGGACCCTTTCTGCATGCCCATCATATCATTATCATATGTATATATATATCAATAAGTATAAAAGTGGTACTTTGCTTGGTGGTGCCACTCTGGGCTGCCTAACCACTCTGACCTATGCAAGCACAAAATGTAAACACTTACTAAGAATTACCTCTCTATGTATGATGGAGGATTTTAAACAAACCAAACACAATTATCAGACAATTTTGCAGAATACCTAGCTACAGGTCTTTAATCAGAGACTTTGAGCCCAACGCTCCTATCCTAATCATGGCAAAGAAAGCGGTAAACCCCTACATCTCATGATATCTAAAAAGCTGTAAAAGATTTCTCTAACAAGGGATATCTAGTACCAAACGAATAACAAATCCGAAGAGCACTACGAGCTAAAAGTAGTCTAGAAAACTTCAAGTAGTGCAGCCAAGCAATAAGAGTAAACCAATGAGAAATGCACGGAGACATCAAAGCATATGCGGAGTGCGCATTCTTACGCATCCGAAACAATAAACCTGCAAGAGATAATGATCCAGACAAAGTAGACAAAGTATTGCGTATTCGTACGCAAAACAAATATTGAATTATGTGTTCGTACACAATTGATACACATACACCTTCAATAAAGGAGTAAAACCAAACAAGCAAACAATATGATGTGTGTTCATACTCAAACAAGGATTAGAATGTGTGTTCGTACGCATTCCAGTCAAAAGCACCTGCAAGAAAGGAGTAAAACCAAACAAGCAGACAATAGAACAAACACGCATGTGTACAAGCGGTAGAATGCGCGTTCGTATGCATTCAAACAAGAGGATAACCTGCAAGAAGATGTCAATCCAAACAATATGCAAATATTATGCGCGCTCGTACGCATGCAAGAATTATAATGCATGTTCGTACGCATTCAAGATCAAGATAACCTGCAAGAAGGTGTCAATCCAAGCAAACAAACAATAGAATGTACACCTATATGTACAAGCATAAGACAAGGACACAACAAGTCCCAATCTCAAGTATAATTGCTCAATGTACCTTGCACAATCGACAAACATGTCAAAATATAGAAAGGAAAACATAGGTAAGCAAAAGGGGAAGAAATCTCGGAGAAAACATGGCATTTGAGCAAAGAAAAGTAAAAAAATGATGAAATTTGGCAGTTTGTATCGACTCAAAAGGGTCCTGCGTCGACTCAAAAATTTGTGCATCGACTCAAGGGTCGGCACGTAACTTCCAGCAAGTGGCCAAAAATATAATGTGTGCAATAATGCTAGATAGTTTTGAATGATAGAAAATATATATGTTTGATTGTCTAATTGAGTCAATATACATGTGTGCTTGTATGACCAAATGATAAAATGAAAAAAGTGGTCACAGTATTATTTTAGTCATGTACCAACCTCTTGGGTCGATACAAAAAGGCATGCATCGATACATATACCTTTATGACTTCATAAAAACATTTTTCATTCATTATGAGTCGACACATACATGTTTTGTGTCGATACAAGTGAGTTTAAAGGCTCGAGGGATTAAGCCTTGCATCGAACCATATAACCATGGATTGACACATATGTATCTTGTGTCAATACATACCATTTTGCATCGATACATATATATATCAAAAATTGGAATTCAGTTCTGTTTGGTGTTTGCATCAATACAAAATCCTTTGTGTCAATACAAACCAGTTCTTCGTTTTGGAAAATAAATTTCATATAGTATGCATCGATGCATACATGATTGTATCGACTCATACAAGAATTCAAATTCTAGATTATTGTATGACTTAGTTTTTGTATCAATACATAAGCTCTTGTATCAATACATAAGTGACTTATGTCGACACATACGAAACTTGTATCGACACATACTGATCTTAACTCTCTGAAATTAATTCCAATACATTATGCATCAATATATAAACTCTTGTGTCAATCATAAGTCACTTTCATCGACCCATTCATGCTATGCATTGACTCATACTTTAATTTGCTTTCTAGATATCATTTTAATAACAATATGTATTCATACGTACTTGTTTGTATCGACTCATATATATCTCAACTTTCTGGAATCAGTTTTAATATAGTATGTATCGATACAAAATCTCTTGTATCAATACATTGAGCTCTTGTGTCGACTCATACGCATTTTTTGTCGACTCATAAGTTTATTTTTCTTCTAACATTTTCTATTTCCATACAAAAGAAAGTTTGGCAGTTTTTGTAGATATGTGTCACTAATATAGTTGGTGAGCATCAATTTTATAAGCACATAGAAACCTGAAATATACTTCATCTTCATCATCTTCTCAATTACCTTGGTTTAAGAACATTGACACATAATCAGCATTGCTTGTTGGATCAAGGGATCAAAAAGATAACGGTCAATGGTACGATTGGTGATCTAGCTGAGTTGAAGATTGGAAGGGGGTTTCGAGGAAAAAACAGAAGGTTTGTCCAGCAAGAATGAAGGTGTCTTGTGGGTTTGTTATTCACGATTGTATAGGGCAGATTTAGCCATAGTGTAGGGTTTGGATATCGGGGTGATTTCGCAAACAGATAGTGGAAGTGGTGAATTGTCTGTGAATTTTTAAGGTGTGTTCTTGATCAGCTCAAATCAAGAGAAGGTTGGTACAAAAAGAAAAAGATCTATAGGATTTCTTTTTCTGTCTTTGTATTGCAACCTTGTAAACAATTTTCAGCATATTGATAAACAAAGCTTTCAATTCCAATTTGGAAATTGAGAGGGAGACGTACCCACACGCAAGGACGAACATGGGGAACTTCCTTACCAAACTGCTTTGCGTATCGTATTCTTTCTCTCTATATCTTTAATTTTGCATTACGTTTGTGATTCAATTGGTGTGCAATTTTATGTTCGCTTATACAAGGCTGGAAGAAACTCTTTATCAAACCTTAATTGCCATTGATCATTGAACAAGCATACTCCAACTGTTCGACAAAAGTGCTAGCTTGATTTCATTCATCGGAAATAGTGTTATAGTGATAAGTGCATTAATTCAACATAAGTTCTATGTTAATTCATCTTTCTCATCTCAATTAAAATCCATCAAACTATCGCTTTTCGGTTTTCTAGTAGCTGGTTCAGAATAGACGGAAGTCAATTCTGGACCGTTTATCGCTTTCCGCAAGTTTTATCATTAACTCTAATAAATAATTTTTAATCCGTGATAATAAAGAGGTGATATATTCACCCCCTCTCAATCACATGCCACACTTTCTAACAAGTGGTATCAGAGCACCGGTTCACTGGTGCTTTGTGGCTACTTTAACGATATGGCTTCTGGACCTACTAGGGCGTACACTAGAGCTCATGCTTTTAACGGTGAAAACTATGGCTATTGGAAAGACTACATGCGAGTTCACATAAACTCCATAGATAGGACTGTATGGACTGCCATTCAAAATGGACCTTTTGAAATTACCATGACGAATGATGCAGGTGCCATTGTGCGTAAACTAGAGGACGATTAGGATGAAAAAGATGATAAAAAGTGGTCGAGAGATTGAAGAGGCCGAAATATGATAATTTCAGCACTTGGTGTTGATGAATATTATCGAGTATCTCATTGCACGACAGCTAAAGAAATGTGGGATGCTTTAGAAGTTTCCCATGTGGGCACTACTGAAGTTAAGAAATGTAGAATTAACACACTTAACCAAGAGTTTGAGCTCTTTCGCATGAAATAGGGAGAAACTATGTCTGACATGCAAAAGAGATTCATTCATCTCATTGGTCGTTTAAATGCACTTGGAAAACCTGTTTCCAATGAAAGTGCTACTAATACAATTTTGAGATGTCTTAGCAGGGAATGGCAACCTAAAGTTACAGCAATTAAGTAATCCAACGACCTCACTAAACTTACCATTACAACTCTGTTTGGTAAGCTGGAAGAACATCAACAACAGCTGGAAAATCTTGAAAAGCATGAGAACAAGAGTAAGAAGGAGAAGAATAGAGACAAGGAGAGTGAGAAGAAGCCTATAGCTCTTAATGCTTCTAGCTCTAAGTCCTCAAAAATAGAGCAAAATGATAATGACTCAAGTAGTGACGAAGATTCGGATGATGAGGAAATGGGACTTTTTGCTCGGAGATATAATAGATTCATTCGAAAGAATGGAATCAAACACTCCGACAAAAATCTCACAAAGTTTAGAAGAAAATCCATGGAATCAAAGCAAGAGGAAACTAAGAAATATAAAGGACAAGGATCTTGCTACAATTATGGTAAATCAGGGCACTATAAGACAGAATGTCCTAAGAAGAAAAAGGACAAAGAAAAGGCTCCACCAAAGAAGTTCAACAAACAAAGAAGAGCTTACATTGCGTGCGAAAGTGATAGTGAGTCGTTAAGCGATGAAAGCTCAAATGATAGTGATGAGACCGCAAATCTATGTCTCGTGACTCACATCAATAACAAGCCCCGCCACAAGAACATAATAAATGAAAATAAAGTAAGACAAGCCTACTACAGTAATTTTGATTCTTTGTCTTTCTATGAACTGGAAATAGCTTTTGAAAAACTGCATAATGAAGTCATAGACACTTTTAAACGATTATCCTCCAACAAACAAATCTTTTCTCATTTGGAAGGTAAAGTTTATAAAGTGGAACAAGATTTAAAAAGTCTAAAAGCTTGTATTGCAGAAAGTTCAAAAGATATTGATGTAAATGGATGTATTGAAACTAGATACTGTGGAGTTTGTCACATTTGGCAACAAGAGGTTAAAACTCTTAATGTCAAATTGGAAAAAGCTCTACAGCCCAAAATTACTTATGCTATTGATCTTAGGAATTTTAAGAAACCATTGAATCCACCATATTCTAAATATTCTTTAGTAGAAAAGATTCCAATGGACTAAATTACCAAAAGAAAACAAGTTCATCATCATGGTTTATGTCATTATTGTTGTCATAAAGGTCACACCATCGAGAAATCCAAGTTTAGGAGATTCCTTGTTCCTAAAGGCATTTATCAATAGAGACCTAAAGGCAACAATGTTACCACTTATCCACATGGACCCAATGAAAATTGGGTACCTACCTCTCTCTTCTAATATTGCATATTGAATGCCTTGCATCCGTAGATAGATGATGGTTTCTGGACAGCGAAAGTTCAGGGCACATGACAGGTGACATATCACTCTTCATTCACTTTAAAGAAAAAATAAAGGATATTTTACTTACGGAGACAATAATAAAGGAGCTATACTCGACAAAGGTAGTGTAGGTAATCCCTCTACCACTACTATTTTTGATGTCCATATTGTAGAGGGCCTTAAACATAACTTGTTAAGTATTAGTAAATTATGAGAAAAAGTTTATAAAGTTACTTTCACAAAAACTTGTTTCATCATTGAAAATACTGAGTAGAACATTATCTTTAAGGGAAATAGAGTAAACAACATCTACATGCTTGATCTTTTTGATGTACCATTAACAAGCAATAAATGTCTAGTCACCTTGAATGATGATTCTTGGCTTTGGCATAGACATTTAGCGCATGTTAACTTTGATTTGTTAAATAAGGTTGTATGTAATGATTTAGTAGTCGGTCTTCCAAAAATAAAGTTTTCAAAAAACCACATATGCGACGCATGTCAAATGGGAAAGCAAACGAGGGTGTCTTTCAAATCCAAAAATGTAATTTCTACTTCACGACCCCTAGAGCTTCTCCATATGGACATCTTTGGTCCCTCAAGAACAAAGAGCATAGGTGGAAACTACTATGGTTTTGTAATTATTGACAACTATTCTAGATTTACTTGGACCATATTCCTTAATAGCAAAGATGAAACCTTTTCCGCTTTTAAGAGTTTTGCAAAATTGTCCCAAAATAAAATGAATTCTAAAATAATTACAATTTGAAGCGATAATGGAGGTGAATTTCAATACTATCTCTTTGATAAGTACTGTGATAAGCATGTCATTGAGCATAACTTTTCAGCCCCTCGAACTCCACAGCAAAATGGTGTCATGGAGCGCAAAAATCGTGTTTTAGAGGAGTTAGCTAGAACAATGCTCAATGAAGGAGGTTTACCAAAATATTTTTGGGCTGATGCGATTAACACAACTTGTTATGTTTTAAACAGGATATTAATTCATCCTATTTTGGACAAAACTCCTTATGAGCTCTTGAAGGGAAGAAAGCCAAACTTGTCACATCTTCACGTATTCGGTTGTAGATGTTTTGTTTTGAATAATGGTAAAGAAAATATTGGGAAGTTTGATGCAAAAGCGGATGAAGGTATCTTTCTTGGATAATTACAATCAAGCAAAGCATATAGAGTGTATAATAAACGTTTACTTACTATTGAAGAGTCTGTCCATGTTTCTTTTGATGAGTCTTATCCAAAAAATGTTGGAAAAGGTATTTCTTTTTATGGCACATGTGTATCTTCAGAAGACATACTCAAGGAAGTTGTTCTAGAAATTGATCAGTCCAAATCAGTTGACAAAGAGAAGGAGGAAGATACTAGTCATGACAGAGATGAGGAAGAAAGGCCAGCAGAAGTGAAATCTCTTCCACCAGCCTGGAAATCCTCAGAAGACCATCCTATTTACAACATATTGGGAGACATGTCAAAAGGAGTGATGACTCGTTCTAAGATAAGTAATTTATGCTATCGCTTCGCATTTGTTTCAAAAGTAGAACCTAAGAGTGCCAAAGAGGCCTTGATTGATGAATTTTGGCTAATGGCCATGCAAGATGAGCTAAATCAATTTAAAAGAAATGATGTTTGGGAACTTGTCCCTCGTTCGCGAGATCATCATATCATAGGCACTAAGTGGGTTTTTAGAAACAAACTTGATGAACACGGAGTGATAACTAGAAATAAAGCTCACTTAGTATCCCAATGGTATAACCAAGGGGAGGACATAGACTATGAAGAAACTTATGCTCCAGTTGCTCTCCTTGAGGTTATACGTCTTTTGCTAGCTTATGATTGTTCTAAGAATTTTAATCTTTACCAAATGGATGTAAAGAGTATTTTTCTAAACGGTGTCATAAATGAAGAAGTATATGTCTCACAACCCCCTGGTTTTGAGAATGATGAATATCCAGATTATGTTTACAAACTAAAACGAGCTTTGTACGGTCATAAGTAATCCCCTCGGGTTTGGTATGAAAGACTTAGCAAATTTCTGCTTGATCATGGATATTCAAGATGTAAAGTGGATACCACTATCTTCATTAAACGTAAAGGAAAGCACATTCTTTTATTTCAAGTATATGTAGACGATATATTTTTTGGTTTAACTAACCCACACTTGGTCGAAGAATTTTCTAATGTCATGCAGGGGGAATTTGAGATGAGTCTTATGGGGGAGCTAAATTACTTCCTTGGTCTACAAACAAAACAGCTCGATGAGGGCACATTAGTGTGTCAAAAAGTATTGTAAAGAGCTGCTCAAGCGCTTTGGAATGAATGACTCAAAGTCCATCAACACCCCCATGGCTACTAAAGGGAACTTGGATAAAGATGAACATGGTAAGAATATAGATGTCAAGAAATATATAGGTGTGATTGGATCTCTCATGTACCTTACTACATCTAGGCCTGACATCAATCAAATCCTAAGAAATCGCACTTGAAAGCTGTCAAGCGCATACTTAGATACCTTTATGGAACATCTAAATATGGGCTTTGGTATTCCAAAGGAAGCGATTGTACCTTAGTAGATTACTCTGATTCTGATTTTGCACGCTGCAAATCAGATAGGAAAAGCACTAGTGGCACATGTCACTTATTTTCAAATTCCTTAGTAAGTTGGCACAACAAAAAGCAAGTTTTTGTTGCCTTGTCAACTACTGAGGCTGAATACGTTGCAGACGGTAGTTGTTGTGCCCAGATTTTGTGGCTAAAGCAACAACTACAATATTTCGACATTCAACTAAAACGTATTCCAATAAAATGTGACAATACTAGTTCCACCAACCTCACGAAGAATCCTGTTTTACATTCAAAAACTAAACACATAGAGATTAAGCATCACTTTCTTCGCGATCATGTTGAAAAAGAAGACGTTGTGTTTGAGCATGTTGATACTAAAAGTTAACTTGCTGATATTTTCACCAAACCATTAGCAACGGAATCCTATTTTAACATTCACCGTGAGCTAGGGATCTTGGATCTTTCTCACTTGATGTCTTAAGTATGCATGTACTCACTTGATATATATATATATATATATATATATATATATATATATATATATATATCACCATTTTATTGAGATATAGTCTAGTTTTTGTCCATGCATATTAAAGTTTCATCAACCAAGGTAATATCGTTCCTCTCCATACCCTGTTAAAGTTCATTGATTTTGTGTATGAGTAATATGTTCCTCAAAATGTTGTTAATATGTTTAGCTTCTATTAACTTTTATGCCAACATTTGTACTCTTGTGGTATTTCTTGTATCACATGTTTCTTCTTGTTTACTTACATTTGCCTAATATCTGACACTCTTTGTGAGTGAAAGTATGTGATTGCCCTAAAACCTGTCACTCTTTGTGAATGACAATTTCTTAATCAATTTTGCTGTGTTTGCCAACTTAAAATACTGTTGTCTTTATTGAATTATGTTGTCAACTACTTCAATACTATTTTTTTTTCCGCTTTTTATGTTGACAAAGGGGGAGAAAAGGCATAAATTATGTTAGAAAGGAATCCTGCATAAACTCAGGGGGGGTAATTCATTATTCACCAATTATCAATCAACATAAATCTTGCAAGAATTTTCCATCATCAAAAAGGGGGAGTTTGTGAGCAACCCTTTACATAATGTGTGCAATAATACTAGATAGTTTTGAATGATAGCAAATATATATGTTTGATTATTTAATGGAGTCAATATACATGTGTGCTTGTATGACCAAATGATAACATGCATAAAAGTGGTCAAAGTATTATTTTTGTCATGTACTAACCTCTTGGGTCGATACAAAAAGGCATGCATCGATACATATACCTTTCTGACTTCATAAAAATAGTTTTCATTCAGTATGAGTCAATGAATACGTGTTTTATGTCGATACAAGTGAGTTTGAAGGGTCAAGAGATTAAGCCTTGCATCGACACATATAACCATGGATCGACACTTATGTATCTTGTGTCAATACATACCATTTTGCATCAATACAAAATCCTTTGTGTCAATACAAACCAGTTCTTTTTTTTGGAAAATAAATTTCATACAATATGCATCGATGCATACATGTTTGTATCGACTCATACAAGACTACAGATTCTAGATTATTGCATGACTTAATTTTTATATCAATACATAAGTGCCTTGTATAAACACATACAAAACATGTATCGATACATACTGATCTTAACTCTCTGAAATTAATTCCAATATAGTATGCATCAATACACAAGCTCTTGTGTCAATACATAAGTCACTTGCATCGACCCATACGTTCTATGCATCGACTCATACTTTAATTTTCTTTCTGGATATCAATTTAATAACAGTATATATTGATACATAACTATTTGTATCAATTCATATGTATCTCAACCTTCTGGAATCAGTTTTAATACAGTATGTGTAAGTGTTTTGTGTTGGCTGCAATTTTTGGTAAAACCAGATTGGTGTGTCAATTTCGTGATTGATGTCATGACATTCTGATATGAAGACAAATTCTGCAGAAGGAGTGTATTTATAGGTGCAGCTCAGAATCTTTAACATAACAGATGATTATGCTATTCTCCGAAGAACAGGTTCTGCAAGAGAAATGTGCAGGATGTATGATGTCATGACCAATGTTAACAAATCCTGTACTGAATAAGTCATTGTGCAGGTTTTTATTTCCTGAGAGTTTTCAGGATTCTGTTGGGCTGTTCTGAGTGTTTTTATGTTGGCTTTAATTTTTGGTAAAACCAGATTTTGTCAATGTCTTGACTGATGTCATGACATTCTGGATAGAAAATAAATTCTGCATAAGAAGAATTATACAGGTACAGCTCAGATTGGTTATGAACTGTTAAACTAGAAATCTGCAAAAAAGAATGACTGATGTCATGACCAATGTTATGACATTCTGGGTAGAAGATAAATTCTGCAGAAGAAGAATTATACAAGTACAACTCAGTTTGGTTATGAACTGTTAAACTGGAAATCTGCAAAAAGAATGACTGATGTCATGACCAATGTTATGACATTCTGGGTAGAAGATAAATTCTACAGAAGAAGAATTATACAGGTATGTCATACCCCAAAATTTGCCCTCCATCTTCTCAAGATATTTCATACATCCATACTCAAGGATTCTTCAAGGGTTGATCAGACATACCCTCTCCTAGACAATCAACCCAAACTAGGGTTTGGTATTTCTCAGATCAAGATGGATTTCCAACATCTCCACTGGTCTTCATGCCTCCTCATATGCTTCAAAGATTCTCCATGTCAAGTTTCAAGCCTCACAAGTCAAGTTTCCTCAGACAATTGCTCAGATGGTTGAAAATCGGTTGTATGGACAAAAGTCAAACGTGGTCAACATACATCAAACTTCCTGATTTTTGGTCAACATCCTCATTTTGAAGTTACATTTATCATTTGATCAAGGGTTGATCATGATTCATCAAGAAAACTCAAGATTTGCTCAAAAGTCAAACTTTCTAAATTAGGGTTTCTTAGTGAAAAGTCAACCAAACTTTGACTGAGCATAACTTCTTCATACTTTCTCAGAAATTTTTCCACCACCTCTTGTTTTGAAGGAAATTAATTCCCTACAACTTCATGTCTCACAAGAATGTTCAAAAAATGCTTCATTTGGAAGGTATGGATCAAAACATTACAGGTCCTTTTCAAAGTAAACAAAAAGTCAACATTTTGTTTTGAAGATATATTGAGCATGGAAACTCCAATTCAGATGAAACCAAAGAGGTTGGTTAGAGGACTCTTAGAGCTTTCCAAAAAGTCCAAGAACACTAAAAAATGTGGAAAATTGAGCAAGATACACTATTCAGAAGTTGGGCATTTTTGGACAATTGCACAAAAGGAGATATTGGTCAAAATGCAAAATTTTCCAAATGGGCCTATAATCTTATGATCCAAACTTGTTCATGATGTTATTTGTGACCCATTGATGCTTCGCCATGGCAATTTTCTATTTTATTAATTTATTTTTGGATTTAAAACCATTTAATTCAAAATTAAATTATATAAAATATGAAAATAAGATATTTTTCTAAAAGGAGTGATTCTAAAAGGCCATGCTTGCTCTCACATTAAAGAGAAAATCAAATTTTCTCCAAAATTTGATTTTATTTGAAAATTATTCAATGCACATTCAAAACCAAATCTTTTTTCCTTCTTTTTCCTCTCCTAATTCACTATAAATCGTATCACAAGACACACGAAACCCAAGCCAAAAACACAACCCTTATTTTGCCAAATTTTTTCAAGAATTGCCAAAAATCGTGTTTGAATTTCCAGCCACATTCAGCCTTCAAAAACCATTCCATTGTGTTCAGGAGGTAAGATTGAGTAAGTATACACCATTGGTAATGATCAAAACAGCCTGAATCGAGCCATATACATTCATACCTATTCAATTTTTTCTTGATTTTGCATTTTATTGTTCTGTGTGTTTTAATTGATTCTAATGCCTTCAATATGTTCCTGAGGTTCCTTATACGTGATCTGCGCCATCGTTTGAGTGCTGGAACGTTAGAAACATGAGATGCCATACCTAGGGCTTTTTCAACTGTTAACTTCGAATCTCAAATTGCAGGACGATTCAGAGAAAATTGAGACCACCATTGGATTCGCAGACCCCGATTTAGGGGGGTAGCCTTAATCCCAGCCTTTGATTTCGTGTATTTTGCAGGTTTGAAGAATTGAGTCGTCGGAGAAGACGACCAGAGCTAGGGCTCCGGCGTCGCTGAATCGGCTTGACCGGCGAGGAGATGGCGTGGCACGATAACGCATTCTGATTCATCCATTCATAAGTCAATGGGGACCACGCGCGCTGACTGTGTTTCAAACATAACCAGGACACGTATTCACTTATATTCCATTGATTTCGTTGTTTCTAACACCAAGTGTCAAGTGTCCCAGTGGTTAAGGCGCTAGCTGTTGAAGATGCTCTCAAGGGTACCCAGTTCGAACCATGCCAGGACCGGTTTTGCTTTTTCTTTTTACAAACTTCACATTTTAACTATTTTTCTATTTTAATTTCTTTTAATATTTTCATTCATTTTAATTTATTTTCATAATTTTTTATCATGCATTAAAAAACACCAAAAAATATTTTTCTTTTTGCATTATTTCCAGAAAATGTTTATTTAATTTATAAAATTAAAAATATTATTTTTGCATGCATATTTAATTTAATTGTTAATTTAGCATTTAAATCACTTTTAATTAGTTTTTAATTATTAAATTAACTCCAAAAAATCCCAAAATATTATTTTAGCATATTAATGTTATTTCCAGCATGAAATATTTTTCTCATTTAAAAATTATCATTTTTGCTAACATTTTTCTCTTGTTCGATTTCTTTGAATTTCCCGATTTCTCATCTTTTCACAGGTTATCTTATTTCGGACGATTTTCTTTTTATCGTTTTCTTTTTTCCAATTATGTAATTGCTCATGGGATGTAATAGCTTAATTAGGGCTTTTATTTTCCGCATTTTAAATTATGTATCTGCCCCAAAGCCATGTAATAGCGTAGGATTTATCTTTCCGCACTTTATATTCCCGCATTTTAATTTCCGCACCCTATGAACTGCTAGTAATTAGGCGTGTATGGCAAGATAAAATCAACATAGCTCACTCTAATTTTCAAGATAACATGAATCTGAAATCAACACACTCTTTTCACACATGCACCCCTTAGGGTAATTCTCTCTCGTTGCCTTACGAATTCAAATGGTCATGTCCCTCGAACGTAGAGGTATTCTAGCACCGTTGCCTTCAAAACAAATCATCATAGTCCCTTCGATACAAAGATCATAGACCCACGATGTCGCCTACGAATACATGATCTTGACCCTCGATTGTCGCCTACGAAAAATGATGATAGTCCCTTCGAATGTGCTAGGATACTTCCTACAAGTTGCCTTCTATGACCATCCGATGTCCCTTCGAATGTCCCGCTTACATCCAACAAATAGAGTTACCTACCAACTAATGGTATGGATAGCGCTATTCTAAAGGAACGTAAAATGATACACGAAAACGACAAATTCTGAGTAGGTAATAAGACTTTTAGTTGCTTGCTCTATCAAAATACTTTTCACACCTCACACTTTTTTTCAAAAGTTCAAACTCTTTTCAAAACGGAACATTTCCGAACACTTTGTATACATTCCTACATGAATCATTACAAAGTCAAAGAGAAATGCCTTCTTTTCAAAACATTTTTGTCAAACCAATTCTTTGAGCTGAGAAGGGATACCCATGAAGTTGATTCGGATAGTCTTTCTAGAAGCCATAATCCCTACAAAACAGAGCAAAGATAAATCCCTAGGTCCTTGAAATAGTTAGAAATGATATGGAATGCGGATGATGTCATGATGTCATGTTTAGCACACACAAACAATTCACACAATGAGCCTATGTTTAAGGCTTGCATGAGGTATAGGTGATTACCCTACCAAAAGTTTGAGTTGGTTCATCCCGTCCATAATAGTAACCGGTTCTAGGAATCTCATATCACGTATCTTTCTCGAGGCGCTTATTTCAATACGACGCCAAGTGGTCGATCGAAAATGTCCCAAAAGTCGGATCTCAATGAGCGTAGCATCGAGTATCAACCAACCTCGGTCTACACCAAAGCCGCCATCTCACTACTTTCTAATGGCCAAGATGGGTCAATTAAGGTTCTAAAAGTTTAGTTAGCGCTTGATGACACACGAAGCCAAATACTTTCTTCAACTTGGGAATGAAGAGTATCGGGCAACCAAAGTGTCACGCTAACGTAGCCATCATGTTGACCGCGTAGTTATACGTCTAAGTCGCGATGATCTAATGCTACTTACCTAAAAGGAAACCCGGATCCGGTGTAGGATCCCCACAAATATAATACCCAAGCAACCCTTAAAGATAAAGCAAGCAAGTCAAAAGAAAGCAATAAAAGTTATCTAGAAATCCCTAAGGCAATTCTCTCTTTAGGGTGTAGTCCCACAGAGTCGCCAGCGTGATACGGTGAACCGACTTTGTAGGATTTTTGTATCCAAATGTGCGGATAGCAAGAGTCGCCACCGACTTTTATTTTATCCAATTAAGGGAAGGTAAAAGTAATGAAAAAGACCTTCGTTAGATTCTCGAGTTCGGGAGAATGGTTATGAAAAGGGAAGGTATTAGCACCCTTTCCATCCGCAGCTTATTCTACTGGCTCTTAGTTGCTCTTAGATAACTTTTAAAATTGCTTTATGTGTGTTTGACAAAATGTTTTGAAAAAGGCATTTCGCTTTGACTTTGTAATGACTCATGTAGGAGTGTATACAAAGTGTTCTAAATGTTTGTTTGAAAAGAAATTGAACTTTGAAAAGAGTGTGTGGTGTGAAAAGCATTTGTTTAGAGCAAGCAACTAAGAGACTTATTTACCCACTCGTAATTGGTCGCTTTGTTGTACTTTACATTCCTTTAGAATAGCGCTAGCCATACCATTAGTTAGTAGGTAGCTCCATTCGCTGGATGTAATCGGACATTCGAAGGGACATCGGATGGTCATAGAAAGCAACTTGTAGGAAGTATCCTAGCACATTCAAGGACTATCATCATTTTTCGAGGCGACAATCGAGGGTCAAGATCATGTATTCGGAGGCTACATCGTGGGTCTATGATCTTTGTATCGAAGGGGCTATGATGATTTGTTTGAAAGCAACGGTGCTAGGATACCTACGCTCGAGGGACATGACCATTTTGAATTGAAGGCATCGAGAGAATTACCCTAAGGGGTGCGTGTGTGAGAAGTGTGTTGATTTCGATATTTGTCTTGAAATTAGTGTGAGCTATGTCCAATTATTATCTTGCCATACACGCCTAATTACTAGCAATTGATAAGGGTGCGGAAAGTAAAATGCGGAATGTAAAGATGCGGAAAATAAACCTACGCTATTACATGGCTTTGGGCGATACATAATTAGAAGTGCGGAAAGTAAAAGTCCTAAATTAAACTATTACAACCCATGAGCAATTACATTATTGAAAAGTAAAATAAAACGGAAGAATCGTTAATCGGATCAACCTCGTGAAAGAATAAGAAAATCGGAAATATGATGAAATTGAAATAAGAGAAAATGTTAGAAAAAATGCAATTTTTAACATGAGAAAATTTATGCATGCTGGAAATAAGGTAAATAAGCTATAATAATTTTTTGGGATTTTTTGGAAAAGATTTGATAATAAAAATGCAATTAATAATGGTTTAAATGCTAAAATAAAAATAAAATAAATATGCATGCAAAAATTATATTTTTTAATTTATTAAATTAAATAAAGGTTTTTATGAAAATAATGTAAAAAGAAAAAATGTTTTTGGTAATTTTTCAATGCAAAAATAAAATCATGAAAATAATTAAAACAATGCAAAATATTGAATAAATAAGAAAATATAAAAATAGGAAAAGTTTGAAGTTTGGAAAGGGAAAAGAAAAAACCAGCGCTGGGAAGGATCGAACAGGGGTCCTTTGAGAGCATCCTGGAATAGTGAGCGTCTTTACCACTGGGACAAGTGGCTCTTTGTGTTTGAAAGAACGAAATCAATGGAATATATGTGATGACACGTCCTGGATGAATTTGAAAACAAAGTCGACGCTGGGGCCTCACCGGATGAGAGAACGAATCGAATGCCATGACGCCACGCAAGCCACGCCGAGTCGATCGAGTCAACGACGCGGAGCCCTAGCTCCGTCTTCTCCGATCAAACAAAATTCAAACCGCAAACAAGAATTAAATGGAAAAGAAGACCTACCCCTAAATCGGACCCTACGAATCCATTGGTGGCTTTAGTTTCTCCCGAAAACAATCAGATGAACCGGTTCGAATCAAACATTCAAATGCCCTAGCTATGGTGATCTGAGTTCTACACGTCTAAGCTTGCATGTAAGGCTTCATTCATGACCTAACAAGCATCCTGGATCGATACAAACACACAAGAAACGTTAACAATGCATGAATAATGAAATTCGAATTTCAAAATATACCAAATCGGATGGATGGCTTTGGCTGAAACTTGCTGGAGAATAGATTTCGAATTTTCAAGAATTGAGAAAATTTTTGCAAGAGTTTGGGTTTGTTTTTAGGTTAGGGTTCGTGTCCTTGTTTGTACACAATGCTGGCAATTTATAGAAGAGTTTTGGATGGCAAAAGAGTGGAAAAAAGATTGGACAATCAATGTGCAAATATTTTCTCTTAAAAACAAATCAAATTTTCCTTAAAACTTGATTTTTTCTTCCCATATGTGTGAATCACGAATTAGGCAAGCATCTTGGGCTTTCTTGGACATTAAGAAAGATATAAATCCAGCTTATTTGAAAAAGAAACTTAACTTTCATATTTTACATAATTTATTTTTGAATTAAATGTTATAAAATTCAAATATAAATCATGAAAATAGAAAATTACCAATGCCAAGCATTTATGGGTCAAGAATATCATCATGAACAAGTTTGGATCAAAAGATTATAGGCCCATTTGGAAAATTTTGCATTTTGACCAAAATGTCCTTTTGTGCAATTGTCCAAAATTGCCCAACTTCTGAATGGTGTATCTTGCTCAATTTTCCACATTTTTGAGTTTTCTTGGACTTTTTGGAAAGCTCTAAGAGTCCTCTAACCAATGTCTTTGGTCTCATCTTAATTGGAGTTACCATGCTCAAAATATCTTCAAAACAAAAAGTTGACTTTTTGTTGACTTTGAAAATGACCTGTAATGTTTTGAGCTATACCTCTCAAATGAAGCATTTTTGGACATTCTTGTGAGACATGAAGTTGTAGAGAATTGAATTTCCTTCAAAACAAGAGGTGGTGGAAAAATTTCGAGAAAGTATGAGAAAGTTATGATCATCAAAGTTCATTGACTTTTCATCTAGAAACCCTAATTTAGAAAGTTTGACTTTGAGCAAATCTTGAGTTTTCTTGATGAATCATGATCAACCCTTGATCAAATGATGAATATAACTTCAAAATGAGGATGTTGACCAAAATCAGAAGTTTTGATGTATGTTGACCACGTTGACTTTTGTCCAATACACTCGATTTTCATCCATTTGAGCAATTGTCTGAGGAAACTTGACTTGTGAGGCTTGAAAATTGTCATGGAGAATCTTTGAAGCATATGAGGAGGCATGAAGACCATTGGAGATGTTGGAAACCCATCTTGGCTTGAGAGATACCAAACCCTAGTTTGGGTTGATTGTCTAGGAGAGAGTTTGTCTGCTCAACTCTTGAGGAATCCTTGAGTATGGATGTATGAAATCTCTTGAGTAGATGGAGGGCAAATTTTGGGGTATGACACTCAGAATCTAACGAAGGTCTTTTCCTATTCTTTTCACCTTTCCTTAATTGGATAAAAGAAAAGTCGGTGACGACTCTTGCTATCCGCATATTTGCGATACAAAAACCTCAAAGTCAGTTCACCGTATTACAGAACTGGCGACTCTGCCGGGGAGACACCCTAAAGAGAGAATACCTTAGGGATTTCTAGATCACTTTTACTGCTTTTTGTTTGAATTGCTTGCTTTATCTTTAAGGGTTGCTTGGGTATTATATTTGTGGGGGATCCTACACCCGGATTCGGGTTTCCTTTTAGGTAAGTAGCAATAAATCGTCGCGACCGTTAGACGTATATCGAAACGGTCAACATGATGGCTACGTTAGTGTGACACTTTGGATGTCCTGATACTCTTCATTCCCAAGTTGAGGATAGTATTTGGCTTCTGCGTGGTGTCATCAAGCACTAACTAAACTTTTAGAACCTTAATTGACCCATCTTGGCCATTAGAAGGTAGTGAGATGGCCGACTTTGGTGCAGACTAAGGTTGGTTGATACTCGATGATACGCTCATTGAGATCCGTCTTTTGGGATATT
This sequence comes from Vicia sativa, assembly GCA_021764765.1. Classification (NCBI taxonomy): domain Eukaryota; kingdom Viridiplantae; phylum Streptophyta; class Magnoliopsida; order Fabales; family Fabaceae; genus Vicia; species Vicia sativa. The sequence goes on from CM038792.1 coordinate 238,252,214, forward strand.
TTCAGTCGACCACTTGGTAGTCGTATTGAAATAAACGCCTACGAGAAAGATCAATGATATGAGATTCCTAGAACCCGGTTACTATTATAGGACAGGATGAACCAACTCAAACTTTTGGTGGGGTAATCACCTATACCTCATGCAAGCCTTAAACCTAGGCTCATTGTGTGATTTGTTTGTGTGTGCTAAACATGACATCATGACATCATTCGCATTGCATATCATTTCTAACTATTTCAAGGACCTAGGGATTTATCTTTGCTCTGTTTTGTAGGGATTATGGCTTCTAGAAAGACTATCCGAATCAACTTCATGGGTATACCTTCTCAGCTCAAAGAATTGGTTTCAGAAATTCCCGACCATGCTCAGTTCCTCAAAAGACATGGTTATCTACTTGACTTGGTTATCTCCGGTTTTGAAGAAGATATGGTGCATGTCCTATTTCAGTTCTTTGATCCGAAACACCATTGCTTTACATTCCCAGATTATCAGTTGGTTCCTACCTTGGAAGAGTTCTCTAAGCTACTTGGGGTACGTATTCTTGACCAGATGCCATTCACCGGTTTGGAAAAGGTTCCTAAGCACGGCACTCAGACATTGAAGCTAATTGGGAAACTAGAAGCGGAGTTAAGGGTTTACTTGCTAAGTTTCTAATCAAGAAAGCCCGAGAATTCCTCAAAGTTATGAGTTTTCATGCATTTGAAGATATTGTGGCCTTGCTAATCTATGGTTTGGTTCTATTTCCTAACTCGGATCAATTCATAGATGTCAACGCCGTCAAGTTATTCCTTACCCGTAATCCTGTGCCTACCTTACTTGGAGACATCCTGCACTCTCTCCACACTCGTACTATCAAAAGACAAGGAACTCTCATGTGTTGTATACCGTTACTTTCCAGGTGGTTTATTTCGCACCTTCCTCAGTTTTGAAGAACGAACAAAGATTGAAGTGGTCTCAAAGACTAATGTCACTCTCTCATTCAGATATTCGTTGGAGTCTTTTTTCTCAAAAGGACTTCACCTTCATCGAGCGTTGTGGAGAATTCCCTAATGTACCACTCCTTGGTATAAGGGGAGGTATTACTTACAACCCTTCTCTAGCTCTACGTCAGTTTGGTTTTGCTCGAAGAGATGGTCCGCATGATATGCTTCTCCAAGACATTGTGTTTGACTACAATCACGATCTCCAGAATTACCAACGAAGGTTTATACACGCTTGGGGCATGGTAAAGAAGACTGATACCAAGACCTTGGGGCACCAGAACTCCATTCCTTGGGAACCTTACCTCAAATGGGTGCGAGCTCGAGCTCAAAACCTCATGATGCCGTTCGCTGCTTTACCAAGAATTATGGAACCTGTTGCTATAGGTGACGTATCCTATACCAGTCTCCATCCCGACATGCCTACTGATTTTGAAGACTTGAAGAGATCCTGGATTCAGCAAGCGAGAAGAAAGTGCTAGAGTTGACAAAGCTACTTCACGAGGAGCGAAGCATCAACGCCTACCTCGGCACCAAGAGGAAGCGCCCATGGGAGACTTAGAGCTTTAGGATTTATATGTTTTTCTTTTATTATTTTGAACTATCTTTTGTACTTAAAAAGAATAATAAAACGAGAACTAATAAATGTTTGTTCATTGCTTGTTTAACAAATTTAAGTCTCTAAGGTCCTTGAAAACATTGCATTGCATCTGCATAAACATTGCATATCATAGCATAACATTGCATAACAGGTACATTGAAGATTGGTTTTCTCATTCTCTCGCTATTTATTTTAGCGTAAATGGCTCTTGAACATCATCAAAGATCTCCGTGTTCGAATGCTCGGCCCAACAGATGTTCACAGCTTGGTCCAAGGCCAAGAAGATCCAAGAAGCTCATCAACGAATAAAGAAGGTTGTTGGTCTTCTCAACATGGGCACGCTACAAAGGTGGTCCTAAGAGGGTCTCGGATAGAGCTCTCAAGGAAGTGTCAAGAATGAGGGAGTGTCGAGGGTAATGAAGATAACCAGTGAGCCTAAGAAGGAGGAGAAGATCGCTCGACTATAGCCAGACTACGATGACGATGGCAAGTACAAGCAACTTGAAGACCGCTGAATCTTGTGGAAAACCAAGATGTCCGGATGAATTTGATGATCGAGCCTTGTTCCCGTGTGGTGATTCCTCCTAAGTTCAAAGTTCCAACTTTTGCCAAGTATGATGGCATGTCTTGTCGGAAGCTGCATTTGAAGTCCTATGTTCAAAAGATCAATCCCCACACTGATGACAGAAAGTTGTGGATGCACTATTTTCAAGAGAGTTTGTCCGAAACTCAATTGGAATGGTATTATCAGCTAGAGAATGACTGTATCCGTACCTGGAGTAACTTAGCAGATGCTTTCTACAAGCAATATGAGTACAATGCTGAATTGACACCCACTCGCATGCAGCTACAGAGCATGTCTATGGGTCGTGATGAGAAGTTTAAGGAGTATTCTCAGAAATGGTTGATATGTTTATGGGAACACTGACAAGCCCATTCTTCAATCATCTGATTGGAAACTCTTCAGCCGGATTCACCGAACTGATATTGACGAGGCGATTGAAGCCGGTATCAAGAATGGTAAGATTGCAGTCGTCCTCGAATCGCAAAGAGATCTTTTGGTGGTAAGAAAGAAGCCAATGTGTGTATGGGAAAAGCCGAGCCAAGACCGACCGCGCTCAATGTGGCGGTTGTGATCTCAAATCCGCATCAAGATAACCTCGGTGAGACAATGCGCGTAGCTAGAGCGCCACGAAGGCAGTTAAGATCAACATGCCATTGTCGCAAGCCTTGCAACACATGTTGAAAGCAGGGCTGATAACCTTGAGGGATCCTCCTCAAAATATCAACACTTCCTCCCCGAGATACAATCCTAATGCTAAGTGTGCTTACCATTCCAACAGCCTAGGGCACGACACTGACAACTGTTGGGCTCTGAAGAACAAGATTCAAGATTTGATTGAAGCTAAGCAGATTGAGTTTGATCCTCCTGTTGAGACTCGAATGTGATCAACGCGCCTATGCCTAACCATGACAAGAGTTCCAATGCTGTTGGGGAGGATACTTATGTTTTCAACATAGATGACTTGACCATTCCTCTTATGACTGTTAAGAAGAATTTGCTACAAGCCGGTGTCAACCCAGGATGCCCAGAGAATTGCCGTTGGTGCCCATCTGCACCTGATGGTTGTGCTTGGTTGAGAAGACGTGTTCAGTGCATGATGGATAACCGTGAAATACTATTTCTGAAACCACCTGTGGAGAGTCTGTGTGAAGACATGTCTAAGAAACTGAAGATCGAAGATGTGAATGAAGCTATATCGTCTGCATGGGATACCTTGGGGCAGCCAAGTGGAAAGTTTGATTTCATGGTAAAGTACACTGTTCCTGAAAGCTACAAGATTCCTATTGAAGATGTTAAAGTGACCGGATGGGGTGAAGATTTCCCAGAAGACTACGATGATGTTAACACGATAAGGATTTCCTCTGCTGATTCTGTGCCTAGAGTGGCACCTCTCATCATTACTTCTCCCGGACCAGTCCCATATTCCTCCGACAAAGCTACCCCTTGGAATTATGGAGCTGGTGTTTACTATCATGGCGTCAAGCAAGACCCTCTGACTATTGAAGATCTTACAGTTGAAGTTACCATTCCTGACACTAACAACATCACCGGATCAAGTAAGGTGACCAGAACCGGAAGAGTATTTTCTCCGGATATCTCTCCTCCAAAAGATGTTGCGACACCAGCTCACATTCCAACTATTCAATCCATTCCCCAAGCTAGAGGGAAAGAACCAGTGACTCATCCTGCTCATCCAGAAGTACCAAAGGAAGTTACTGAAGATACCTCTAAACAAGAAATGGAGGAAATTCTGAAGATCATCAAGAAGAGTGATTACAATGTGGTGGAACAGTTAGGGCAAACTCCGTCCAAGATCTCCATGCTTGCTTTGCTCTTGTGCTCTGAGGCTCATGCTAAAGCCTTGGTGAAGTTTCTGAAGAATGCTCACGTACCGTAAGACACTACTAATGACCAGTTTGAAGTTTGTATTGCTAGCCTGGCTGCCAACAACGGCCTAGGCTCTCTCGATGTTGATTTGACTGGAAAGAAACACAACAAAGCCTTGCACATCTGTTGAATGCAAGGGCATCACATTGTCTCATGTTTTGGTGGATACGGTTCGCTCACGAATATCCTTCCGACCGCTTTTGATCGGCTTGATGTCGAAGGGTTGGTTCGAGACCGGTGATATTATTGTGCGAGCTTTTGATGGTTCTAAACGAGCAGCTTGAGAGCTCATTCGCCAAAGTCGGTTCCGGACTTTTGACTCCACTTTCTTTGTCATGGACATCCACCCGCTTATTCATGCTTAATTGGATTGGATACATGGTATATACCTCATAAATACGGTGAAAGGGAAAGTTGTTACAGTATGTGGTGAAGAAGAATATATGGTCAGTCATCTACAGTCATTCTGATACCTCGAGGTGGAGGGTGAATTCTTCGAGACTCCCTGTCAAGCTTTTTAAAGAATCCCCTGAGTCATGCATGTTGACTCTCCCGTCACTCCTGAAGTTACGCAAGTTCCGCCTAGGATGGCTTCGCTGAAAGATGCCCAAGCTACAGTTGAAGAAGGAGGTAGTACTGTTTGGGGTCAGCTCCTTGATCTTCCTTTCAAATCTGACAAGAATGGTTTAGGCTTCACCATCAAAGGTCAGAGGATGATACGCCGCGAACGTGCCGGCCAACTTCCTTTCCGCATTAGCCAGAATGGAATCCATGCTATAGAAGACGACGACAACGACTTCGACATCAGCAATTGGATCTTCCCAACTCCTGACAACGGACTCAGCAATTGGAAGACTGAAGACGTCATACCAATCTCCTTTAGGCAGAGTAATTGCCTTTGTTTTTGTTTCGCTTTTCGTATTTTCTATGTTTTGAACAATAAACTCTAAAGCCTAGTGCCTTGCCCGGGGCATCATGGCTCATTTGTGAGGGTTATTATCTGTCATTTGCATATTTTCATTCAATAAAATCGTTGGACTTTTGCATTTAATTGTTGCTTTCTTTCTTTTACTTTATCACCCCTTCAAAAGCTATGTGTTTCTTACACACACCCACGTGATACAACGCGAATCACTCCGAATCTCGTTGATACACTATGCTATTGCTAAATATGACTTCGATAATCGATCTACCAAGCCAAAGACGAGGCGAGGATGATTGTGAAGTGCCGGAGAACTTGTCGGGGCCCTACAAGAAGATCGAGTTACACCACGAAGAGCAAGTTGAGGTGTGAATTTGGGTCTTGATGAACAGTAAAAGAGATCAAGATAGGGCGGGTCTTGAGCAGTGTCAAAGAAAGATTGGTTCAGATGCTACGAGACTATATTGAGGTATTTGCTTGGTCATACGAAGACATGTCGGGTTTAGACATTGATATTGTGGTACACCGATTGCCGACAAAGGAAGGTTTTCTCGATGAAAGAAGGTTTCGCATGCGTCGAGATGTCGAGAAAATCAAAGCCAAGTTATGAAACAATTCAACGCGGTTTCTTAGTTACTTCTTATCCACATGGGTTGCTAACGTGTGTGTGCCCAAGAAGGACGGCAAGGTGCGAATGTGTGTAGATTACGAGAGATCGAACAAAGCGAGTCCGAAAGACGATTTCCCACTTCCTCATATTGATGTTCTAGTTGACAACACTTTCGAGATAAAGTTTTCTCCTTCATGGATGGTTTCTCGGTTACAATCAAATCAAAATGGCTCTCAAGACATGGAAGACTACTTTTTACGGTGGGGCACTTCGCTACAAGGTTATGCCATTTGGCTAAAACAGCGCCACTTATCGTGCTATGGTATCATTATTTCATGACATGATTCATCACGAGATAGAGGTCGTCGGCGACATGATAGCTCGTCCGCATCAAGAAGAACATCTTGATCATTTGCGTAAACTGCTTGATAGATTGAAGAAGTGCAGTTGAGACTTAATCCTAACAAGTGCACCTTTGGAGTCGATCCGGAAAACTCCTAGGGTTTGTTGTCGATGGTAAAGGTATTGAAGTTGATCCCGCCAAGGTTAAAGCGATTCAAGAAATGCCGCTCCCGTGCGAGAAGGAAGTCGAGGTTTCTTGGGCGATTGAACTACATTGCTAGATTCATTGCACATCTAAGCGCTACTTGTGAGCCAATCTTTAAGTTCTTGAAGAAAGATCAAGTAGTGAAATGGAGCACGATTGCGGATCGCTTTTGACAAAATCAAGGAGTACCTCAGAATCCTCCTATCACGATGCCGCCCAAGGAAGACCTCTTATCATGTACTTGACGGTGTTAGAGAACTCAATGGGTGTGTGTTGGGGCAACATGGCGAGTCAGTCGAAAAGAGTGCAATATACTACCTTAGATAAAGTTTACCATGTGAAACAAGATACTCATAGCTTGAGAAAACTTGGGCGCTTTGGCTTGTTTCGGCTAAGGCAGTATATGTTGACTCACACTACCTTGTTGATTTCGTGATGGATCCGATAAAATACATATTTGAGAAACCACTCTCTCGGGAAGAATAGCAAGATGGCAAATGATCTTGACCGAGTATGACATCCAAGACACTTCTCGAAAGCGATCAAAGGAAGTGTAGTAGCCGATCATTTGGCTCATCAAGCCGTAGATGACTATCAGTCCATGCAGTTCGAATTTCAGACGAAGATGTCTTACTAGTTACAGATTGCGAAGAACCAGGACCAGACGAAGGACCTGAACAAGGATCCCGATGGACCATGGTCTTCGATGGAGCCTCAAACGCACTCGGCAATGGCATTGGCGCCATCATTACATCTCCTACAGGCGGACATACTCCTTTCACCGCCAGACTTTGTTTCAGTTGCACTAACAACATGGCCGAATACGAAGCGTGCATCATGGGTATCAAAGCTGCTATTGACTTAAGAATCAAGTTCTTGCAAGTGTTTGGAGACTCAGCTTTGGTGATCAGTCAGATTAAGGGAGAGTGGGATACGAAGCATCCGAACCTCATTCCATATCGAGAGTATGTTCTAAGTTTGATTCCTTACTTCGAAGAGATTACTTTCAACCACATCCCACGAGAAGAGAATCAGTTGGCAGACGCATTAGCTACTATGTCGTCTATGTTCAAAGTTAGATGGGACAACCAGGCTCCCCAGATCATCATTGAGAGGTTTGACGAACCAGCGTATTGTTATGAACTTGATACAGAAGAGAAACCTTGGTACTATGACGTGAAGAGGTATCTTGAGACTCAAGAATATCCAGGGCATCATCAATGATAAGAAGTTCTTGAGAAGATTTGCATCTAAATTCTTCCTCAATGACATCTTATACAAGCGCAATCACGACTTGTGCTTACTCTATGTGACCGGAAAGCGAGCGTATCATGGAAGAGTTACACGAAGGCGCAGTTGGTACCCACTCCAGTGGACACACCATGGCTAAGAAGATTTTGAGAACAGGTTACTATTGGTCCACCATGGAAGCTGATTGTCACCGCTATGCTCGATCTTGTCACAAGTGCCAAATATATGCAGACAAAGTGCACGTACCTCCAATACCTCTGAATGTTCTAACAGCTCCTTGGCCTTTTGCAATGTGGGGCATTGACATGATTGGAGAAATCAAGCCCACAGCTTCCAACGGACATCGTTTCATCCTTGTGGCAATTGACTATTTCACCAAATGGATAGAAGCAGCCTCGTTTGCATCTGTTACCAAGAATGTTATGACTCGTTTCATCAAACACAATCTTATCTATCGGTATGGAACTCCTGAGAGGATTATCACAGATAACGGCTCTAATATCAACAATAAGATGATCACCGAACTCTGCACGCAGTTCAAGATCAAGCATCACAACTCTTCTCCTTATCGGCCTAAGATGAATGGCGCAGTGGAAGCCGCCAACAAGAACATTAAGAAGATCATACAGAAAATGACAGTGACTTACAAGGATTGGCATGAGATGTTACCATTCGCTCTTCATGGTTATCTCACTACAGCACGAACATCAACAGGGGCAACTCCCTTCTCTCTTGTGTACGGTATGGAAGCAGTCCTACCAATCGAGGTTCAAATACCCTCGACCAGAGTCCTCCAGGACGCAGAATTAGGTGAAGAGGATTGGATTCAGACCCGTCTTGACCAGATTAACTTGATTGATGAGAAACGACTCGCGTCCATCTACCATGGACAGATCTATCAGAAGCGAATGATCAGAGCGTTTAACAAGAAAGTCCAGCACCGAGTCTACCAAGTCGGTGATCTAGTAGTCAAGCGCATCATTCTTCCACAAGGTGATCCCAGGGGAAAATGGACTCCCACTTATGAGGGACCGTTTGTAGTCAAGACAGTATTCTCCGGCGGAGCTATGATACTTGGCACCATGGATGGTGAAGACTTCCCACACACTGTGAACGCAGACATAGTCAAAAAATACTACGCATAAAAGAGACCCGCTAGGTCGGCTGGCCTAGGCAAAAATAAGGGCATCCTGGCGAACCAAAAGGGTTCGGGCAAAAGTTAAGGATATATACAAAACATGTACACCGCAAGTCAAAACACGAAAAGGCGGCTTGGGCAAAAAGGGTATCCGTTGAAAACCCGAAAGGGCGGTCTAGGCAAAAGTTAGGGATTTAAGCGTACGACTATGTCTCGTCCCGATCATCTTACTTCCAGACTACTATCAGCATTCAAGATTCAAATGGCGAAGATCAATCTACTCACTTTCCACTGACAGTAAGGAGATGAGATAGTTGAAATGTATGAGTACTAGCATAGTTGGAACTTAACGAGATTGTTTCCGCATAGCTTTTTACTTTTCTTGTATACAGACTTCTTGGCCATACGCCATCTTTCAAATAAATACAAGCTTCTTTCTCTTTACAATTTTTGTTGTTGCCGTTTGCATAAAGTCCAACATTTGCTTTGAATGGTTACATGCATCTAACAATAAAGTCTATTCACAAACATACGAAAAGTGAACATGCAAAAGTAACTACTACAGGCTCCAGGAATTGAGATGACGACGAAAGTCACCAATGCGTTTCCTCGCAGAGCATAATCCCCACAGAGGTGTCACTCACCACAAAACCTTCCCCAGCAAAGAAGAGGAGAACCCCCAAGCAGTGATTCCACTCAACTTAATCGGTTTACACCCATCTTCGAGCAATAACATTTCACCCCCCAGCCGAGGTATTTGTCCCCAGCAAGGTATCTCTCAACAATTTCCCTTTTCCCCAGCAGCAGTGTCCAGACTTGAGACTTGGTCAGATAGTGCACCGGAGGAAACCTACATCTATTATGCCTCGACCGAGATTACAACGGGCTCCGGATACTCTCAAGATGATTTACGCAAGATCCCAGAGTACCTCCAGACTCTCCCAGCGAAGTCAAGTCCTCAAGGAACATCGCATCTTCTTCAAGATGGATATGTTTTGAAATACCACGACATCTATCATTCATACATTATTCATGAAAAAGTCATATGCATATGTCATTCATGCACGTCATCATGCATCATACTTTGCATAAGACTAACAATATTCTATCAAAATTTCTCTTGTTTTCTCCAAAACAGGTGAAAGCCACTCCGGCACAGTCCAAGATTAATACCCGAATCCAGACGGGAGAACTATCTGAAAGACCGCCCTAGTTGTCCTCCGACAACTGGTCCAGGATTAAGACCCGAATCCAAACGGGGAAACTATCTGAATGACCACCCTTGTTGTCCTCTGACAATGGATCCAGGATTAATACCCGAAGCCAGACGGGAAACCCTATCCGAACGATCACAAGTTATCCTCCGATAACAGGTAGTGGATCAATACCCAATGCACAACAGGGAAGCTATCCACATTTTTGCCAACTACTACCCCCCAGAGTAATCAGCACGAAGATGTATTCTGACTCATTCTTATTATCAACAGCAACTACAGAGTCTGGCGTACGACTCAGTTGCCTTGGATGGCATTTTAAGCCCATCTCCGACTACTTGTCAATATTTCTCCACTTTCAAAATGCTGCATATTTGGTTAAAAACCAATACAAACCAATAACTTCATTCAAAGATGAGCACGAAGTCTAACGTACGACTCCCTCCGGATGGCATCTTAAGCCCATCCCCTTTCACTTCCAAAAATATCTACAGAGCCCAGCGTACGGCTCACTCCTTAGCACCGACCTTTCCATATGGCATCTTAAGCCCATCCCCGTCAATTCTCCTATCAACAATCTCAAGTCTAGCGTGCGACTCATTCCCCAGCGAAGTCTCCAACTTCTCCAAATGGCATCTGTAAGCCCATTCCCACATCATCAGCCAATAGCGAGTGCAAATTTTCAGGTGTACTCGAGTGTTCAATCATCTCCTACCTCCAGGTCACGAAAGGCGAACATGCCAATCTAACCCTTCCAGTACAAGAAGATTGAACAGGGGAAGCTGTCATACCCCAAAATTTTCCCTCCATCTTCTCAAGATATTTCATACATCCGTACTCAAGGATTCTTCAAGGGTTGATCAGACAAACCCTCTCCTAGACAATCAACCCAAACTAGGGTTTGGTATTTCTCAGATCAAGATGGACTTCCAACATCTCCAATGGTCGTCATGCCTCCTCATATGCTTCAAAGATTCTCCATGTCAAGTTTCAAGCCTCACAAGTCAAGTTTCCTCGCATAATTGCTCGGATGGTTGAAAATTGTATTGGACAAAAAGTCAACGTGGTCAACATACATCAAACTTCCGATTTTTGGTCAACATCCTCATTTTGAAGTTACATTTATCATTTGATCAAGGGTTGATCATGATTCATCAAGAAAACTCAAGATTTGCTCAAAAGTCAAACTTTCTAAATTAGGGTTTCTTAGTGAAAAGTCAACCAAACTTTGACTGAGCATAACTTCTTCATACTTTCTCAGAAATTTTTCCACCACCTCTTTTTTTGAAGGAAATTCAATTCCCTACAACTTCATGTCTCACAAGAATGTTCAAAAAATGCTTCATTTGGAAGGTATGGATCAAAACATTACAGGTCCTTTTCAAAGTCAACAAAAAGTCAACATTTTGTTTTGAAGATATATTTAGCATGGAAACTTCAATTGAGATGAAACCAAAGAGGTTGGTTATAGGACTCTTAGAGATTTCCAAAAAGTCCAAGAACACTCAAAAATGTGGAAAATTGAGCAAGATACACTATTCAGAAGTTGGGCATTTTTGGACAATTACACAAAAGGAGATATTAATCAAAATGCAAAATTTTCCAAATGGGCCTATAATCTTATGATCCAAACTTGTTCATGATGTTATTTGTGACCCATTGATGCTTGTCCATGGCAATTTTCTATTTTATTAATTTATTTTTGGATTTAAAACCATTTAATTCAAAATTAAATTATATAAAATATGAAAATAAGATATTTTTCCAAAAGGAGTGATTTTATATCAAACTTGAAGTCCAAGGAAGCCCATGATACATGCCAATTTCGTGCTTGCTCTCACATTAAAGAGAAAATCAAATTTTCTCCAAAATTTGATTTTATTTGAAAATTATTCAATGCACATTCCAAACCAAATCTTTTTTCCTTCTTTTTCCTCTTCTAATTCACTCTATAAATAGCCAGCAAGCTGTATCACAAGACACGCGAAACCCTAGCCAAAAACACAACCCTTATTTTGCCAAATTTTTTCAAGAATTGCCAAAAAATCGTGTTTGAATTTCCAGCCACATTCAGCCTTCAAAAACCATTCCATTGTGTTCAGGAGGTAAGATTGAGTAAGTATACACCATTGGTAATGATCAAAACAGCCTGAATCTAGCCATATACATTCATACATATTCAATTTTTTCTTGATTTTGCATTTTACTGTTCTGTGTGTTTTAATTAATTCTAATGCCTTCAATGTGTTCCTGAGGTTCCTTATACATGATCTGGGCCATCGTTTGAGTGCTTGAACGTTAGAAACATGAGATGCCATACCTAGGGCTTTTTGAACTGTTAGCTTCGAATCTCAAATTGCAGGACGATTCAGAGAAAATTGAGACCACCATTGGATTCGCAGACCCCGATTTAGGGGGGGTAGCCTTAATCCCAGCCTTCGATTTCGTGTATTTTGCAGGTTTGAAGAATTGAGTCGTCGGAGAAGACGACCGGAGCTAGGGCTCCGGCGTCGCTGACTCGGCTTGACCGGCGAGGAGATGGTGTGGCACGATAACGCGTTCTGATTCGTCCATTCATAAGTCAATGGGGACCACGCGCGCTGACTGTGTTTCAAACATAACCAGGACACGTATTCACTTATATTCCATTGATTTCATTGTTTCAAACACCAAGTGTCAAGTGTCCCAGTGGTTAAGGCGCTAGCTGTTGAAGATGCTCTCAAGGGTACCCAGTTCGAACCATGCCAGGACCGGTTTTGCTTTTTCTTTTTACAAACTTCACATTTTAACTATTTTTCTATTTTAATTTCTTTTAATATTTTCATTCATTTTAATTTATTTTCATAATTTTTTATCATGCATTAAAAAACACCAAAAAATATTTTTCTTTTTGCATTATTTCCAGAAAATGTTTATTTAATTTATAAAATTAAAAATATTATTTTTGCATGCATATTTAATTTAATTGTTAATTTAGCATTTAAATCACTTTTAATTAGTTTTTAATTATTAAATTAACTCCAAAAAATCCCAAAATATTATTTTAGCATATTAATGTTATTTCCAGCATGAAATATTTTTCTCATTTAAAAATTATCATTTTTGCTAACATTTTTCTCTTGTTCGATTTCTTTGAATTTCCCGATTTCTCATCTTTTCACAGGTTATCTTATTTCGGACGATTTTCTTTTTATCGTTTTCTTTTTTCCAATTATGTAATTGCTCATGGGATGTAATAGCTTAATTAGGGCTTTTATTTTCCGCATTTTAAATTATGTATCTGCCCCAAAGCCATGTAATAGCGTAGGATTTATCTTTCCGCACTTTATATTCCCGCATTTTAATTTCCGCACCCTATGAACTGCTAGTAATTAGGCGTGTATGGCAAGATAAAATCAACATAGCTCACTCTAATTTTCAAGATAACATGAATCTGAAATCAACACACTCTTTTCACACATGCACCCCTTAGGGTAATTCTCTCTCGTTGCCTTACGAATTCAAATGGTCATGTCCCTCGAACGTAGAGGTATTCTAGCACCGTTGCCTTCAAAACAAATCATCATAGTCCCTTCGATACAAAGATCATAGACCCACGATGTCGCCTACGAATACATGATCTTGACCCTCGATTGTCGCCTACGAAAAATGATGATAGTCCCTTCGAATGTGCTAGGATACTTCCTACAAGTTGCCTTCTATGACCATCCGATGTCCCTTCGAATGTCCCGCTTACATCCAACAAATAGAGTTACCTACCAACTAATGGTATGGATAGCGCTATTCTAAAGGAACGTAAAATGATACACGAAAACGACAAATTCTGAGTAGGTAATAAGACTTTTAGTTGCTTGCTCTATCAAAATACTTTTCACACCTCACACTTTTTTTCAAAAGTTCAAACTCTTTTCAAAACGGAACATTTCCGAACACTTTGTATACATTCCTACATGAATCATTACAAAGTCAAAGAGAAATGCCTTCTTTTCAAAACATTTTTGTCAAACACACAGAAAGCATATTTTTTTGAAGTGATCTAAGAGCAACTAAGAGCCCGTAGATAACTACGGATGAAAAGGGGTGCTAATACCTTCCCTTTTCATAACCTTCTCCCTTACTCAGAATCTAACGAAGGTCTTTTCCTGTTCTTTTTACCTTCCCTTAATTGGATAAAAGAAAAGTCGGTGGCGACTCTTGCTATCCGCATATTTGCGATACAAAAACCTCAAAGTCAGTTCACCGTATTACAAGGTACAACTCAGATGTGTTATGAAGTGTTATGCTAGAAATCTGCAAGAAGAATGACTGATGTCATGAACAATGTTATGACATTCTGTGCAACGCATCTGCTGTTCTGCAGATTTACTTTTCCTGAGACTTTTCAGGATTTCTGTTGAGCTGTTTTTATTATGGATTATGTTATTGGATCACATGCTCACGTGGCTTTAAGGTTAACCTTTTCTAACCCTAAATTGGTTTGTTAAAAAGACCAAGTCTTTAGGTTAAATCAAGTAAACCCTGGCTATTATTATGGAAGCCCAAACTGAAGTTTACATGCTGCTTCTATAATAGGAATGAAACCCTTATTCTGCTGCTGCGCCTTTTTGGACTGTGTACAAGATTTAGCAGAGCGTAAATTTGTGAATTGTAGTTATTCTTGTGAGCCAAACAATTATCATTTGATAAGTGCCTTGGACTAGGATTTGATTGTAAGGGTTATTTTATCACTCAAAGTTTTGAAGCACGAGTGTTGTGTCTCTTGATTAAAGCTTTGAAGCACAATCAAGTATGTTTATTGAAGAATGTCTTCACAATTCTATTAATCAATAGGTTAGTATCACTGTTGTGATTGAGGGGGAGTGAGTAGGAACTCAGATCTAAGTAGGACTTAGATTGAAGTTGCATTGGGTAGGTCTTAAGTGAAGGAGATAAACGGGTTGGTTTATTCTTGAATTAATACTACTCATAGTGGATTTCCTCCTTGTCTTGGTAGCCCCCAGATGTAGGTGTAGTTACACATTGAACTGGGTAAATAATTTATTGTATTCTTTACTACTATTTAAATTACTTTGTGAGTTGTTAACTGTTTGTCATATATGGTGTCATAACATTCTATGTGACATCACGTATCTGCTGCCAGGAATTTCAATTGGTATCAGAGCAGACACCCTTCCTGTTTATCTGGGTGAGATCTAGGGGTAGTAATTTATGGCACTATGGACAAGGAAGCAGGATTTTGGAATAGACTACCCATCCTTAATGGATCAAACTATGACTACTGGAAACCTCGTATGATTGCCTTCTTGAAATCATTGGATAATAAAGTTTGGAAAGCTGCTGACAAAGGATGGAAACATCCTATCAGGATTGAGAAAGATGGAACTACTAGTCAGAAACCTGAGGAAGAATGGAGCAAAGAAGAAGAAGAGTTGGCCCTGTGGAACTCTAAGGCATTGAATGCCTTGTTCAATGGAATTGATAGATACATATTCAGACTTGTGCATTAGTGTGAACTGGCTAAAGATGTTTGGGACACTCTCAAGATCACTCATGAGGGTACGTCCAAGGTAAAAATGTCAAGACTTCAGATGCTCACTACCAAATTTGAGAACCTGAGGATGAAGGAAGATGAGACCATTCATGAGTTTCACATGAACATTCTTGAGATTGCTAATACCTCAGGAGCGTTAGGAGAAAAAATGTCTGAAGAAAAGCTTGTAAGAAAGATTCTCAGATCTTTGCCAAAAAGGTTTGCTATGAAGGTGACTGCCATAGAAGAAGCTCAGGACATCTGCAACTTGAAGATGGATGAACTGATTAGTTCCCTCCAAACGTTTGAGATGGGAATTAGTGACAATGCTGAAAAGAAGAACAAAAGCATATCTTTTGTATCCAATACTGAAGGGGAAATTGAAGAAAGTGATGAAGAGAATATATCAGAAGCTATAGCTATGCTTGAAAGACAGTTCAACAGAATCATAAAGAGAATGGACCAGAAGCCAAGATCGAATGTCAAGAACATCTCCCCTGACACCATCAAGTCCTATGACTCAAGCAGAAGAGCAAAACCTGAAGAAAAGGGCAATCAAAGCAGAGGGACTCAATGTCATGGATGTGAAGGATATGGACACATTATAGCTGAATGTCCTACCTATTTAAAGAAACAAAAGAAAGGCATGTCTGTTATTTGGTCTGATGGTGACTCAGAGAGTGACTCTGAAAAGGAATCAACAAAACTGGTTACTGCACTGACTGGTGTTTATAACTCTGACAATGATTCAAGTGATGAGGAGCTGACATTTGAAGAACTTGCTGACTCTTACAAGAAGTTGTGTATCAGGAGCGCTGAAGTCTGTCAACAAAATGAGAAGCAGAAGAAACTCTTAGTGAATTTGGAGGCTGAGAAGAAGGAAGACATTGCAACTATAATTCACCTCAAAGGTGAAGTTCTTGTGTTGAATTCTAAACTTGATCAGATGACAAAGTCTATCAGGATGTTAACAAATGAAACTGACAAATTGGAAGAAATACTTCAGACTGGACAAAATGCAGGAAATATGTCTGGAATAGGATTTGTGGCTGCAAAGGAATCTACTTTTGACATTAAAAAACCTAGGTCTGATAAACAAATGTCAAAACAGATGTCACAACATAGGACTCAACATAGAGGACAAAGAAACATGAAGAGAAAATATCAAAGATGGAAATGTCATTATTGTGGAAGGTTTGGTCACATAAAGCCTTTTTGCTTAAGACTATATGGATACCCTAACCAGACTCCACATGTCAAACCTAAGAATAATGGGGCACCAAATAATCAACAGTGGATGAAAAAGATTGCAGCCCTGATAGCTCATACCTCTCTTAAATCCAAAGAAGACTGGTACTTTGACAGTGGATGTTCTAAACACATGACTGAAATCAAGAATATGTTAAGTGATATCAAACCTCACACTACTAGTTATGTGAATTTTGGAGATGGAGCAAGAGGTGAAATCAAAGGTGTTGGAAAACTTGACTGTCCTGGAGCTCCAAATTTGGATGGTGTGTTGCTGGTAAATGGATTACCTGCTAACCTCATAAGTATCAGCCAACTATGTAATCTAGGATTCAAAGTCAACTTCACCAAGTCTGAATGTCTTGTTACAAATGAAAAACAGGAAGTTGTAATGAGAGGAGTCAGATCAAAAGACAATTGTTACTTATGGGAGTCTAATAACACTAACTACTCTTCTGTGTGCTCCATAGCCAAAGAAGAAAAGGAAGTGAAATTGTGGCACCAAAAGCTTGGTCATTTACATCTTAGAGGGATGAAAAAGATCATATCCATGGAGGTGGTCAGAGGGATTCCAAAGCTTCAAATTAATGAAGAAAGAGTATGTGGTGTTATCTTGAACAAATACCCTGATATTCTTGTTGAGAGAGACTCTATATGCAAAAGAGTCCCTGCACTTGGATTTCATTATAAGCTGTTTTAGGGAACACATGTCTCTGATATTGTTATGATATCTGCTGAGACATCAAATGTCAAAACTGCTTCCAAGAAAGCTGATGTTATTGTTGTGTTAAGAGAAACCTGCAGAGAGCTTGAGACTAGAAAGAGGTCACTTGAAGAGTTGATCACTGCCCTTGAACAGGAGAAGGATTACATAGAGGTTGAGGATGAGAGGCTGGAAGAGGATGCTGATAAAGAACAACATGATGGTTGTGCAAGCAGTTCCACAAAAGAAGCTATCAAGGTGATTCCTCGTGAGATAATCCCTCAAGTTTAAGTTCTTGGTGTGTGCGATTGCCGATGCTCTCTGGTGTTGATGTTCTTATACTGATGTTCCTGTTTGTTTCTTTTTGTTGATTTGGTTACTAGGAATTCTGTTTTTTTTCTGATGCTTGAATACTGGGATTTTGTAATGGCTCCTTTGGCCCCTTTTGTGGCTAAAAAGGGGGAGAATTAATTAGGATTATTATGGGTTTAGTTTGGTAGTTTGATTTTTTAATTCTGCTCCTCTCTGATAGTGTAGTTGGTTTTAGCCAAAAAAATTTCCAAAGGGGGAGTTTGTAAGTGTTTTGTGTTGGCTGCAATTTTTGGTAAAACCAGATTGGTGTGTCAATGTCGTGATTGATGTCATGACATTCTGATATGAAGACAAATTCTGCAGAAGGAGTGTATTTATAGGTGCAGCTCAAAATCTTTACATAACAGATGATTATGTTATTCTCAGAAGAATAGGTTCTGCCAGAGAAGTGTGCAGGATGTATGATGTCATGACCAATGTTAAGACATTCTGTACTGAATAAGTCATTGTGCAGGTTTTTATTTCCTGAGAGTTTTCAGGATTCTGTTGGGCTGTTCTGAGTGTTTTTATGTTGGCTTTAATTTTTGGTAAAACCAGATTTTATCAATGTCTTGATTGATGTCATGACATTCTGGATAGAAGATAAATTCTACAGAAGAAGAATTATACAGGTACAACTCAGTTTCGTTATGAACTATTAAACTGGAAATCTGCAAAAAGAATGACTGATGTCATGACCAATGTTATGACATTCTGGGTATAAGATAAATTCTGCAGAAGAAGAATTATACAGGTACAGCTCAGTTTGGTTATGAACTGTTAAACTGGAAATCTGCAAAAAGAATGATTGATGTCATGACCAATGTTATGACATTCTGGGTAGAAGATAAATTCTGCAGAAGAAGAATTATACAAGTACAGCTCAGATTGGTTATGAACTGTTAAACTGGAAATCTGCAAGAAGAATGACTGATGTCATGAACAATTTTATGACATTCAGTGCAACACGTCGGCTGTTCTGCAGATTTACTTTTCCTGAGACTTTTCAGGATTTCTGTTGAGCTGTTTTTATTATGGATTATGTTATTGGATCACATGCTCACGTGGCTTTAAGGTTAACGTTGTTTAACCCTAAATTGGTTTGTTAAAAAGACCAAGTCTTTAGGTTAAATCAAGTAAACCCTGGCTATTATTATGGAAGCCCAAACTGAAGTTTACATGCTGCTTCTATAATAGGAATGAAACCCTTATTCTGCTGCTGCGCCTTTTTGGACTGTGTACAAGATTTAGCAGAGCGTAAATTTGTGAATTGTAGTTATTCTTGTGAGCCAAGAAATTATCATTTGATAAATGCCTTGGACTAGGATTTGATTGTAAGGGTTGTTTTATCACTCAAAGCTTTGAAGCACGAGTGTTGTGTCTCTTGATTAATGCTTTGAAGCACAATCAAGTATGTTTATTGAAGAATGTTGTTGCACCCCAAATTTTACCCTGATTTTTTCACATTCATTTATTTATATCATATTTAATTTTTACTTGCGTATTTTTATTTTATTCGCATTCCTGTGTTAAATTTAATTTTCATTCATATCTTTTGCATTTCTCGCGCATTTTTCTATGGTATTTTGGTTTAAATTTTTCATCTGATTATATTTTCTTTTTGAGCAATTTATATTTAAATTTTTACTAGCATTGTGATAAAATATAAAAAAAATCGCGTCTTTCCCTTTTGTTGGTTATTTAAATTTTTTATTTTTAGTATTGTAAAAATTATATTTATAAGAAATATATAGATTTTCTTTTTATTTAATTTAGAGTTTAATTTTTGTTCAGTTAATATAATTTATAATTATAAGTATGTAAATATCTAAGCAAGAGGGTCTGTTGGTCTTTTGATAATACCTAGAAATTTAGATGAGAGTTGTTTGGCTATAAAGAAGGAAACGGAGGCCAATAATGAGGAGGCCAAAATTGGAAAGGAGATAACACGATCAGAAGGGGAAGGAAGAAACGCAGAAAACAAAGAAATTCCCTCCTCACTTTGGGTTTCTGTTCTCAAAAAGCAAATCCTTGCTCTCTTCCAACACCCTGTACCAAACCCTGTTCCCCTTCCTCTGTTCCAGCCGTCATTCCTCACTACCTTCTCCGCCGTAAACACTATCCCCACCGTAATACTTCCTTACCTCCGCCTGCTTCTGTACTCACAGCCGCATTGCCTCTGTCACCCACGTTCTTCCCTGTTTACCTCTGCTACGGCAACCGTAACCTCACCTCCAGCCATCGTCCTACTCACCCTTTCCGTTTTCTTCCATACATCCCCTTTGTCTCTCGTTGCTTCCATCGCCATCCCTTCCAACTCGCCGGAAAACCGTTCTCGTCTCAGCCGGAATCTCACAGTCGCCAGTCTTTGCAACCTTCATACTCCAGTGCTTCATCAATCTCACCGCATATACTCCCTCTACTGTCACGCTGCAACAACCAACTGTCATCAGATCCTACTGTCCAATTTCAAAGTGGTGGTTTCAACGTTTTTTGGTAATTATCATTCCCTTTTCAAGTTGTTTTCATTACTTTTGATTGAGGTGTCAATATTTCTGAGAAACTGAAGTTGTTAATTTTTGTTTGTTTACTTGAATCAAATCTGGGTTATGGTAACATCTGTGAACATATCTTTCATGTAAACTGTGCTGCTATGGATAAATGGTAAACTGTAATGTTAACTGCTGTGAAAAATATGTGACGTTGGTTGACGATACATACTGTGTTTGTGTCAGTTCCAGAGGAACAAAGCTGTTGACATCATTAAGCTTATTTTGTTCTTGATTTTAGAATAGTTGCTTTGAGAAAACCTTTGGAAAATGATTAATACAGTTTAATGAAGGTATCCATGTTTGTTTTCAATGAAGGTTTTTATGATTGACCGCGTTTATTTGCGTCTAATATAACCGAGAAAACTAAGGATATATATATTGTTGCATTTCCTATTGTGTTGCGTTTCGAAACTCAAATTCAATTTTGTTTTGAAAAAACGTATGGACACATACATTTGGAGTATTCGTTTTGGTTTACGATGAGTAATTGATTAAGGTTTCCATAACTAGTTTCGATGATGGTTCGACATCTATATCGCGTTATTCGTGAAAGATATAACCGAGAAACTATGGGGGCAGCTTTGTTGTTATTCCCTTTTCGAACGAGAATTTTTGTCGTAACATCATTTTACCGCTATTTTCAATTAAAATGCAAACTGTGTCAACTTTGTATATATGTGTTTAGTTTTGATGAAGGTGATGTTGTTTCCGCGTAGAAACTAACCGAGAAACCATTTGGCATTTATTTGTTTTGTTTCAATGACGGTTTAATGATTATACCGCGTTATTCGCGTGTAAATCTAACCGAGAAACATGTCGGGACAGCCATGCTATTATGCTATTATGCTATTCTCATTTTAATTAGAATCGTGACTGAAACAATACTCGTGTGGTTTCGATGATGGTTCAATGTCAATGTCGCATTTCTTTGCGTATGATTTAACCGAGAAAATTATCGAGGATAACATTTTGTTTCTTTGGTACGAGAAGATCCTTTTTATTTTGAGTAAATTTGGTTGATTAATGGCTGCCTGGTATTGTCTTTTTTAATATTAGCTTGCTTTGTAATTAATTCTCCATGTCTCGATTTTATTTATAATTTGAACTTTCTTTGATTTTAGTTCATTTGTGTATTGAAATATTCGAATGACCGTTTGTTTAATTCTTCATCTCATTCATGTACATTATACTAACTTCGTCTGGTTCTATTACTAACCATTTTTCGATTTATTGCAATCTTATTCCACACTATGCTACTAATGTATCTGTTACTTGTGAAGATATTCGAGGGTGGTCCGAGCATACATTTTCTTTTAAGTGCATCGACATACATTTTTATTTATACACTGTTATCTATAATTATGTTGCTGTTTTGATTCAATATTTAGTAATGTACGTATAGATATACTTATTATTTTTATGTTTTATTTTTATACTGTAAATATAATTATACTTAGTATTACTTTTATTTCTTATGCTTAGTATTGTAAATATATTATATACATACTTTTATTATTATACTTTATCTATTCATTTCGTAAATAGATTTGAATTATATTATACTAACCTTCTTCGTATATCAATTTCTTAGAATTAATTTCTATAGTTTATTCTAATTAATCTGTTAAAATACAAATAATACAATAATCGATATTTAAGTTTCACCGTATTTAATCTCTGTTTGTATGCTTTTAACATAATTAATTTACCGTTTTCTCTTTAATTTTAATTTTAATTTTAATTTATCCCCATTCGGAAAATTGTATCCCAATCCCCTTGTTGCGTTGTAAATAATTTTACCGCTTTCTATTTTTATTTTACCGTTTAATCCCCATTTATAATTGATGTATCCCTCTCTCAAAAACAATTCTTGTGATAATTATCTAGTGCACATTTATTTTATTTTAATTTAACTGTCACTTACACAAACCAAAAAAATATCATTTTTAAACTAATAATTGTAAATCATTTTAAACCCGTAAGTCGACAAAGCTACGAAGCGTCGCGATAACCACACATGCACACATGTACGCTTGATCCTGAGCCTTCTTACAGTGAGCCTATTTCGATTAATTGTTCCAATTAGTCGTTATAGTAGACTAGTCCACTTTTCTAGTACACATGTAATTTAATTGTTTTATATTTAGGTTGGCCACCTTGTATGGGCTTTGTCGATTTTATTTGTTATTTACAATTATCTCGATCTTATTCTTTCTCCATTCACCAAGCATTTAAAACACTTTCAATAAAATTCGACCCAACGTCGATTCTTCTTCTCAAACCTCGATCCAACGTCGAGTTATTTTCAAAAATGAATTTCTACAAAAAAGGAACATTTGGATAAGATTTGTTTTAATTGTTAGATGTTAGCCTAACGATTAAAACGAATCGAAGTTTCTAGTTGATTAGATGATAGCCTAATAAATTAAGAAACTTCAATCCATGTTCTAAAACAAAAAATCTAGTGCTATGGTATTTAATTAAATTGTTGGATGATAGCCGATTTAATTAAATTTAAAGTATTTGGGCGTTAGATGATAGCCTAATGACTTAAATACTTTTATTCCATACACTTAATAAATGTGAACTTTGTTTCACCTTACCCTTTTCATAATAAATTTTTGGGATGAGAGATGATTGGTTGAAGTCACTCGCCAATTTCTAGTACTCGAATCGTTAGATGATAGCCTAATGTTTTGATACTTGTCATCCATAATTTAAAATCAATTCTAACACATTCAATATCTTTTATGCGCTCAAGCACCATTTACCTTTAAACCCTTTTCAAGATTAGACATGATTCATTTATAATTGAGATGCTTCTTCCTCTATTCCCAAGGTTTTCGACTTCTCCACTTAAGTACTAGAGGTGTTCTCAAACCCTCCCTCATGTTGGTGCGTAGTCCTTTATTCTTTATCACACCTTGTGGACGTTAGACGAGTCTTCTCCTTTAAAAATGACGACTTGTCTTTTCATTTAAAATCAATCAACAAACAATTATTTTCTAGCCGAACTACGGCGCTCTGACTTTCCCATTGCACGAGGGAGTACGTAGGCACTAAGTCTTACGACCAAAGGCGAGCAAAAATAATAAAAAAATTTCTTCTCTCTTTCTTTCTCATTTCAAAACTTAGAAGATCGTAAAATTTTCACATAAACACACAAACACACTTTGAACTAAATGGGTACCATCGAGTACGATGGATGTAAGGGGTGCTAATACCTTCCCCTTGCATAACCAACTCCCGAACCTATATCTCTTTAATCTCGTAGACCGTCTTATTCTTTCATTCGTGGGTTTTATCTATATTTTCCCGTTCTTCTTTTAGAACAAATAAAATTAGGTGGCGATTTCACGGTTTTCGAGAATTAAAAGATTTTTGAAAATCGAGTTGCTTCAAATGTCTTCACAATTCTATTAATCAATAGGTTAGTATCACTGCTGTGATTGAAGGGGAGTGAGTAGGAACTCAGATCTAAGTAGGACTTAGATTGAAGTTGCATTGGGTAGGTCTTAAGTGAAGGAGATAAACTGGTTGGTTATTCCTGAATTAATACTACTTATAGTGGATTTCCTCCCTGGCTTGGTAGCCCCCAGATGTAGGTGTAGTTACACACTGAACTGGGTAAACAATTGATTGTGTTCTTTACTGCTATTTAAATTACTGTGTGAATTGTTAATTGTTTGTCAGATACGGTGTCATACCATTCTCTGTGACATCACGTATCTGCTTCCAGGAATTTCAATATGTATCGATACAAAATCTCTTGTATCAATACATTGAACTCTTGTGTCGACTTATATGTGAAAGCTTGGAAAAACACTTAGAAGAGGGGGGGGGGGTTGAATAAGTTTTTCTTACTTTTTAGATCCTTTACCCAAACAACAAATAAATTACTCAAGTATTTTTATCATGGTTCATTTGAAACTCAAACTACTCCAGTCCACCCATCAATGTGATTTCGCCTCTCTCAACGAGGACTTAATCCACTATAATCAACGATTATAGAGTGCACTACCCAACCGGTGTGACTAACTTCCTCTAAGAGTCACTAGTCCCAGCCCTCTCAAGAATTCTGACCCAACTGGTCTTCTCAAGGAACAAACGCACAACCAACCGTTATGACTAACACCTCTAAGACTCAACTAGTCCTAGCCCTCTCAAGAATTCTGACCCAAATTGGTCTTCTCAAGGAACAACTATCAGAATGTTAAATTCTGACTGACTGTGTACAATAATTCTTCTAGAAAAGCTATTCTTCACTAAGTGAAGTTTACACAAAATTTAAGCTCAATGAATAGTAAACTAATTTACAAAAAATAATTCTTTGTACTTGCAACGTGAGTTTACTGTGGAAATGATTTTTGCAAGCTGTTAGAAGTTGATGTGAGTTGTTCGTACAGTGTTCTTGCATAAGTTCTCTTTGAATTGTTGTTTTTGTTCGTACAGTGTTTTCTTTGTTGATGTACTTTTTTGTTCTGTATATCTATTTTTCCCTTTTTGAGTTGAAGACTTTTTGTAGAGCTTTCTAGGAAACTTTCCATTGGAGGTAGCGTGTCTTGAAGAATGGGAAACGTAATTAACTTGCTTGTCTCCACGTGATTTTGCTTAACCAATGAACCTTGGAAGTTGTGCCACTCAAGTACTTAGCCTTTTTAGCTTAGTGGCTTTACGTTACTATAGCGGGTTTTGTCTCTTAGAAGATAACGTACATATTGATAAATATCTTCTAAATATTTGCTCATACGAACTTCTGTTGGTGCGTCCATCAGAAGTTTACTCTTTTCTGCTTCTATTAGAAGTTGCATTGTGCTTGCTTCTATCAGAAGTTGCATTGTGCTTGCATCTACCAGAAGTTGCGTTGTGCTTGCTTCTATCAGAAGTTGCACTGTTATTGCTTCTATCAGAAGTTGCACTGTGCTTGCTTCTATCAGAAGTTGCGTTGTGCTTGCTTGTATCAGAAGTTGCGATGTGCTTGCTTCTATTAGAAGTTGCGTTGTGCTTGCTTCTATCAGAAGTTATGTCTTCATTAGAACTTTTAATAATTCATGGTCTTCTGTTATCCTTGTTAACATCTTCTATTCATAACATATTTTTGGTGCTTCTTATCAGAGGTTGCGCTTTGCTATCTTCCATCAGAAGTTGTATTTTATTCTTTACTTCAGAAGCTTTCTTATGGAGCGTGTCTTCCAGAAGTTCTCGCTCAAAACTTCTAAAGCATGGTTCTATCAGCAGTTGCTATGAGTGTGCTTGATTAGAGGTTCTGTCTCATTCGAACTTCTAAAGCCAACTTCTGCTCAACATGATATATTTTCCATTTTTGCGCTAGAGTCATAACATCTTCTGAAATGAAACATGTACATGTCAGAGTATCATATTCATTCATACAAAATTTATTATGCTTGTTATCATCAAAACTTTAATGTATATTATTAGAAACAAACTTTGGTCTAACAATATGCATTTTGTGTCAACTGATAAATTTGTTTTTCTTCTAACATTTTCTGTTTCCATATAAAAGAAAGTTTGGCAGTTTTTGTAGATATGTGTCACTAATATAGTTGGTGAGCATCAATTTTCTGAGCACATGGAAACCTGAAAGATACTTCATCTTCATCATCTTCTCAATCACCTTGGTTCAAGAACATTGACACATAATCATCATTTCTTGTTGGATCAAGGGATCAAAGAGATAATGTTTAGTGGTACGATCGGTGATCTAGCTGAGTTGAAGATTGGAAGGGGATTTCGAGGAAAAACCAGAAGGTTTGTCCAGCAAGAACAGAGGTGTCTTGTGGGTTTGTTAGTCACGATTTCACAATGCAGGTTCAACCATAGCGTAGGGTTTGGAGATCGGGGTGATTTCGCAAACAGGTCGTGGAAGTGGTGAATTGTCTGTGAATCTTGCAGGTGTGTTCTTGATCGGCTCAAATCAAGAGAAGGTTGATACAAGAATATTTGTGGGATTTGTTTTTTAGTATTTGTATTGCAACCTTGTAAACAATTTTCAGCATATTGATAAAGAAAGTTCTCAATTCCAATTTGGAAATTGAGAGGGAGACGTACCCACACGCGAGGAAAAACGTGGGGAACTTCCTAACTAAACTGCTTTGGATATTGTATTCTTTCTCTCTATCTCTTTACTTTTGCATTAAGTTTGTGATTTAATTGGTGTGCAATTTTCTGTTCATTGATATAAGGTTGGAAGAAACTCTTTATCAAAACTCCATTGCCAATGATCATTGAACAAGCATACTCCAACTGTTCGACAAAAGTTCTAGCTTGATTTCATTCATTGGAAATAGTGTTATAGTTATAAGTGCATTAATTCAACATAAGTTATGTGTTAATTCATCTTTCTCATCTCAATTAAAATCCAGCAAACTATCGCATGTCCGGTTTTCTAGTATCCGGCTCATAATAGACGAAAGTCAATTCAGGAACTTTTTTCGCTTTCTGCAAGTTTTATCATTAACTCTAATAAATAATTTTTAATTCGTGATAATAAAGTGGTGATCTATTCACCCCCTCTCGATCACTTGCCACACCGTCTAACAAATAGTAGAATGCTCATGAAACGATACGAGAAACAAATCGACGAGTGATCATGTGACAAATTCCCCTAGAAGGTTGCGTGTCAACGCGTGAATTTGCCTTACGTTTTTTCGGCCTTGACATGTTTTCTAGGAAATGTTTTTGTCGAATAGAAGGCCAAATTCACGTCGATTTCACAAACACCTAGAATGGGTCTATTTACAGGTGGTTTAGAGCATAAATCAAGGTTTGGACCTAAAGCTAATCGCATGCAATTCAATGTTTCGAATCAACAAATCAAAAACATTAACAATTATCCTCTAAATTAAGCACTTTTCTCATGAAAATCAATTAATCAATAAGTGCTTATTTTATCCAATTCCAGATTTCATCATGATGATCTCATCAAATCAAAATTTCTCAACCTAATCCATGATCTACGTTCATTTCCTCAATCAAAACCTTGATTAATTTTCAATTTTAGAAAAGTGCTTATTTGAAGAATCAATTATGCAAAAGTGGTTAAATCAAGAGATCTTACCGTCGAACGGATAGGAGAATGGGGAAAAGAGATTGTCGACGTCGAATTGAAGATTGAAGATGAGATAATAAGAGAGAGAGGTGTGAGTATTGAGAGAGGAAGTGGAAAACTTCACTTCGACACCTTCAATGGTCTTCAATGTTCTTCAATGTTCTTGAGGAAACTTGATGAAAAAAGCTTGCTTTGATATTTGTGAGTTGAGAGAGAATAGAAGAGTGTGTTTGTAGTGAAATTTGCAAATGATTCTCCTTTTTTTTCAATTTTTGAAGGCAAAAATATATATATAGTATGAGATTTTGGGTCTTAGAATGCCTTGGATCCACAATTAAGCCCAAATCATGATTATCCGAATAATTTTTGTAATTAGTCTAAAACAGCCAAATCCCTCGAGAATTTGAAGTCGGAATGTAAACGAAAAATGTCCAGAACGCGATTTTTCTTGCATAGAAATTTGGTGAGCGCTCCAGGCAATACGGATTTTTGAAGTTTCAGCATAGTTTTCAGGCGTCTGACACATGCAGAATTTTATTTGCACACTTTAGAGAAATTGCCTCGAACGAGGGTCTTTTGATCAAAATTTGAACTTGAGTATCTCTGAGACAAATGAATCCAACAAATTTTGTGAACTTTTGGCACTAGTCCCACCTCGTTTCGATAAAAATCGAGCGAGATATGATTTTTTGAACTTCGCGTATCAGATGAAAATTGCTTGGTTCAGTTCAAAAACAACTCCGAAGAATAAAAAACTGCTCTTAAATGGTAAGGAATTTGCTCTTGACTTGAACACGAAAGTCAGAGAAGACTTCGATACAGAATTTTTGACACCGGTCTCGCTCAGTTTCTTTTTTCCAAGTAGGAATTATGAAGGTTTCAGTGGACTTAGCGCATGGTACCACACTAAAATTCAGTTTAATCCACTTGAGAAATCAATTCCTTTGGGGACCTTCTTCACATAATTTGTGCTTGGTTCGTGAACGAAAGTTGTAAATAATAATGAGAGGGACTTTCCTATCAAAAATCATCAGAAAATACCCGACAAGCTGAGAGATATGCCTTTTGAAGCGCCCGAAACACACTGAAAACCCAAAATTCACTTTATTAAAAAAAAAGCAAATTAATTCTTTTTCTTGAAGAAACAGCCTCTGATCTGAACAGATAAACTGGAGAATAAATCGGTACGATCCCAATGCTCATGAAATCAAACCAAAATAGCCTTATGACCAAAAAAGCTTGCAATAGCCATACGAACTGAGAAATATCTATTTTGGCTCGAAATGATCTAAGATAGCCGAAACGCACAGTCTCTTCCACAACTCGAGGTATTTTGAACCTGGGCACCATGTGATGAATGCTATGCATGTGTATACATGATTTTTCATGATAATGTGATTTTAAGTTAGAAATACCAAAATGAGGAGGGTAAATTTTGGGGTACAACAAAATACACGAAAAGCAAACAGAAACAACAATTACTATAGGCTCTAGGAATTGAGATGACAACCCAAGTCACCAAAATATCCCCACAGTGTCAGTTTCAAAGAAAATTCAGACAAAATAATCTCTACAAATCCCCATAGTGCCATCACTCCCTTGATAGAGACAGGTTTCCCAACAAGACTATTGCTCTATCATCTCCTTTTAGCAATGTCCAACGCTTCTGTTCATCACGTTAATCCCCGAGCAGTGATCATATCAACTCATCACGTTAGTCCAAGAGCATTGATCCTATCAACTCATCACATTAGTCCCCTAGAAGTGATCCTATCAATTCATCACGTTAGTCCCCGAGCAATGACCCTATCAACTCATCACGTTAGTCCCCAGCAATGATCATATTAACTCATCACGTTAGTCCCCGAGCGGTGATCGTATCAACTCATCACGTTAGTCCCTGAGTAGTGATCATCTTAACATTGTCACGTTAGTCCCCGAGCGGTGATCATATCAACTCATCACATTAGTCCCCGAGCAGTGATCGTCTACATTGTCACGTCAGTCCCTGCACAGTGAACGCGAAACTTGTTACATTGGTCCCCGAGCAGTAACCAATCATCGACCAACTTATTATGTCAGTCTTCGAGCAGTAATAGGTTATACAAGATCACATTATTCCCCAGCAAGATTCGTACACGAGATCTTCATCCTTAGCTGAGTATCTCTTAAGGATTATCATTCCCCCAACAACATCAATATTCAGACCTGAAACTTGGTCAGAT
This sequence comes from Vicia sativa, assembly GCA_021764765.1. Lineage (NCBI taxonomy): Eukaryota > Viridiplantae > Streptophyta > Magnoliopsida > Fabales > Fabaceae > Vicia > Vicia sativa. Next base: position 238,281,607 of record CM038792.1, read on the forward strand.
AGTGCATCAGAGGAATTCACGTCTCTCTTGTTCTCTAGTCAGGGTCTCCAACAACTACATCCCCAAGCAGAAATCAAAGATCCCCGGTAGAACATTCCCATCTTCTTCAAGATGGATATGTTTTGAAATACCACAACATCTACATTCATACATCATTCATAAAAAATCATAACATTTTCATATATCATTCATGAGCATCATTACGTACTTGCATAGAACTAATCTCGTTCTCTCAGTTTAATTTCCCAAAAAGGTGAAAATTATCCGCAAACTCCTAGGCAGTTGCCCCTGTTCAATCATCTTCTACCCGCAGGCCACGAAAGGAAAGCATACCAATCTAACCATTTAGGTACAAGAAGATTGAACAGGGGAAACTATTATACCCCAAAATTTGCCCTCCTATTTTTCAAGTCAATCCACATATCCATACTCAAGGATTTCTCTATGGGTTGACCAGATAAACCCTCTCCTAAGCAATCAACCTACAACTAGGGTTTTTATTCTCTCAAGTTAAATATGGTTTCCATTACCTCAAGTGATCATCATACCTCCGTATATGTCCCAATGGATCACCATGTCAAGTTTCAAGCCTCACAACTAAAGTTTGCCCATTCAATTGCTCAGATGGTTGAAAATCAATTGTATTGGACAAAAAGTCAATTATCGTCAACATACAATTAAACTTCGTCATTTTTGGTCAACATCAAGATTTTAAATTCACATTAATCATTTGATCAAGGGTTGATCATTATTGATCAATAAAACTTAAGATTTGATCAAAAGTCAAAGTTTCTAAATTAGGGTTTCTTGATAAAACGTCAACAAAATTTTGACTAGGCATAACTTTCACATACTTTATCATAAATTTTTCCACCAAAGCTCATTTTGAAGATAACTCAATTCTCTACAACTTTGTGTCTCACAAGCTTTGACAAAAAATGCTTCATTTGAGAGTTATAGATCAAGACATTATAGATCCTTCTAAAAGTTAACAAAAATTCTTCTTTTTAAAAAGAAGTGTACATGAACATGGAAACTTCAATGAAGATGAAACCAAAGGGAGTGTTTAAATGACATATTGAGCTTTCTAAAAAGTACAAAAACACATCAAAATGTTGAGAATTGAGAAAGTTATGGGTTGGGCAAAATTGGAAATTTTGAAGAAGTAAATGAAGAAAATATTGACCAAATCTTGGAAATTTTCCAAAAGGGCCTATATTTTTTTAATTCAAACTTGTTTATAACATTTCCAAGGTCTTATAAAGCCCATTTGAACGCCATGCTTCGAACTACTTTATTTATTTTTGAATTAATTCAATTTTAATTAAAATAAAATGCAAAAATCAAATCAATAAGTGCAAGGCTTATTTTCTAAGCTTCTTGAGGTCCAAGATACTCCTTGAAAGCTGTCAATTTTGAAAATACTTGATTGGCAAGAGATTGAATGTGACTAAATCCAAAAAAGGCAATATTTGGTGCAAACTTTCAATCAAATATCTTAACATCAATGTAAGATATTTCCTCCATATTTTTGACCTAATTTCAATCCTCTATAAGTATATAACACCTTCAGATCACAAGAAGACGAAATCCTTGTCTCCAAGAACCCTAGTAAAGTTCCAAAAAACTTGTAAAAAAAGCAACTTCGGATCCAACCTCGGAGGCCAATTCAAGTAGTTTTGAGGATCAATCGAGCATCCAAGAGGTCCCATGAACGTTTTCCAATCATTACCCATGTCTGGAGTAAGCCAAATCGTCATCCTACAATCACGGTTTGCATACCTCTATGTCAATTTCGATTTCATTTATTCATGATGCATAAACATAATTTGATTGCATATTCTTGACCGTGATAATGTTTGCAAGCTTTATGGATTGTTTGATTTTATTTTAGATGTAGGTTTAGCCATATGCCATTACTAGGGTTTCGAAGCTTCAAATTAGGGTCCCTCGATCCATGCAAAATTGGACCAAACAAATGGTACCATTGAATTCAGGAAGCAATTTCCAGTTGAACCATGGCTTCCTCTGAAATTTATATTTCATATTTGTGATTTTTGAAATTTGCAGGGATGTCGCTACAGACAAGCATCGTCGATATAGGTTTACCCACGGAAAATTCGTGGATAACATCCGTGGGAAATTCAAAACGATGAAGATGAAGCCAGCCCGCGCTTTTCGTTTTAAAATATTTTCAGAAAATGTTTTTCCCTTATATTATATTTGTTTCGTTTTACTAACACCAATGACACATGGCACAATGGCTAGGTTTTGTGCTTGCAACCCCAAGGGCGTGGGTTCAAACCTTACTTTTTGGCACTAATCCTTTTCATTTTTCTTTTTCTTTTCAATTTTCTTTTCTTATTTTAATTTATTTTCATAAATTAATTTAGCTATTTTCTAAAATCTCAAAAAATATTTTATTTTCATAATTAGGTTAATAAAACTTTTAATTAGTGTTTGACATAAAAAATTATTTTTCTCACAATTTAAATTATTTTTCATAATTAATTGTTAATTAACTTAGAATTAGGTTTTTCTAAACTAAATTCGAGTTCAAAAATATCAAAAAAATATTTTTCTTTTACAAATAGGGTTTACATGTTCTTCCCTATCATTAAACATTTTTTATTCAATTTATTTACTTTAAGTCGCATTTAAATATTAGAAATCGATGTATAGGTTGCAAGGTTATTTTTGTAATAGCGTAGATTTATCTTTCCGCATTAACTTTTCTGCACCTCTCAGTATGTATCTGCCCCAAAGCCTTGTAATATCATAGGACCTTTACTTTTCCGCATTTACTTTCTGCACCTCTACTTTCTGTACATATTTAACTGCTAGTAACTAGGGTTTGTATGACAAGACTAAAATCAACCGTTAGATCACTCAAATAATCAAGATAAATATCTGAATTGAGTAATCTCTTTGCACCCACTCACATCCTTAGGGTATCCTCTCTTGTTGGCTTTCGAATAAAATGGTCATGTCCCTCGAACGTAGGGGTACCATTAGCAAAGTTCCTCAGTCAAAATCATCATAAATATCATAGTCCCTCAATGACCCTCGATGTTGCCTATGAATATATGATCTGGTCCTTCGGTTTTTTCCTACTAATAAGTGATGATCGTCCCTACGAATTTGTTAAGGTATCCTTACATTTTTCCTTCTATGACCATACGATGACCCTACAATTGTCCCTTCACATCCAACGGATAGGGTTACCTACCAACTAATGGTATGGATAGCGTTTTCCTAAAGGAGAAGGAAAGTAACAAGAACAACCTTCTAAGTAGGTAATAAGACTTTATTGCTTGCACAATCCAATCAAACAAATCACTTTTCACACCTCACGCTTATTTTTAAAATACTTTTCAAACACTTTGTATACATTCCAACGAGAATCATTACAAAGTTAAATATTTTCCAAACAAAATATTTCCAAACACTTCGTATACATTCCAACGAGAATCATTACGAAGTCAAAGTGAAATATTTTTCAAATACTTTTCAAAACACACACACAGAAAGCAAATTTTTCAAAGGTGAGCTAAGCAATTAAGAGCGCGTAGATAACTACGGATCGAAAGGATGCTAATACATTTCCTTTTCATAATTATCTCCCGTGCTCAGAATCTATCAAAGGTCTTTCCTGTTCTTTTCACCTTTCCTTTATTGGATAAAAGAAAAGTCGGTGGCGACTCTTGCTATCCGTAACATTTGCGATAAAACGCAAAATAAACAAGTCAGTTCTCCCACCGTGTTACAGAACTTTTCATAATGGCACACAATGTCAGGAAAGTTTATTATGTACCTTATCCTTCAATTACCCCACGCAAACAAGGTTGGTGTGTTGTAAACAAGTCAAACCCAATGGGTCACATTTAGACTGACGGAGTAATGGAAGATGTTGCATACCAAAATGATGAGATTTCACTTGTTAATGAGGTAATCGAAATTGAGGGTCAACAAGTTGACGCAACTATCTTAATGTCAACAAATCATGTGGAAGAAGAGCATGAAGAGCTAGGAGAGCCTGGAGATAATAATTTCACATTCTATAAAGACAATGAAGATTATGATGTTCAATAATTTAAATATATATTATGTAATATTACTCTTGTGTAATAAGATTGTGTAAAATTATCTTTCAAATATATATATATTAACTTGTGTAATATTATATTTTATTCATTGTTTAATGTTTTTCTTTCAAAATAGAAAAAATGCCACCCAAGAGAATGGATAAAGGTAAGAGAGTAGCCAAGCTTCGCCGCACCAGGTTCATTATACAGGAGGTTCGTGATTCTAGTTTGTTTATTCCTATGCCAAAATCGAGTCAGGTGGCTAATATTAATCCATATTTTACCTTGTTTCACATGCATCCTATTCCGCCTCCTATGCGTCCCACTTCACCCATGTATGGGTCTTTCATTGGAGACTATCCACACCTCCTGAATGCATGCCGTTCCCACCCATATTCCCGATAACTTTTATTAGTCCTATTGGATACACACCACATATTCCTAAAGGACCCGACACATATTATCCTATGCTTTTCATGCAGTCGAGTGGACCCAGCATGCCCCAATCATTACCCATTCATATGGAGCTAGGTGGATCTAACATGCTCCAACCCATGCCTTCTAATGATGATCATAGCGATACCAGTGTTGCTGGTGATACCAGTGCTCCAGGAGATACTAGTATTTATGAGAAAACAAGAAGGGAGCACATCTTGAGAAGATATGATCTGCAAAATAATTAGATACCATCAAGGCAGACTTATCATTTGGCCAGATTCTGGATCATAAGTGTATATATATGTTTTATATTATATTTTAAAATTGAGTTTTATTTAATTCAATATAACTCAAGTTTCTGGTGATTAGGGTCTTTCCTTCACATCAAGAATTATCGATCATAACATCCATTATTAAAGAAAAGTATTCAAAATATTGGCCGACTTATGGAGTTGTACTTGAAGATGATAGATTAGATGGGTTTAAGGCATTTCAGGTATAATTAACTTACTCGTTGTGACATTTCCTTTATTATTTTTTTGAGATATTCATCATTATACTTTATTTTATATTTTTTAATTCATACAACAATGTAGGAGAAATGTAATTGGAATGTTAGAGATAAAGTCCAAATTAAAGAAAAGTTTAACTCAAAATGTGGCGCCCAATTTTCTGACACCATAAGGAATGTTAGACTGAAATGGGAAAAAAATAGCAACGTCCACGTTAGATAAGTGTAGATTTATTTAATCAGCTTGTTGTCTATTGGAATTTTGAAAAATTTAAGGAAATATCTGAAAAGGAAAAGAAAAATAGAGCATTTGAAGTTAGTGGCTACACCTACGCATCGTGTAGTATTAGTGTTGCTGAAGTTGCACAAAGGATGGTATGTAAATTCATTTATTTTAAAATTAATTTATCATTTAGATTTTGCAAATAATTAATTATTTTTCACTTTTTAAATTAGAGTGAAGAGTTGGGTAGAAATCCACTTCTTAATGAGCTCCATATGGAAACTCATCTGAAGAGAAATAGAGAGTTGATTGACAAACACGTAAGAAACACCCAAGTAAGTTTTTCTTATATTAAAAATATTTTATTTATTTCTTTTATATGTATCTAACTTATTTTAATCATTAAAAAATTTATTTATTTTTATATGAGGAGTTTGATAGACAACTTGCCATAAAGTTGTTAGCGCATCTTAGATTAGCTGGACCACAATCGGGATATCCTGTTGATCTTAGTTTACATTTTTAGACATGGTATGATGTTTCAGGTGGAAAGAAGAAAAATGGGAGAGTGTATGGTGCTGGAGGTTACGCCAAAACTATCAAGCGGCGTGATAGGTGTTTTAGAATGAGACTTGCTGATGAGGAAGGAACATCAACCTAACCTATATTAATCGTCGAAATGCTTTAAACTATGAGAAATTTGGCTAATATCGAGGCAACACAATAAGTTGCAACAAGAAATGTAGAAATTGAAGAGATGAAGAAAAACAATTAGAGATGCAACAAGAAATGCAGAGAAGAGAAATTGAGTTGCAGGAAGAAATGAGAAAGAAAGCACATGAGTATCAAGAAGAAATCCGGATTACAAATGAGCGGGTTCAAAGATTTGATCAATTTTTTGTTTCACAAAATACTGATGGTGGATTTGGAGGAACTAATTGATATGAAGGAGTTGTTGAAGGAGAAGAGCCAGGAGAACATAATAAAGAATAGAATAATTAAGGTTGAAAATTTGAAATATTTTTCTTTGGGTTAAATAAGTTTTTGATCCCTATAAATATTGCGGTTTCATTTTTAGTCCCTCCTAGGTTTTGACAACGGTTTTACCTGGATTTGGCAACAATTTTTTTCCTCTAAAGACAATAGTCTAAAGGCAGGGAGGGACTAAAAATAAAAATTGCAATATTTATAGGGATCAAAAACTTATTTAACCCTTTTGTTTTAATTTATTTGAAAAATTATTTTAAATATTTTGAACATGAAACTTTTATTATAATTTGCATGAAGTTTTATTATAATTTTTATTATGTTTAGATTTTTAATTATTTTATTATTTTATATTTATTATATATTAATTATATTATAATTATTCTATTATTATTATTACTTTTTATTCTATTTATATTATTATTATTTTTAAAATTATTTTGTTATTTTTCAGGGGATAAACTACAAGGAAAATGTCTACGACTCTACATTTTGCCATGGGCTTAACCCCTAACAAACGGAAAAACATTTACATTTTCTCAGGGGCTTAACCCCCAAGAAAATGTTTTGACGCATTGCAGTCCTAATTGTAAACCTAGTTTGCGCCTATGTCTGCGTGGTGCAAATTGGAAAATTTTAAATTGCATTTTGTGAGAGAATTAGCCCCTGGCAAAATTCCAACGTTTAACGCCCCACTCAAATAAATTTGCAACTCCCTGTTTTGCTAGGAGATCTGTCCCCACGCAATTTGTATATTTGTGAGGGGTTTATCCTCTGACAAATTTTATGTTTTCGTGTAGTGATCCTACCCATTTTAAATATGGAAGTGTATAATAATTAAACAAAAAATATACACCTAAGTATTTGCTTGGTTTAGTAATGGAAAAGGAATATATATTTTTGTTCCATTCATTTAGTACACAATTATCAGCAATTTCTTTAAAGCATGAGACATTACTTTTTAGTTACAAATAAGTAATATATTCTTGTTGGTGTAAAAATTTGAATGTATACCATGAGGGTCGAAACTGTGTGTCGAAGAAAGTCGATCCATTCGAAGGAGCTTCTGTGTCAAAGCAAGCTGCACACAGATTACATTTGTTTAGATTTAAAAATATTTGATTTAAGTCTAGAATAGATTAGATTGGATTTAGTTCTAAATAGATATTTTGGGCTTTTATAGTTTTGGGCCTTAGCTTAGGGAGCAAGTTAACCTAATTCTATAAATAGAGACAGTAACCTCTAATTTTGTATCAAGTTGTATTCACAGAATTTTGCAGTTGTAAAGTGAATAGAAAATTTCCATATTTTGTGGGAAGAGAGAAACTCTGCAGAAAAATATTTCCTTCTTCTTCTATCCTTCTTTAATTGCTCATTGTCATTGTGTGTGTGGTGATATCAATCTTGTTCAGCAAGATTGGTAGAAATTCATCATAGATATTTGGAAAATTTCCATCATTTGGTATCAAGAGCTCCGGTTAATCGATTCAAGGGAAGAATAATCAAGAACGATCATAGAAGAAGAATTCACGATGGTAGTGGGCTATGGGAATGCGAATTATCCAGCAAATCTTCCAATTCTTAAAGTAGATAACTATGAGAATTGGTGCAAGCAGATGAAGGTTTTATTTCATTGTCAAGGTCTGTGGGATCTTGTAAAAGATGGAGTAAAAGAGCTTGAAGAAGATGCTTTAGAAGTAGAAAAGCAAGAACACACAGAATCAGAGAAAAAGAGTTATAAAGCTCTCTTTATAATTCATCAATGTCTGAGCCCAGACAACTTTGAAAAGGTTAGTGATACAGAATCTACAAAAGAAGCTTGGGATATTCTTGAGAAATCTTTTGGAGGCATAGAAAAGGTGAAAGAGGTGAGGTTACAAACTCACAAGAGAACATATGAATTTCTTCAAATAGAAGATAGTGAAAGCATATCTGATTTCTTTACTAGAGTTACAAAACTAGTGAATCAAATCAAAATATGTGGAGAAGCATTAACAACAAGAGCTTTTGTTTCAAAGATTTTGAGATCCTTGGCTCCCAAGTTCGACCATGTGATGGTGACTATCAAAAAAGGGAATGATTTGTCAAAATTGACAAAGGAAGAGCTTCAGGGGACGCTTGAACCTCATGAACAGAGAATGAATGAAAGAGCTGCAAGCAAGACAAAGAGTGATATGGCTTTGTAGGCAAATTTAGCAAAAGAAACCAAAGGCAAAGGAAAGTGGTTCGACAGAGGTAGAGATGGCTACAATAATTCAACTGGTAGAGGAAACCAAAACAAAAGAAGTGTGTCGAATTAGAGAAGACCATACCAAGGCAACCAAAGAGGTGGTGTGGAAAATAGAGGAAGTGGTGGTGGTCGAAAGCCTGACAAGAGTCATATTCAATGTCACAATTGTCAAAATTATGGTCACTCTTCAAGTGATTGTCCAGAGAAGCGAAAGAATCAAGAAAGTGATGCAAAGATTGCAAAGCATGAAGAAGAGACGTTGATTATGGTCACAACAAGAGATGAAGAGAAATTCAAGGATCAATGGAACTTGGATTCAAGATGCTCATCACATATGTCTAGAAGAAAATATTGGTTTGTCAATCTAAAGCCCTCAATAAAGAACATGGTCAAATTTGTAAATGACAATACTCTAGTAACTGAAGGTATTGGAGATGTTATGATCATGAGAAAAGATGGCAAAAGGGAAATAATTTCGGATGTGTTGTATATTCCAGGCATGAAGAGCAACTTTCTTAGTATAGGGCAGTTGGTCGAAAAGAATTACAAGGTAACAGTCGAAGACAAGATAATGAGAGTCGTCAACGCAAATGGAAGATTAATCTTGAAGGCCCCTATGTCCTAGAATAGAACCTTCAAGATCAAACTAAATATGATGGAGCACAAGTGCCTTTCGACTGCAGCAAGCAGAGATGAATGGATATGGCACTATCGACTAGGCCATCTCAAATTCAGAGACATCAGATATTTAAAAAGGAAGAATATTGTTTCAGGATTACTAGAAATCGACATTCCAAATGAAGTGTGTGAAGAATGTGTGCAAGAGAAGCCACACAAGAATATCTTCAGCAAGGATGCAGGAAGCAAGTCGAAGGCTGTTCTCGAAACCATATACTCTGATGTATGTGGGTTAATCCAGGTGGATTCACTTGGAGGTAATAAATACTTTGTTACGTTCATAGATGATTTCAGTCGAAAACTGTGGACTTACCTGATCAAGAAGAAAAGTGAAGTGATCGAGGTATTTACCAATTTTAAATATATGGTCGAAAGACAAAGCGGTCGAAAGCTCAAAATTTTGAGAATTGATGGTGGTGGAGAGTATGTGTCGAAAGACTTGGGTAGGTTATGTTAAAAAGAAGGGATTATGCATGAGGTGGTGCCACCCTACACTCCACAGCAGAATGGGACCGCAGAAAGGAAGAATCGAACCATCATGAATATGGTTCGAAGTATGTTGAAAGACATGGATTTACCTAAAGAGTTTTGGGGTGAAGCTGTGTCGACTGCAACATATATTTTGAACAGATGTCCGACGAAGAAGCTAGAAGGAATTACAACAGAAGAATGTTGGTCAGGTATGAAGCCTAGCTTCATTTATCTAAAGGTATTTCGATCTATAACTCATAGACATGTGGCAGATCAGTTGAGAAGAAAACTTGATGACAAGTCGAGTCAAATGATTCTAGTAAGATATCATTCAACAGGAGGTTACAAGTTGTTCGACCCAGCGAACAGAGAAATTGTGATCAACAGGGACATGATCATAGATGAGCTTAAAGAGTGGGACTAGAGTCGAAATATCAAGAAATATTCAGTAAGAATTTTATTTGAAGAGCCAGTAAATCAAGTCGAAAGAGAAGTTCGACAAAAGGAACCATTAGGTATAGATCAACCAAGCACAAGCCGACCTCAGAGAGCAAGACGCATGCCTGCAAGGTTGCAAGATTGTGTGGTAAAATCAGATGATGTGGTTGATAATGAAGGTGAGCTGGTACATTATGCTTTCTATGTAGACATCGAACCTGTCAATGCAGTTGAAGCATTGAAAGATTCGAAGTGGGTGAAAGCGATGAACGAAGAAGTGAAGTCCATCGAAGACAACAACACTTGGTCACTTTTCGAATTGCCTCAAGGCAAGAAGGAAATTTATGTCAAGTGGGTGTACAAAGTGAAGATGAATCTTAAAGGGGAAGTAACTCGACACAAAGCAAGGCTAGTGGCGAAAGGATTTCTCCAAAATGAAGGAATTGACTTCGATGAGGTTTTTGCACCTATGGCAAGGATCAAAACAATCAGGTTGGTTGTCGGTTTAGTAGAAATAAATAGTTGGCACATATGTCAGATGGACGTGAAGTGTGCATTCCTGAATGGACCCTTGGACGAAGAAGTTTATGCTAAACAACCAGTTGGGTTTGTGAAATATAACGAAGATAGAAAGGTGTACAGACTTCATAAAGCTTGGAATAAGAAGATTGATAACTTTCTAAGGGAGAAGGAATTTGTGAAGTGTAAAAGTGAACATGGAGTATATGTAAGACGAAGCAATAATAAATTTCTTATACTATGTCTCTATGTCAATGACTTGTTAATCGTAGGTAGCTGTAAGAAGGATATCGAAGACTTTAAAGGTGATCTCAGCAAGGAATTCGAAATGTCTGATCTAGGTGACATTTCATATTTCCTTGGCATCGAATTCTACAAAACTAGTAGAGGTTTGAGGATGCATCAAAGAAGATATGCAGGATAAATTCTCAAGAGATTTGAGATGGAAGAATGTAATTTGACTTTGACACCTGCAGAACCCAGACTACAACTGTCGAAAGACTTAAAAGAAGATGATGTCGACCCAACCCAATATAGAAGAGTTATTGGGTCCTTAAGATATCTTTGTCATATGAGGCCGGACTTAGCATTCCGTGTTGGTATGGTAAGTAGATTCATGCAAAAGCCAAAGGTATCTCACGTAGCAGCAGCAAAGAGGATATTTAGGTATTTGAAAGGAACTACCAACTACGACATTTTGTTTTCTGCAGCTGATAAAGGAAAAGAATACAAGTTAGTCGGGTACACAGATTCGAGCTGGTGTAGTGATGCTGAAGATTGAATGTCTACAACAGGATATGTGTTTATGTTAGGTGGTACGCCAGTTGCTTGGAGTTCGAGAAAGGAACCAGTTATGGCATTATCATCATGCGAAGCAGAATACATAGTTGCTTCTCTTTGTGCATGTCAAGCAACTTGGATGAGAAACTTGGTCGAAGAAATTACAGGTAAAAATCATGGAGCAATTACCATGAAGATTGACAGCATGTCAGCTATCAACATGGCGAAGAATCCGATAGCTCATGGTCGAAGCAAGCACATCGAAATGAGGTTCCACTATCTTCGAGAAGAGATAGCTGATGAGAAGATGAATTTGGAACACTGCAGAACTGAGGATCAAATTGCAGACATTATGACGAAGGGTGTGCAAGTCGAAATGTTTCGAAGACTAAGAGCAATGATGAATGTAGATAGTTTAGACACAATGAATTAGGTGGTGTGTTGAAAGTAATTCATGAGTGTCGAAACTGTGTGTGTTGAAGGAAGTCGACCAAGTCGAAGGGGCTTTTGTGTCAAAGCAAGCTGCACACATATTAAATTTCTTAGATTTAAAAAGATTTGATTTAAGTCTAGAATAGATTAGATTGGATTTAGTTCCAAATAGATATTTTGGACTTTTATAGTTTTGGACTTTAGCTTAGGGAGCAAGGTAACCTAATTCTACAAATAGAGGGAGTAACCTCTAATTTTCTATCAAGTTGTATTCACCGAATTTTGCAGTTGTAAAGTGAACAGAAAATTTCCACAGTTTGTGGGCAGAGAGAAACTCTGCAGAAAAATATTTTGTTCTTCTTCTTTCTTTCTTTAATTACTCATTGTTATTGTATGTGTGGTGGTATAAATCTTGTTCATTAAAATTGATAGAAATTCATCATAGATATTTGGAGAATTTCCAACAACTATAATAAAATATATTTTGTGGAAGTTGCTTTACCATTACAAACAATTGAAAATAGTAATGTTGTTACATTATTTTATACTAATAGCCTATATCTTTGGCTATATAGAAATATCATGAACATTTATTTGAGTTAGTAAAGGCTGAGCAAATACATTGAGTTAGTAAAGGTGGAGAAAAACATCTTTATCCATGATACTGCAAAGGAACATCGGTTATAGCAAAATACTATCGAATTTGAATAATTCAATACATGACTTTTACAACTAAAATAGAGAACATGATTTGAATCCAGATCCAGAAAAATACGGTCATAGTATTAATTGAGTAAATGTTCATGGATCTATAATAATAATAATAATAATAATAATAATAATAATAATAATATTATTATTATTATTATTATTATTATTATTATTATAACAATAATAATAATAATAATAATAATAATAATAATAATAATAATAATAAATAATAATATAGGTGCAAGAAGTCAAAGATGGTGTATGAATTGATATATCAAACTCAGACTTCAAGTTTCCTCTATGTTTGAATTAAATGCAACTCTGATGGGTCTTTCTTTCCAATTCAAGCACGGTTGGTTTTGGTGGCATATGGAAATTTTATCCTAGCCTTCCCTTGTTGTGTTCCTTGCCCATCCTCAACTCTCGCGGAATTTTGGACCATTCTTTATGCTATGGAGATTGCAACGAGTAAAGGTTGGTCGAAACTTTGAATTGAATTGAATTCTCGAATTGTGGTAAGGAATTTCTATAACATATCTCTTGTTCCTTAGCAAATTTGTGGTAATTGAAATATTTGTATTGCTTTTCATATTTATCAAGAGGACAATAACTTATGCAGACCACTTAGCTAGCGCAGCCCTTATTCCAAAGAAAAACTATTGTTCTAACTTTATTCTCTAAACTAAAAATAATATTTAATCAAAATGAAGATTAGGAAAAGTAAATCTAAGAATTTATCCATCTTCAAATCCACATCCATAATGATATGATCTGTTAGGTAAATTGCATGACGATAATTGGTTGACCTGGATATAAGGTTTTCTCATATTTTTCTCATAGGATTAAGTGTGAGCATATACATATGTTCTTATCAAAATCGGGACCATCAATTAATTGATCTTTCACCCTTAGACGCCACTCATTAATTTTATGTAGAAAACTCCATACAGTTCTTCATAATTGCAAATAATTTTTCATAATTTTAAAAAATAAACTGCCCACAATGTTAAACCCAAAATTCCTAATTATTTTAAATATAACTTTGCATTTATATAAAATCTTAGGCAATTTAAAAAAATTATTTGTCCTTCAAAAAAAACTTTATGAAATCATAGCAATAGTATTATTATTATGAATATCAAGAGGATGTTTGTAAATATATTTCTATATACATACTGAAAATTACAATTATTCAAAACAAATCTCTTCAAGCATTGCAACAACAGAAATCGTCGCCTTTTTCGTCTGTATGACATTGCCCACCATGAGGATAGTGTCTTTGCTTCAAACATAAACTGTTGCACATATCTGAATTATATGGACATGCTCCTCCAATTACAAAGCGTATTTGGAAAAGAACTATGTCGCATTTCAATTAAATACCCAGCAAAATCTTTAGCAATGGTGTAGATGTCACTGGTGACGAATCACAGTTGCATGCTTAAATTTTTTCGAGGAGAAAAAGCATTTTACTTGCAACCCTGTTGGGGGGGTTCTTTTTGGATAAGAATACCGTCTTTGATGATATCTTTCAAGGAAGAGAGAAATTCTCAGTAGTTATTTATACCCATTGAGATAACTGTTGTTGTTCCTTCTATGTTTAAAGTTCGAAGAAAAATTTCGCTTTTATTTTAAATAGTTTTAGAATTAATAATTCATCTAAAACTTTTTTGTTTTTCAAAAGTGATTATCACAAGTAAAAACGTTACTTTGCAAAATAGAATAAACAAGAATTGCAAACAAATGGGTACAAGGCTCAAATTTTATTGATAGAATGGTAATCAGCCAAAAGCGTGATTCCATGGACTATTTACAAAAGTTGAAAATGATAATATATTACGAAAAAACTACATTGAAAGCAATAAATGCTATTCTCCCTAACAATTTTGAGTTTCAAATGTGCTTGTTGGTTCAAAAGATTTGACTGAAGATCCGTTGATGGAAGATTCTTCAGATTGACGAAGTACGGACTTGATGCAGTTACTTTCTTATTTTGATCCTTAATTTTTTTCCTAGATGGCCTTTTCAGGTTTTCAATCTACCAGGATAAATTTTTGTTTATTGTCTCTAATTTTTTCCTGGACCACCTTTTCAGATTTTCAGTCCACCGAAACGCTCATTTTTGCGTAAGCCACCCTTTTCGAGTTTTCGACTTACTGAGTTGTTCTTTTATCTTTTTTAGACAAAATATTTCTTGACTATTGTTCTAAGTTTATTCGCTAAACGAAAAATAATATTTTATCAAAATGAAGATTAAGAAAAGTAAATCTAAGAATTTATCCATCTTCATAATTTCAAATAATTCTTAATAATTTTAAAAAATAAACTGCCCATAATGTTAAACCCAAAATTCATAATTATTTTAAAATATAACTTTGCATTTATATGAAATCATAAGCAATTTAAAACAATTATTTGTCCTTCAAAAAAGTACTTTCATGAAATCATAGCAATAGTATTATTATTATTATGAATATCAAGAGGATATTTGTAAATATATTTCTATATACATACTGAAAATTACAATTATTCAAAACAATAATTTCAAACATTGCAACAATTATTCAAAACAAATCTCTTCAAGAATTGCGAATCGAGATAAATCGCCTTTTAAATCATATGACATTGCCTACCATGAGGATAGTGTCTTTGCTTCAAACATAAACTGTTGCACATATCAGGATTATCTAGACATGCTCCTCCCATTACAAAGCGTATTTGGAAAAGAACTACGTCGCAGTTCAATTAAATACCCAGCAAAATCTTTAGCAATGGTGTAGATGTCACTGGTGACGAATCACAAATGCATGCTTAAATTTTTTCGAGGAGAAAAAGCATTTTACTTGCAACCCTGTTGGGGGGTTCTTTTGGATAAGAATACCGTCTTTGATGATCTCTTTCGAGGAAGAGAGAAATTCTCAGTAGTTATTTATACTCATGGAGATAACTGTTGTTGTTCCTTCTATGTTTAAAGTTCGAAGAAAAATTTCGCTTTTATTTTAAAAAGTTTTAGAATTAAAAATTCATCTAAAACTTTTTTGTTTTTCAAAAGTGATTATCATCAGTAAAAACGTTACTTTGCAAAATAGAATAAACAAGAATTGCAAACAAATGGGCACAAGGCTCAAATTTTATTGATAGAATGGTAATCCGCCAAAGGCTAGATTCCATGGACTATTTACAAAAGTTGAAAATGATAATATATTACGAAAAAACTTCATTGAAAGCAATAAATGCTATTCTCCCTAACAATTTTGAGTTTCAACTGTGCTTGTTGGTTCCAAAGATTTGATTGAAGATACGTTGATGGAAGATTCTTCAGATTGACGAAGTACGGACTTGATGCAGTTACTTTCTTATTTTGATCCTTAATTTTTTGCCTAGATTACCTTTTCAGGTTTTCAATCTACCAAGATAAATTTTTGTTTATTGTCTCTAATATTTGCCTGGACCGCCTTTTCAGGTTTTCAGTCCACCGAAACGCACATTTTTACGTAAGCCACCCTTTTTGAGTTTTCGACTTATTGTATTGTTCTTTTATCTTTTTTAGACAAAATATTTCTTGACTATTGCTCTAAGTTTATTCGCTAAACTAAAAATAATATTTTATCAAAATAAAGATTAAGAGAAGTAAATCTAAGAATTTATCCATCTTCATAATTTCAAATAATTCTTAATAATTTTAAAAAATAAACTGCCCACAATGTTAAACCCAAAATTCATAATTATTTTAAAATATAACTTTGCATTTATATGAAATCAAAGGCAATTTAAAAAAATTATTTGTCCTTCAAAAAAGAACTTTCATGAAATCATAGCAATAGTATTATTATTATTATGAATATCAAGAGGATGTTTGTAAATATATTTCGATATGCATACTGAAAATTACAATTATTCAAAACAATAATTTCAAACATTGCAACAATTATTCAAAACAAATCTCCTCAAGAATTGCAGCAATCCATATCGTCGCCTTTTTCGTCTGTATGACATTGCCCACCATGAGGATAGTGTCTTTGCTTCAAACATAAGTTGCACATATCTAGATTATCTAGACATGCTCCTCCCATTACAAAGCGTATTTGGAAAAGAACTACGTCGCAGTTCAATTAAATACCCAGCAAAATCTTTAGCAATGGTGTAGATGTCACTGGTGATGAATCACATTTGTATGTTTAAATTTTTTCGAGGAGAAAAAACATTTTACTTGCAACCCTGTTGGGGGGTTCTTTTTGGATAAGAATACCGTCTTTGATGATCTCTTTCGAGGAAGAGAGAAATTCTCAGTAGTTATTTATACTCTTGGAGATAACTGTTGTTGTTCCTTCTATGTTTAAAGTTCGAAGAAAAATTTCGCTTTTATTTTAAAAAGTTTTAGAATTAAAAATTCATCTAAAACTTTTTTGTTTTTCAAAAGTGATTATCACAAGTAAAAACGTTACTTTGCAAAATAGAATAAACAAGAATTGCAAACAAATTGGCACAAGGCTCAAATTTTATTGATAAAATGGTAATCAGCCAAAGGCGTGATTCCATGGACTATTTACAAAAGTTGAAAATGATAATATGTTACGAAAAAGCTACATTGAAAGCAATAAATGTTATTCTCCCTAACAATTTTGAGTTTCAACTGAGCTTGTTGGTTCAAAAGATTTGATTGAAGATCCGTTGATGGAAGATTCTTCAGATTGACGAAGTACGGACTGATGCAGTTACTTTGTCATTTTGATCCTTAATTTTTTTGCCTAATTTGCCCTTTTAGGTTTTCAATCTACCAGGATAATTTTTTTTTTATTTTTCTCTAATTTTTGTCTGGATCGTTGTTCTTTTATCTTTTTTAGACAAAGTATTTCTTGACTATTTTTCTAACTTTATTCGCTAAACTAAAAATAATATTTTATCAAAATGAAGATTAAGAGAAGGAAATCTAAGAATTTATCCATCTTCATAATTTCAAATAATTCTTGAATAATTTTAAAAAATAAACTGCCCACAATGTTAAACCCAAAATTCATAATTATTTTAAAATATAACTTTGCATTTATATGAAATCATAGGCAATTTAAAAAAATTATTTGTCCTTCAAAAAAGAACTTTCATGAAATTATAGCAATAGTATTATTATTATGAATATCAAGAGGATGTTTGTAAATATATTTCTATTATACATACTGAAAATTACAATTATTCAAAACAATAATTTCAAACATTGCAACAATTATTCAAAACAAATCTTTTCAAGCATTGCAGCAACAAAGATCGTCGCCTTTTTCGTCTGTATGACATTGCCCACCATGAGGATAGTGTCTTTGCTTCAAACATAAACTGTTGCACATATCTGAATTATCTGGACATGTTCCTCCCATTACAAAACAAACAGCAAAGTTATCTACCACATCGCCTTCAACTACAATTAAACATGAAAAGAATAATATTAATTACAAATAAAAACACCACTATCATATTCTACAATTACAAGTTATTATTAAACTATGGAACTAGTTTGTTTACCTTTAACCATGGTTGAAGCAATGCACATAATTGCAAAAATGAAAAGAAGGGAATTGATGTGGGTTGCCATTACCTTTCGTGGGATGAGAAATATAACTTTGTAATAGATTATTTATAGCAAAACAACGTGAAAATTTACCTAATAATGGAGTTTTCCAAAAATTTAAAATGTATTTAATATTACAAATCTCCAATTTAATACATATTGCTATAAGAAAGAATGAAAAAAAAAATATTTTTTTTTATCCATCACAAAACATTGAATAATGTATCTTCAATCAATTATATGATATTATTTGAGTTGTAATATATTTAACTAGTTTGATATCGTGTGTCTGCACGAGTACTGATATGAAATGGACACTTTTATTTTTAAAATATGATAAAAATGTTAATAAAAAAACAAAATTAGTCATCCAAAATAGTTTATCACTTTTAAAAGAAAGATATATTTTGAACAAAATCATAATTCTTTGACCAAAGTTGTTTTACATTAATAATATATATTTTAAATTTTTTATATATTATGTTAAATAATATTGTATCTTATATTAAAAGAGATAATAAACCATTTTAAAATAGATAATAAATTAGTTTTACAAAATTTCCTAACCAACATAATTTATTGTTTTTAAAAGAGATAATAAATCAATTTCTTTAATTTTTTCAGTATATAAAAATATCCGAATCAACAGTATAATTATTTTTATATATAAATATTTTTGTTTTCGAATTATTTATAAAAATATTTAAATTAATAATTAACATATTCCCGTTATTATTAGAAATTTAAATCAATAGCTTATTATCAGTATCATATGTGTAACATCCCGATTTTTTTTAATAGTTAATTGTTAATTATTATTATTTATTATATTATGTGATAATTAATTTAATTGGGTGATTTAAATGAAAATTGAATTATTTGAATATGTGTAGTATTCAATTAATTGGTTTTATGAGTAAAAAGGTGATTATTTGGTATTGAGCCTAATTTTATGAATAGAAGTAATAAAGAGGTGTTAAGTGTTAAGCCCAATTTGAGCTTACTAGTTAGTAAGGGTTAGAGGAAAAATCATAGTTAGTATTATCATTTGGTGAAAAAGAAAGAAAGAGGAGAAGATAAGAGGAAAAGAGGAGAAGAGAAAAGGAAACCTTAAGAGGCTAGATCTTCAAGAGGTAAGGGGGAGAATCCATGTTATTATTTACTTGTGTTTTTCTACATAGAGATGATGACCCGTGATTAGAAACATGTTAGGATCCCCTTTGATGATGTTAATTTAATGATTGGAATTGGTTTTGTGTGGGAAATTCGTGGGAGAAAGAAGCTGGTTCATAACATAAAATTATCTATTTCGTAGACCGCGCTTACGCCATCAGGGGCACGCTTAGCGCGAAAATTTCTGTATGTTGGGGTTCTTTGTTCAGGAAGTGGCGCTTAGCGCAATAGGTCGGGCTTAGTGTGACCTGGAACCAAAAATGTTATTTTTAGGATCATTTGACATGAAATCTTATATGATTATATTTTATGGAGTATTTTCATGTATGTGATTAATTGATCTGATTATAATTAAATACGTTTTGGATTGATTCAAATTCTATTTCAATGTATACATGATACTTGAGTTAGTATGTGTAAGTCTTGACGGAATGTTGGGAATAACATATGTTGAAATGTATGTTATGTGGTATTTGTGATTTGCGGTGATAGTAAATGTTATATGTATTACTTGTTGTTGTTGAAACATGCTTTTGTACAAATGTTGGGTAATTCAAATGTGTTGAATTATCGTGATTTACTTGAATAGTTAAGGTTGGTGTATAATCTTAATTTGCATATGATGTTGATGAATTGCACATGCTAACATGGTTGACCTTAATCCTTAACGGGAAATATTGGGTGGTGAAACTCTGGGTTCACAATGTGGCTTGATCCTTGAATGGAAATAGTAGCGGTGAAACTTTGGGTTCACAATGGTGGCTTTGGTCTTGTCCGGAACGGAAGCGTGACTTTAATTCTAAGTTATTGAATCGGAAGTGAGGTGAGCGGAATATTCACGATGGTACCACATGCATGAGTCACATTACATTTTTGTCTTATAAGTCATTGAAGATTATGTGTTGTATGTTGGAATTGTGGTAATTGGCTATGTTGATTATTGGATTAAGTGTATTGATGACATTTATGCTATTTGTGATAGATGTAAATATGTTATACTTGGAATGTTTGTATAATCATATTGTTTGGAATCTCATTTGAAGTGTGCAGAATTCTTTGATAGATGTTCTTTCTATATTACTTCCAATTTATATACATTTAGCTAATGATGTGAATTCTCACTCTTCTGTTGTCATGTTGCCTCTATGTGGGTAACGTACAGGTTCCGAGGATAGTGGTTCTTCGCACGCGACTAGTTGAGGAGTTTATTTAGTTATTCCTTATACTAGGTAGTTGATGTGCGATCGACCTAATGTGTCTAACGGTATCTTAATTGCAAGTGCACAGCCTATCGCGGTAGTAATAAAAGATTGTCGAATCCACAGGGACTTTGTAATCACTCTAGTGCGGGAAAGTAATGCTAGTTTAGCTAAGGCGGATATTGTCACGTTTGGTTTTAGGAGGTTTAAAGAAAGTAAACTAATTGATTTTAAATTAATAATGAATGAAACGGTCGGTATGAAATAGAGTGGACCTAAAGGATCTAATCGAACCTAAGTGTATAAGGATGGTTAACTTAATTGTTCCGTAGAAATAATCAGTCTAAAAACCCTCAACTCACACTTTCGTGGTCTTATCTCGGATTATACGTCTAAAGCCCTATGCCTGCTTTCGCTAGCCCATAAGTGTTTAGAAAATACTTTTTGAAAACTTAATTAATTCTAATTCGTTTTAAAGCGCTTTCACTGTATTTAAATCGAATGCCTAACATTAGCTATCCGGTAAAAATCTCACACTTTCGTGGTCTCGACCCTAACCTATTTACTTCTCTTACTTTCGTAACAAAAAGGTTTTATTTTTAAGCATAAAAAGTTATAACCAGAGCCTAAGTTAATTAAGGTTTTAGCTTAAGTTTTGATAGATACCTATTGTGTCTTACTATCCCATACCGACACTAAAGGTTTAGCTAGCCATGGCAATTGGAATAAATTCACAGCAAACAAAATAAAAGAAACATAAGACAAACACTATAAATAATTAATAAAACTCAAATTAAATAATTGAAATATACTATAATACAAACGTAATGTTAAAAACCTGAAATAAGCAGTAACCTATGTCCTTCTTCCACAGATCGGAAATTCGTACTTCAGAATTCGGAATGTAAAAAGAAATCTGAAGCTTGAAATAAATCCTAAACTAGAATAACAATTCCCTAATATTGGAAATTGTTATTTGGGCAGTGAAATAAAACAAAGGAAAATACGAAATGCTGGAAAAATAAGAACTGGTGAACAATGGGTTTTCAATTCGGCAGAGCTTCCGCACAATTAATCTCTCAAATGCTCTGTGTTTTTCACTTTGAAGTCTGAGCTATTTATAGAGGAATGGTGTACCGGCAGTTGGAAATCATCTTTGTGGGCTTCACTTTCAAATTCCAGAAATAACCGGAACGTGGGATTTGATCGTGGGTTGAGTGGTTGGTTGAGTGAAATCAGGAGTCTTTGACTCCTCTGTTAAACCTTCCCACGTTCTGCACTTGTTTTACAACTGATATAAGGCTTGTTACGGTCGTGGCCAAGGCGTGACGGGCACATTTCATAAGTTAGCGTGTTACGGTCGTGGCCAAGGCGTGACGGGCGTCACGCGCTTCTGAAGCATCTTACGGTCGTGGCAGGTGGCTGACGACCGTCACAGCAGCAAATTCTTCATTTCTTGACAGATTTGTCTTTTCTTCTGTTCTTTGTTGCTAGCTTTGCATGTTTCATGTTTTTCTTCTAGTTTGATCTGAGATAGTTGGTACCTGCAAAAAGTCATAACAAACTCGGAATATTCGGGAGTTAATCGGGTCAATATGATATAAAACAGGTTAATTTCGTGGTGAATACATGATACGATTTCGTGTTATCAGTAGTGAGTAATATTTCTGGTCATGTAGCACGGGAGTTATTTGGATTTATGCTTCTATGAGAAATTTTTTATGCATTCTCATATAATTTGGATTTGTAAGTTGAGATACTATGTTGATGTGGCCTTGGTGTCGATGTATGAATTCTTATGTCTTGATTATTTTATGGATTCATTGATATTTCATTCAATTTTTTTAGTATGGGATGCAATCATTGATAGTATATGTGAATACGAAATACTCCGCTGTGAAATGCATGGTCTTGTTTTAAGCATGAGATTCAAATATGTGTTATGATTATGACAGGGTGCATGTTATATTAATTTGTTGGTTTTCCTATGTGTGGAAAATGATATGTGACACCCTTTATATGTGTGCATTCTATTTTACTCTGATTTATGCCATGAATATTTGAGGTTAGAAAAGGGGTGTTATATTAGTGGTATCAGAGAAATGGTCGGTCAAACTTATTTGGCCAGGTTATTAATTGATTTAATTCCTGTTGTATTTGATTTGTGTATATGACATGATAAATGCTGTTATCTATTGTTGTTAGATATCTTAGGACGATGGTGGCAGGAAGGAATGATGATGGTATTGTTAAAGCCTTGAGGATGTTGGTAGGATCTCTTAGGCAGATTCCGCAGGCGAATGCTGAACACAGAGGCGAGGAAGATGAGTTTCGTGCTTTGGGGAAGTTTCAGAGGAACAATCCTCCTATCTTTGATGGTGAGCATGAACCTGACAAGTCTCAAGCATGGTGTTGCGGTGGTATAGCAGCAAGCAAAGAGTTGGTATTATTTTTACCGGGTAATATATACCGGTTAAGTTATATCGTATCGTGTCCACAGAGATTGGTTATTGATTCGTCGTTCGACAATTCTACTATTAATGAGTTTGGGATTAAAAGAAATGAAAATAAAAGACAAAAAGTAAATGAACAAAAAGTATAAAGGATAGACAGCTTAGTCGGAACGAATGTAAACTACCCGTAACAGACTTAAATCTACCACCCATGTCATACTCGGCCTACGATACTCGTCTGTGTCATCACATACCTCTCACAACCTAAGCTATTTCTAACCCCAAATTGAGAATCCTCCCGAATCACCTCGATATCCATTTCTGACCTACCTCGACAACCAGAAGTCAACTGCGTCACCTCCATACCCATCTTTGGCATACTTTAAAAGAGATGAAAAACTATCAAATGATACAATATTTAAACAAAAACTCAATTATTCTATTATGTACAAATTTATACAAAAAGACGGGGATTTATTCAAAGAATATCAACAAAAGAACGGATAAGTGCCACAAAATGTATATACAAAATAATTACATTTTGGCACTTATCACATGGCTTAAGGAAATTGAGAAGATCTTCAGAGTTATGAATTATACTGATGCGCAGAAGGTGCAGTTTGGTACGCATATGCTGGAGAGGGAAGCTGGATATTGGTGGAGCAACACTATTCAGAGATTTGATGAGGAAGGTGTTGAAGTTTCTTGGGTTCTTTTCCGTGATGTATTTCTGGAGAACTATTTTCCAGAAGATGTGCGTGGTAATAAAGAGGTGGAATTCCTTTAGTTGAAGCAGTGTAATGGAACCGTGGTTGAGTATGCTGCAATATTTCAAGAGCTGATTAAGTATTGTCCTCATTACGATACTATGAATGCTGAGAGATCTAAGTGCCTGAAGTTTGTGAATGGTTTGAGACCTTATATCAAGAATGTGAATGATAGGAAATAAGAGTTGGTAAACAAGAGTAGGATTTATGATGAAGATGGTAGGGAAAGTGGTTCTTACTACAAGAATGTGAATGATAGGAAAGGAAAAGGTCAATTTCGTGGGAAGTTGTATGTTGATAAGAATAAAGCTACTAGTGATAAGAAGCTAAGTGGGGGAGGATCTTCTACTCTTATTTAGTGTTTCAAGTGCGGTGTGGAAGGACATCATGCTTCTGATTGGGAAAAGGATGTTGGAAAGTGCTTTAGGAGTGGCAAGTCAGGTCACAAAGTTGTTGATTGCAAGTTTAGTACATATGTGACTTGTTATATCTGTGGTGAACAAGGGCATGTTAGTACTAAGTGTAAGAAGCCAGAGAAGGATCAATCTAGAGGGAAATTGTTTGCATTGTCCAGTGCTAAGACTCTGGTTGAGGATAGACTTATCCCAAGTACGTGCTTTATTAATGGTACACCTTTGATTGTGATCATTGATACTAGTGCAACACGTTCTTTTATTTTTGCAGATTATGTTAAGAGGTTGAATCTTGAATTGTCTGATATGCATGGAAATATGATTATTGACACTCCTGCTTGAAGGCCGAAAAACACAAGAAAGAGGGGTTAGAATTGGGTTTTTGAAATTTAAACTATTTTGACAAAGATATTTTTATGTTGGTTCTTTTGAACTCAAACTACTCCAGTCCACCCGTCAAGGTGATTTTCCTCTATCAACGAGGTCTTAATCCACTAATCAAGACTTGATAACAATTCACAAAGATAACTATCTTTGTCTTATTGAGATCAACCACAACTTGGTTTCTTAAGGTAATTACAACGTATAAAAAAATATAAGTGCTTACAGTGTTTCTTTTAAGCTATATCACAAGTGTGATGTATACACAATTTTTGACTCAATGAAATATGAAAAACAACTTTGAATTATGACAACTTGTGAGTTGTTTTTGGGTAAGAAGGTTCGACGAACGAAGAATGAATATGATGCTTCTTTATATAGGAGTTTGATTTGATCTGTTGGGAGTCACCAGAATTTACAAAAGGAATGATAATTAATGCATTGATTTCTTATTTTCTTAATTATGGATCTTGTCAATAAACTACCGTTACTTAGAATATTTCCATTTGAGTCTTTGTAACACATCAGAATTTAAGCAGCTAGAATATGCAAATCAGAGTTTGATAATACAACATGGTGCTTATAGAAGTTGGGCTTTCAACAAAGTAGTTCTTTTAAAAGAGCATGATATTTTGAAGACTACTGTTACATGTGTATCTTTTAAGTTCTTCTTAGAATGACATCATATATCAGGAGTTCTTCTACTTACAAATCCAGAAAAAGAAATGTATCATTAAAACAATTAGGAAGCAATGTTGTTCTATACAAAATCTTTAATCATCAGAAGTATTACACTTCCCTGAGAGTTTTCGTCCAGAATATGACGAAGTTCTAATAGTTCCAAGTAGCATAAGTTGCTTTCTAGAACAATGTTTCCTGTTTTAAACTTAGACAAAATAAAATCAAGGATGATATCAGAATGTTTGAGAATGATCTACCAGCAACTATGATGTTCAAAATATCTTACGTTCTCCCCCTCTTTGTCATAGATAAAAAAATGGAATTGGAAAAGCAAAACAGAGGATAATTACATTTATGGAACAAAATGAATTACAGAAGGAAATATGCAGAAAATGAAAATTTGCTGAAAGAAAACAGAAAAACATTTCAGAAAAATAAGGTGAGAAAACTAAGTTCTAAGAGGGTGGAGTAAGTCTTGAGAATAGTGCTTCCAGCAACCGTTTGATCTCCGATGTTGAAGCTTATTGTTTTCTCATCATCTCCTCTAGTTCCTTATTCGTTTCATCTTTCTTGTCCAATCTTTTTCTAACCTCTTCATTTTCCTTCTTTAAGACGTCCATAGTTTGAATAACAAAAGAAGGTAGAGAAGCACCCTTATCAACAGATGCAAGAGGACAAATTTGGATTTTTTGCTTGGGGAGCATGTTCGCGGTATAAAAGTGACGAAAGAGGGAATCGAATTGAAATTCGAATCTCTAGGTCAAACGATTTACTCTTTTGATTTTTTTTTTGTTTAGAAGATGCTGCGAGCACCAAGCTTTATTGTTTCGAAACAAGAAAGAAGATGGAAAAGGGGAAAGCTGAAATACTCAAAATATGATATGCGATGCGACTAGCGTGAAATAGACGCAACACATTATGGAGAGACCAGGGTAAGAGGGTTGGTTATTGTCACACCCCAAAATTTGCCTCCCTTTTTGGTTTACTAATCATACTGAGCATAATCGTTAGCCCTAATTCAATTGCATGCATACATGCATTATCTTTATGGTGGATCAAAACTGAGTGGTGAATTTGACGGTCAATTTGATGGTTTCTCGTTGTGGAAGTTTAGTTACCGGGCCATTAGTTTTGCGTGGGATGCAACGTTAGATGTTTGGTGATTGAAGATGAGAATTTAAAAAAAAAAGGGAGCAAGTAGATTCAAATGTTAAGTTTGATTTCTTAAAGTGGAAGAACATTCGTGTAGAAGCGGACGAAATCATAATCATTTTTCTCATTTTAGTACTTGTTCTACAATGGCATTTATCCTTTGTAGTCATGTTTGGAGTTTTAGACTCAATTTCTAGAAAAAGGAAGGGAATTATCAAGTTTGAAGTACACCTTTGAAGTAAACTTGGAGCCAAATTTATATTTTGAATTTTTACCCATTTCCTTTTAATTTTCAAATTTTGAAACTAGCATGCATATGTGAAGCAATCCCGACGCAATTAATTTCTATGGAAAATGTTGCAATGATACTAAAGTCCAAAAATTCTAGTAAAATTCCTACCAAATTAACTGGGTAGGCTTAAGTTGCACAACAATGAAATTATGCATCAGTATTTCAGTACATAGATTGGTGGTCAGCACAACGCCATTCAGACATAGCTGCAACCACCATTGTTATCAACAGAGCAGCAGACAGAGACAAAGAGATACTAATAAACTTGTTATTTAATGGAAAAAAAACATGTACAGAACTCTTTAGTTACAAAAACATGTGCTAAGATAGCAAGAACTACTCATTAAAAGGATGATAGAATTCGAGCTTCCAATGATCAAGCATGTTAAAACTAACTCAGTCTCCAACCAGAATGGATCTATTGGGAAGTTAATCAGATTCTGAGGAATCAGATGGCTGCATAGCACTAAACTCAGGGAAAATTGGTGGCAGTGTAGTGATTGCAGGCGTTGCATATTGATGTGAACCGACCCAAGTCCTGTCATTTGCTTTCCCAACTTGCCTGCACGCACTGTCTAGTATCAAGAGGAGATCCTTTACAACCGTAAAAATCCTAAGTAAATGCGAGAGCATTTTTTCTCTTGTGCCGTGATCCTTGAAATCTCTGTTCCCCCCCTCTCCAAGAAGCGTTTCACTGCCTCAAGTATCTTCATAAACATTCTGCTATTCTTTAATTCTTCATTAGCCACTTGTTGCAAAAAAGACAAACCATGAGAACTACAAGGACATAAGCACACATTGCTATGCATAACAAGATTCAGAAATTTAAATATATCAGTTAATGTTTAGCTGTACATATACCTCCAGAATATGAAAAGATTCCTTCAGGGACCAAGCCTTATCTTTAGAAGCCAGAGCAGGATTTCCATTGGAATTTATTTATCATAAAGAGTGTCCCAATCATGTCCTCATTCAACCTGCATCATGCTGGAATTTCATTTGAGCATCAAAAGAGAAAATCAAGATTCGTGCGAGTAAGCCATGGAGCTAAAAAGAAAAGGAAAAGTGCAAGCATTTCACTGACTATATAATCATTTGGAAGTTTTTGTGTAACAACCATTCTTGAGTTGGCTATAGAAATACAAAATGATCTTATCTAATCACAGTTCATAAGATCATCAACTTATTCACTAATCCTCATATCATTGTCAACACAGTTTAACACCAAACATAATTTAATTGGAGAACAAGAGACATAAAAAGAATTTACCTGTTATCAAAGTTGGGATAAACTCACGATGAAGGGAATAGTTATGTCTTTGTGACCGAACGACAAAGAAATCGTGGGAATTGTTTGTTGATACTTGTTTGTTCTGAAGGCAGATTGGTGGATGAGCCTAGTTTTTCTTCAGCTTCCTTGTGTCCGAGAAGTGTCCCCGTTCAAGCTAGTGCATGAAAGTAAGCATAGGAACAACAGATTGTGTTTCATTCTTCCAATCACCACGATAAACCAAGTTAACGGTCCAGAATCACCATGATGTTGCTGCCATAAACTCGATGACGAACCTACAAAGAGCAATAAATGTAGTAAGCATCAAGTAGTCGAAAACTGTAGAAACTACAAGAACATAAATCACAGGGACAACATTGAGAAAATGTAGTTTGAATTTGTTTTAAGAAAAGAAAACTTCACATGCAAGAAAAGCAATACTTTTTAATGAAACATAATTTGTTTTCCCATGTTTCTGTAAATGAATGTGCAAGCTAGTAGGGCTCACCTTATCAGATTTTACCACAGTTTAAAACTCAGAATTTTCAGCCTTTACCTATGCTTCTTTTGTCCTATTGATAGCTCATTATTACTGGTTCAGGAAGGCTTCACATCACTCACACAGTTTCAGTTTTTTATACAATCCTCATAAAGTAACTCTAATCCAACCATTCATGATAACATCTAAAGGCCATGTGTTGCTAGCTTTTTTACTGTTACATTGGTAAAAGTCTACACTCTATATAAACAACATTGTTTTCTCTCATTGAGAAGCCACACTAAGCCTAGCAAAACTCTGCAAAAATTTCTCCCAAAACACCTATTCACTCAAAGCTCTCAACCCTATTTTCTTCTTCAAATTTCACATTGAAGTTTGAAGAAGAAAGAGCTAAACTACTCACACTCTATTCAGTTCAGAAAGAAAGGAGAAGCTGACCATACCTGCCACCGTAACTTCACTCAGGTAACACATCCCTTTGTATTTAAACTTTGAGTTTTTTTAGCCAATCCTGTATGCATCGGTCTAGAATGTTCTGCATCATGTTTTATGAACAAGCATTAGATTCCACCAGAATGTAAACAAAACTGAAACAAATATTTAAGGTTTTCTTTATGTTACCTGATACCTTTTCCTACCATTTTGATCATTTTGTGTTTGAAATCTGTGCAATATCAATGATAAGCCCAAGGAGAAACTACCTCTCGGTTAGTACTCCATGAGGCTGAGATATTCTGCCAGTCTCATAAATCCTGCCTTATCAGTCATAAAACATAACTTACATTAGAATACAAATTAAATGAAGTGATGAATGCTTTCAGTTTTTTCATGTTACCTGATGTAGTTCTGTCAGTTTGAATGCCTTGTATTTGAAATCTGTGCAATATCGATGACAAGCTCAAGGAAAAACTATCTTTTGACTAGTACTCCACAGAGCTGAGATATTCTGCCAGCCTAGGATACCCTGCGTACCATTTCATAAACGGATGTGAATGTCAGTATAACGTGAGTTAACCACGAGATGAAAGTTTGAGTTTTTCTACGTTACCTGATGTATTTGTTTCTGCTAATTTGATTGTTTTGTACTCGAAATTTGTGGCGATATCGATTAGCAGCTCGAGGAGAAACTGATGTTGAATTAGTACTCCATAGAGTAGAGGTATCCTGCCGATCCTGTATGCACACCCGCGTCCCTTTCATTTTCTTGCAAAACAGAAACCAGAAACGTTTATGTTTAGAAGGTTAATGTTTCAAAAATGAAAGTCACAAACGTATGTTAGCCTTACCGATCGAGCACTCGGAGATGACCCAGAAGTGACCACGAGCACGTTGCTTCGTCGAGATCACAAGGGAGATCCGGATTCTTGTATGAATCGTTTGTATTGGTAACCTTTGAAACCAAATATTGATGACTCGGAGAACACTTGTTCGTTCCGGTTGGGGATGTTGTTCGAAAAAACTGGTTCGAAGTTTGGGTTTGTGAGGACGCCGGAATCAATGAAGGTTGGGTGTTAGTTCACGAAGCTTCCTCCTGAATCGGCCATGGCTTTCCTTCTTTTTGTTTCGCCTTCTATATTTCGAAATGGAAGGGGATGAGCTGATTCGGGAATTAGGGTTCCAAACCCAATTACCCGGTTCGTTCCACCTGTTGGTGAGGGCTTGGATCCAGTTTGAACCGGTCCGGCCCAATGATCCAACCAGTTTACTCCTATGCATTTTTTTTAATTTTATTCTTATTCTTTTCCTTTTATATATATAAATTTTATTCACTTATTTCTTTATTCATTTTCATTTTACCCTTTTGTTATATATAAAAAAAAAAAACAACAAAAAGATTTCCAATTAATCTTTAATTTTATTTACTAAACCATTATATTTTATTTCTTTTTTAACTCATTTTATTTACTAAATTTTATTTTTCTTGACGAAATTTATTTGGATAAGTTAATTGTTCTTTGATCCTTTGATTTTCATGTGCTTGAACCGTCCGTTATAAATTTCCGTTCCCACGCGTCGAGTTCTAAAACGCTTTAATAATTAAATTAAAAACCTCGATTCAACGTCGAGTGCATTTTCAAATTTCTTTTTCATAATAAAAACTCAAGTGCTTAAATCGTTGGATGCTAGTCTAATTGTTTAAACACTTGTAAAAAAATATTAAACTTCGAATCTTTAAATCGTTGGATGCTAGTCTAATTGTTTAAAGATTCCTAATAACGTGAACTTTGTTTCACTTCAATTCATTTCATAAGAAACTTTTTTGGTTGATAGACGACTCGTTGGGCATTGAGCTCATCTTATTTCTAGTATTTGAATCATAGGATGCTAGTCCTATTGTTCGGTACTTTTTCACCCACCTAAAATCAATTCAACCCATTCAAATCCTTTTTCGCTCGTATGCGATTATCAAAAACATTCCAATTAAAATCAATACAATCAATTCAAACATTTTCAACAAGAACTACGGAGTTTTGACTTTCCCATTGCACAAGGGAATACGTAGGCACACAGTTTTGAAACCGTGCCAAACTCAAAATAATAATAAACTAACCCTTTTCTCCTTTATTCGTAACTTAGCAATAAACACACACACAAACACTTAGAACTAAATGGGTCCTATCGAGTACGATGGATGTAATGGGTGCTAATACCTTCCCCTTGCATAACCGACTCCCGAATTCCATCTTTTTGGTCACGTAGACCGCCTTATCCGTTCTTTGTGGGTTTTATCTATATTTTCCCGTTCTTTTTTAGAACAAATAAAATTAGGTGGCGATTTCACTTAATTTTCGAGATTTAAATGATTTTTGAAAATCGAGTTGCTACAGTTGGCGACTTCACTGGGGAATTTTTTAAAATTCTTTTTGACTAAGCGAGTCAACCCTAATTTAGTTTTTTGCATGTTTGTGTGTTTATTATTTTACTTTTCTTTATTCGTTATGTTTATGTTTCAGTCATTTATTTCCTTTATGCTTTATATTATCTTGTTGATATTATTGTGTTGGGAATTTTTTGGCTTCAATACATAGATAAGCCCAATACCCAGGCTTCTAGGAAACATTAAGCTTAGAGTGGTTGAGTAGCTTAGGTCCATTCGACATCCGTGTTCCTTGGATCAACGTGAAGATCACAACTTAGAGTTGGTCATTTTAAGGGGATGGTTGCACCGTATGCTAGTGCGGGACAACAATTTTTGGACAAATGGCCTATAACTCTAAGTATTAGGATGACCAAAACTGAGACCAACCGCTCAAAGGTTTTTTGAGTATCCCTTTAAGAGCCGTTTCTTGGAGTATACTTTTGAAAATACTATCATCATGGTGATAATATTTTTAAAAGGGGATCTGAGTCTCCGAGAAACATTTAGCAAAAAAAACATTAGAACCAACCTTGTTTGGGGAATTGTTGGGTAGGCGTCGAAACCATGTCCGACCATCCAGTGACCTATTATGTGATTCACACTGTTATTGGATCCCAGCTTAACCCATTTGCATTGCATTTTTGCATTAATCATTCATGTATCATCATATTTGTTGCCATTTTCAGGTATTTTTAAAAGACTCGTTCTTGAAAGCAATCAGACTGTGTAATGGATTCCGGCAGAAAAAACAATCCTCATATCAATTTCAAAATTCCGAACATTCAGATACTATTGAGGCTTAGGGGAAAAGTGAAGCATGCTCAATTGAATAATTTTCATACCAGATATGGGTGGATTTTGGAGCTATTGGACGTTGACGTTGATCACAACGCTTTGAAAGATCTGGTAAAATTCTTTGATCCTTCTCTGAGGTGTTTTACATTCCAATATTTCCAGATGGTCCCAACAATTGAAGATTTTGAAAGATTGTTGAATTGGCCTATAAAAGATAGTGCTCCTTTTACCAAGTTGGGGGAGAGTATAGACGCAAGTGATGTAGCAGCTGCCTTGAACCTTCCTGTCCGAGAGGTAGGGCCGATGATAGTGGAAAGAGGAATTTCCAGGAGTTTCTTGGAGAAAAGAGCTGAAGAGTTGTCAGTAGGGGAAGAAAATTGGATATCATTCAGTGCTATTCTAGCCTTGCTAATCTTTGGGGTGGTAATGTTTCCGAGCCATGACGATGAGTATGTGAGTCAGCCTGCAATCAGCGTGTTTCTTTCAGAGAATCCTGTACCAGCTTTGTTAGCAGATATGCTCATCAACCTTCATACTCGGTACACCAAAAAGAAAGGAGTAGTGATGTGTTGTTCCGCTTTGCTCTATTCGTGGTTGAAGTCCCATATTCCTTGTTCGCGTTAAAAGGTGACGCGCTAGAGGATTTGAATATGAATTCAGATTTTCTGGCTCGAAACGATTTACTCTTTTGATTTGTTTATAAAGATGCTGCGAGCATCAAGCTTTATTATTTTCAACACAAGAAAGATGATTTAATGATTATGAAAAAGGGGAAAGTTGTTAATACCCTCAATTGATATTGATATGCATAACGACTAGCGCAAACTAGACGCAACGCATTGGGGAGATTCTGAGTAAGGGGGTTTGTTATATAAAGGGAATTGATGGAGCACCCTAAATGTATATGTTTATCCATAGCTTTATATATGAATATGTTTGATATGTTTGTGTGTTTTAATTGCTATTTCTATGATTGGGAAAGTTTCTCCTTTGGGATTTTAAGAAGGATAGATTATGTGGGATCCTAGTGTTTGTTATTATTGTGCTCGCAAAGATCTTTGGATCTTCTGCATACATATCCTCTAGTGGGAATCAGAGCATTTGTAGCTCGGATCTAAAGGGATTTATGGTTTGTTTGGTTTGAGGGAGAAAGAAATTTGCTCGGCAAGGATGAGACCTTGTGCCTACGTATTCTCAAAAGGATGTTGAGAAAGTCAGAGCAATCGTAGTTCCCACTTATGCTAGTGGAAAGCAACGAGATGTTAGTAAGAGACAGACAAATGTCATCTTAATGAAAAATGTATCTAATCTATTTCATCACATACATTTTTGAAAAGTTTGACTGACTGAAATCTTTCGTCGTAAGTTATAGGTGTTTTGCTTGAATGTACAAGCGTTACCGCTTACATGTTTAAGAAAGATGTTTGAAAAATGTGTAATTGTAAGCATTGTGTTTTACTTGAGTGTACAATGTTTTACGATTAAGAGATGTTTGAAAAGTTTTTGATTGTATGTGATGTGATAGATGAGATACTTCTTCCATAGAGATGATAGATGTCTAAATCTCAAGGAGAAATTGATTTGGATTAAGGGGATGCTTTTAAGAAGCCCATGGGTCCTTGTATTGTAAGCCCAAGAGGAGGCATTCCGAGGGTCATCGAGGGTCATCGAGGGTCCTTGTATGAAGCTCAAGAGGATGCTATAGGGTATGGCTGGCTTTGGTTTTAAAAGGGATTTCACCGGGAAACCATCCTTTTGGAATTAAGAGCAATTTCACCGGGAAATTATATTCTCAGGGTTCTATCCTAACGCGGGTGATTCTTTGTATTGGAAGCCCAATATGAGGCTGTTAAGAGATTTTATGGTCTCTTTCATTGTATGATGCCCAAGAGAAGGCTAAACTCAATGAGGAGTTCTTTTGAACGAAGCCCAAGAGGAGGCTGACTCAACAGGGGAGTGTGTCTTATATGAAGCCTAAGCGGAGGCTAAACTCAGACGAATGAGTTTTCTTATATGAAGCCTAATAGGAGGCTAACTCTGTGGAGAGAGTTATCTTGTATAAAGCCCAAGCGGAGGCTATAATTGTGGGGAACCTATTGGTTAGACTAGTTGTTATGTTATAACGAGACAGTTGTATAAACAAGTGTGTGTGTGATATGTACTCACAGGAGTTTATGAAGGAAATATAAACAATGCATGATGTTTATTTACAAGAGTTTATGAAGGAAATATAAACAAGTGTCTGTGAAACGAACGTTTAAAACGAGCGTAACTTGATTATTTACAAGTTTGAAGGTGTACAAGGGAATGAATATGTACACGAACGAGTATTTATGTACATGAGTTGTGGATGTACATAGGAGGATTGGGTCTTACACCATAAGGGTGGCCCATTGATTTGAAAGCAGTTTCACAGGGAATAATGCTCCTTTCAATACCAATGGTATTCAGTGTATATATAGACGAAACGGATATGAACGATCAACGTTTATCTGTGTTTAAGTATTTACAAAAAGTATCTGTGTTATGTACAGACGAAGATTTGTATAAAAAGAATTTTGATATGTACAAGGAAAAGATATGTATGTACATAAAGAAATGTTGGTTTGTGTATACACAAATGAAGTGAAAACAAACGATCGAAGTTTGTCTGTACTTGAGTATAAAAGGTATCTGTGTTATGTACAGATGAAAATTTGTTTGTATCTGAAGAGAGTTTGATATGTACAAAGAAATAATTATGTACATAAAAGAATGTTTTTGGGACTTACACCGTGAGGGAGGCCCATGATCGATTGAGAAATTCGAGAGAAAACGAATTCAGTTTTATCGTTTAAATCGGTCGATCATGGTAAAAGATGTAAGTTTGATGAAAAAGTTTTGAAGAATAATTTTGAAAGTGTTTTGAAATGTGAGTTTTATTTATGAGAAGTTTTGAAAAGAATCGGAAGTCGAAAGTTTGAAAAATTCACCTTTAAAGGTGGTTTTGAAAAGTGCTCGAAGAAGCGTTTTCGGCTCGATTAAAATATGATCAGATGAAAGTTTTTTTTGAAAATTTTTGCACTATCATAAAATAGATATATTTATTGACAAGTGTACAAAAAATCACCTCAAAATGAGGAGTTTTGATTGGTTAAAAAAAAAGTTGAAGTTTGTAAGAAAAATGAAGAAAATATGAAAAAGTTTGAAAAAAATGGTCAATGGGAGGTTTGAACCCATGACCATTGGGGTGGTTACGTGGCAGAAAGTACTACGAGCGTGCTGGCAACCGCTGGGACAAGCGTTCATTCGTTTATTGAAACAAAAACACGTGTTAATATAATATTGGAAAATTTGAATTTGAAAAACTCAAGAACACGCGCGAATGCCCTGTTCTTTATCTTTGATTCCCAGATTTTGTAACTTGCTTGTTTCTTGATGAAATTGGAAGTTGTAAACATGAAAGTTGCTCGATATTTAACAAGGAATATGATGATGGTTGTTAAATGCATTTATTTTTGGTCTAACACAATTGAATTTTTGGAAATCACGAAGAACCCTAGAACTGTAATTTCTAATTGAAATGATGTGTAGTTGAGGATTTTTCAAATTGTTTGAGTGTTAAGGATCGTGATAGGTGCAGAAAACAAATGGCCAAGAGTTTTTTCATTTAAATGCAAAGAATCATGAGATTGAAGTTTGAGTTCTCACTGTTCGTGAGATCGAAGATGGTGTTGGAGTGTTTCGAGCGGATTTGATGATTGTTTAAGCTTCAACGGATGTTAGGGAAGGTGTATGATCACCACCTTGCCTCGAATCACCACGAACTCTCCAGCCAAGTCCACCTGCATCAACTGAAAATGGAAGCTCGATTTCTATGTTAAAGTTGTTACAGTTAGTTGTTAAGGGTCTGGATCATTCATATGATGTTCATGGATGATGTTTGGATGCTTGGAACATAAGTTAATCAAGCCTAACCAAGAATTCGAATTCTAAGGCAGTTTTGCAAGCATAATGACCATGGCATGTAATTTTTAGTTTCTAGCTTAGTTCATGTTGCTTTTATGTTTTAGACAAGTTTGATATTGATTATGAAATGTGTTTGACACCAAAGTTCATCATAGTTTTCACTAAATTTCAAAATTGCAAGTTATCCTCACTTTGAACTATAATTCAAGAAATTGGAGAAAGTGGAAGGAAAGCATAAACTTGCATTGCTTTGGTGTCCTTTGAACTTGAAAAGGATGCTCTATTTATAGGTCAAAATTCGAAATGTTAGGCACAAGTACATGGCATTTGTAAATCAAAGTTGCCTTAAAGGGCAAGAAAGACATTTGCAAAAGGAAAAGGAAGCTTCCTTTTTTAACCATGTGTTATTTTTCCAACTTGATCCAATCCTACAATTATTACCTCTAGCTGATATTTATCAGCCCTAATCTTCAATTTTGGCAAGGTGGCATTGCTTCTAGATGAAGAAATCAAAAAATGACCTATAATTTGAAGTTTTGTCCTTTGAAAATCATGTTCATGGAGCCTTATGTTTCAATTTCAAAAGTATAGCTAGACTCCATGGATTTGAGAGTTCTTTGACATTTTGGAAAGCTTGTTTCAAAGGCTACAACTTTCATGTTTTGAGTTTTTCCAAATCAAAGTGGAACTATGTGAAAAAATGCCATGAAGTTTGGAAAAAATAAGAAATTTTAACACTTAGAAATTTTTCTAAGTGTTGGAACTTTTGACTTTTTGTTGACTTTTCCAAATTCTTTGATTTTTTATGATCATGATGGATTATTTGAAGTATTTTGATGTTGGAAAAAGTTTTGTTTTGAAAAATTTGACCAAAAGTCAAAGTTTGACTTTTCGTCTGAGATGAATTTTCATCGGATGTTTACGAAATTGGTGATGAAGTCGTGAATTTCGTGATGTTTTGAATTCGAAATTAGGTCAAGATGTTGTATCTAAGATATGATGATCAATCTCTAACCAAAAAAGTCATTCATTGTTCAAAAAATCAGAGAATACTCATGCTCGATCAAAACCCTAATTGGTCGATCCTTGATTGATCAGTGAGAAAATATAGATATCTGATGATCAGAGGTTGATGATTTGATCAAGATAGATCAAATGAGGTGAGTAAAACTCAAACCCTAATTGGTTGCCTCTTGAATCGATGAAAATCGATGAAACCCTAATTTTGACTGTGAATACTGATTAATCTTGTCGAATTGTTAGTGATGCAATGATGCAAATGTAAGGTGGTATATTAGGTCAAAAGTTGGGGTATGACAGATGCCCCTATTTAAGTTTCTTTAACCTGAAAGATATGAAGATGAATATCTTCATTTTGATAGGTGTGAAGAGACTTAAATATCAGAATACACAAATTTTGGACCTAAGATACCAAAAGATGCGAGTGATGCAAAATGATTGTAAAAAGTTTCGCCCAGATGATATCAAAGAAATGACATGGTAGGGAAAAATTTGTGAGGATGACTCGATCTGTTTAAGAAAAAAGTATCCTGTTTGTCGGGAAACACGCAATATGTCTCGCTGGGGAAAAAGAGATTCACAAAACATGTGAATATCCGTTTTGCTTTGGGAAACAAAGAGATTACCTTCTGTCAGCCTTGTGACAATGTTTAAGGTAAGTGAAAATGATATTACCAATTATCAGCCTTGTGATATTTCATGGTAATGAATTCTAAAGATATTTCCAATTATCAGAGAAGTGATAACTATAACAAGGTAAATCTTTTAAGAAATTTTGTTGAGTATTCAACTTTGTGAATATTAGACAAATGATGGAAACAGATCTCAAATGAGTTTTGAAGATATTACCAATTATCAGCAAAGTGATAACTATAACAAGGTAAATCTTTGAGATATATTACTGAGTATTCAGCCTTGTGAATAACAAACAGTGAGAAAAACAGAACTCAAATGAGTTTCTATCTTCTTGGATACAATCTTGCCGAGAATCTCTCTTTTGAGAAGACGCAGGTATTTTGATCGGAAGACACAGGTTTTCTTTTAAACAGAAAGACAACTGCTGGGGAATTTCTCGTACGGTCGTGATTTGACCTTGTTGAGAAGAACAAACTTTCATGACAAGTTTTGAAAAGAAAAATAAGCGGCTCAAATGATGAGGCTATTGCTTATTGCTTTGTTGATTATAGATAGAGTTCTATCCAGGAATGAACTGGAAAGAAAGGGTCAATCAAGACTTTGTTCCTGATGAGGAATGATCTCAGCTGGGGAACAGGAGAGAGAAAAAAAAGGATGTATTTCTCTGCTTTGGGATAATCTACTGGGGATATGATCAAACCTATATGAATAAGTGTGATTTAAACCAGTGATATGGAAGCAAACATTTTTGAGGAATGCAAAATGCATAAATGATGCTATTATGTATGAATGTCATGAATGTTATATGCATGCTAACAATACTTGACAGAATACTAAAGAGGTATTTGGGAAAAGGACCATGTCACAGTTCGAACAAATACTTAACAATATCCGCAGCAATGGTGTAGATGTTGCTGATGAAGGATCTGAGTTGCATGCTTTAAACTTTCGGAGAAAGGCGTTTCATTGGCAACTTTGTTGGGAATTCCTTTTGGATAAGAATACCATCCTTTGATGACTTCTGCTGAGGAGAAGACTTCTTGTAGCAGTCATTCTATCCTTCGGAGATTTGAAACACTCGCGTAGGAACTGTTGAAGTTCTTTCTTGTGTTCATAGTTCAAAGGAACACTTTTGCTTTTTGTTTCAAAAATTTGAAGTAAAAATTCATTTAAAACCTTTTTAGTTTCAAAAAGTGATTTTCACAATAAAAGCGTTATTTTGCAAAACAGAATAAAGTAAGGATTGCAAACAAAAGGCACAAGACTCAAATTTCATTGATAGAATGGTAATCAGCCAAAAGCGTGATTCCATGAGCTATTTACAAAAGTTGAAAATGATAATTTATTGGGAAAAGGCTACATTGAAAGCAAATAACCGTTATTATCCCTAACAACTTTGAATTTCCACTGTGCTTGTTGCTTCAGAAGGTTTGATTGAAGATCCGTTGATGGAAGATTCTTGATTAACTGGACCGATCGTAGTTACTTTGTCATTTTGTATCCTTATTTTTGCCTAGATTGCCGGTTTTCAATCTATCGGGATAATTTCATTTATTGTCTCTAATTTTTGCTGGATCGCCTTTTCGGTTTTCAATCCACCGCGCTCTTTTTGCCTAAGTCGCCTGCTTCGGGTTTTCGACTTACCGATGTTCTTTTGGTTTTTTTAGACAAAGTATTTCTTGATGCATCAAGATTTACAAGATACGGGAGTTCATCACCGTCCATGGTTGTGAGAGTCATAGCACCGCCAGAAAAACTTCTTTTAACGATGTATGGGCCTTCGTAATTAGGAGTCCATTTTCCCCTAGAATCTGGTTGAAAAGACAGAATCTTTTTAAGCACGAGGTCGCCTTCTCGGAATTCACGAGGTCGGACCTTTTTGTCGAAAGCTTTCTTCATCCTTCTTTGATATAGCTGTCCGTGACACAGAGTGGTCAAGCGCTTTTCTTCTATTAAGTTCAGCTGGTCGTATCTGCTTTGACACCATTCAGCCTCAGATAGTTTAGTTTCCATGAGAACTCTCATTGACGGAATTTCAACTTCTACGGGGAGCACTGCTTCCATGCCGTATACTAGAGAAAAAGGAGTTGCCCCTGTTGAAGTGCGTCTTGATACGATACCCATGCGAGCAAATGGCAGCATTTCGTGCCAGTCTTTGTAAGTGATGACCATTTTCTGGACGATCTTCTTGATGTTCTTGTTGGCAGCTTCAACGGCGCCGTTCATCTTTGGCCGGTAAGTAGATGAGTTATGATGCTCAATCTTGAATTCCTCACACAGTTCTTTCATCATTTTGTTGTTCAAGTTTGATCCATTGTCTGTAATGATCTTGCTTGGAACTCCATATCGGCAAATGAGGTTGTTCTTGATGAACCTCACAACCACTTGTCTTGTAACGTTGGCATAAGACGCTGCTTCGACCCATTTGGTGAAGTAATCAATAGCCACTTCGACATGGAGAGGAGAGAACGTTGAGTAGAGTCGGAGGCACATGGATCTTATCTGCGTAGATCTGGCACTTGTGACATCTTTTGACGTGTTTACAGCAATCAGATTCCATCGTTATCCAATAGTATCCTGCTCTCAAGATTTTTCTAG
Source organism: Vicia sativa (assembly GCA_021764765.1). Lineage (NCBI taxonomy): Eukaryota > Viridiplantae > Streptophyta > Magnoliopsida > Fabales > Fabaceae > Vicia > Vicia sativa. The sequence goes on from CM038792.1 coordinate 238,321,807, forward strand.
ACATTGCATGCCCATTCGAATGGGTTCCAAAGGACCCTTCATGCACTTCATGGATGATCGTGTCTGCTTCTTGTCTGTCGACGCATCTGAGCAGAACCATGTCGAAGTTTATTTTGTATAACACATCTTCATTGAGGAAGAAGTTTCGAGAAAGCCTCCTTAGGGTTTTCTTATCCTTGTACGATGCCCCGAGTGGGTACTCTCGTGTTTGAAGGAAACGTTGGATATCGTGGAACCACGGTTTATCATCAAAGACTGCTTTAGTTGCGAACACATATGTAGGTCTTTCAAGGTGTCTGATGCGGATCTTAGGCATATCGTTCCAATCGTTGACTTTGAACATGGAAGATATAGTAGCTAAGGCGTCTGCCATTCGATTCTGATCTCGAGGGATATGATGCAGTTCAACTTTGTTGAAGAAAGTCAACAAACGTCTTGCATAATCTCTGTAAGGAATTAGACCAAGATTATGAGTTTCATACTTGTCTTTGATTTGGTTGATCACAAGGGTTGAGTCTCCATATATATCAAGGATCTTGATCCTCAAGTCGATGGCTTCTTGATACCCATGATGCAAGCTTGTGCGATGTTGTTGGTGCAATCAAGCGACAATCGGCGGAAAGCGGGATGTGAGAACCCTCGGGAGTGATGATGCCTGATTCCATTGCCATAAGCGTTAACTGCTCCATCAAAATTAGGCCCCATCTAGATTACGGATCCGGACCTTCGCGGCGGTTCGTCCAATCGTTCATCTTTAAGTACATAACGTCCTCGTCGGGAAGTCAAATTTGAGAGATTGGTATTCGTTGGCGGTGATAAGCCAAGTGATCGGCGAGAATGCTTCCTTTGACCGCTTTTTGGTAGTCTTGGATGTCATATTCGAGATAGCGACATCGCCATCGAGCAATTCTTCTTTAAGCGGGCTTTTCAAAGCGTATTTGATTGGATCCATTTGGAGATTAACCAAGTCGTGTGATTGATCATGTCTTGCGGAGACGTTTGAAGCCACACCAAAGCGACATGTTTTCTCGAGCGGAGTAACGAGTTTCGATCTGTGAACTTTTACTCAAGTAGTAAATGGCATGCTCCTTCTTACGGTTTCATCTTGTTGTCCAATCACGCAGCCCATGGACTCTTCCAACACGGTAAGGTATAGGATTAACGGTCTTCCTTCCTTTGGAGGGATCGTATTGGAGGTTCGGCGGTATTCCTTGATCTTGTCAAAGGTTTTTGACAATCTTCTGTCCATACAACTTCTTGATTCTTGCGGAGAAGTTTGAATATCGGCCCACAGGTAGCAGTCATTTGAGAGATAAATCTGGAGATGTAATTCAACCGTCCGAGAAATCTCTTACTTGCTTCTCCGTATGTGGCGTAGGCATTTCTTGAATAGCCTTGACTTTGTCAGGGTCCACTTCTATACCTCTTTGACTGACGATGAAACCTAGGAGTTTTCCAGATCTTACCCCAAAGGTGCATTTGTTAGGATTCCGGCGAAGCTGAAATTTCCTTAGTCGTTAAAACAACTTCAAGAGATATTCTATATGCTCCTCTTTAGTATCAGACTTTGCTATCATGTCGTCCACGTAGACTTCGATCTCTTTGTGCATCATGTCATGGAAGAGAGTAGTCATCGCCCTTTGGTAAGTTCTTTGCATTCTTTAATCAAATGGCATTACTTTGTAGCAAAAGGTGCCCATGGCGTGATGAAGGATGTCTTCTCCATGTCTTGAGCCATTCGATCGATTATAACACGAGAAACCGTCCATGAAGGAAAAGACCTTGAATTTTGCAGTGCTATCCACTAGCATGTCAATATCGAGCGGAAATCGTCTTCGGACTTGCCTTATTCGGATCCCTTAGTCAACATACATTCGACCTTCCGTCTTTCTTGGAGCAGGTACTATGTTGGCTAGCCATTGAGGATATTCGAGTGACGAAAACTGCGTCGGCTGTTTTTGAACTTCCTTTTTGATTTTATCGGCCATATCGGTGAACTCTTCTCGACTTTTGGCGGTGAACACTCGCTTTAATGGCAAATGATGCTCCACGATCGGTATCTAACCACGCATGTCTGGTAGGACCAAGCAAACACATCAACATATTCTTTGAGAAGATCTATTAGTTTGCTCTTGGCGTTCTTTGTCGGTGAGGGCTCGATATTTACTTCTTTTTATCTTCTTGAACCCAAGTTGATTGCTTTAGAGGTTCTTTGTGAGGTGAATGATCCATTCCTCGTTCTTTAGCAGTCTAGAAATTTCATCTGAGATCTCTTCTTCAACTTCTTCCTCGACAACTTCACAGGGGATTTCAAAGTTGGGAGAGAGCATAGAGTTATTGCTTTCAATGGATTTGTCCATCTGTTAATTTGCATATTTGATTTATGTTTGATTAATTAACTTATCATCATTTTTTTTGAAAAGTCAATGTGAAAGTGTATGATTATTATTTTTTTGAAGATTTTTTTTTTTTATTTTGTTTTTTAGGATTACCATTTCTAGGAAAGGGTAGAATGGAAAATAAACACAAAGTGTGGAATCAAAACAACGCATTTTATTTATGATTCACATTATGAAACAGGGCCCTAAAATACAAACTCATTTGTCTTGGGCAAGACAAAGAGAAATTATTTAAAAGCTAAACCCTATAAAACATCTCTTCACTGGCGAAGTGAGAGTTCAAAACAAAAGCAAAGATAAACTACTTAGAACTAGGAGCGTTAGTCCGAACTTGAGGTTTCAGTGGTGGCGAACTCCTTGGAAGTCGAGGTATTCTGGTAATTTTCCCTTTGGTTTAACCCTTGAGTAGACTTTGGTCGTTGGTTGAGCAGGTTTTGAAGACTCTGGACGATGGACTTTGCCTTTCGTGCTGCTAAAGCAGTCTTCTTCCTCTTGATGAATAGATCGGGAAGTATGGGATACATCATATGTACTTCCTGTTGACCTTTGTGTTGAATTCTGGGGATGTATCCTCCAATCTTCTGAGTGGAGAGACTCATTGTCGGCGACACTTTCCACTTCGTATCCTGAATCGTACTCCTGATCTTCAGTGATCATGTTGATGTAGTGATAATCCAGATCTGGTTTAGTGAATTCCACAGGCGTGTTAAAGCAGAGATCTTCATTCGGGACCTCGATTGGCTGATTAGACTGAGAAGACGAGTATGCCTCCTCTGATTGACTAGGATACTCAAAAGAATCACCCCATCCTGTGGGTTGGATATCTTCGATTCTGATTCTCGAGCTTTCTGGCGCGGTATATTTCACCATGTAGTCAAATTTACCACTGGGTTCTCCCAAGGTATCCCAAACTTCAGAAGGGACAGGGGGATTTTCATGTCGTTGCAGGGACATGTCTTTGAATTGATCAATTGGCGTGTACAATTCCTCTTGAGACACATATTTGTTTAAATAAGTGCTCCACTCTTGATTCGAGAGGATCGTCTTCATCATATTCAATGGTTACAACGCTAACTTCTTGGAGAACAGGGTTTAAGAAACCCCCACTGTTGAAGACTTCTTTAATTGGACGAAGTGCTTCATCTTTTTGCTTGTCTTTGGAGAATACGGGTGTGAACTCGAGTCCGGCTTTTGTTTCGTTCTTGACAGGTTTGATTACTTGTCCCCATCCTTCAGCATTGCCATCTTTCACTATCCGTGCTGCTTCTTTATACGAAGAGATAGATGATTTGTTTTTGCTGGTAGATTCATCTTCTAACGGATGTTCTGGGAGATGTGTCCCTTCAATGTCATTAGCTGTGATGAAAGAGAAACTGGACAAATGGCTTACAAACAAAGCTTGTTCACCGCTGATGGTTACCAACTTTCCATTTACTGTGAATTTTAATTTCTGATGGAGAGTAGAAGTTACTGCTCCTGCCTCGTGGATCCAAGGTCTTCCTAGTAGACAACTGTAAGCAGCTGGCACGTCAATGACTTGGAAAGTAATTTGAAAAGTGTGCGGACCAATTGTCATCGGGAGGTCGACTTCCCCAATAACTGACTTCCTTGACCCGTCGAAAGCTCTTACTACTATGTCATTGAATTTCATTGGTGTCCCTTTGTGTAAGTGCCCTTATTTAGGATTGGCTCGTTTCTTGTAAAACAAATAATAAACAACAATAATGTAATGTAATGTACAATAGGAACAGCCTGAAAATCCTATTGTAAATGCCTAAACATGTTGTGTTGATTTAATTCAACATCTGGAACAACATGTCACAAGAGATGTCATAACATCATATCGGACATCAAGCTCTTGAGCTGTCAAGTCAGTGCGATTACATTCCTAAAGTTATCACGAATATTCTGCCAAATAGAATGCATAACAAGTAGCGAAAATTGAAGGCATATGTGGAGCCTAGAAGATTCAATCGAAGCTAAGGATAAGGAGAAAAGCTCGATTGAAGACCTAACTTGTGAAGTTTTACGCTTATTTATATGAGTTGTTGGCTGCTTTCATCACATGAAGGCCCAAATCCAGTTGGGTAAAAGGGTTATAAATAAAAGTATTGTAACCTAATTGTAAGCAAGCGGTGTATTGTAAAGATGTAATCATTAGGGCTAGTTTGTTGTGAACCTCCTGTGGGATGGTCACCATACTCCTTGAAGCCCGTAGGCAAGAGGATGTATGAATTGTACTTGATTAAAGCTTTTAAGCATGATCAAGTTGTGTAATGGAAGTGTATCTTACGAGCAGTTTATGAATCAGAAAGTAATCACGGGGTGTGATTGAAGGAGTGAGAGGGTTCTCATATCTAAGTAGGACTTAGGTAAAAGTGTCATTGGGTAGTGATTAAGTGAGAAGGCATCAGCGGGGTGTTGGTGTAGGGTCTTTGAATTGATCGCTAATAGTGAACTTTATCCACGGCTTGGAAGCCTCGGATGTAGGTTGGTTGAACCGAACTGGGTGAACAATTACGTGTGTTATTTACGCATTGGTTATTTGTTTGATGTCATAGCATTCATCATGACATCGGTTGTATAATTAACCTTAAGCTACGAACTTCATTAAATCGAACTGCACTTATCAATGGTGTTACGGTCTGGTATGATAGTTCATTATACATTGTAGAACGAATTTAAAAGTACTGACCCATTCTACATTCGACGCTTAATGTCAGATCAGATGTCTTAACATTCCATTAGACATCCTGAGTCTGTGACATACCAGGAATTTCACTTTGTAAGCCAAACGAGCGAGTGTCGTCTTCGGCATTACGTTCAAAGATGAACCAGTATCTACCAATACATTGGACAGGGAATCGGTTTGGCAAATCATTGAGATGTGCAAGGCCAAGTTCTGATCTTTCCCTTCTTCTGGAAGTTCCTCGTCACTGAAACTTAGATTATTACAAGCTGTTATGTTGGCGACAATACTTCCAAACTGGTCTGTAGTCACATCATGGTCTACATAGGCTTGGTCTAGTACCTTCATTAAAGCTTCTCGGTGAGCTTTGGAATTAAGGAGTAGAGACAGTATTGAAATCTTGGAAGGAGTCTGCATCAGTTGATCCACGACTCGGTATTCGCTTTTCTTGATTAATTTTAGTATCTCATCAAAATCTGCGTTGACGTTGGCTCTATCAGGAGGACCAACATTTGCGCTTGGGTTAACAACGGGAATCGTTGCAGGATTCTCGGAAGATATGTTAATGGATTTTGTCGACAAGGCGCATGCGGTCTTGGTGGCAATGGAGTGTGCACTCGTCCACTTCGTGTCACTCGTCCGATTTCTGTTATATTGACATTAGATGGAAGAGTAGGCATGGGTTTCTCCTTCCCATCCTCTATCAGGGTTGCATTGTATTGGTAAGGAATTGCTTTGCTAGAACTGTATGAAACAGGATCGGGTAAGCAAATCACCAAAGGAGACCCTGGAACGTTGGAACCGTTGTATTCAATCTCCACATGCTTGGGTACATTGAAACAGGGGATGATAACGTTACCGGATTTTCGAGTTGATATCTGAGACTAAAAGCTCATGCGGAAAATGCCCTATTGTATTTACATCATAGTCATCTCTGTTTCTGTAGATCTGTATGTCACCAATGTCTAACAATTGTTGAATGTCTTCTCTTATGGTGGAACACCCTCGAATATCCTTGAAACAGATGTCGCAAGCTGCATAATCGTGTTTAGTGAAGACACCCATTGTATTGTACGTATCATGGAGATGTACTAAGTTTCCCCTGATCAGATTCACGTCCGTGACGAGATACCTATCTGTATTTCTTAGTATCAAACTCACTGCATGTCCACTATGACTGGGAAGTGGATTTGCTTGCACATTCGGATTCGTATTTCTAAAAGAAAGAAGATTAGACTTCACTAATCTCTGCACTTCTGCTTTCAACGCTATGCAATGTTCAAGGTCATGGCCTGGTGCCCCTTGGTGAAAAGGGCAAGATACATCCGTTTTGTACCACCATGGCAATCTTTCAGGAACCGGAGGTGGTGACCTTGTCTGTACCAGGTTCTTTTCTATTAGCGCAGGGTATAGTTCTGTGTACGTCATTGGAATTGGGTCGAATTGCGAGACCCGCGAGGCGCACGGTTTTGATTGGTAAACTGCTGGGCCTGTTGACGAGGCTGTTGAGTTTGTTGAATTTGCTGGAACTGCGGAGCAATTCCTGTGTTTGGACTTGTGTTAACAGCGGGTGTTATGGCAGCTACTTGTCGCTGTTGACTGACATTCTTTCGCGGTTTCCCTCGGGATACCATTCCTATGTCGTGTTCTTTTTTCTTTGGGAAACTGGTCCCAACCTTCCTAGTTCCACTAGAAGATCCTTCCTCTTTGGTTAAGCGTCCGGTTCGAACTCCTTCCTCTAACCGCATTCCCATGCTTACCATCTCGGTGAAATCTCCGGGAGCGCTAGCGATCATTCGTTCGTAGTAGAATGAGCCAAGAGTGTTTAGGAATACCTTGGTCATCTCTTTCTCTTCTAATGGTGGGTTAACTTGGGCAGCAATTTCCCTCCATCGTTGAGCGTATTCCTTGAATGTCTCTCTTTCTTTTTGAGACATGGAGCGGAGTTGATCCCGATCCGGGGCCATATCCAAGTTGAACTTATATTGTTGTACGAAAGCTTCACCTAAGTCATTGAAGGTTTGGATACTTGCGCTGTCTAATCCCATGTACCACTTCAGTGCGGCACCGGTAAGACTGTCTTGGAAGTAGTGGATTAACAACTGGTGATCGTCGTTGTATGTAGACATTTTCCTAGCATACATCGTGAGATGACTTTGTGGGCAGGAATTTCCCTTGTACTTTTCAAAGTCAGGGACTTTGAATTTTGCAGGTATCCTTACGCGAGGAACTAAGCAAAGATCCTGGGCGTTTTTCCCAAACAGTTCTTTTCCACGGATCGTTTTAATTTCAAGCTGCATTTTGAGGAGTTGTTCCTGGAGATTCTCCATCGAACCACGTGAATTCACGTTATTGCCCGGAATATGATGAACTTCTTCGTCTATGGTAGTGTGCACTACGGAAGCTGAGTTCGTCATGATTGGTTGAGAAATCGTCATTGTTACTTGTGGAAGAGTTACTCCACGTTGCGGAGTAAGTGTTGAGTTCTGCTGCAAAGTAGGTACTTCAAGCGTGGTTGTTTGTACTTGAGAAGTCGGTTGGCGAAATCCGATGCCAAAGTTGAAAGGCATGCCCATGGATAACGGCATCTTGAAGCGAACTGTTGAAGCGGAGTAGTAGTGTCTTACGAAATCGCCTTATTTTGACTTTCGGAGGCTTGCGACTTTCTTGCTGCCAATGAATTGACCAAAGTGAGTCTCTCCACCTCTTCTTGCGGTGTTATTCTTGTGCTCTGAAGCTCAACATTTTCTTGCTCAAATCCTTCCATTACTTTTCTTCTTTTTGAGCGTGTATTGTATGTTCGAGTTGGTGGGCGTGGTCGAGAAACTCTAAGGCAGCGACTTGGCGATTTTTTCCTATCTGTTGGAAAAAATTCCAAAAGATCAGACTCTAGACAATAGACTCAATATGCAAAGTATGATTTTAAACTAGACAGTAAACTAATTGATTTTAAATTAATAATGAATGAAACGATCAATATGAAATAGAGTGGACCTAAAGGATCTAATCGAACCTAAGCGTATAAGGATGGTTAACTTAATTATTCCGTAGAAATAATCAGTCTAAAAACCCTCAACTCACACTTTCGTTGTCTTATCTCGGATTATACGTCTAAAGCCCTATGCCTGCTTTCGCTAGCCCATAAGTGTTTAGAAAATACTTTTTGAAAACTTAATTAATTCTAATTCGTTTTAAAGCGCTTTCACTGTATTTAAATCGAATGCCTAACTTTAGCTATCCGGTAAAAATCTCACACTTTCGTGGTCTCGACCCTAACCTATTTACTTCTCTTACTTTCGTAACAAAAAGGTTTTATTTTTAAGCATAAAAAGTTATAACCAGAGCCTAAGTTAATTAAGGTTTTAGCTTAAGTTTTGATAGATACCTACTGTGTCTTACTATCCCATACCGACACTAAAGGTTTAGCTAGCCATGGCAATTGGAATAAATTCACAACAAACAAAATAAAAGAAACATAAGACAAACATTATAAATAATTAATAAAACTCAAATTAAATAATTGAAATATACTGTAATACAAACGTAATGTTAAAAACCTGAAATAAGCAGTAACCTATGTCCTTCTTCCACAGATCGGAAATTCGTACTTCAGAATTCGGAATGTAAAAAGAAATATGAAGCTTGAAATAAATCCTAAATTAGAATAACAATTCCCTAATATTGGAAATTGTTATTTGGGTAGTGAAATAAAACAAAGGAAAATACGAAATGCTGGAAAAATAAGAACTGGTGAACAATGGGTTTTCAATTCGGCAGAGCTTCCGCACAATTAATCTCTCAAATGCTCTGTGTTTTTCACTTTGAAGTCTGAGCTATTTATAGAGGAATGGTGTACCGGCAGTTGGAAATCATCTTCGTGGGCTTCACTTTCAAATTCCAGAAATAACCGGAACGTGGGATTTGATCGTGGGTTGAGTGAAATCAGGAGTCTTTGACTCCTCTGTTAAACCTTCCCACGTTCTGCACTTGTTTTACAACTGATATAAGGCTTGTTACGGTCGTGGCCAAGGCGTGACTGACACATTTCATAAGTTAGCGTGTTACGGTCGTGGCGGGCGTCACGCGTGAAGCATCTTACGGTCGTGGCGGTGGTGGCGGCGAATCACAACAAATTCTTCATTTCTTGTGATTTGTCTTTTCTTACATTCTTTGTTGCTAGCTTTGCATGTTTCATGTTTTCTTCTAGTTTGATCGAGATAGTTGGTACGCAAAAGTCATAACAAACTCGGAATATTCGGAGTTAATCGGGTCAATATGATATAAAAAGTTAATTTCGTGGTGAATACATGATACGATTTCGTGTTATCGATAGTGAGTAATATTTGGTCATGTAGCACGGAGTTATTTGGATTTATGCTTCTATGAGAAAATTTTTATGCATTCTCATATAATTTGGATTTGTATGTTGAGATACTATGTTGATGTGGCCTTGGTGTCGATGTATGAATTCTTATGTCTTGATTATTTTATGGATTCATTGATATTTCATTCAATTTTTTTAGTATGGGATGCAATCATTGATAGTATATGTGAATACGAAATACTCCGCTGTGAAATGCATGGTTTTGTTTTAAGCATGAGATTCAAATATGTGTTATGATTATGACCAGGTGCATGTTATATTAATTTGTTGGTTTTCCTATGTGTGGAAAATGATATGTGACACCCTTTATATGTGTGCATTCTATTTTACTCTGATTTATGCCATGAATATTTGAGGTTAGAAAAGGGGTGTTATATTAGTGGTATCAGAGAAATGGTCGGTCAAACTTATTTGGCCAGGTTATTAATTGATTTAATTCCTGTTGTATTTGATTTGTGTATATGACATGATAAATGCTGTTATCTATTGTTGTTAGATATCTTAGGACGATGGTGGCAGGAAGGAATGATGATGGTATTGTTAAAGCCTTGAGGATGTTGGTAGGATCTCTTAGGCAGATTCCGCAGGCGAATGCTGAACACAGAGGCGAGGAAGATGAGTTTCGTGCTTTGGGGAAGTTTCAGAGGAACAATCCTCCTATCTTTGATGGTGAGCATGAACCTGACAAGTCTCAAGCATGGTGTTGCGGTGGTATAGCAGCAAGCAAAGAGTTGGTATTATTTTTACCGGGTAATATATACCGGTTAAGTTATATCGTATCGTGTCCACAGAGATTGGTTATTGATTCGTCGTTCGACAATTCTACTATTAATGAGTTTGGGATTAAAAGAAATGAAAATAAAAGACAAAAAGTAAATGAACAAAAAGTATAAAGGATAGACAGCTTAGTCGGAACGAATGTAAACTACCCGTAGCAGACTTAAATCTACCACCCATGTCATACTCGGCCTACGATACTCGTCTGTGTCATCACATACCTCTCACAACCTAAGCTATTTCTAACCCCAAATTGAGAATCCTCCCGAATCACCTCGATATCCATTTCTGACCTACCTCGACAACCAGAAGTCAACTGCGTCACCTCCATACCCATCTTTGGCATACTTTAAAAGAGATGAAAAACTATCAAATGATACAATATTTAAACAAAAACTCAATTATTCTATTATGTACAAATTTATACAAAAAGACGGGGATTTATTCAAAGAATATCAACAAAAGAACGGATAAGTGCCACAAAATGTATATACAAAATAATTACATTTTGGCACTTATCACATGGCTTAAGGAAATTGAGAAGATCTTCAGAGTTATGAATTATACTGATGCGCAGAAGGTGCAGTTTGGTACGCATATGCTGGAGAGGGAAGCTGGATATTGGTGGAGCAACACTATTCAGAGATTTGATGAGGAAGGTGTTGAAGTTTCTTGGGTTCTTTTCCGTGATGTATTTCTGGAGAACTATTTTCCAGAAGATGTGCGTGGTAATAAAGAGGTGGAATTCCTTTAGTTGAAGCAGTGTAATGGAACCGTGGTTGAGTATGCTGCAATATTTCAAGAGCTGATTAAGTATTGTCCTCATTACGATACTATGAATGCTGAGAGATCTAAGTGCCTGAAGTTTGTGAATGGTTTGAGACCTTATATCAAGAATGTGAATGATAGGAAATAAGAGTTGGTAAACAAGAGTAGGATTTATGATGAAGATGGTAGGGAAAGTGGTTCTTACTACAAGAATGTGAATGATAGGAAAGGAAAAGGTCAATTTCGTGGGAAGTTGTATGTTGATAAGAATAAAGCTACTAGTGATAAGAAGCTAAGTGGGGGAGGATCTTCTACTCTTATTTAGTGTTTCAAGTGCGGTGTGGAAGGACATCATGCTTCTGATTGGGAAAAGGATGTTGGAAAGTGCTTTAGGAGTGGCAAGTCAGGTCACAAAGTTGTTGATTGCAAGTTTAGTACATATGTGACTTGTTATATCTGTGGTGAACAAGGGCATGTTAGTACTAAGTGTAAGAAGCCAGAGAAGGATCAATCTAGAGGGAAATTGTTTGCATTGTCCAGTGCTAAGACTCTGGTTGAGGATAGACTTATCCCAAGTACGTGCTTTATTAATGGTACACCTTTGATTGTGATCATTGATACTAGTGCAACACGTTCTTTTATTTTTGCAGATTATGTTAAGAGGTTGAATCTTGAATTGTCTGATATGCATGGAAATATGATTATTGACACTCCTGCTTGAAGGCCGAAAAACACAAGAAAGAGGGGTTAGAATTGGGTTTTTGAAATTTAAACTATTTTGACAAAGATATTTTTATGTTGGTTCTTTTGAACTCAAACTACTCCAGTCCACCCGTCAAGGTGATTTTCCTCTATCAACGAGGTCTTAATCCACTAATCAAGACTTGATAACAATTCACAAAGATAACTATCTTTGTCTTATTGAGATCAACCACAACTTGGTTTCTTAAGGTAATTACAACGTATAAAAAATATAAGTGCTTACAGTGTTTCTTTTAAGCTATATCACAAGTGTGATGTATACACAATTTTTGACTCAATGAAATATGAAAAACAACTTTGAATTATGACAACTTGTGAGTTGTTTTTGGGTAAGAAGGTTCGACGAACGAAGAATGAATATGATGCTTCTTTATATAGGAGTTTGATTTGATCTGTTGGGAGTCACCAGAATTTACAAAAGGAATGATAATTAATGCATTGATTTCTTATTTTCTTAATTATGGATCTTGTCAATAAACTACCGTTACTTAGAATATTTCCATTTGAGTCTTTGTAACACATCAGAATTTAAGCAGCTAGAATATGCAAATCAGAGTTTGATAATACAACATGGTGCTTATAGAAGTTGGGCTTTCAACAAAGTAGTTCTTTTAAAAGAGCATGATATTTTGAAGACTACTGTTACATGTGTATCTTTTAAGTTCTTCTTAGAATGACATCATATATCAGGAGTTCTTCTACTTACAAATCCAGAAAAAGAATTGTATCATTAAAACAATTAGGAAGCAATGTTGTTCTATACAAAATCTTTAATCATCAGAAGTATTACACTTCCCTGAGAGTTTTCGTCCAGAATATGACGAAGTTCTAATAGTTCCAAGTAGCATAAGTTGCTTTCTAGAACAATGTTTCCTGTTTTAAACTTAGACAAAATAAAATCAAGGATGATATCAGAATGTTTGAGAATGATCTACCAGCAACTATGATGTTCAAAATATCTTACGTTCTCCCCCTCTTTGTCATAGATAAAAAAATGGAATTGGAAAAGCAAAACAGAGGATAATTACATTTATGGAACAAAATGAATTACAGAAGGAAATATGCAGAAAATGAAAATTTGCTGAAAGAAAACAGAAAAACATTTCAGAAAAATAAGGTGAGAAAACTAAGTTCTAAGAGGGTGGAGTAAGTCTTGAGAATAGTGCTTCCAGCAACCGTTTGATCTCCGATGTTGAAGCTTATTGTTTTCTCATCATCTCCTCTAGTTCCTTATTCGTTTCATCTTTCTTGTCCAATCTTTTTCTAACCTCTTCATTTTCCTTCTTTAAGACGTCCATAGTTTGAATAACAAAAGAAGGTAGAGAAGCACCCTTATCAACAGATGCAAGAGGACAAATTTGGATTTTTTGCTTGGGGAGCATGTTCGCGGTATAAAAGTGACGAAAGAGGGAATCGAATTGAAATTCGAATCTCTAGGTCAAACGATTTACTCTTTTGATTTTTTTTTTGTTTAGAAGATGCTGCGAGCACCAAGCTTTATTGTTTCGAAACAAGAAAGAAGATGGAAAAGGGGAAAGCTGAAATACTCAAAATATGATATGCGATGCGACTAGCGTGAAATAGACGCAACACATTATGGAGAGACCAGGGTAAGAGGGTTGGTTATTGTCACACCCCAAAATTTGCCTCGCTTTTTGTTTTACTAATCATACTGAGCATAATCGTTAGCCCTAATTCAATTGCATGCATACATGCATTATCTTTATGGTGGATCAAAACTGAGTGGTGAATTTGACGGTCAATTTGATGGTTTCTCGTTGTGGAAGTTTAGTTACCGGGCCATTAGTTTTGCGTGGGATGCAACGTTAGATGTTTGGTGATTGAAGATGAGAATTTAAAAAAAAAAGGGAGCAAGTAGATTCCAATGTTAAGTTTGATTTCTTAAAGTGGAAGAACATTCGTGTAGAAGCGGACGAAATCATAATCATTTTTCTCATTTTAGTACTTGTTCTACAATGGCATTTGTCCTTTGTAGTCATGTTTGGAGTTTTAGACTCAATTTCTAGAAAAAGGAAGGGAATTATCAAGTTTGAAGTACACCTTTGAAGTAAACTTGGAGCCAAATTTATCTTTTGAATTTTTACCCATTTCCTTTTAATTTTCAAATTTTGAAACTAGCATGCATATGTGAAGCAATCCCGACGCAATTAATTTCTATGGAAAATGTTGCAATGATACTAAAGTCCAAAAATTCTAGTAAAATTCCTACCAAATTAACTGGGTAGGTTTAAGTTGCATAACAATGAAATTATGCATCAGTATTTCAGTACATAGATTGGTGGTCGACCTGGCGCCATTCGAGACATATTGCAGCCACCATTGTTATCAAAAGCGAGCGAGAGACAAAGAGATACTAATAAACTTGTTATTTAATGGAAAAAACATGTACAGAACTCTTTAGTTACAAAAACATATGCTAAGATAGCAAGAACTACTCATTAAAAGGATGATAGAATTCGAGCTTCCAATGATCAAGCATGTTAAAACTAACTCGATCTCAACGAATGGATCTATTGGGAAGTTAATCGATTTTGAGAATCGGATGGTGCATAGCACTAAACTCGGGAAAATTGGTGGCGGTGTAGTGATTGCGGGCATTGCATATTGATGTGAACCGACCCAAGTCATCATTTGCTTTCCCAACACTGCCTTGTCTAGTATCAGAGGAGATCCTTTACAAGTAAAATCCTAAGTAAATGCGAGAGCATTTTTCTCTTGTGCCGTGATCCTTGAAATCTGTTCCCCTCTCCAAGAAGCGTTTCAACGCCTCAAGTATCTTCATAAACATTACGCTATTCTTTAATTCTTCATTAGCCACTTGTTGCAAAAGACAAACCATGAGAACTACAAGGACATAAGCACACATTGCTATGCATAACAAGATTAGAAATTTAAATATATCGGTTAATGTTTAGTACATATACCTCGAATATGAAAAGATTCCTTGAGGACCAAGCCTTATCTTTAGAAGCGAGCGAGTTTCCATTTGAATTTATTTATCATAAAGAGTGTCCCAATCATGTCCTCATTCAACTGCATCATCTGGAATTTCATTTGAGCATCAAAAGAAAATCGGGATTCGTGCGAGTAAGCCATGGAGCTAAAAAGAAAAGGAAAAGTGCAAGCATTTCACGACTATATAATCATTTGGAAGTTTTGTGTAACAACCATTCTTGAGTTGGCTATAGAAATACAAAATGATCTTATCTAATCACAGATTCATAAGATCATCAACTTATTCACTAATCCTCATATCATTGTCAACACGGTTTAACGCCAAGCAATTTAATTGGAGAACAAGAGACATAAAAAGAACTTACATTATCAAAGTTGGGATAAACTCACGATGAAGGGAATAGTTATGTCTGGGCGGTGAGCGACAAAGAAATCGTGGGAATTGTTTGTTGATACTTGTTTGTTACGAAAGCAGATTGGTGGATGAGCCTAGTTTTCTTGACTTCCTTATGTCGAGAAGTGTCCCGTTCAAGCTAGTGCATGAAAGTAAGCATAGGAACAACAAATTGTGTTTCATTCTTCCAATCACCACGATAAACCAAGTTAAAGGTGCAGAATCACCATGATGTTGCTGCCATAAACTCGATGACGAACCTACAAAGAGCAATAAATGTAGTAAGCATCAAGTAGTCGAAAACTGTAGAAACTACAAGAACATAAATCATAGGGACAACATTGAGAAAATGTAGTTTGAATTTGTTTTAAGAAAAGAAAACTTCACATGCAAGAAAAGCAATACTTTTTAATGAAACAGAATTTGTTTTCCCATGTTTCTGTAAATAAATGTGCGAGCTAGTAGGGCCCACCTTATCAGATTTTACCACAGTTTAAAACTCAGAATTTTCAGCCTTTACCTATGTTTCTTTTGTCCTATTGATGACTCATTATTCTTGGTTCGGGCTTCACATCACTCACACAGTTTCAGTTTTTTATACAATCCTCATAAAGTAACTCTAATCCAACCATTCATGATAACATCTAAAGGCCATGTGTTGCTAGCTTTTTTACTGTTACATTGGTAAAAATCTCATGAAAAACAAGTAGTACATCATTGTTTTTGAATTTTCCACTACTGCGCAAAGTGCTCTCCTCCACTTTAACCAACTCAAGCCTAGTCACCTATCCTAACCTAAATCCAAGCCACCTTTCTGACCTCACTCCAACCCTCTCTCAACCAAACCTACACTCTATATAAACAACATTGTTTTCTCTCATTGAGAAGCCACACTAAGCCTAGCAAAACTCTGCAAAAATTTCTCCCAAAACACCTATTCACTCAAAGCTCTCAACCCTATTTTCTTCTTTAAATTTCACATTGAAGTTTGAAGAAGAAAGAGCTAAACTACTCACACTCTATTCAGTTCAGAAAGAAAGGAGAAGCTGACCATACACACCATAACCACACTCGGTAACACATCCCTTTGTATTTAAACTTTGAGTTTTTTTTAGCCAATCCTGTATGCATCGGTCTAGAATGTTCTGCATCATGTTTTATGAACAAGCATTAGATTCCACCAGAATGTAAACAAAATACGAAACAAATATTTAAGGTTTTCTTTATGTTACACGATACCTTTTCCGCCATTTTGATCGTTTGTGTTTGAAATCATGCAATATCAATGATAAGCCCAAGGAGAAACTACCTCTCGGTTAGTACTCCATGAAATTTGAGATATTCTGATCACATAAATCTGCCTTATCATCATAAAAACATAACTTACATTAGAATACAAATTAAATGAAGTGATGAATGCTTTCGGTTTTCATGTTACACGATGTAGTTACATCGGTTTGAATGCCTTGTATTTGAAATCATGCAATATCGATGACAAGCTCAAGGAAAAACTATCTTTTGACTAGTACTCCACAGAGTGAGATATTACGCCGACCTAGGATACCTGCGTACCATTTAAGTAGCGGATGTGAATGTCGGTATAACGTGAGTTAACCACGAGATGAAAGTTTGAGTTTTCTCGTTACGATGTATTTGTTTACGCTAATTTGATTGTTTTGTACTCGAAATTTGTGGCGATACCGATGAGCAGCTCGAGGCGATGTTGAATTAGTACTCCATAGAGTAGAGGTATCCCGCCAATCTGTATGCACACCGCGTCCCTTTCATTTTCTTGCAAAGCGAAACGAAGCGTTTATGTTTAGAAGGTTAATGTTTCAAAAATGAAAGTCCTGGCGTATGTTAGCCTTACCGATCGAGCACTCGGAGATGACCCAGAAGTGACCACGAGCAAGTTGCTTCGTCGAGATCACAAGGGAGATCCGGATTCTTGTATGAATCGTTTGTATTGGTAACCTTTGAAACCAAAGATTGATGACTCAGAGAACACCTGTTCGTTCCGGTTGGGGATGTTGTTCGAAAAAACTGGTTCGAAGTTTGGGTTTGTGAGGATGCCGGAATCAATGAAGGTTAGGTGTTAGTTGACGAAGCTTCCTCCTGAATCGGCCATGGCTTTCCTTCTTTTTGTTTCGCCTTCTGTATTTCGAAAGGGAAGGGGATGAGCTGATTTGGGAATTAGGGTTCCAAACCCAATTACCCGGTTCGTTCCACCTGTTGGTGAGGGCTTGGATCTGGTTTGAACCGGTCCGGCCCAATGATCCAACCAGTTTACTCCTATGCACTTTTTTTAATTTTATTCTTATTCTTTTCCTTTTATATATATAAATTTTATTCACTTATTTCTTTATTCATTTTCATTTTACCCTTTTTTTATATATATAAAAAAAAACAACAAAAAGATTTCCAATTAATCTTTAATTTTATTTACTAAACCATTATATTTTATTTCTTTTTTAACTCATTTTATTTACTAAATTTTATTTTTCTTGACGAAATTTATTTGGATAAGTTAATTGTTCTTTGATCCTTTGATTTTCATGTGCTTGAACCGTCCGTTATAAATTTCCGTTCCCACGCGTCGAGTTCTAAAACGCTTTCATAATTAAATTACAATCCTCGATTCAATGTCGAGTGCATTTTCAAATTTCTTTTTCATAATAAAAACTCAAGTGCTTAAATCGTTGGATACTAGTCTAATTGTTTAAACACTTGTAAAAAAATATTGAACTTCGAATCTTTAAATCGTTGGATGCTAGTCTAATTGTTTAAAGATTCCTAATAACGTGAACTTTGTTTCACTTCAATTCTTTTCATAAGAAACTTTTTTGGTTGATAGACGACTCGTTGGGCATTGAGCTCATCTTGTTTCTAGTATTTGAATCGTAGGATGCTAGTCCTATTGTTCGGTACTTTTTCACCCACCTAAAATCAATTTAACCCATTCAAATCTTTTTTCGCTCGTATGCGATTATCAAAAACATTCCAATTAAAATCAATACAATCAATTCAAACATTTTCAACAAGAACTACGGAGTTTTGACTTTCCCATTGCACAAGGGAATACGTAGGCACACAGTTTTGAAACCGTGCCAAACTCAAAATAATAATAAACTAACCCTTTTCTCCTTTATTCGTAACTTAGCAATAAACACACACACAAACACTTAGAACTAAATGGGTCCTATCGAGTACGATGGATGTAAGGGGTGCTAATACCTTCCCCTTGCATAACCGACTCCCGAATTCCATCTTTTTGGTCACGTAGACCGCCTTATCCGTTCTTTGTGGGTTTTATCTATATTTTCCCGTTCTTTTTTAGAACAAATAAAATTAGGTGGCAATTTCACTTAATTTTCGAGATTTAAATGATTTTTGAAAATCGAGTTGCTACAGTTGGCGACTTCACTGGGGAATTTTTTAAAATTCTTTTTGACTAAGCGAGTCAACCCTAATTTAGTTTTTTGCATGTTTGTGTGTTTATTATTTTACTTTTCTTTATTCGTTATGTTTATGTTTCAGTCATTTATTTCCTTTATGCTTTATATTATCTTGTTGATATTATTGTGTTGGGAATTTTTTGGCTTCAATACATAGATAAGCCCAATACCCAGGCTTCTAGGAAACATTAAGCTTAGAGTGGTTGAGTAGCTTAGGTCCATTGGAAATCTGTGTTCCTTGGATCGACGTGAAGATCACAACTTAGAGTTGGTCATTTTAAGGGTATGGTTGCACCGTATGCTAGTGCGGGACATCAATTTTTGGACAAATGACCTATAACTCTAAGTATTAGGATGACCAAAATTAAGACCAACCGCTCAAAGGTTTTTTGAGTATCCCTTTAAGAGCCGTTTCTTGGAGTATACTTTTGAAAATATTATCATCATGGTGATAATATTTTTAAAAGGGGATCTGAGTCTCCGAGAAACATTTAGCAAAAAAAACATTAGAACCAACCTTGTTTGGGGAATTGTTGGGTAGGCGTCGAAACCATGTCCGACCATCCAGTGACCTATTATGTGATTCACACTGTTATTGGATCCCAGCTTAACCCATTTGCATTGCATTTTTGCATTAATCATTCATGTATCATCATATTTGTTGCCATTTTCAGGTATTTTTAAAAGACTCGTTCTTGAAAGCAATCAGACTGTGTAATGGATTCCGGCAGAAAAAACAATCCTCATATCAATTTCAAAATTCCGAACATTCAGATACTATTGAGGCTTAGGGGAAAAGTGAAGCATGCTCAATTGAATAATTTTCATACCAGATATGGGTGGATTTTGGAGCTATTGGACGTTGACGTTGATCACAATGCTTTGAAAGCTCTGGTAAAATTCTTTGATCCTTCTCAGAGGTGTTTTACATTCCAAGATTTCCAGATGGTCCCAACAATTGAAGATTTTGAAAGATTGTTGAATTGGCCTATAAAAGATAGTGCTCCTTTTACCAAGTTGGGGGAGAGTATAGACGCAAGTGATGTAGCAGCTGCCTTGAACCTTCCTGTCAGAGAGGTAGGGCCGATGATAGTGGAAAGAGGAATTTCCAGGAGTTTCTTGGAGAAAAGAGCTGAAGAGTTGTCAGTAGGGGAAGAAAATTGGATATGATTCAGTGCTTTTCTAGCCTTGCTAATCTTTGGGTGGTAATGTTTCCGAGCCATGACGATGAGTATGTGAGTCAGCCTGCAATCAGCGTTTTTCTTTCAGAGAATCCTGTACCAGCTTTGTTAGCAGATATGCTCATCAACCTTCATACTCGGTACACCAAAAAGAAAGGAGTAGTGATGTGTTGTTCCGTTTTGCTCTATTCGTGGTTGAAGTCCCATATTCCTCAACGAGGACCTTGGGTTAAAATCTTGGAGAATTTGATTTGGTCTCAGAAGTTGGCTTCTCTTACTGCTAGCGGTGTTTTTTGGTATTCTCCAAATTGGTATACGTGGGAGATGATAACGCTTCCGCTGCTAAGAAACCATACAACGGTTTCAAGAAGAAGGAAAGTGAGACTAATGCTGTGTTTGGAAAGAATTATTGAAGAAAACCTCAACGTGCTAATCAGGCCACAATTCCCTATGCACAATATCCTTATGTAGCTGCTGTCCCATATGGCGGCACCTCTCACCAGCAAACACCTGTACAAGTGCCTGCCCCTGCTGCTGCTCAAACTCCCCTAGTTCAGGCTCAACAACAAAACAGAGGTCATATTGAACAACGTCCTCAGCAACAACCTTTCCGAAGGTATACTATGCGTGATATTCAACCAATTCCTATGACATACTCACAGTTGCTTCCGTATCTGATCCAAGATGGTACTGTAGTGCCTAGAGAAATGAGACCACTGCCTGGAATAGAATCAAAGCCGTGGTATAATGCGAATGCTAAATGTGGTTACCATGCTAACAGTCCTGGGCACTCAACTGAAGATTGCTTTGCTTTCAAATGCAAAGTCCAGGGTCTGATTGATGATAAAGCTCTTTCTTTTGCTGATGTTCCTAGTGTGGCTAATAATCCGTTGCCTAAGCATGGGGCACCTGCTATCAATGCCATATATGATGAGGAAAGGGTGTTTGTGAAAGATGTAGACCAGGTGAAGATGTCCCTAGAAGAGGTCTTTGAACATTTGGACAGGGCAGGTTTGATTGGAAAGGGGCATGATCATTGCCAAGTTTGTTGTGTTGATCCGAGTAAGTGTCCATGATTCAAGTTGTATCTACAGAAGCTGATGAATCGACATGAAGTACAATTTAGCCAATCATTGGCTACTGATGATGTTGCAGTCGTGGTACCAGTAACGAATTTTGATAGATCCTTTACAAAATTCATTGTTCCAATCCCAAATGATGAGCGGGCTATGGTTGTTGAAAGAAATTCTGCGAAGCTTGTTATCCCAATTATGGGGAATGAATCCATGATGAGTATTGATAGACTTCCCACAAGTTTGGTCGTTCCAATTCCGAAAAGCAAGCTAGCATCAGCTGCTGAGCCTATGGTGATTTACCCTCCCGTTCAAATCCCTTACGAAAGCACTAAGGTCGTACCATGGAACTACAACTCTACGGTACATGTGGGCATTAAGCCAGTTGTCTTGAAAGAACCTGATGTTGTCAATATTGTCGGAACAAGCTGTATGGCCCGCAGTGGTCGTATATTCAGCCCGAAAGTATTACAGAATAAGGTCGTTGAGAAGACATCGGTGCCCCCCATTGTGAAGAATACTAGTGTTACCCCTAACAAAGGATCCTCAAAGAGCATGCCTACTCCGGATGAAACCTTGAAGATTATAAAGAAAAGTGACTATCAAGTAGTCGAGCAACTCAATCAAACTCCTTCAAAGATCTCAATTTTGGATTTGCTTGCAAATTCGAGCGCATCGAACAACATTGTTCAAGTTTCTCAATGAGGCTTAAGTTAATGAGGAGATTTACGTGAACCCGCTAGAAGGTGTTATGTCAATCTAAGTTACGGTAGTTGCTTGACATTTCTTGATCTTGACTTACCCCATGTGGGCGTAATCATAATAGGGCATCCATATCTACATTATTTGTGGTGACACTACTCTAGCTAGAGTTCTTGTGGATACGAGGTCGTCTTTGAATGTGATTCCCAAGATAACCCTTGATCGGTTGAATGTCGAAATGATAAGTGAGACGAGTAATATGATAGTGAAAGCATTTGATGGCTCGAAAAGGATGGTGATGGGTGAGGTTGATCTCCGGTGCTCATAGGACCAGTATTCAATTAGCTTTCCAAGTTTTGGATATCTTTCCCTCTGACTTCTGTTGGGAAGGCCATGGATTCATAGTGCAGGCGCTGTTAGGTCCACACTCCATCAGAAGATGAAATTCGCAATTCAGGGAAAATTGGTAATTGTTTCGGGAGAAGAAGATTTTGTTGTAAGCCATTTGTCGTCTTTCAAGTATGTTGATGTAGGTGACAGAGTTGTTGAAATACCACTTCAGTCATTTGAGATGGTGAATAATGTGCAAGAGAAGCCCAAGGTGGTTGGAGAACCTAAAGTGCTTGAAGAACCCAAGGAGGTTGATGTGAAAGAGAAGCTTAAGAGTCCATTGGAGCCTAAAGCTAGCCTGTTCTCTTGGAAAGATGTCAAAGCTATGATTGATGCTGGAAAATGCACCGGTTGGGGTGAAGTTATAGAGGTGGTGGAGAAGCAGGACAACCATGGGCTCGGCTACACACCGTCCCTTTTGCGTGCCAAAGGACCGGAGATTAAGAAGGGGGAAGTACCCAGCATTGAGAAGGTTTTCTCAGCGGCCGGAGTTCATTCTGAAGGGCATGTGGCCATGACTAATGATGACGATTACAAGGTCGAGCTATCAAAGATGGTGTTCCGTACTCCTCCAGGGACTACTCTCAACAATTGGACTCTCATGGAAATTCCTCCAACTGTTTCATTTTCGAAGTAATTTCTTTAGTTTTTTTTCAAAAAAAAATCCTGTGCTCTGCCCAAGGCACAATGGATAGCTTTTGTAGGGCCATCTTGTTTAATCAACTTTTCTTTTATCATGAATAAAAGTGCGTTTTGTTATTCAATATTTAGATCTATGTTGTTCTTTTCTTTCCAAAAAAAATTTGATAAATTGGCAACTTTTTCATTTCTTTTTAAAAAAAAAATATAAAATAGTAATAACTAAAAAGAAAAATCATTATCATTCAGATCATCTAAAACTGAACCCATTGAACACAGCAATGCTATAATTCCATATGACTTTGATTTCCCGATCAACCAAGCGGAAGAAGACGGTGAGGAAGACTGTGAACTCCCAGAGGGGTTGGAAAGATTATTGAAGCACGAGGAGGAAGCAATACAACCTCATCAAGAACCAGTGGATGTGATGAATCGGGGCGAAAAGGACCGCGAGGTTAAAATTGAGCTATGCTAGAACAAGGTGTCAAAGACGACCGATCAAATTGCAAGAGTATGTGGATGTGTTTGCATGGTCTTACCAAGATATGTCGGGACTTGACACGACATTGTAGTGCCAAACGCCTTTGAAGCGAATGCTTGATCAAGCGAAGTTGAGAAGAACTCATCCCGATATGGCCAATAAAATCAGGGATGAAGTTAAGAAGCAATTTGATGCTGGTTTCCTAGCCGTGTCAGTATATCCTGAATGGGTTGCTAACATTGTTCCTGTTCCCAAGAAAGACGGTAAGGTACGAATGTGTGGATTATAGAGATCGAATAAAGCCATCAAAGATGATTTCCCATTACCCCACATTGATGTTACAACACTCGGTTTCGTGTTCTCCTTCATGGATGGTTTCTCGGGCTATAACCAAATTAAGATGTCTCCTGAAGACATGGAAAAAACGACTTTCATAACACCCTGGGGCACTTTTTGTTATAAGGTGATGCCTTTTGGTTTGAAAAATGTCGGGGCAACTTATCAAAGGGCTATGGTAACTCTTTTCCATGATATGATGCACAAAGAGATAGAAGTTTATGTTGATGACATGATTGCTAAGTCCCAGACGGAAGAGGAGCATATCACTCACTTAAAGAAGCTGTTTGCAAGACAAAGGAAGTACCAATTGCGCTTGAATCCCAACAAATGCACTTTTGGTGTCAGGTCCGGAAAACTGCTTGGTTTCATAGTGAGCCAGCGGGGCATTGAAGTTGATCCTGCCAAAGTCAGTGTTATTCAGGACATGTCTGTACCTCGTACTGAGAACAAAGTCTGTGGTTTCTTGGGACGTTTAAATTACATTGCAAGATTCATTTCACATTTAACAGCTACCTGCGAACCAATCTTCAAATTGCTCAGAAAAGATCAAGCTATTTGGTGGAATGATGATTGTCAGAGAGCATTTGACAAGATTAAAGAATATTTGCAAGAGCCACCTATCTTGATGCTGATGTCGGAAAGCCTCTTATAATGTACTTAATTGCTAGAGGATCTATGGGTTGTGTATTAGGACAACAAGATTAATCGAAGAGAAAAGACCATCTGTATATTACACAGTAAAAGTTCAGAATGTGAAACCGTATTCCTGTTAGAAGACTTGTTGCGCCTTGGCATGGGCTGCTTTGAGACAAGACATGGTTCGTCATACGACTATCTTTGATATCCAAGATGGATCCAATAAAGTACATATTTGAAAAGCACGCCTTACGGAAGGATTGCGTTGGCAAATGTTACTATCTGAATATGATATTCAATATGTAACCCAAAAGGCTATCAAGGAAGTGTGGTGTCGGATTACCTTGCTCATCAACGGTGGGAGATTATCAACCAATGAAATTCGATTTTCGAGACAAAGATGTTATGTTTATCAAAGATTATGCAATCCCAGGCCCAGATGAAGGACCTGAATCAGGATCTCGTTGAACGTTGGTGTTCGACGGTGCTTCTAATTCATTAGGTCATGGAATCGGAGCAATCATTACTTCCCCAAAAGGTTTTCATATTCCATTCACGGCCCGAATTTATTTTGATTGTACGAACAACATGGCAGAATACGAAGCCTGCATCTTTGGAATTGAAGCAGCCATTGACTTAAGGATCAAAATTCTTGAAGTTTATGGAGACTCAGCGCTCGTTATTTGCCAAGTCAAAGGAGAATGGGAAACTCGCAATGAAAAGTTGATTCCCTACAGAGATCATGTTTTGAAGCGGTACCATACTTGATGAAATCACATTCCATCACATTCCTAGAGGAAAATCAACTAGGCGCCTTAGCCACTTTATCTTCAATGTTTAAGGTCAAGTGGGCTAATGAGGCACCTACCATAACTATTGAGCGCATGGAAGAACTGGCTTATTGTTTGACGATTGATGATGAAAAGGATGACAAACCCTGGTTTTATGATATCAAACAGTATCTTGAAAAGAATGAATACCCAGAAGGAGCGTCTATCATCGATAAGAAGACGTTGAGGAAGTTGTCTGCCAATTTCTTCTTAAGTGGCGGAGTATTATACAAGAGGAATTTTGATTTGGTCTTGCTCAGATGCGTGGATAGACACGAAGCAGATCAACTTGTCAAAGAAATTCATGAAGGCTCTTTTGGTGTGCATGCAAATGGCCATGCGATGGCGAAGAAAATTCTAAGAGCAGGGTACTATTGGATGACTATGGAAACGGATTGCGTTGTTCATGCCATGAGATGCCATAAGTGTCAGATCCATGCTGATAGGGTGCACGTGCCACCTTCCCCTCTAAATGTCTTGACATCACCATGGCCGTTTTCCATGTGGGGAATAGATATGATTGGAATGATAGAGCCGAAAGCTTCTAACGGACATCGTTTCATACTAGTTGCCATTGACTACTTCACCAAGTGGGTGGAGGCGGCTTCATACGCCAATGTGACAAAACAAGTGGTCACTCGATTTATCAAGAATGAAATAATTTGTCGCTATGGTACTCCTAGCAAGATTATAACTGATAATGGGACGAATTTGAACAATAAGATGATGAAAGAGTTATGTGACAACTTCAAGATAGAACATCATAACTCATCCCCTTATAGGCCAAAAATGAATGGTGCCGTCGAAGCAGCTAACAAAAATATCAAGAAAATTCTTGAGAAGATGGTAAAGACGTACAAGGATTGGCACGAGATGTTACCTTTTGCTCTGCATGGATACAGGACATCTATTCGCACTTCAACAGGGGAAACGCCGTACTCCCTTGTTTATGGTATGGAGGAGATACTTCCTATAGAGGTTGAGATTCCTTCCCTCGGGATTCTAATGGAAACGGAGTTAGAAGAAGCAGAATGGGTTCGGAACAGGTACGACCAACTCAACTTGATCGAAGAGAAGAGGTTGACACCACTTTGTCATGGACAACTATACCAAAAAAGAATTAAGAGAGCTTTTGACAAAAAGTACATCCTAGAGGGTTCAAGGTGGGTGATCTAGTACTGAAAAGGATTATTCCTACTCAGAAGGATCCTCGTGGAAAGTGGGCCCCAAATTACGAAGGACAATATGTGGTGAAAAAAGTTTTCTCCGGTGGAGCTCTCATTCTCACAAACATGGACGGAGAAGACCTGACACATGCCGTCAACTCAGATGCAGTCAAGAAGTATTATGTCTAATAAAAAGATATGGATGATAAAGCTCGCTAAGTTAGCCCGAAAGGGTAATTTAGGCAAAAAATGAGCATCCCGGTGAGTCCAAGAGAATATTGGCTCAGGCAAAATTAGGGATAGTAAAATTAAGCCCGGTAAGTCGAAAACCGAAAGGGCGGCAACAATAGAGGTATGTCTCGGTGAATTGAATTTCCAACAAATTAATTCACAAAAGTTAGAATATCCAAAGACATAAGATTGCAGTGTGTAAGCCCACTTCGCCACATAGCTTGGATGAGAGGAAGCAGTCTACTTACCGTCTACAGAAGCAAAGTGATGAAGAATAGAGGTCATAGGGGAATATAGCAGATGTTGTAATTCAATAAAAATTCAGTAAAAAAAATCTTTTGTTGCCTATTACTTATCTTTCTTTTGTAAGTTTCTCATAAAGGAACTCACATCTTCATGTATGAACCCCTCATCGTATGATTTATTCTTCTCATCAAATAAATAAATTTGTTCAGCTGAACATTTCTTCATCAATTATTTTGTTTCTGTTTGTTTACTTAATGTCGCTTTATGTTCGTGATGATAAAATAAAAGTAATATTTTTTTTTAAAAAATTAACAAAAGCTTTTGAAAAATAAACTTACTTAAAGTTAGTTTGACTTTGAGATGTTGGGGAATTTTTTTATTAATCGGAGTTATATCTATACCTGAGTCAGAGGGCATTTCCCATCAAGTTACTATTTACCCAAGCAAGTAAAGAGTTGATACTCTCTTTTTACCAAAAAAGGTCAACATACGGCCCCTTCAGCGGCGAAGTCAACAACTAGAGTCCGATCGATCATACTCTCTCAGGCTAATGGTGTCGGAAATTCGGTTTGATAACCAATGCACCAACCATTAAATCCATGCATTCACATGACATTCATGCATAGACCCCAACTCAGACTCGAGATTTTTAGAACGAAGCCGGTATTTTATTTATCAGATTTCGAAGATCATGGCAACTTAGTTCTTCTCCCCAGCACAATTTGGGTCTTCTTCAAAATAAATCGGCAGTAACGTCAGCTCTCAAGCTAGTTTCTTCCCCAGGGAAGTGATTGATTATCCCCAGCGAACTCTTGTGTCAACGGAATTTTCTACTTAGATTTCCCCAGTAACCTTTCCCATAGAGTTATCTCCAGAAGTTTTCTCCATTGAAGCTTCACCTTCTCCCCAAGCGAGCCTTCTCCAGCAAGGATTACCATCGCGGTATCCCCAGTATTGTTATTCTCAACCAAGATCTGTTCAGATTCTTGCATATAATAATCTCTTAATCAGTCTTAAAGGGGCAATAATCCTCTATGGATCCGATTTCCTAAGGTGTTCCTAGTTAATCTCCCTGCGAGCCTCTGGTGTGTTTATTTCCCCAGTGAGTTCCTCGCCTCATTCGAACATAAATATCTCTCTCGACATGCAATTTTAAAGAGTTTCCGATCGAAGATGGTTATCTTCATCAGATTTCATCCTTGTTATTGGTCTACTGTCAAGATTGATTGGAAGAATATTTGTTCAATTTGGAATTATCCATTTTTGTTTTCAACCACGAGTTTAGAGCTTGTTAATTCTATTCCCCAGTAAAGTTGTTTACATTATCATGGCATTCTACCGATAATGGTTATTATCAAATGAATTGTCAGCATTGAAGTTTTGCATATGGTTATGTGCATTGCTGCATTCGACTGCTAATGGTGATTGGCATAGAATGATCGAAGTTTCTGCATATGGTTATGTGCATTCTTATTTTCGACTATTGATGGTGATTAGTAGAGAATGATTGAAGTTTCAACATATGGTTATGTGTTGCTGCTGCTATTGGTTAATAGCGAAAGATGATGGTTATCATCGAGGTGTTGTACATGGTTATGTGCATTGCTACATTCGACTATTGATGGTGATTGACAGAAGAATGATTGAAGTTTCAACATATGGTTATGTGTTGCTGCTGCTATTGGCTAATAGCGAAGGATGATGGTTATCATTCAAGTTTTGCATATGGTTATGTGCATTGTTGAATTCGACTACTAATGGTGATTGTGACGATGATTGAAGTTCCAACGTATGGTTATGTGTTGCTTTGATTTGTTATCCGATGGATGCGGTTTCTTCATGATAAGAGATAGTCGTCAATTTGATATCCCGATGAATGGCGGTTTCTTCACTATAAGAGCGGTTCGTCGTCAATTTGATATCCCGATGAATGGCGGTTTCTTCGTGACAGGAGACAGTTCATCGTTGATTTGTTGTTCTGATGGATGGAAATCTCTCTGTTATGAGAGATAGTCCATCGTTAATTTTCTGAATACTTTAATGGGTAAAATCTTAGCTCGTTGTTGAATGAGCGCTTTGTCACCCTTTCCAAATGCTTTTCGGATGAAATGTATTGGTTGAAGAAGAAGTTGAATCTCGTTCTTGGTGGAACGCTAGAACTTTCGGAAGACTTAGTCCATTATCAATTTTGTCCTCTTGACACCTTGATGAGCCTACTCTCCCATACATTCATTCATATTGCATAATAAAAGAAATTATTATGGTTTCTTAATTCATCGCATTCTCATATCATGACATTCGCATCATACATTTTTATTTTTCAGGCAAATTTGGGTCTATTGTATTTAAATTATCTTTTACCAGACGATTAAAAAAATGTGCTTCTTTAAACCGCCTGGTTAAAGATATTTAAATAAAGGATTGTCACACCCAAAATTTTCCTCGCATTTTGTTTACTAATCATACTGAGCACAATCGTTAGCCCTAATTCAATTGCATGCATACATGCATTATCTTTATGGTGGATCAAAACTGAGTGGTGAATTTGACGGTCAATTTGATGGTTTCTCGTTGTGGAAGTTTAGTTACCGGGCCATTAGTTTTGCGTGGGATGCAATGTTAGATGTTTGGTGATTGAAGATGAGAATTTTAAAAAAAAAAGGGAGCAAGTAGATTCAAATGTTAAGTTAGATTTCTTAAAGGTGAAGAACATTCGTGTAGAAACGGACGAAATCATAATCATTTTTCTCATTTTTGTACTTGTTCTACAATGGCATTTGTCCTTTGTAGTCATGCTTGGAGTTTTAGACTCAATTTCTAGAAAAAGGAAGGGTATTATCAAGTTTGAAGTACACCTTTGAAGTAAACTTGGAGCCAAATTTATATTTTGAATTTTTACCCATTTCCTTTTAATTTTCAAATTTTGAAACTAGCATGCATATGTGAAGCAATCCCGACGCAATTAATTTCTATGGAAAATGTTGCAATGATACTAAAGTCCAAAAATTCTAGTAAAATTCCTACCAAATTAACTGGGTAGGCTTAAGTTTCACAACAATGAAATTATGCATCAGTATTTCGATTACGGATGGGTGGTCGACTGGCGCCATTCAAACATAGCTGCAGCCACCATTGTTATCAACAGAGCAGCAGACAGAGACAAAGAGATACTAATAAACTTGTTATTTAATGGAAAAAACATGTACAGAACTCTTTAGTTACAAAAACATGTGCTAAGATAGCATGAACTACTCACTAAAAGGATGATAGAATTCGAGCTTCCAATGATCAAGCATGTTAAAACTAACTTAGTCTCCAACCAGAATGGATCTATTTGGAAGTTAATTAGATTCTGAGGAATCAGATGGCTGCATAGCACTAAACTCAGGGAAAATTGGTGGCAGTGTAGTGATTGCAGGCGTTGCATATTGATGTGAACCGACCCAAGTCCTGTCATTTGCTTTCCCAACTTGCCTGCACGCACTGTCTAGTATCAAGAGGAGATCCTTTACAATCGTAAAAATCCTAAGTAAATGCGAGAGCATTTTTCTCTTCGTGATCCTTGAAATCTCTGTTGCCCCCCTCTCCAAGAAGCGTTTCACTTCCTCAAGTATCTTCATAAACATTATGCTATTCTTCAATTCTTCATTAACCACCTGTTGCAAAAAAGACAAACCATGAGAACTACAAGGACATAAGCACACGTTGCTATGCATAACAAGATTCAGAAATTTAAATATATCAGTTAATGTTTAGCTGTACATATACCTCCAGAATATGAAAAAGATTCCTTGAGGACCAAGCCTTATCTTTAGAAGCAGGCGATTTCCATTGGAATTTATTTAACATAAAGAGTGTCCCAATCATGTCCTCATTCAACTGCATCATCTTTGGAATTTCATTTGAGCATCAAAAGAGAAAATCGAGATTTGCGAGTAAGCCATGGAGCTAAAAAGAAAAGGAAAAGTGCAAGCATTTCACTGACTATATAATCATTTGGAAGTTTTTGTGTAACAACCATTCTTGAGTTGGCTATAGAAATACAAAATGATCTTATCTAATCACAGTTCATAAGATCATCAACTTATTCACTAATCCTCATATCATTGTCAACACAGTTTAACACGAAACATAATTTAATTGGAGAACAAGAGACATAAAAAGAACTTACCTGTTATCAAAGTTGGGATAAACTCACGATGAAGGGGAATAGTTATGTTGTGGATTTGAGCGACAAAAAATCGTGGGAATTGTTTGCGATACTTGTTTGTTACGAGGAAGATTGGTGGATGAGCCTAGTTTTCTTGACTTCCTTGTGTCAGAAGTGTCCCGTTCAAGCTAGTGCATGAAAGTAAGCATAGGAACAACAGTTGTGTTTCATTCTTCCAATCACCACGATAAACCAAGTTAAAGGTCCGGAATCACCATGATGTTCTGCCATAAACTCGGTGGCGAACCTACAAAGAGCAATAAATGCGATAAGCATCAAGTAGTCAGCGTAGAAACAACAAGAACATAAATCACAGGGACAACATTGAGAAAATGTAGTTTGAATTTGTTTTAAGAAAGAAAACTTCACATGCAAGAAAAGAAATACTTTTTAATGAAACAGAATTTGTTTTCCCATGTTTCTGTAAATGAATGTGCAAGCTAGTAGGGCCCACCTTATCAGATTTTACCACAGTTTAAAACTCAGAATTTTCAGCCTTTACCTATGTTTCTTTTGTCCTATTGATGACTCATTATTCTTGGTTAGGAAGGCTTCACATCACTCACAGTTTATTTTTATACAATCCTCATAAAGTAACTCTAATCCCAACCATTCATGATAACATCTAAAGGCCATGTGTTGCTAGCTTTTTTACTGTTACATTGGTAAAAATCTCATGAAAAACAAGTAGTACATCAGAGCTGTTTTTTTGAATTTTTCCACTACTGCACCAAAGTGCTCTCCTCCCTCTAACCAACTCCAAGCCTAGTCACCTATCCTAACCTAAATCCAAGCCACCTTTCTGACCTCACTCCAACCCTCTCTCACCTAAACCTACACTCTATATAAACAACATTGTTTTCTCTCATTGAGCAGCCACACTAAGCCTAGCAAAACTCTGCAAAAATTTCTCCCAAAACACCTATTCACTCAAAGCTCTCAACCCTATTTTCTTCTTCAAATTTCACATTGAAATTTTAAGAAGAAACAGCTAAACTACTCACACTCTATTCAGTTCAGAAAGAAAGGAGAAGCTGACCATACCTGCCACTGCAACTTCACTCAGGTAACACATCCCTTTGTATTTAAACTTTGAGTTTTTTTTAGCCAATCCTGTATGCATCGGTCTAGAATGTTCTGCATCATGTTTTATGAACAAGCATTAGATTCCACCAGAATGTAAACAAAATACGAAACAAATATTTAAGGTTTTCTTTATGTTACCTGATACCTTTTCCTGCCATTTTGATCGTTTTGTGTTTGAAATCTGTGCAATATCAATGATAAGCCCAAGGAGAAACTACCTCTCGGTTAGTACTCCATGAGGCTGAGATATTCTGCCAGTCACATAAATCCTGCCTTATCTGTCATAAAAACATAACTTACATTAGAATACAAATTAAATGAAGTGATGAATGCTTTCAGTTTTTTCATGTTACCTGATGTAGTTCTGTCAGTTTGAATGCCTTGTATTTGAAATCTGTGCAATATCGATGACAAGCTCAAGGAAAAACTATCTTTTGACTAGTACTCCACAGAGCTGAGATATTCTGCCAGCCTAGGATACCCTGCGTACCATTTCGTAAACGGATGTGAATGTCAGTATAACGTGAGTTAACCACGAGATGAAAGTTTGAGTTTTTCTACGTTACCTGATGTATTTGTTTTTGCTAATTTGATTGTTCTGTACTCGAAATTTGTGGCAATACCGATGAGCAGCTCGAGGAGAAACTGATGTGGAATTAGTACTCCATAGAGTATAGGTATCCTTCCGATCCTGTATGCACACCCGCGTCCCTTTCATTTTCTTGCAAAACAGAAACCAGAAACGTTTATGTTTAGAAGGTTAATGTTTCAAAAATGAAAGTCACAAACGTATGTTAGCCTTACCGATCGAGCACTCGGAGATGACCCAAAAGTGACCACGAGCACGTTGCTTCATCGAGATCACAAGGGAGATCCGGATTCTTGTATGAATCGTTTGTATTGGTAACCTTTGAAACCAAATATTGATGACTCGGAGAAAACTTGTTCGTTCCGGTTGGGGATGTTGTTCGAAAAAAGTGGTTCGAAGTTTGGGTTTGTGAGGACGCCGGAATCAATGAAGGTTGGGTGTTAGTTCATGAAGCTTCCTCCTGAATCGGCCATGGCTTTCCTTCTTTTTGTTTCGCCTTCTGTATTTCGAAAGGGAAGGGGATGAGCTGATTCGGGAATTAGGGTTCCAAACCCAATTACCCGGTTCGTTCCACCTGTTGGTGAGGGCTTGGATCCGGTTTGAACCGGTCCGGCCCAATGATCTAACCAATTTACTCCTATGCATTTTATTTTATTTTATTCTTATTCTTTTCCTTTTATATATATAAATTTTATTCACTTATTTCTTTATTCATTTTCATTTTACCCTTTTTTTATATATATATAAAAAAAACAACAAAAAGATTTCCAATTAATCTTTAATTTTATTTACTAAACCATTATATTTTATTTCTTTTTTAACTCATTTTATTTACTAAATTTTATTTTTCTTGACGAAATTTATTTGGATAAGTTAATTGTTCTTTGATCCTTTGATTTTCATGTGCTTGAACCGTCCGTTATAAATTTCCGTTCCCACGCGTCGAGTTCTAAAACGCTTTCATAATTAAATTACAAACCTCGATTCAACATCGAGTGCATTTTCAAATTTCTTTTTCATAATAAAAACTCAAGTGCTTAAATCGTTGGATGCTAGTCTAATTGTTTAAAGATTCCTAATAACGTGAACTTTGTTTCACTTCAATTCTTTTCATAAGAAACTTTTTTGGTTGATAGACGACTCGTTGGGCATTGAGCTCATCTTGTTTCTAGTATTTGAATCGTAGGATGCTAGTCCTATTGTTCGGTACTTTTTTACCCACCTAAAATCAATTCAACCCATTCAAATCCTTTTTCGCTCGTATGTGATTATCAAAAACATTC
Organism: Vicia sativa; assembly: GCA_021764765.1. Classification (NCBI taxonomy): domain Eukaryota; kingdom Viridiplantae; phylum Streptophyta; class Magnoliopsida; order Fabales; family Fabaceae; genus Vicia; species Vicia sativa. The sequence continues at coordinate 238,355,493 of CM038792.1, forward strand.
CAATTAAAATCAATACAATCAATTCAAACATTTTCAACAAGAACTACGGAGTTTTGACTTTCCCATTGCACAAGGGAATACGTAGGCACACGGTTTTGAAACTGTGCCAAACTCAAAATAATAATAAACAAACCCTTTTCTCCTTTATTCGTAACTTAGCAATAAACACACACACAAACACTTAGAACTAAATGGGTCCTATCGAGTACGATGGATGTAAGGGGTGCTAATACCTTCCCCTTGCATAACCGACTCCCGAATTCCATCTTTTTGGTCACGTAGACCGCCTTATCCGTTCTTTGTGGGTTTTATCTATATTTTCCCGTTCTTTTTTAGAACAAATAAAATTAGGTGGCAATTTCACTTAATTTTCGAGATTTAAATGATTTTGAAAATCAGTATCTACTGATTATATAAAGGGAATGTATTAGCACCTATATATATCTGATTTTCTTTAGGAACTTTTTTATGCATTTTTGTGTATGTTTGTGTGTTTTATTTGCTATGCTATTTCGAGAAAACATTTCCTTTGGGATTTAAGAAGGGTATGTTAGGCAGGAACCTAATTTTATTTATTATTATGCTCGCAAGGATCATTGGGATCCTCTGTATACATATCCCCTAATGGGAATGAGAGCATCTGTACCTCGGATCTAAGGGAACTAGGGTTTGTTGGGTTTGAGGGAGAAAGAAGTATACTCACCAAGGATGAGACCTTGTGCCCACGTATTCTCAAAAGGAGGTTGAGAAAATTGGAGAAATCATAGTTCCCACATATGTGCTAGTGGAAGCAAAAATTAAGAGACAATGACAAATGTCATCTTAATGAAAAATGTCATCTTAATGAAAAATATATCTAATCTATTTCATGACATACATTTTTGAAACTTTTATTGATTAAATCTTTCATTGTAAGCATTGGGTGTTTTGCTTAAGTGTATAAGGGTTACCACTTACAAGTTAAGAAAGATGTTTGAAAAAATGTTGAATCTTTCATTGTAAGCATTGGATGTTTTGCTTGTGTGTACAAGTGTTGCCACTTACAGTTAAGTAAGATGTTTCGTTTGAAAAAGTGTTTGATTTGAAAAATGTTTGAAAAAGTGTTGATTTGTATGTGATGCTATAGATGATATACTTCTTCCATAGAGATGATGCATGTCTAAATCTCTAGGATAAATTGGTTTGTTATTGTTAGGGGGTGCTTTTAAGAAGCCCGTAGGTCCTTGTATTGTAAGCCCAAGAGGAGGCTATACAAGAGACATCGAGGGTCCTTGTATTGTGAGCCCAAGAGGAGGCTATCCGAGGGACATCGAGGGTCCTTGTATGAACCCCAACATGAGGTTAAAGGGTATGTATGGCTTGGATTTAAGAGTGATTTCACTGGGAGACCATACTCTTAGGGTTCTATCCTAGCAAAGGCGATTCTTTGTATTGCAAGCCCCAGAGAAGGCTGTTAGAGATTTCCATTTCTCTTTCTTGTATGATGCCTGAGAGAAGGCTAAAATCAACAACGGAGTTCTTTTTTATGAAGCCCAAGGGGGGGATAACTCAACGAGGAAGTTCTTTTGTACGAAGCGTAAGAGGAGGCTAACTCAACAAGTGATTTCTTTTGTCCGAAGCCCAAGAGGAGGATATGGGGAACCTAGATGTTATACAAGTTGTAATGACATAAATAAACATGAAAAAGTATATGAACAAGTATATATATGACAAAGTGTGTGTGTGCATTCATAGGAGTTTATGAAGGAAATATATAAACAAGTGTATAAAACAAGCAAATAAAGCTAGTGAACTTGAATATATACAAAGGAGTGTGTGAATGCAAAATATAAACAATTGTTTTAAAACAAGCAGATAAGCTAGTAAACTTCAATATATACAATGGAGTGGGACCTACACCTTAAGGGAGTCTCACTGGTTTAAGATCATTTTCACCAGGAATAATGCTCCTCTTAATACCAGTGGAATTGGTGTATAAACAAGCGGATAAAACTAGCGAACGATACTAGTTATACTTGAATATTTGCAAAAAAAAGTTGAATATGTACAAGGAATTGAATATGTACACAAAAAATGTGGATATATACAAGGAAACTAAATATGTACATGGGAGGGTTGAGACTTATAGTGTAAGGGAGGCCCATGATCAATTCGATTTTGAGTTCGAAAGATTTTCGAGGAAAAAACCTAGTTCGATTTGTATTTTCAAAGATTAATTGAATCGGTCATGGAAAAGAGGTGTGTAAGTTTAAAATGTTTTTCGAAGATTTGAAATGATTTTGAAAAGTGAAAGATATTCACAAAAGTTTTTGAAAAAGATTAGGTTTGAAAAATTGGAAAGAAACATTTTTTGAAAAGTATTTAAAATACTTAAAGACGTATATTTTTAACCTAATAAAAATATATCAAAAGAAAATACTTTTGGATATTTTTTACATAATCATAAAATAGGTATATTAAATGACAAGTGTGCAAAAAATCATCTCCAAATGAGAAGTTTTGATTGGTTGTTGAAAATGTTGAAGTTTAATAAAAAAAATGAAGAAAACTAGTGATAAAAATTTGTTTTTGGTCTTGGAGAGGTTTGAACCCATGGCCTTGGCTTGAAAGTGAAAAGATTTACCACTGAGCCATGTGCTTAACTTGTCACTTACACGCCTCCATTTGATTATACCTTGAAGTTAGTTGTAAAAAACTCAAGTGATTCTATCCGCTTCCAATCATTGCCATCAGATATTCTTGTATGGGAACTTATCTCTTAATGGTGACAAGGCTTCTAGAAGAGGAATTGCAAAAAAGTTTTGACAGACTTAGAGAAATGGCTTGAAAATTATGGTTATGGACCTCTTAGTTTCAATTTCAAAACCCTAGCTATACAAAGTTTTTTTGCAAGTTCTTGGGAAATTTGGAAATGTTGGAACAAGATAAATAACTTTCATGTTTTGAGTTTTTCTTGAATCAAAATGGATCTAGGTGAAAAATGGCCATGAAAATGGTGAAAAAAGTGTTAAAAACACTTGAAAGTTTTCCTAAGTGTTAGAAAATTTTCAAGTTTTGACTTTTTGTTGACATTTTCACACATTTTTATTCTTTATGATCATGAATGAATATTTGAAATACTTTTATAATTGAAAAAATTTGAATTTCAAAAAGTTGACCAAAATCAAAGTTTGGCTGATCTAAACGGTTGACTTTTTTGTCAGATGATTCAAAATTTCTTGATGATCAATCATGCCTTTTGAGATGTTTTGAATCAAGAAATTAGTTCAAGATATTACATTGATGATTTTGATATCATTCTCCAAGAAATAAGGTCATTCATTGATCAGAAAGTCAATGATACACCATCCTCAATCAAAACTCTAATTGGTCGATTCAAGATAGATCTTGAGGAAATGATTGGAATTTGAAGATCAAATGTTGATGATTGATGAAGATAGATCAATTGAGGTTAGTGAAGACTCAAACCCTAAGTGATCAAATCTTGAACATATGAAAGATTTTTTATCAAAACCCTAATTTGGCTCAAAGAGTACACGCACGATCTATCTTGTGCTGAAATTGTTAGTGATGCAATGATGCATATGTGAATGATATGAGATGGTATCTTAGGTCAAAAATCGGGGGTATGAAAGATGCCACTATTTAAGTTTCTTTAACCTGAGATATGAACATGAAAATCTTCGTCTCGATATGTGTGAAGAGACTTAAATATCAAAATACGCAAATTTTGGACCTAACATACCATAAAGTGTGAATGATGCAAATTGATTGCAGAAAGTTTACCCAAGAGGTTCCAAAGGGTGACATGTTGGGGAAAATCATTTGTGAGGATGTCTCAATCTATTTAAGACAGGAGAATCTTGTTTGTTGTGAAACAAGTATATGTTTCATTGGGAAAATAGATTCACAAAGGAAGTGAATATCTGTTTCGCTTTGGGAAACAAGAAGATTACCTTCTATCAGCCTCGTGACAATTTTCAAGGTAAGCAAAGATGATACTACCAATTATCAGCCTGGTGATAGATTATGGTAATTTGGAATGAAGACTCATTTACCGATTATTAGCCTTGTGATGGTAAATGGTATGAGTTCTGAAGATATTACAAATTATCAACAAAGTGATAAATATAACAAGGTAATTCTTGAGAAATTTTTACTGTTTATTCAGCCTTGTGTGAAACAGATAGTGATGGAAACAGATCTCAAATGAGGTTCTATTTTCCCAATTACAATCGTGTCGGGGATCTTTTTTTTTTAGAAGATGCGGGTGTTTTGATTGTAAAATACAAGTTTCTCTGAGAGAAAGACAACTGTGGGGATTTCTTGAACTTGCATGATTGGACTTGTTAGGAAGAACAATCGTTTTAGGATAAGTCCAAAGATGAACAGGAAATAAGCGGCTAGGATGACGAGGCTATTGCTTATTGTTTGCAGGTAGATTTTTTTTTGGTGAATTCAGTCTGAATTTGTTTGGAGCGAGGTTCATCCATGAAGGCCGGAAAAGATCAAACAAGATTTTGTAACCAATGAGAAATGACCTCCATTGGGGAATTGGAGAAAGAATGTGTTCTTTCTGCTCAAAGGTGACAGTCTACTAGAAAGATGACACACCCTTACTTGTTTTCGGGAATAAATGCAACCTAAACAAGTGATATTGAAGCAAATATTGAGAAATGCAAGAATGCATCAATGATGGAATTATGTATGATTAATGAATTTCATGAATGTCATATGCATGCTGACAATACTTGACAAGAGAACAAAGCGTATTTGGAAAAGGACTACGTCGCAGTTCAATCAAATACCCAAAAAAATCTTCAGCAATGGTTTAGATGTCACTGGTGATGAATAAGATTTGCATGCTTAAATTTCTTCGAGGAGAAAAAGCATTTCTTGGCAACCACGTTGGGATTCTTTTGGATAAGAATACCTTCTTTGATGATCTCTTTCGAGGAAGAGAGAAATTCTCAGCAGTCATTTATACTCATGGAGATAACTGTTTTTGTTCCTTCTATGTTCAAAGTTCGAAGGAAAATTTCGCTTTTATTTTAAAAAGTTTTAGCAGTAAAAATTCATTGAAAACTTTTTTGTTTTTCAAAAGTGATTATCATAAGTAAAAGCGTTATTTTGCGAAATAGAATAAAACAAGAATTGTAAACAAATGGGCACAAGACTCAAATTTTATTGATAGAATGGTAATCAGACAAAGGCGTGATTCCATGAACTATTTACAAAAGTTGAAAATCGTAATATATTAGGAAAAGTTTCAAAAAATTCTTCATAATTTTAAAAAATAAACTGCCCACAATGTTAAACCCAAAATTCATAATTATTTTAAAATATAAGTTTGCATTTATATAAAATCATAGGCAATTTAAAAAAATTATTTGTCCAAAAAAAACTTTCATGAAATCATAGCAATAGCATTATTATTATGAATATCAAGAGGATGTTTGTAAATATATCTCTATATACATACTGAAAATTACAATTATTCAAAACAATACTTTCAAACATTGAAACAATTATTCAAAACAAATCTCTTCAAGCATTGCAGCAACAAAGATCGTCGCCTTTTTCGTCTGTATGACATTGCCCACCATGAGGATAGTGTCTTTGCTTCAAACATAAACTGTTGCACATATCTGAATTATCTGGACATGCTCCTCCCATTACAAAACAAACAGCAAAGTTATCTACCACATCGCCTTCAACTACAATTAAACATGAAAAGAATAATATTAATTACAAATAAAAACACCACTATCATATTCTACAAGTACAAGTTATTATTAAATTATGGAACTAGTTTATTTACCTTTAACCATGGTTGAAGCAATGCACATAATTGCAAAAATGAAAAGAAGGGAATTGATGTGGGTTGCCATTACCTTTCGTGGGATGGGAAATATAACTTTGTAATAGATTATTTATAGCAAAACAACGTCAAAATTTACCTAATAATGGAATTTTCCAAAAAATTAAAATGTATTTAATATTACAAATCTCCAATTTAATACATATTGCTAAAACAAAGAATTAAAAAAAAACAGTTTCTTTATCCATCACAAAACATTGAATAGTGTATCTTCAATCAGTTATATGATATAATTTGATTTTTAATATATTTAACTACTGGGATATTGTGTGTTTGCATGAGTATGATATGAAACAGACACTTTTTTTTAAATATGATAAAAATGTTAAGAAAAAAACAAAATTAGTCATCGAAAATAGTTTATCACTTTTAAAAGAAAAACATATATTTTAAACAAAAACATAATTCTTTGACCAAAGTTGTTTTACATTAATAATATATATTTTAAATTTTTTATATATTATTTTAAATAATACTGTATATTATATTAAAAGAGATAATAAATCATTTTTAAAATAGATAATAAATTAGTTTTACAAAATTTCCTTACCAACATAATTTATTGTTTTTAAAAGAGATAATAAATCAATTTCAATAATTTTTTCAGTATATAAAAATATCCGAATCAACAGTATAATTATTTCTATATATAAATATTTTTATTATCGAATTATTTATAAAAATGTTTAAATTAATAATAAACATATTCTCGTTATTATTAGAAATTTAAATCAATAGCAAATTATCAGTATCATATGTGTAACATCCCGATTTTTTTAATAGTTAATTGTTAATTATTATTATTTATTATATTATGTGATAATTAATTTAATTGGGTGATTTAAATGAAAATTGAATTATTTGAATATGTGTAGTATTCAATTAATTGGTTTTATGAGTGAAAATGTGATTATTTGGTATTGAGCCTAATATTATGAATAGAAGTAATAAAGAGGTGTTAAGTGTTAAGCCCAATTTGAGCTTACTAGTTAGTAAGGGTTTCAGAAAAAATCATAGTTAGTATTATCATTTGGTGAAAAAGAAATAAAGAAGAAGAGAGGAAAAGAGGAGAAGAAGAGAAACCTTAAAGGATAGATCTTCAAGAGGTAAGGGGAGAATCCATGTTATTATTTACTTGTATGTTTTTGGGTAGTGATTACTAACATGCTAGGTTATTTGATTTCAATTTCTAAGAATCTTTGAATGTTAGGGTTTGAAGAGAAATTGTGTTTTTCTACATAGAGATGATGACCCATGATTAGAAACATGTTAGGATCCCCTTTAATGATGTTAATTTACTGATTGGAATTGGTTTTGTGTGAGAAATTCGTGAGAGTTGGGTTTCTGTAAGTTGGGTTTCTTTTGTTCAAGAAGTGGTGCTTAGCGCAATAGGTCGGCTTAGTGTGACCTGGAACCAAAAATGTTATTTTTAGGATCATTTGACATGAAATCTTATATGATTATATTTTATGGAGTATTTTCATGTATGTGATTAATTGATCCGATTATAATTAAATGCGTTTTGGATTGATTCAAATTCTATTTCAATGTATAGTTGATACTTGAGTTAATATGTGTAAGTCTTGATGGAATGTTGGGAATAACATATGTTGAAATGTATGTTATGTGGTATTTGTGATGCGTGGAGATAGTAAATGTTATATGTATTACTTGTTGTTGTTGAAACATGATGTTGTGCAAATGTTGGATAATTCAAATGTGTTGAATTATCGTGATATACTTGAATATTTAAGTTGGGTGTATAATCTTAATTTGCATATGATGTTGATGAATTGTACATGCAAACATGGTTGACCTTAATCCTTAACGGGAAATATTGGATGGTAAAACTTTGGGTTCACAATGTGGCTTGATCCTTGAATGTAAATAGTAGCGGTGAAACTTTGGATTCACAAAGGTGGCTTTGGTCTTGTCCGGATCGGAAGCGTGGCTTTAATTCTAAGTTATTGAATCAGAAGCGAGGTGAGCGGAATGTTTATGATGGTACCACATGCATGAGTCACATTGCATTTTTGTCTCATAAGTCATTAAAGATTATGTGTTGTGTGTTGGAATTGTGGGAATTGGCTATGTTGATTATTGGATTAAGTGTATTGATGACATTTATGCTATTTGTGATAGATGTAAATATGTTATACTTGGAATGTTTGTATAATCATATTGTTTGGAATCTCATTTGAAGTGTGTAGAATTCCTTGATAGATGTTGTTCCTATATTACTTCCAATTTATATATATTTGGATAATGATGTGAATTCTCACCCTTCAGTTGTCATGTTGCCTCTATATGGGTAACATATAGGTTCCGAGGATAGTGGTTCTTCGCACGAGACTAGTTGACGAGTTTACTTAGTTATTCCTTATACTAGGTAGTGAGTAATATTTCGGGTCATGTAACACGAGAATTATTTTGATTTATGCTTCTATGAGATAATTTTTATGCATTCTCAAATAATTTTGATTTGTATGTTGTGATACTATGCTAATGTGGTCTTGGTGTCGATGTCTGAATTCTTATGACTTGATTATGTTATGGATTCATTGCTATTTCATTCAATTTTTATAGTATGGGATGCAATCATTGATAGTATATGTGAATGCGAAATACTCCACTGTGAAATGCATGGTTTTGTTTTAAGCATGAGATTCAAATATGTGTTATGATTATGACCAGGTGCATGTTATTTTATTATGTTGGTTGTCCTATGTGTGGAAAATGACATGTGACACCCTTTATATGCATGCATTCTATTTTACTCTGATTTATGCCAGGAATATTTGGGATTAGAAAAGGGGTGTTACATTAGTGGTATCAGAGCAATGGTCGGTCAAATTTATTTGGGCATGTTATTAATTCATTTAATTCCTGTTGTATTTGATTTATGTATCTGACATGATCAATGATGTTATCTATTGTTGTTAGATGTCTTAGGATGATGGTCGCCGGAAGGAATGATGTAGGTATTGTTGAAGCCTTGAGGATGTTGGCAGGATCTCTTGGGCAGATTCCGCAGGCAAATGCTGAACATAGAGGTGAGGAAGATGAGTTTCGTCCTTTGGGGAAGTTTTAGCGGAACAATTCTCCTATTTTTGACGGTGAGCATGAACCTGAAAAGTCTCAAGCATGGCTTAAGGAAATTGAGAAGATCTTCAGAGTTATGAATTGTACTGATGCGTAGAAGGTTCAGTTTGGTATGCATATGCTGGAGAGGGAAGCTGAAGATTGGTGGAGCAACAATATTAAGAGATTTGATGAGGAAGGTGATGAAGTTTCTTGGGTTCTTTTCCGTGATGTATTTTTGGAGAACTATTATCCAGAAGATATGCGTGGTAAGAAAGAAGTGGATTTCCTTGAGTTGAAGCGGGGTAATGGAACCGTGGCTGAGTATGCTGCAACATTTCAAGAGCTGATTACGTATTGTCCTCGTTACAATACTATGAATGCTGAGAGATCTAAGTGCCTGAAGTTTGTGAATGGTTTGAGACCTGATATCAAGAATGTGAATGATAGGAAACAAGAGTTGGTAAATAATAGTAGGATTTATGATGAAGATAGTAGGGAGAGTGGTTCTTACTACAAGAATGTGAATGATAGGAAAGGAAAGGGTCAATTCCATGGGAAGTCGTATGTTGATAAGAAGAAAGCTAGTAGTGACAAGAAGCTAAGTGGGGGAGGATCTTCTACTCTGATTATGAGTTTCAAGTGCGGTGTGGAAGGACATCATGCTTCTGATTGGGGAAAGGATGTTGGAAAGTGCTTTAGGCGTGGCAAGTCGGGTCACAAAGTTGTTGATTGCAAGTTTAGTGAATATGTGACTTGTTATATTTGTGGTGATCAAGGGCATGTTAGTACTAAGTGTGAGAAGCCAGAGAAGGATCAATCTAGAGGGAAAGTGTTTGCATTGTCTGGTGCTAAGACTCCGGTTGAGGATAGACTTATCCGAAGTACGTGCTTTATTAATGGTACACCTTTGATTGTGATCATTGATACTAGTGCAATGCTGTCATACCCCAATTTTTGACCTAATATACCACCTTACATTTGCATCACTGCATCACTAACAGTTCAGAACAGAATTGATCGGGTGTAGCTTCTACAAGTCAAAATTAGGGTTTCATCAAATTTTCTGATCAAGAGGTAATCAATTAGGGTTTGAGTTTTCACTCACCTCAATTGGTCTATCTTAATCAATCATCAGCAATTAATCTTCAGATTCCCAACTTTTTCTCATGATCTATCAAGGATCGACCAATTAGGGTTTTCATCGAGGATAGGGAATCACTGACTTTCTGATCAATGAATGACTTTTTTGCCTGGAGATTGATCTTCATATCTTCAATTCAACATCTTGACCTAATTTCTTGATTCAAAACATCACAGAAATTCACATTTTCATCAGTCAATTTCTAGATCATCGGATGAAATTTCATCTACACTGAAAAGTCAAACTTTGACTTTTGGTCAACTTTTTCAAGGTAAAACTTTTTCAATCATCAAAATACTTCAAATGATCCATCATGATCATAAAAAATCAAGAAATATGGAAAAGTCAACAAAAAGTCAAAATTTTCAACACTTAGAAAATTTTTAAGTGTTAAAAATTTCATGTTTTTTCCTACTTTCATGGCAATTTTTCACATAGTTCCATTTGGAATTAGAAAAAACTCAAAACATGAAAGTTGTAGCCCTTGTTACAAGATTTCTAAAATTTCCAAGAACTTGCAAAACCATCTTGTCTAGCTATACTTTTGATTTTGAAACATAAAGCTCCAAAAGCCATGGATTTCAAGTTCATACTTCAAAATTATAGGTCATTTTTTGCATTTTCTCCTTCTAGATGCCTTGTCATCACTTAGAGGCAGCTAGTAACTGATAAATATCAGCTTGAATGATTGAAGATAGGATTGGATCAAAGAAGGAAACTTAACCATGTTTAAAGAAAGTAACTTTTGCATTAAATGCAAAAGATTCCATTATGACCTCTTAACCAAGTTGCAAGTTTCCTTCAATGATTTTTGCCAAATCATTCAGTTTTCTTGGCCTATAAATAGCGGTCATGTTTTCAAATTGAAACCACACCAAAGCTATGCAAAATCAAGCTTTCACCCTTCTTTCTTGAATTTCAAGTTTTGTGGTTCAAAAGTGAGAATTTTGTATTTTTCAAATCTTGTGAAACACTATGAGAAACTTGGTGTCTAACATGTCTTAAACATCAAATACAACTTGTTTGAAACTTAAAATCAACTTAAGAACAACTGGAAATCAGAATTGCTTTTCAAACTTTCAAACTTGCAAAAACTTGCCTTAACTTTCTGTTCACAGTGATTTCTGGTGAAACAACTGCTAGTCCTCCAAACTATCGAATAAGCTTTATGATTGTTATTCAATTCCTCTGGTAACTTGCAGGATCGACTAGATTGATCCTATGGGGTATTGGTCGTTTGGATAAAATTAGTAACAAAATAAGTGTTCATGTTTAAGACTTGTATTTAAAGTGTTTTATATATATATCCAAAGTATTTCGATCACAATGCTAAATAACTTAATGACATGATCAAGCAAAATAACATAAAACTGATTTGAACAAGTAAACGCATAAAGGTTCGATTTGCAAAGAAATGTATAAATGCAGGAAAACGTAAATGGTTTTAAAGGTAAAAGACTTTTAATGTAAAAGCATGAATATAAAAGCATGAAATGTAAAAGACAAGAATGTAAAAGATTTTCTGGAAAGTAAGAACGTTAATGTAAAGAGTTTCTGAAATGTAAAAGACTTTGAAATAAAAGAAACATTTAAATGCAAGGAAAAGTTAAATGACTTTGAATGTAAAGAATTTAAAAGACATTGATGCAAAGATAAAGGATAATGGAAAGATAAAGATGTTTCTTGAATAATAAAAGTTTTGGTGCAATCATCGTACATCATTCGAGCATTCGTTTCCCTAGCCATGCGGTATTTTGAATGTTCTTGAATTTTTGTACAATAGATATGACACACGAAATCCTAACACTAAGACTTCTATTTATACTACTTGACCATAGCAGTGCTTATGAGATCTTGCCACGTTCGAACATGAGAACAACGCACTTCTCTTGCTTCCACGCGTCTTCGAACCGTCTCCAACGCATATTTCCTAACTTCCAATTATCCCGCTCGCGTTTGAATTTCAAATGCCTTGGCCACTTCGTTTCGAACTCACTTCTCAGATACAATCCTACTACCACTTCGAAGCTTCCTTTATATATATCATCATAATTGTCGTTCGAAGCTCCAAGTTTCAGTACGTCCATTCGAAGAGCCAATTCTTTCATTCCGAACTGTGACATTCACTTTGTTCCCACGAACACTGACATCATTTCGTTTCGAGCTCAATGACTCCATGTCGAATCATATATATCAAAATCTTCAGCCAACAAAATGCCCCTTTAAAATATGTATTTCGAATCTCTTTCTGAGAAATACTTATTTTAAACATATTCACAAGATTTTGATGTGACTTTGAGTAATCATGATACTGTGTATGATTTCCATTACATCAGTCGTGACGTCTCTTGGGTTTCCGAACCGCTTCAAAACAGTTGCCACAACATGGTGCGGTTATTAAAGACAATGATTATCTTTAATCACGCTTGTTACCGATGTTCACTTTACGCCACCTCATTCCGTATCCAACCCACGACCTCCACGTACCTGGGCTTTAGTTGATGAGTGCTTCAACTTCCTTACTATAAAACTAAACAACTCTAGTTTTTTACTCTTTTTCCACACTCTGAACTCTTTTCTTCTTCTCTTCTTGTAAAAAACCCTAAAAGCTCTCAACAATTCCCAACAATGTCTTCCACAACATCTCAAATGAAGAAGATTTCCAAGAAGAAGAGCAAGAACGCTGGAACGATCATGGAAAACAAAGTCGGTATTCATGAAGGTCAATTTGTGCTTATACCCCAAGAAATCTCCAAAGAACAAGAACTCCTATACTCTTCCCAGGTATTAATCCCAACCAATGCTGCTAGAAAGAGGTTTGCCCTAATGGGCCCTCTTACAGTTTTTGAAATCCTGAAAGATACCCGAACAATCTTTCCTGTTTGTTATGATTTTAAACCTCTGTTTAATAAAATGGAAACCCCTAGGTTAGGAACTGAGAATGTGAAGGAATCCTCTTCTTCGAAAGACATAGAAACTTTTGATACTCCCCCAAAAGACCCTTTTATCCTGGATTATGTTAAAAGTAATTTTAAGCCGTTTTGATCTTGTCCTACCCCTAACGCAGCTTACCAAAAATGGTTTACTAAGGTAGAGGCTAAGAAATCCCATTAGTGGGAAGAGCTAGGAATCTACAATCTAATCAAGTTGTCGAAACCAGGCTTTACCTATAGCCATCCCTTATTATTTGCGTCTTTGTACTTTTGGGATAGTACTTATAATACCTTTCACCTTCCTGGAGGGATGATCACACCCACCTTCTTCGTTATAACAGCTATCACAGGATTATCACCAGTAGGAGAGACATATATTCCTGATTCTGAAGAACATTCAAGTATTATTGACTTCGACGTCAAGTTAGCCAGCTTCTCAAAGTTTATCAGTCATTATCACACTGAAGGTGATAGTGTATCGGATGTAGAGCATATTTCCTTCCTCACCCTTTGGTTATCGAGATATGTATTTTGCAGTAGGTCACTACAAGTAGCCAGTAGGTTTATTCCTCTAGCTAGAGATCTACATGAAAATAGGAGAATTTGTTTGAGTGAGCTCTTACTCGTTGATCTCTATGAAAGTTTGAGATCAGCTGTTTCGAGTCTAAAATCTCACACTCCTAAAAACATTTTGCTAGCTGGTCCTTTCTGATTACTCCAACTATGGCTTAATGCCATGTTTGAATCTTTGTTATCCACCGTTGATACCATTGTTGAGCAAGATCCAGAGGTAGCGAATCAAAATTTCGAAGGCATAAGGCTGAGAAGACTGACTCTGAATGATGATAAGGCTGATTTCCAAATTCTGTTTTCACAATACATCATGATCTTTTCTAAAAGGCATAAATTTGAGGAGACTATGGCACCTTTTGCTTCGAGGACTCATGGACCGTCATGGTTCACCATGTCCCTTTTGGAGGCTTCTAAGAGTAAAGAGATCCAAGATATCTGGAAAGCCTTCTTGCTCCCAAGACTAATCTCCTCAAGAATCACTCCAACCAAGAACCAAATCCTTCTGTTTGCCTACCAACCCAATTTCGTTTCAAGACAATTTGGTTTATGTCAATTAATTCCTGAACCCCTTTTTCAAACCCAAAGCGCTATTACCTCCGGTCGAACTTTCAAAGCCAGAGAAGCTAAACTGCAGCAGGAACAATATCAAGAGTTTGCCCAGTTCGAATTAATTTCTTTTGAACCAACCCATTTTTCATCAAAGGGTTTTCTGGATTGGTGGACTAAATTCTACCAGTCTTATATGTTTGATACTCTCACCATCCAAAAGAAACTAACCGCTGCGTTCGATGTGCAGGTACACAAAAAGAAAGGTATGTTCACTCATGCTCAAGAGATTAAAGCTTTTCAGAATTACTTCGAAACAACTTATGATCCCACGCGCTTGCAAACCACTGTATATCGAGCGTCCCAAACCTTGAAGGAAAAATTTAAAGAAAAAGTCTCTAAGTTCAGACTTCCTTCAGGGTTGTCACCTGAGGATAGGTATAGGTTGGCACTCGAAATGCATCCACCTAAGTTTCCTAGATTACCTACCTCAGAGTTGGCTCTGGCTTGGTTTCCCCCATACCCTTGGTGGTTAACTTGCAAAGAGATGTTCAAGTATCAATCTCAAAAGAAACTAAAGCCATCTAAGACTGTGACATGGGCTCGACACTGGCTCCATAATTTCCCAGGGCATCTTCGCTAAGACCTTTCTGCCATGTCGATTCTTTCGAATGAAGGCGCAGGTGCGAATGCTTGGGAAATCCCCAAATAATTCTTACTTTCTTTATTTTAACATTTCGTCTTAATTGTTTCGATTTTCAGCCATCAGAATAAAGGTTGTTGCGTCGAAGACCAAGGAAGGCAGTAGTTCCCAGCAAACCATCGAAGCTGATGACAATGTGCCCCAAGCAATTTCAAAAATTACACCTGCAACAACAACAACAACCACCATCGCTCCAACTCCAACAACTGCTCCAACTTCAAAGGTAATCAGTTATTCTGGTATTTCGAATGGACTTGAATTTATGATTGAAGTCTAACTTATGTTTGCACCATTTCAGACTAGTAAACTCCCACCAACCACTCCAAAGAAGCGAAAGCCTAGTACCAGTGGGAAGACTCTCAAGGCTGGGGAAAGTTCACCAACGGCTTTGAGAAAGAAGCAAAAGAAAGACGTTTCAAAGGATACTAACGTCTCTGGACTCGATTCCAGGGATGTTGCTCCCTTACCAAAATCCAAAAATCCACCTTCGACCTCCAACGTAATGTTGGAACATATAGACAACAATATTTCTTCAGACAATCCACAGGTGAATTGAATTCGAAAATGTCTTAACAAAGCTAGTTATTCGTACCTTAGTGCAAGTTTTAATTTCTCCTTGTTTGTTTAGGATAATTCAACTCCAATCCACCACTTGACTCCTCCATCCAAGCATGCTCAATCCATTCTTCTCATGGGATTCAAGTGTCAGTGCGAACAAAGGATCCTCAATATAGCGGTTCGGTGGGGCTCTGAGCAACCGGATGATCAAGGCACCTCACCCCTCTCAAGGATACAATCGAAACAACACTTGAAGATCTGAAGTGCCTCCGAGACTTCTCATCCAAAATCTCCTCTCAAGATTCCTCAAGAAAGTGAAAAAGTCACCCAAGTTGAAGAGGAAAAGGCTTGCTCTTCTCAGAAGCGAAGATTCTAGTGAGGGAGGATGCGAGGACGAAAGAGTAGAAGAGGCTCAAGGTGATTCGAGTGAAGGGCAGTCTGAAGCTCAATGAAAGCGATGACATCAGTAGTGGACCGGTTGGTGATGAAGAAGATGAGGAGGAAGAAAATAACGAAGGTGATGGTGTTCCTACCAACGAACCAATGGAAGTCGAAATGGATGTTACTCCATTGCGTATAGAACTTCCTAAGTCCTCTCAACGTCAAACAGCTGAAGAAGAGTTAGCCCTCTTAAAGCGGAATGACCTATTGGGTATATGAAGGCTAAGCGGCTCGAGAGATACTCCTCTTCCTAAATTTGGTCTTGGTTCGACTCTTGATTCAGCGCCGATGATAGGATTGTACTTCTTCACAAGATTAGGAAGACAATCCTTGATGTGGATCTATTCGAAGTACTCAACAAAGATAGTACAGCCTGCTTTATTATGAAGGGACTTCTTAATCAAGTCGACCTCTTGTTCCTGAAGTTAGCACCATTCTATTCGAACTTCAATCTTTGATAGACAATGTGATTGGTGTTTCCTCCAAGATGAATGCTACCAATAAGGTTCAAGAGAGAGCTGCAATGGATTATGAGCATGCTTGAAGCTTTCTAAAGAAGTTGAAAACACGCCATGCATATCAAGCAAGCTAAAGGCGATTATGAGCTTTAGCTCAATCCATTCTTCTCGGGAGAAACAGATTCAAGAACATCAAAATAAAATTAAGGAGGCCCAACAGCAACAGATGGCGTATGAAACCAACACTTTTGGCAATCGATTCGAAGAGCTCCTTAATAAAGGACTTGCAGAGACGGAAGCAGCTGAGCAATTTAAGGGTGAAGTCGCTATCCTAGAAGGAGCCAAGCGCTTCACTCAACAAAGGCTTGAGTCTTATCGGAGTATTTTCGATCGATGAAGGAACAATACTCACTTCTAAAGGTTGTCTGTTTATTTTGCTTGGAATATTAATTTGACTTTAATCTGTAATACCCAAACAATGCCATTTTGGCAATTTTAACTTACCATTTTGGCATATCTTCACTATTTTCGGTTACGCTATTATTATTCGAATCTCCTGCAGGCGTGGCTTATATTTCTTTAAATATTTCACATTAACCCTTAAGATTCGTTTATTATCATTTACTTCTTCAATCTCATATGCATTGTTTGAAAATGTTTTTACTATTCGAAAAGGTCCTTCCGAATGAGGTGACCACTTACCTAATGCTTTATTCTTCTTGTCCATGGGCAATATAACTTTCCAAACTAAGTCATTAGTACTGAATGTTTTACCTTTCACCCTTTTGTTATATGCCCTGGCTACTCTTTCCTTTTGCCTCATCAGAATTTCCAATGCATGCAATCTAACTTCATCCAACTCAACTAACTCATTCATCATCATTTCCCAATATAAAGAAGATGGGATCTCATTTTGTCTTTGAATTCGAACTGATTGTAGATGAATTTCTACTGGTAAGACTGCATCATGACCAAATGTTAGTTGGAAAGGTGTGGTGTTAGTAGCTTCTTTAGGAGATGTTCTACAAGCCCATAGTATTTGGTCTAAAGTCTTATGCCAATTTCTTGGTTTTTTACCAACATGTTTCTTTATCAAACCTATTATTACTTTATTGGCTGCTTCGACCTGACCATTTTCTTGAGCATAGTATGGTGTTGATGTTAGCAATTTAAACCCCATTTCGTGGGCAAATTCTTGCATCTTTTTACCGGTAAACACAGAACCTTGGTCTGTGGTGATGCTCTCTGGCAATCCGAACCTATAGATAATTTGTTTCTGTATGAAATCAATAATAGCCTCTTGATCTACAACTATTAACGGTATTGCTTCGATCCACTTGGTAAAGTAGTCTATTCCCACCAAGATATATTTCTGACCTTTAGATGAAGCAGGATTGATTTCTCCTATTAAATCTAAGGCCCATCCTCTAAAGGGCCATGGTTTAATGATCGAATGCAACTCACTTGCAGGAGCATGTTGAATCCCTGCATGTCTCTGGCATTCTTCACACCCTTTAGCAAAATCTATACAATCTTTGAGCATACTTGGCCAGTACATCCCATATCGAAATAGCAACCATTTCATTTTATGGCACCTTGATGTGCATGCCCCATTGTGGACTTGATAATGCTAAATATGCCTCACTTTCTCCTAAGCATTTAAATGTCGCCTTCTTGGGTCTTTTGAACAATTCATTTCCCATAAGGACATATGATAATGCTCTATATTTTATTTTACATCAACATTTAATGTTGGATTTTCTAAGTATGCTATTAATGGACTTGCAATCATGTCGATAAGGTATTTATGGATAATACTTCGAATCCATCTTTATCACCACAACCTAATTTAATATTTTCTAAATCTGATGGTATGAGTCTAGTAGCCATAACCCTACCTCTTATTTCGACCAAATCCTCAAAGTTTTTGGCAGAAACTTTATACCCTGAAGCCAATTGTGCTAAGTCATTTGCTTCTTGATTCTCTATTCTGGGTATATGTTGAATATCCATGTATTCGAATTTCTTGAGTAGCCTATTAACTATGACATCAACAGGCTTTATATAATACTTAAGTTTCATACAAGAAAAGTATAAACAAAGACACAACTTTTCTATATTACTATATCTAGTTTCTGCATCATTCAACACCCTACTTAAATAATATATGGCTCTTTCGATGCCATTACTATCTTCTTGTGCTAACATACTACCTATAGTAAATTGAGCGAGATATATACAATCTCATGGGCTTTCCCAAGAAGGTGGAGACAAGATAGGAGGTGAGAGAGATATCTTTTGATCGGTCAAAGGCCTCTGATGTGCTTCGTTCCACTTTCGAAGGCTTGGCCTTGCTTTAAGCAGTAGTGAGAGAAAGCTTGAGTCCTTCCACTTAGATTCGAAATGAATCTTACGAGAAAGTTAATCTTCCCAGTGAGATTGCGGCTCCCTTTTCGATGTGGGTGCTTTAGTTTCCATGATGGCTTTGGTCTTATTCTGGTTGATTTCTATTCCTTTCTTATGAACCACAAAGCCCAGGAAATCTCCAGCCTGCACAAAAAATGCACATTTAAGGGGGTTCATTTTTAAGCCATGTTTTCTCATTCTTTAGAATGATTGGCTCAAATGACGCAAATGAGTTTCTGCGATATAGATTTGATGACTATATCATCAATATACACCTGCATAAATGTCTCAATAAAATCATGGAAGATTGAATTCATTGCCCTTTGGTAAGTTGCCCACATTTTTAAACCAAAAGGCATCACTACCCATTCATAGGTACCTAGGGCTCCTGGGCAACGAAATGCTGTCTTAGCAACATCTTCCTCAGCAATAAAAATCCGATTATAACCAGAATATCCATCTAGCATACTTAGGTATTCGAATCTGCGCAGAATCTATTAACATTTACGCCACGGGCATAGAGTATTGATCTTTGGGGTTGCGTATTTAAATCCCTAAAGTCTATGCATATTCTCGAGAACCATTTTTCTTAATACCAGGTACTATATTTGCTAACCATTCGACATACCTTGTGGTTTTGATGAATTTGCAACGCAACAACCTTTTGACCTCAGGTTTGATTTTTGTGAGCACTGCTGGCGCGAATCTCCTGGGAGTTTGCTTGATGGGCTTCTTGCCATCCTTAATTGGAAGTCTGTGCTCCACTAACTCTCTCTTCAAACCAGGCATTTCGTCATAGTCCCACGCAAAGCAATCTTTGTTTTTCTTGAGGACTTCGATCACCTCTTGCTTGAAGCTTGGGCTGAGTTTTGTGCTTATGTAGGTTATTCTTTTTGTGTTATCATCCCCCAAATTCACCTCTTCGAGCGGATCCTGTGCTAACATTTTGGCACCTGAGTTTGCAGGATCTTTCTCGAAACCCAAGGGTTCTGTGTCATAAATGGCATCAAGCCTTTGATCTATTTCATTTTCTTCATAGGGTGAATCTTTCGAACCATTCCCTTTCATTTCATTTACTTCAATTATATTATCTATTTCAGCCTCTGAAGCTGTTTCCATTCATTCTCAGCCATATAGGCCGAAATCCTTTCGAAGAAGGAGGACTCAGTCATGAGCAGGATTGTCGAACTCCCAGCCTGGTGGCCGTCTTTGCGAAGTGCCTTCGACTCCTTCGTCTCCCTTAATTATTTTTCTATCCCAGTACATGTCATCATGGCGAAGGGTCATATAGTAGTGTGCATCCCTTGTTTCATTCATTTCGTCGCTTGGGGTACAAGGGGCTATTCGTGCCAGGTATTTGTCATAATTCCTTTTGTTGACTAGATTGACCGTTGTCATAAAGTAACTCTGGTCCGCTTCGATATTCTCCACTATACCATCTTCTCTCCACAGAACTAACCTCTGGTGCATTGACGAAGGAACTGCCCCTACGCCATGGATCCATTCTCTTCCCAGCAGCAAGTTATAATTGGCCTTGGCTTCGATCACCATGAACATGGTGGGCCTGCAGCTCGATCCGACGGTTAAATCCACTTGCACCACCCCCAACGTTTGGCCTACTTTCCCTTCATAATTGGATAGGACCATGTTGTGTGGTTTGACATCACCCTCTTGTATTCCTAACTTTTTTAGCATGAATTGAGGCATTAAATTAACTACAGCGCCTCCATCCACTAAGACCTTGTTCACACCATGGGCTCCTGCCTTTGCTCGAATGAACAATGGCTTCAAATGATTCTTCATTGCTGGCTCTGGATGTTCGAAGAATGTGTTCTGCTCTTCGACCGCGCCGTTATCCATTACATAGTAGCAATGTGCATGTTTCATCAAATCTATGGTATCCTCCTCCTCATGCTCTTCGATTTCGGTCTCCTGTCCAAACTCAGAAGGTAGTACAGATACCACATTGCAGTTTAAATTGAGTGAGGACTCCCCCTCTGATTTGAAGTTATCTGTCAGCATGTTCTCGTCTTCTTCTAGACTTGGAGTGTAGTCTTTCGATTCGTCTGGTTGTGTTTCGGAGAAGAGTCTTCGACTAACTAGAGGTTTGTTTTCAGGTTGGTTGTTTATTGTTGGTTTGTTGGTACTCGACACTTCTTTATTGCTGGCCGAAGCTTCTCTTTTGTCTGCCAAAGCTTCCCTTCGACTTTTCGATTATTGCCTTCGCCATTGTGATCTAGACATGGGGTTTTTTCCTTTGTAATTCTCAAGTCTCATTTCTTCCCTCTTCGCAGTGTTAAATTTCCTCCTATACACCATGGCGTGACGTGCATTTCGCTCGTTGCCTTTCCATTTATCCTTCCCCGTATTGGTTTTGACTTGCAGCCACTTATCTGTTGGTACTTCAGCAGGGATTTTGAACGTCACCCTTCGAGCACCTTTTGGGTAGGGGCTATCAGGCTTTCGTTGGGTATGATTACCCTCAAAGTGTTGACTCATCTGACCAACCTCCTTGTGATTCCAGCATGGGGCGAAGGGAATAGTTTCGAATGCTCCAGCCATGTTCTGGTCATATGCTGCTTAGCACCTTGGTCAAATCAGGCACTTGGTTGCCCCTTTGTGACAGCGAACTACAAACTCCAACAGACTCTCCCCAACTCTAGGGTAGCATCTGAATAATTGGTTGTCTTGGCGCCAATTGACTCCGATTCGAGCCCTTTGTTTCCTCTCGAAATCTGCAGCAATCCTCTGGTTGTAGATGATGCTGCATCTGGGACATAGCATCATTTCATTTCCTTGTACGACATGAGATAATCTTTGAATTTGGTATCTGCGGCATAACCATCCTCCATTTTGTATTTTTCTTTTTCAAGGTATCTTTCCATTTCCTGCATCTCAGAACAGGGTCTCTCCATATCCACCATATTGACATCTACATCTTCCCCTTTTTCGTCATCATCTCCCATCGATGGTTTGACATCTTGATTCGAATCTTTGAACTCTCGGGGGGTATTTTACGGTAATTAAATTTTCCACTAGGTTCCCCTAAGGTATCCTAGACTTTCTTCGGAGGAATGCTACCATCCCCATCTTCCCTTTTGTATCATCATCTCCCATCCGTGGGCTTGACATCTTCGATTGGGATTTTCGAACTCTCGGAGCGGAATATTTCACGGATAATCAAACTTCCAGGGTTCTCCCAAGGTATCGATTTCTTTTTGAGGGATCTTTGGTTTTGTGATCTTCTCTCTCAATTTTAGCCTTAGGCCTTGATGGCTGTGTCAAATTTTACGGTCTTCACGGCCCTCGTGCTTTGGATCTCTTTGAAACATCGGATGGCATTGTTTTGGTGAAGCCTCTAGTTGTTTGTGGGCGTCTCGGTGACTCCATTGTTGACTTCGACTAACTCCCGACTTTCACTTTCGGTGCTTTCTTCTCCCAATGGGTGGCCTCTTGTGCCTTCCACCATATTGATTTCTCCAATGCACGAAGGCTCGGAGTAGTTGGTGTCTTCCACATCTAGAGGGTCTTCATCTACTTTCATTTTTGGTTTGTCAGCAAATTTCAATCTGCCATCCTTAATTGCGTTTTGAATCAAATCCCTGAAAAGAAAACACTGTGAGGTTTTGTGGCCTAGAAAACTATGATATTTATAAAACCCTCTTTTCTTTCTTTGATCTAAAGGAGGTATTTTGACATTTGATGGCACAATTAACTGGCCATCTTTGACAAGCAAGTCGAAAATCTCATCACACTTTGTCACATCGAAGGTATATACCTTCTTTGGGAATTTATCACTTTTCTCATTTTCAACAATTTCTTTCCCTTTTGTGGGAACTAATAGTTTACAGGAGTAAGGTGGAGCTTGTTTTAATTTAGCGAGATCTATTTCGACCTCTTCGAATTCAGGATAATCTTCGACTTCCTCAGTTTTGACATAGGAAATTCTTTCTTTCTTATTACTTTTGAAAGCCCTGGCCTTTTCGGCTTTTAATCTTTCGACTTGTCGAACCACAATCGCTAATGAGCCATATCCCTCAAGTATTGTGTGTCTAATTTCTTTCGAATAGAATAGTCCAGGCCACCAGCGGCCATTTCGACTAACTCATGTTCAGGAACTACTGTGAAACATCTAGATTTCAAGAGTCTAAACCTATTTAAGTACTCATCTATGGGTTCAGTAAACTTCCTCTTAACACTTGCTAGTTCCTTTAGACTTATCTTGGATTGTCCCATATAGAATTGTTCATGGAATAACCTCTCCAAGAGGGTCCGGTGTCTATGGATCCGAGGCAAAGTGGTAAACCATGTGAAAGCATTTTTAGTGAGGAACTTGGGAAATATTTAATCCTAAGGTTCTCATTATTTGCTATGTCTCTGCTTGGTCGGATATCGGCTATATGTTCGGCCGTTGATTCATTGGTATCTCCGACAAACTTTGTAAACTTAGGGATCTTGTATCCCTTGGAAAATCGATATGCATTACATAATCGCTATAGGAGGCATAATTTGGCCTTCTAATCACAATAATACCGTTTGGGCCATAATCCTCTCTATCATGGTGGTTAGGTTATTTTACCAAGATATTGTCATTTCGAATTCTATGGACAATTGCATCGGCATCTTGGTTTCGACCCACCATGACAACTCCTCTAGGTTGTTCTCTCGAAACACGGGGCTTCTAATCTTTCGATCCTTGCCCCGGTTCCATTATTCCCTTTGTGGTTCCTCTCGAATCAACGGGGCATCTAATCTTCGACCCTTGCTAGTGGTTCTATCAATCCCCTTTGTGGTTCTTCTCGAATCATTGGGGCATCTACCCTTGTGCCCTTGCCCCAAATTAACCCCTCTCGGTGGCCTATAAGGTGGGTCATCAACTTGTTCGATGATAGGTATGTTCGCTCGAACCAATGCACGTTACGCCTCGCCTCTCGGCGGGCGAAATCTGCTATTCGACTCATATTATCTGCGTTTTCTCTGTTTGTCACGTTACATTTTGTACTATTGGGGCAAAAGATTTCTTGCATAGTTTGCTAACACTCCTATCATATTATGGTTACTATCATCCATTAAGCGCCTAAAAGCTATCGATTTTACGTGGTTAGGATAGGCAATGCACTATAACCTCTTGACCTTGGTTATTTGTCATGAATTGATTAGCCCGAACGGACCCTAATTGTGGTGGCGTGTTGAAGTCGAAGTTTGTAAACACGCCATAAAAGGCGTTGGCATCCCATAAGGTTACGGGTCTATTGCTATCGGCGGGTGGTCTAGTTGGTGGTGGGGTAGCGAAATGGGTTTGTACCCACTTTGTGGACAGATCCCCAAGATAACCGATGGTCCCTGTATTTCCTAGGGTCGAATTGTTTGTTGACATGCCACTTGTTCCGTCGTGGCCATATTACTAGTCGAAGATGTTTGTGCATTCGAAGGATCTGGACGTTCCCGTCAAAGCAGACGCATTAGTGCACATTCCATGTGGGCGTTTGTTCCCTTGTTGATTGTTTGGATTAGACATCCTATTATTTCGTTTTCTTCTGGGTAAGGGTTGGTTACTATTAATTATTCTACCACTCCTAAGGTTCATATACCAACGAACTTTGTTTACTCAGAAATAACTTTTATAATAATTATGTCTTATAATCCTTATTTTATTTTAATTTATAACGACCAATGGTGTCCCACGGTGTGCCAATTTGTTCACGTGATTTACGGTGAAACAACCGCTAGTCCTCAAACTATCGAATAAGCTTTATGATTGTTATTCAATTCCTCTGGTAACTTGCAGGATCGACTAGATTGATCCTATGGGGTATTGGTCGTTTGGATAGAATTAGTAACAAAATAAGTGTTCATGTTTAAGACTTGTATTTAAATTGTTTTATATATATATCCAAAGTATTTCGATCACAATGCTAAATAACTTAATGACATGATCAAGCAAAATAACATAAGCGATTTGAACAAGTAAGCGCATAAAGGTTCGATTTGCAAAGAAATGTATAAATGCGGAAAGCGTAAATGGTTTTAAAGGTAAAAGACTTTTAATGTAAAAGCATGAATATAAAAGCATGAAATGTAAAAGACAAGAATGTAAAGATTTTACGGAAAGTAAAACGTTAATGTAAAGAGTTTACGAAATGTAAAAGACTTTGAAATAAAAGAAACATTTAAATGCAAGGAAAAGTTAAATGACTTTGAATGTAAAGAATTTAAAAGACATTGATGCAAAGATAAAGGATAAGCTGGAAAGATAAAGATGTTTCTTGAATAATAAAAGTTTTGGTGCAATCATCGTACATCATTCGAGCATTCGTTTCCCTAGCCATGCGGTATTTTGAATGTTCTTGAATTTTTGTACAATAGATATGACACACGAAATCCTAACACTAAGACTTCTATTTATACTACTTGACCATAGCAGTCGGCTTATGAGATCTTGCCACGTTGAACATGCGAACAACGCACTTCTCTTGCTTCCAGCGTCTTGAACCGTCTCGGTAGCATATTTCCTAACTTCCAATTATCCCGCTCGCGTTTGAATTTCAAATGCCTTGGCCACTTCGTTTCGAACTCACTTCTCAGATACAATCCCACTACCACTTCGAAGCTTCCTTTATATATATCATCATAATTGTCGTTCGAAGCTCCAAGTTTTAGTACGCCCATTCGAAGAGCCAATTCTTTCATTCCGAACTGTGACATTCACTTTGTTCCCACGAACACTGACATCATTTTGTTTCGAGCTCAATGACTCCATTTCGAATCATATATATCAAAATCTTCAGCCAACACTTTCAAACTGATAATTCACTCGAGCTAATCTTGATTTTATCATTCAAACATCATCAACATACTTCATATGAATGATACAAATCATTACCCTTGACCTGTAACACCTTCAAGCTCGAATTCGAAACTCATGTCAAGGAACTACAGTTGGACTTGGTCAGAGTAATCCAGGCTATTTCAAAGCAAGCATAGCACTTCCACACGTTCCATGAGGTCCACTGGTGCTATAGCAATCATCAAATCAACTCTGTAACACCTCCTTCGAAGAATCAAAGTCCAGCTTCAAGAGGTAAGAACTCGAACTTTGAACTTCATAATTTCTAACTTCCAGTTAAAAAATGGCTTGGCCGTTTTGTTTCTGCATCCTCACTGATTGTTAACCCTCAAACAATTGCTTGATTCCATGGCCATACACGATTTCACATTGATTTTTTGGAATTAGGGTTCTTCGTGTTTCTGGAGAATTTAATCATCTAAAACAAAAAATAAATGAAATTAACCACCACCATCATGTTCCTGGTTAAATTTCGAGCAAGTTTGATGTTTACGTCATTCATTTTCATTGAGAAACGAAGAATCTGGGATTGGATGAAGGATCGAGGAAGATGAAGAACAGTTCGCGCGTATTTTTGTTTTCCATAAAATTCAAATTTCATTTTATAATATAATTAAATAGAGTAAGTTATATAAACGGATGTATTGCCGCCCCAGCGGTTGCCAGCTCACTCTTAAGTCACTTGCCTTGCCTTGCCCAATGGTCCCGGGTTCGAATCCCCTTGGGACCATTTTGCCATATATTTTTGCTTTTCCTTCACATTTTTTTCCAAACTTCAACACTTTCAAAACCCAATCAAAACTCCTCATTTTGAGGTGATTTTTTGCACACTTGTCATTTAATGTATCTATTTTATGATGATGTCAAAAAAATCCGAAAACGAGACGTTTTAAGTACTTTTCAAGTACTTTTCAAAGATGTTTTTGTTCAAACTTTCGAAACTCGAATCTTTTTCAAACTTCTTGTGAGTATATTCCATCTTTCAAAAACACTTTCAAGATCTTTTTAAAACATTTCAAAACATACTTACACATCTTTTTTCCATGATTGACCCGATTTGATGATAAAACTGAACCCGTGTTTCCTCGAATTTCTTAATCAATCATGGGCCTCCCTTACGGTGTAAGTCCCAATTCTTTTATGTACATAGCTATTTCCTTGTACATATCAAATTTTTTTATGTACATAGCTATTTCCTTGTACATATCAAATTCTTTTATGTACATAGCTATTTCCTTCTTTTATGTACATAGCTATTTCCTTGTACATATCAAATTCTTTCATGTACATATCAATTTTACTTGTACATAATACGGATACCTTTGAAAATATTCAAGTATAGCAAACTTTCGTTCGTTTATTCGCTTGTTTATACACCATTTCCATTGGTATTAAGAGGAGCATTATTCCCAGTGAAACTGCTTTTAAACCAATGGGCCTCCCTCACGGTGTAAGTCCCAACCCTCCTATGTACATACACATTTCCTTGTACATAAATACCCATTCGTGTACATATTTATTTCCTTGTACACATTCAAACTTGTAAGTAATCAAGTTACGCTCGTTTCGAACGTTCGTTTCACACACATTTGTTTATATTTCTTTCATAAACTCTTGTAAATAAACATTACACATTTGTTTATATTTCCTTCATAAACTCCTGTGAATAAACTTCATATACTTGTTTATATAATTGTCTAGTTATAACATAACAACTAGTCTAACCATTAGATCCCCCGCAGAGATAGCCTCCTCTTAGGCTTCGTATAAGAAAACTCATTCATCTGAGTTTAGCCTCCTCTTAGGCTTCGTATAAGAAAACTCATTCATCTGAGTTTAGCCTCCTCTTAGGCTTCATATAAGAAAACTCATTCATCTGAGTTTAGCCTCCGCTTAGGCTTCATATAAGACAACACCCTTTGAGTCGACCTCCTCTTGGGCTTCGTTCAAAAGAACTCCTCATTGAGTTTAGCCTTCTCTTGGGCATCAAACAAGAAAGAGACCAGGAAATCTCATAACAGCCTCCTATTGGGCTTCCAATACAAAGAATCACCCACGCTAGGATAGAACCCTGAGAGTATGATTTCTCGGTGAAATCACTCTTAAATCCTAAGAGGATGGTTTCCCGGTGAAACCACTCTTAAAGCCAAAGCCAGCCATACCCTATAGCTTCTCTTGGGCTTACAATACAAGGACCCTCGATGACCCTCGGAATGCCTTCTCTTGGGCTTACAATACAAGGACCCTCGATGACCCTCGGAATGCCTTCTCTTGGGCTTACAATACAAGGACCCACGGGCTTCTTAAAAGCATCCCCCTAATCCAATCAATTTCTCCTCGAGATTTAGACGTTTAACATCTCTATGGAAGAAGTATCTCATCTATCACATCACATACAATAAAAAAACTTTTCAAACTCTTTTCAAACAAAAACATCTCTTAATCGTAAGTGGTAACGCTTGTACACTAAAGCAAAACACCCAATGCTTACAATTAAAATATTCAATCATCTTTTCCAAACATCTTTCTTAACTAGTAAGTGGTAACGCTTGTACACTCAAGCAAAACACCTATAACTTACGATGAAAGATTCAATCAATCAACTTTTTCAAAGTGTATGTGATGAAATAGATTAGATACATTTTTCATTAAGATGAAATTTGTCTTTGTCTCTTAATAACATCCCGTTGCTTCCACTAGCATAAGTGGGAACTACGATTGCTCTGACTTTCTCAACATCCCTTTGAGAATACGTAGGCACAAGGTCTCATCCTTGGCGAGAAAATTTCTTTCTTCCTTAAACCAAACAAACCATAAATCCCTTTAGATCTGAGCTACAAATTCTCTGATTCCCATTAAGGGATATGTATGCAGAGGATCCCAATGATCTTTGCGAGCACAATAATAACAAAACCTAGGATCCCACATAATCTATCCTTCTTAAAATCCAAAGGAGAAACTTTCCCGATCATAGAAATAGCAATTTAAAACACACAAACATATCAAACATATTCATATATAAAGCTATAGATAACTATATATATTTAGGGTGCTCCATCTATTCCCTTTATATAACAAACCCCCTTGCCCGGAATCTCCCCAATGCGTTGCGTCTAGTTCACGCTAGTCGTAATGCATATCATATCAATTGAGGGTATTGCAGCTTTGCCCTTTTTCATAATCATTTTTCTTGTGTTGGAAATAATAAAGCTTGATGCTCGCGGCATCTTTATAAACAAATCAAAAGAGTAAATCGTTTCAAGCTAGAGAATCCGAATTCAGATTCGATTCCCTAGCGCGTCACTTTTTAACGCGAACAAATGCATTCTTTTATTTTTGCGGATTATGTTAAGAGGTTGAATCTTGAATTGTCTGATATGCATGGAAATATGACTATTGACACTCCTGCTTGAAGGATGAAAAACAAAAGAAAGGGGGGTTTGAATTGGGTTTTTGAAATTAAAACTATTTTGACAAAGATATTTTTATGTTGGTTCATTTGAACTCAAACTACTCCAGTCCATCCGTCAAGGTGATTTTCCTCTCTCAACGAGGTCTTAATCCACTAATCAAGACTTGATTACAATTCACAAAGATAACTATCTTTGTCTTCTTGAGATCAACCACAACTTGGTTTCTCAAGGTAATTACAACGTATAAAAAAAATATAAGTGTTTACAGTGCTTCTTTTAAGCTATATCATAAGTGTGATGTGTACACAATTTTTGACTCAATGAAATATGAAAAACAAATTTGAATTATGACAAATTTTGAGTTGTTTTTGGGTAAGAAGGTTCGACGATCGAAGAATGAATATGATGCTCCTTTATATAGGTGTTTGATTTGATCTGTTGGGAGTCACCAGGATTTACAAAAGGAATGATAATTAATGCATTGATTTCTTATTTTCTTAATTATGGATCTTGTCAATAAACTGTCGTTACTTAGAATATTTCCATTTGAGTCTTTGTAACGCATCAGAATTTAAGCAGCCAGAATATGCGAATTAGAGTTTGATAATGCAGCATGGTGCATTCAAAAGTTGGGCTTTAAACAAAGTAGTTCTTCTAAAAGAGCATGATATTTTGAAGACTGCTGTTACATGCGTATCTTTTAAGTTCTTCTTAGAATGACATCATATATCAGAACTTCTTCTACTTACGAATCCAAAAAGAGAACTGTATCATTAAAACGATTAGTAAGCAATGATGTTCTATACAAAATCTTTAATCATCAGAATTAGAACATAAGAATCATCAATAGTATTTTTTATCATCAAAACTTCTTGAATAGATGTAGAACTAAACTATATTCTAACAATCTCCCCCTTTTTGATGATGCCAAAACATAAATATTTTGAAAAAGAGAGGTCTCCCCCTGAGCTTAATATTCCTATAAACTTAGAAGTATTACACTTCCTTGAGAGTGTTCGTCCAGAATATGACGAAGGTTCTAATAGTTCCAAGTAGCATAAGTTTCTTTCCAGAAAAATGTTTCCTGTTATAAACTTAGACAAAATAAAATCAAGGATGATATCAGAATGTTTGAGACTGATCTACCAGTAACTGTGATGTTCAAAATATCTTACGTTCTCCCCTCTTTGTCATAGATAAAAAAAATGGAATGGTAAAAGAAAAACAGAGGATAATTACATTAATGGAACAAAACGAAGTACAGAAGGAAATATGCAAAAAATGAAAATTTGCTGAATGAAAACAGAAAAACATTTTAGAAAAATAAAGTGAGAAAACTAAGTTCTAAGAGGGTAGAGTAAGTCTTGAGAACAGTGCTTCCAGCATCCGTTTGATCTCCGATGTTGAAGCTTCTTATTTTCTCATCATCTCCTTTAGTTCCTTGTTCGTTTCATCTTTCTTGTCAAATCTATTTCTGACCTCTTCATTTTCCTTCTTTAAGACGTCCAGAGTTTGAATAACAAAAGAAGGTAGAGAAACACCCTTATCAACAGATGCAAGAGGACAAATTTGGATTTTTTGGTTGGGGAGCATGTTCACGGTAAAAAGTGTCGAACGAGGTAATCGAATTGAAATTCATCACATATATTTTTGAAAATTTTATTGATTAAATCGTTAATTGTAAGCATTGGGTGTTTTGCTTGAGTGTACAAGGGTTACCACTTACAAGTTCAGAAAGTTGTTGGAAAAAATGTTGAATCTTTCATTGTAAGCATTGGGCATTTTGCTTGAGTGTACAAGTGTTGCCACTTACAGTTAAGTAAGATGTTTCGTTTGAAAAAGTGTTTGATTTGAAAAGTGTTTGAAAAAGTGTTAATTTGTATGTGATGCTATAGATGAGATACTTCTTCCATAGAGATGATTCATGTCTAAATCTCTAGGATAAATTGGTTTGTTATTGTTAGGGGGGTCTGAAGCAACTCGATTTTCAAAAATCATTTAAATTTCGAAAACTAGTGAAATCGCCACCTAATTTTATTTTTTCCAAAAGCAACAGGAAAATATAGATAAAACCCCATAGATACGGATAAGGCGGTCTACAACCAAAAACATGGAATCGGGAGTCGGTTATGTAAAAGGAAGGTATTAGCACCTCTTACATCCATCGTACTCGATGGGACCCGTTTAGTTCTAAGTGTGTGTGTATATTCACTAATTTCTAAGTTATAAAAGAAACAGAATTTGTTTTATTATTATTTTGAGTTTGGCACGGTTTCAGAACCGTGTGCCTACGTATTCCCTTGTGCAATGGGAAAGTCAAAACTCCGTAGTTCCTCTCAAAAAGGTTTTAAATTGGTTGTGTTGATTTTTTAAGAAAAATCGTGCATTAGACATTTCAAATGCTTGAACTTGGACTTGTTTAGTTTGTTTGAAAAGCTTAAGTCCTCGTTCGTGTTTGAAACGACTATTGCACACTCTTTGTCGGAAAAGAGTTTAATGATCGCATATGAGCGATAAAAGAGTTTGAATGAGTTATTTTATTTTTCATGTGGGAGACAAGTATTGGACCATAAGAGTTCAACGGCTAACACCCCAATTACTCGGATGAGTGGACAGAAACATCCTAATCATCTTTTTCTACCCAAAAGTTTTGTTAAGAAAAGGTGAGGTGAAACAAGGTTCACGTTAATTAAATTCAATTAAGACACCAAACATACGGTCGAGGGTCGATACTGGACTGACTACTATATGCTTGGGAGGAGAGAGAAATAGAATATTTATTTATGAAAGTATTTTTGAAAAGAAACTCGACGTTGGATCGAGGTTTGGAACTTTAATTATGAAAGCATTCTAAGACACGTGATGAGATGAAATGTGGAATCGGGTTATGATTAATCAAGTATATGGACTTAATTAACCTCGTGAGGATAGGTGCTCCTATCCCTAACCATGAGACCCTGGTGCATGGAAAATTGGTATATAGACCAATGTTATTTTCGGGTTATGATTGATTAAACCAACAAGGACTTTAACCAACCTCGTGAGGATGGCCATGCCCATTCCCAACTATGAGACCCTTTAAGAAATCGGCATATGAGCCAATCGAAACAGAATCGGATTAATTTTAATTTTAATTGCATGAAGTGTACAATGGTGAATAAATACTGAATGAGCAAATAAACAGATAAATATCACACAATACAATCGGAAATTTAAATAATTATTAGAAACGATTTTTTCTGTTTGATGAAAAATCAACTAATAGTTTAATTAATAAGTCCTCAAATAGAAACTATCAGAGCTAATTATTACTTAGTACATCGCACAAAAATATCAATTGCATAAAAATAAATTAATTGAAAAGATAAAAGTTTTAGAGTTAGCCTGTATGAAGCGAGTCTGGACGGTGCGAAAAGAAATCCATTTGAACTTGATTATTCCAAAAAAATTAGTCATATGCTGACAATCTGGTGCGTCAGATCTCTCTTCTCCAAAAAAAACCCGAATGGCCAAGATGGTAACATTGCTTACCAAATATTTTTTACTTATCATCATTTTTTTTAATAAATAAATTAACCAAAAAGGAAAATAAATAAAAGGAAAAAAATGAATTAATAAAAAAAACAAGGTGGTGACACTTGTCACCACCAGACCTAAAACCCTAAAATAAAAATAAAAATAAAATTGTTTTTTTGTTTTTTTTAAGAAAATAGAGTTAAAATAACAATCAGAAAATATTACCCAAATGGGCAAAAATATACTCTGTCGCTCTCTCTCGCTCGTGTTCATCCGCTCTCTTCTCTCTGTTTCACGCATGTTTCATCTTCTTCCTCTCATTCCCAAATGGAACCCTACGGTTAACCCAGAAATCCCATCTTCACATGGATTCTCCTCTCTCTCTCTCGACCCGAAAACGAAACTCACCTTCTCTCTCGCTCTCTTGATGAAACCCAAACAGGGAACACAAGGCGTAGGAAATCGCCTCACGGTGGCAATGGCGAGGCCTTAGGGTTTTGGTTTGTTATCTATTTCTACTTACTGATGCCTGACTATCATTGTTTTTTACAGATGGAAAAATAGATTTATGGAACCCTAGAGCTCCAATGGCAACCGTGAAGCAACCTTACCCCTTTGCGATGGTATTTCGGGTGAGACCGTTTCGAAATTCTCTTCTTCTTTCTCTGTTCAGAGCAATATTTCTGAAAAAAACCTTTAATTCTGAAGGGTTTCTGGTGTTGGGAAATGATGATAGGATTGTTTAGGGATGGTTTTGCGTGCTTACAACTGCTGGGTTTGGGAATTTGTTCTCTATTTGGGACTATAAACTGTTAAGAATAGATGATACACTTGTGTTTTCTCTGGTTTTGAATGCTTAAAACAGATGCCTTGTTTGGTTTTGATTTTCTGGTTTTTGATTCTTTAGAACAGATACCATCTTTTGGTTTTGGCTTTCTGGTTGGTTTTTGATAGTTGCTCAGGAACTTCCAAGTTTTTCTCTGGTTTTTTTGGTCTTTGTACCGATGCTGCACTTGTATATTTTTTTCTTCTGCTTGATATCCCTTAAGAACAGATACTCTCTTCTTTTTTTCTGATATTGGAACAGATCTCTTGCTTGTCTTGGTCAACCATCTCTTCTGCTCAGGGATTTTCGTCATTATTGCTGGCTTTTTTTTGCTTTTCCCCTTTTCACCTTTGGTGAAAAAAGAACTTTGAAACCAACACCTTCCTCTTTTATGTTGTTGCTGCTATACATGTTGCTTGCATTGTTTGGCTTACTCTTTTCGGCTCTGCTATACCCTGCTACTACTTGCTTTTGCTGATAACCAAGATCTCTTTTGTCTCTTGTTTTACCTGCTGCTGCTGTGTTAACTTTGTTTATAGTGCTGCCTGTTGCCTTTGTTTATAGTGTTGCCTGTTGCCTTGTTTATAGTGTTGCCTGTTGCCTTTGACTTGTTGGATTAACTTGTTAGGATTATTGAACTGTTGGATTAGGGATTAACAGTTGGATTAGGACTGAACTGTGATGAATAACTGAGTTTCGGCTTCGTTTGCGAACCGAATTAATTCGTGATTTGCAAACAAGCTCTTTTCACCGATGATTAATCTTGAACAAGATTATGAGGATTGGCATTCTAAAACCTGATTCCCTCCAGAAACACCTAATGATGAGTTCGAAAGCGAAATGTTTTTCCTTGATTTATGTTGATTCTCAATTATAGTTACTAATCATGCTTCTTTTTGTGTTTTCATGTAACCATGCGATGAAGATGGAGACAATAAGAAGGAAGCCAGGATGTGAAGAAAAACTCGGAGGAAACAACGATTTGCTCGAACAAACCTTAGAAACTTATGGCATTAGTATAGAATTAGGATATGTTTGTATCTTTTGTAGCTTTGTAGTAGCTTTGTAACTCAAAATTGTAATTGAATTCCAATGAAAAAATAATAATAATTCCTTTTCCAACATTGAACTTATAATTCCAACTTTGTGTATCTTGAGATGAATGAATACCAACTATTTGCATAGCATTTCGATCGAATGAAAATTCATACAAAAAAAAGAACGGAATTAATCCTAGCCCGAGTACCTTTGCTTGAAATGAGTAACATCCAATATGAATTGAATAACTTCTTGTAATTATATTTTTTGCTAACGAATTCAAACACCAAGAACGACATCTTTCCCTTCATCGAATTTAAATTCACCAAGTAACAAAGGAATTCTTTTTAAAATTTAAGTTCTAAAAATAAATAATTATTTTTGAATTCAAATTCCAAAAAAGCAAATAACTCCTTTTCGGACAGATAATTCCAAACAGTTCCTTTTGAACCAAAAATTCGAAACCGTTCCTCTTAAAATAAATCGAAACCCCTTGAATTTTGAATTATTCTCAAATTGAATCAGTAACAAAATAAACCCTTCCTTCGAAACCCAGCACAGTTATTTTCGAAAATTTCCCAGTAGGAACTCCTCTGAAGCCACAATAAATGAACATCTATGCTTGAAACAATGAGGTAAAACGAAGGGGAAATTTTGGGGTACGACAGGGTGCTTTTAAGAAGCCCGTGGGTCCTTATATTGTAAGCCCAAGAGGAGGCTATCCAAGAGACATCGAGGGCCCTTGTATTGTGAGCCCAAAAGGAGGCTATCCGAGGGACATAGAGGGTCCTTGTATGAAGCCCAACATGAGGCTATAGGGTATGGATGGCTTGGATTTAAGAGTGATTTCACTGGGAAACCATACTCTTAGGGTTCTATCCTAGCGAAGGCGATTCTTTTATTACAAGCCTAATAGAAGGATGTTAGAGATTTCCATATCTCTTTCTTGTATGATGCCTAAGAGAAGGATAAAATCAACAAGTGATTTCTTTTGTACGAAGCCCAAGAGGAGGATATGGGGAACCTAGTTGTTATACTAGTTGTAATGACATAAATAAACATGAACAAGTATATGAACAAGTATATATATGACAAAGTGTGTGTGGGCATTCATAGGATTTTATGAAGGAAATATATAAACAAGTGTATAAAACAAGCAAATAAAGCTAATGAACTTGAATATATACAAAGGAGCGTGTGAATGCAAATATAAATAATTGTTTTAAAACGAGTGAATAAGCTAGTAAAATTTAATATATACAATGGAGTGGGACTTACACCTTAAGGGAGTCCCACTGGTTTAAGATCATTTTCACCAGGAATAATACTCCTCTTAATACCAGTGGAATTAGTGTATAAACAAGCGGATAAAACTAGCGAAAGATACTAGTTATACTTGAATATTTGCACACAAAAAAAGTTGAATATGTACACAAAAAAGGTGGATATATACAAGGAAACCAAATATGTAAATAGGAGGGTTGAGACTTACACCGTAAGGGAGGCCCATGATCAATTCGATTTTGAGTTCGAAAGATTTTCGAGGAAAAAACCTAGTTCGGTTTGTATATTCAAAGATTAATTGAATCGGTCATGAAAAAGAGGTGTGTAAGTTTAAAATGTTTTTCAAAGGTTTGAAATGATTTTGAAAAGTTAAAGATATTCACAAAAGGTTTTGAAAAAGATTAGGTTTGAAAAATTTGAAAGAAACATTGTTTGAAAAGTATTTAAAATACTTAAAAACTTATATTTTTAACCTAATAAAAATATATCAAAAGAAAATACTTTTGGATATTTTTGACATAATCATAAAATAGGTATAGTTAATGAAATGTGTGCAAAAAATCATCTCAAAATGAGAAGTTTTGATTGGTTTTTGAAAATGTTGAAGTTTAATAAAAAAAAATGAAGAAAACTAGTGATAAAAATTTGTTTTTGGTCTTGGAGAGGTTTGAACCCATGACCTTGGCTTGAAAGTGAAAGATTTACCACTGAGCCATGTGCTTAAATTGTCACTTACACGCCTCCATATTATTATACCTTGAAATCAGTTGTAAAAAAGTCTGAAAAACAGTTGAAAAGTGAAGGTTTTGAAAAGGTGGAAAATAGAAAGGTCTCAGGGGGATTCAAACCTTGGACGTTGGGCAAGGAAAAGGACTAAGAGTGCACGTTCTAACACTTGGGTGGCTATACATCCGTTCATTAAACTGACTTTATTTAATTATATTACAAAACGAATATTTGAATTTTTGAGAAAAATCAAAAATTGCACGTAACTTCATCTTCTTCCTCCAATCTTCATTGATCCCAATCTCTTTCATTTCTTGATGAAATTAAAAGATGTAAAGATCAAACTTGCTCGTTTTGAACTCAGGAACATGATGATAGTGATTAATTGCATTTATTTTAAACTTAAGATGATTGATTTTGTAAAAAAAACATATGAACCCTAGTTTACGAATTTGATCATAAAATTGTATTTGGACAATAATTTATGCAATTGATTGAGGTTTATCATTCAGTAAGACTGCATGAACAAAATGCCAAGCAAAATTTGAACTGGAATGCAAGAATCATAGAGTTCAAATTCGAGCACTTACCTCTTCAAGTTGAAACCGAATTCTTTCTTGGAGGTGTTACAGAGCTGGTTTGATGATCTGGATAGCTTCACTGGACCTTATGGAAGGTGTTGATGTGCTTATCTTGGATGGAAACCTTCTGGAACTTCCTACCCGACCCATACTGCAGCTCGATCAAGTTGAACAGGGAGATGGTGATTCTGGCTTTATAGAAGTGGTTTGATGTTATGGATCACTTCTATATGGTATGTAGATGATGTTTGAATGATTAGAAAGTGAAACGCACAAGTGGATTGAGAGATGACAAGTTAAGCCTCAAAATGCACACTTATGGAGTTTTCTTGGGAAAACTGACTTTTGGTTATTTTTGTGATGGCTAGATGATTCTAACAACTTCCTACGATTGTTTAGAGAGTTTTTGAAGCCAGAGATTGCTAAGAAATTTCAAGGTTTGGAGATTTTGAAACTTGGAAAAGAAGAAAGAAGTGAGAAAGCTTGTTTAGGATTGCTTTGGTGTGATTTAGAAGTGAGAAATGAATTTTATTTATAGGTTAAGAGGTCTGAAGAGCAAGGCAAGGATATGATTGATGAGTTTGCAACTTGAAGCTTAAGGATAAGAAAGGAATATTCACATCAAATGCACATGGAATCTTTCTTAACCATGGTTAAAAAAACTCAAGTAATTCTATCCCCTTCCAATCATTGCCATCAAATATTCTTGTATGGGAACTTATCTCTTAATGGTGACAAGGCTTCTAGAAGAGGAATTGCAAAAAAGTTTTGAAAAACTTAGAGAAATGGCTTAAAAATTATGGTTATGGACCTCTATGTTTCAATTTCAAAACCCTAGCTATACAAAGTTTTTTTGCAAGTTCTTGGACATTTTGGAAATCTTGGAACAAGATATATAACTTTCATGTTTTGAGTTTTTCTTGAATCAAAATGGATCTAGGTGAAAAATGACCATGAAAATGGTGAAAAAAGTGTTAAAAACACTTGAATTTTTTTTCTAAGTGTTAGAAAAATTTCAAGTTTTGACTTTTTGTTGACATTTTCACACATTTTTTATTCTTTATGATCATGATTGAATATTTGAAATACTTTGATGATTGAAAAAATTTGAATTTCCAAAAGTTGACCAAAGTCACATTTTGACTGATCTAAACAGTTGACTTTTTTTGTTACATGATTCAAAACTTCTCTGATGATCAATCATGCCTTTTAAGATGTTTTGAATTAAGAAATTAGGTCAAGATATTGCATTGATGATTTTGAGATCATTCTCCAAGCAATTAGGTCATTCATTGATCATAAAGTTAATGATACACCATCCTCGATCAAAACCTTAATTGGTCGATTCAAGATAGATCTTGAGGAAATGATTGGAATTTAAAGATCAAATGTTAATGATTGATGAAGATAGATCAATTAAGGTTAGTGAAGACTCAAACCCTAAGTGATCACATCTTGAACATATAAAAGATTTTTGATCAAAACCTTAATTTGGCTCAAGGAGTACAGACACGATCTATCTTGTGCTGAAATTGTTAGTGATGCAATGATGCATATGTCAATGATATGAGATGGTATCTTAGGTCAAAAATTGGGGTATGACAGATTCCACTATTTAAGTTTCTTTAACCTGAGATATGAAGATAAAAATCTTCCTCTCGATATGTGTGAAGAGACTTAAATATCAGAATACGCAAATTTTGGACCTAAGATACCAAAAAGTGCAAATGATGCAAAGTGATTGTAGAAAGTTTACCCAAGAGGTAGCAAAGGGTGACATGCTGGGGAAAAACATTTGTGAGGATATCTCAATCTGTTTAAGAAAGGAGAATCTTGTTTGTTGTGAAACAAGTATATGTTTCACTGGAAAAATAGATTCACAAAATAAGTGAATATCTGTTTCGCTTTGGGAAACAAGAAGATTACCTTCTATCAGCCTTGTGACAATTTTCAAGGTAAGAAAATATGATATTACCAATTATCAGCCTGGTGATAGTTTATGGTAATTTGGAATGAAGACTCATTTACCAATTATCAGCCTTGTGATAGTAAATGGTATGAGTTTAGAAGATATTACAAATTATCAGCAAAGTGATAAATATAACAAGGTAATTCTTGAGAAAGCTTTACTGATTATTCAGCCTTGTGTGTAACTGACAGTGATGGAAACAGATCTCAAATAAGCTTCTATTTTCCCAATTACAATCGTGTCAGGGAACTTTTTTTTAGAAGATGCGGGTGTTTTGATTGTAAAATACAAATTTCTCTAAGAGAAAGACAACTGTGGGGATTTGTTGAACTTGCATGATTGGACTTGTTAGGAAGAACAATCGTTTTAGGATAAGTCCAAAGATGAACAGGATATAAGAGGCTAGGATGACGAGGATATTGCTTATTGTTTGCAGGTAGATTTTTTTTTGGTGAAATCCATTCCTAAATTTGTTTGGAGACGAGGTTCTATCCATGAATGAACTGGAAAGAAACAGTCAAACAAGATTTTATATCCAATGAGAAATGAACTTGATTGGGGAATTGGAGAAAGAATGTGTTCTTTCTGCTCAAAGGTGACGGTCTACTAGAATGATGACACACCCTTACTTGTTTTCGGGAATAAATGCAACCTAAACAAGTGATATTGAAGCAAGCATTGAGAAATGCAAGAATGCATCAATGATGGAATTATGTATGATTAATGAATGCCATGAATGTCATGAATGTCATATGTATGCTGACAATACTTGACAAGACAACAAAGCGTATTTGGAAAAGGACTACGTCGCAGTTCAATCAAATACCCAGCAAAATCTTCAGTAGTGGTGTAGATGTCACTGGTGATGAATCAGAGTTGCATGCTTAAATTTCTTCGAGGAGAAAAAGCATTTTACTGGCAACCCTGTTGGGGAATTCTTTGATGATCTCTTCGAGGAAGAGAGAAATTCTCAGCAGTTATTTATACTCATGAAGATAACTGTTGTTGTTCCTTCTATGTTCAAAGTTCGAAGGAAAATTTCGCTTTTATTTCGAAAAGTTTTAGAAGTAAAAATTCATTTAAAACATTTTTGTTTTTCAAAAGTGATTATCACAAGTAAAAGCGTTATTTTGAAAAATAGAATAAAACAAGAATTGCAAACAAATAGGCACAATACTAAAATTTTATTGATAGAATGGTAATCAGCCAAAGGTGTGATTCCATGGAATATTTAC
The DNA here is from genome assembly GCA_021764765.1 of Vicia sativa. Classification (NCBI taxonomy): domain Eukaryota; kingdom Viridiplantae; phylum Streptophyta; class Magnoliopsida; order Fabales; family Fabaceae; genus Vicia; species Vicia sativa. Next base: position 238,395,652 of record CM038792.1, read on the forward strand.
AAAAGTTGGAAATAGTAATATATTAGGAAAAGGCTACATTGAAAGCAATAACCGTTATTCTCTCTAACAATTTTCGACTTACTGAGTTGTTCTTTTATCTTTTTTAGACAAAGTATTTCTTGAGTATTGTTTTAACTTTACTCTCTAAACTAAAAATAGTATTTTATCAAAATGAAGATTAAGAGAAATAAATCTAAGAAGTTATCCAACTTCATAATTTCAAATAATTCTTCATAATTTTAAAATATAAACTGCCCACAATGTTAAACCAAAAATTCATAATTATTTAAAACTATAACTTTGCATTTATATAAAATTATAGGCAATTTAAAAAAATTATTTGTCCTTCAAAAAAAACTTTCATGAAATCATAGCAATAGTATTATTATTATTATGAATATCAAGAGGATGTTTATAAATATATTTCTATATACATACTGAAAATTACAATTATTCAAAACAATAATTTCAAACATTGCAACAATTATTCAAAACAAATCTCTTCAAGCGTTGCAGCAACATAGATCGTCGCCTTTTTCGTCTGTATGACATTGCCCACCATGAGGATAGTGTCTTTGCTTCAAACATAAACTGTTGCACATATCTGAATTATCTGGACATGCTCCTCCCATTACAAAACAAACAGCAAAGTTATCTACCACATCGCCTTCAACTACAATTAAACATGAAAAGAATAATATTAATTACAAATAAAAACACCACTATCATATTCTACAATTACAAGTTATTATTAAATTATGGAACTAGTTTGTTTACCTTTAACCATGGTTGAAGCAATGCACATAATTGCAAAAATGAAAAGAAGGGAATTGATGTGGGTTGCCATTACCTTTCGTGGGATGAGAAATATAACTTTGTAATAGATTATTTATAGCAAAACAACGTGAAAATTTACCTAATAATGGAATTTTCCAAAAAATTAAAATGTATTAAATATTACAAATCTCCAATTTAATACATATTGCTAAAACAAAGAATGAAAAAAAAAAAAAACAGTTTCTTTATCCATCACAAAACATTAAATACTGTATCTTCAATCAATTATATGATATTATTTGATTTTTAATATATTTAACTACTGGGATATTGTGTGTTTCCATGAGTATGATATGAAACAGACTTTTTTTTTATTTTTAAATATGATAAAAATGTAAATAAAAAACAAAATTAGTCATCCAAAATAGTTTATCACTTTTAAAAGAAAAACATATATTTTAAACAAAAACATAATTCTTTGACCAAAGTTGTTTTACATTAATAATATATATTTTAAATTTTTTATATATTATGTTAATTAATATTGTATCTTATATTGAAAGAGATAATAAATCATTTTAAATGAGATAACAAATTAGTTTTACAAAATTTCCTAACCAGCATAATTTATTGTTTTTAAAAGAGATAATTAATCAATTTATATAATTTTTTCAGTATATAAAAATATATGAATCAACAGTATAATTATTTCTATATATAAATATTTTTGTTTTCGAATTATTTATAAAAATATTTAAATTAATAATAAACATGTTCCCGTTATTATTAAAAATTTAAATCAATAGCTTATTATCAGTATCATATGTGTAACATCCCGATTTTTTTTAATTGTTAATTATTATTAATATTTATTATATTATGTGATAATTAATTTAACTGGGTGATTTAAATGAAAATTGAATTATTTGAATATGTGTAGTATTTAATTAATTAATTTTTATGAGTAGAAAGGTGATTATTTGGTATTGGGCCTAATTTTATGAATAGAAGTAATAAAGAGGTGTTAAGTGTTAAGCCCAATTTGAGCTTACTAGTTATAAGGGTCAGAGGAAAAATCATAGTTAGTATTGTCATTTGGTTAAAAATAAAGAAAGAAGAGAACAGAAGAGGAAAAGAGGAGAACAGAAGAGGAAACCCTAAGAGGCTAGATCTTCAAGAGATAAGGGGGACAATCCATGTTATTATTTACTTGTATGTTGTTGGGTAGTCATTAGTAACATGCTAGGTTGTTTGATTTCAATTTCTAAGAATCTTTGAATGTTAGCGTTTGAAGAGAAATTGTGTTTTTCTACTTAGAAATGATGACCCATGATTAGAAACATGTTAGGATACGCTTAAATGATGTTAATTGACTGATTGGAATGGGTTTTGTGAGAGAAATTCGTGGGAGAACGAAGCTGGTTCGTAACAAAAAATTCTATGTTTCGCAGACCGCGCTTAGCACCATCAGAGGCACGCTTAGCGTGGAATGTTTTGTAAGTTGGGGTTCTTTGTTCAAGAAGCGGCGCTTAGCGCAATAGGTCGGGCTTAGCGTGACCTGGAACCAAAAATGTTATTTTTAGGATCATTTGACATGAATTTTATATGATTACATTTTATGGAGTATGTTCATGTACGTGATTAATTGATCCGATTATAATTAAATGCACTTTGGATTGATTCGAATGATATTTCAATGTATACTTGATACTTGAGTTAGTATGTGTAAGTCTTGATGGAATGTTGGGAATAACATATGTGTAAATGTATGTTATGTGGTATTTGTGATGTGTGGCGATAGTAAATGTTATATGTATTACTTGTTGTTGTTGAAATATGATGTTGAGAAAATGGTGGATAATTTAAATGTGTTGAATTATTGTGATATGCTTGAATAGTTATGGTTCATGAATAATCCTAATTTACATATGATGTTGATGAATTGCACATGCGTACATGGTTGACCATGATCCTTAACGGGAAATATTGAGTGGTGAAACTTTGGGTTCACAATGTGGCTTGATCCTTGAATGGAAATAGTAGTGGTGAAACTTTGGGTTCACAATGTGGCTTGATCCTTGAATGGAAATAGTAGCAGTGAAACTTTGGGTTCATAATGGTGGCTTTGGTCTTGTCCGAATCGGAAGCGTGACTTTGATTCTAAGTTATTGAATCGGAAGCAAGGTGAGCGGAATGTTCACGATGGTACCACATGCATGAGTCACATTGCATTTTTGTCTCATAAGTCATTAAAGATTATGTGCTGTGTGTTGGAATTGTGATAATTGGCTATGTTGATTATTGGATTAAGTGTATTGGTGACATTTATGCTATTTGTGATAGATGTAAATATGTTATACTTGGAATGTTTGTATAATCATATTGTCTGGAATCTCGCTTGACGTGTGTAGAATTCTTTGATACATGTTGTTTCTATATTACTTCCAATTTAAATACATTTGGATAACGATGTGAATTCTCACCCTTCTGTTGTGATGTTGCCTCTATGTGGATAACGTGCAGGTTTCGAGGATAGTGGTGCTTCGCACGAGACTAGTTGACAAGTTTATTTAGTTATTCCTTATACTAGGTAGTGATTCATTGCTCTGGTCATGTAACACGGAAATTATTTTGATTTATGCTTCTGTGAGATAATTATTATGTATTCTCATATAATTTGGATTTGTATCTTGAGATACTATGCTGATGTGGTCTTGGTGTCGATGTATGAATTATTATGACTTGATTATGTTATGGATTCATTGCTATTTCATCCAATGGTTATAGTATGATATGTAATCATTGATAGTATCTATGAATATGAAATACTGCGCTGTGAAATGCATGGTTTTGTTTTAAGCATGAGATTCAAATATGTGTTATGATTATGACCAGGTGCATGTTATATTGTTTTTTTGGTTTTCCTATGTGTGGAAAATGACATGTGACACCCTTCATATGCGTGCATTCTATTTTACTCTGATTTATGCCATGGATATTTAGGGTTAAAAAAGGGGTGTTACATTAGTGGTATCAGAGCAATGGTCGGTCAAATTTATTTGGCCAAGTTATTAATTAATTTAATTCATGTTGTATTTGATTTGTGTATCTGACACGATCAATGTTGTTATCTGTTGTTGTTAGATGTCTTAGGACGATGGTTGCGGGAAGGAATGATGATGCTATTGCTGAAGCCTTGAGGATGTTGGCTGGATGTCTTGGGCAGATTCCGCGAGCGAATGTTGGACACAGAGGTGAGGAAGATAAGTTTCGTGCTTTGGGGAAGTCTCAGAGGAACAATCCTCCTATCTTGGAGGTGAGCATGAACTTGAAAAGACTCAGGCATGGCTTAAGGGAATGGAAAAGATCTTCAGAGTTATGAATTGTACTGATACGTAAAAGGTACAGTTTGGTACGCATATGCTGGAGAAGGAAGATGAAGATTGGTGGAGCAACACTATTCATAGATTTGATGAGGAAGGTGATGAAGTTTCTTGGGCTCTTTTCTATGATTCATTTCTGGAGAACTATTTTCCAGAAGATATGCGTGGTAAGAAAGAGGTGGAATTCCTTGAGTTGGAGTAGGGTAATGAAATCATGGCTGAGTATGCTGCAAGATTTCAAGAGCTGATTAAGTATTATCCTCATTACAATACTATGAATGCTGAGAGATCTAAGTGCCTGAAGTTTGTGAATGTTTCAAGAACTGATATCAAGAAGGCTATTAGATATAAGCAGATTACTCGTTTTGTTGAGTTGGTAAACAAGAGTAGCATTTATGATGAAGATAGTAGGAAAAGTGCTTCTTACTACAAGAATGTGAATGATAGGAAAGGAAAAGGTCAATTCCGTGGGAATCCGTATGATAATAAGAAGAAAGCTAGTAGTGGCAAGACGCCAAGTGGGGGGGATCTTCTACTCCTATTAAGTGTTTCAAGTGCAGTGTGGAAGGAGATCATGCTTCTAATTATGGAAAGGATGTTGGAAAGTGCTTTAGGTGTGGCAAGTCGGGTCACAAAGTTGTTGATTGCAAGTTTAGTGCGGATGTGACTTGTTATAATTATGGTGAACAAGGGCATGTTAGTACTAAGTGTGAAAAGCTAGAAAGGAGCAAGCTAGAGGGAAAGTGATTGCATTGTCTGGTACTAAGACTCCAGTTGAGGATAAACTTATCTGAGGTACATTCTTTATTAATGGTACACCTATGATTGCAATCATTGATATTAGTGCAACACATTCTTTTATTTCTGCGGATTGTGTTAAGAGGTTGAATCTTGAATTGTCTGATATGTATGGGAATATTATTATTGACACTCCTGCTTGAAGGTTGAAAAACACAAGAAAGGGGGGGTTGAATTGGGGTTTTGAAATTAAAACAATTTTGAAAAAGATATTTTTATCTTGGTTCGTTTGAACTCAAACTACTCTAGTCCACCTGTCAAGGTGATTTTCCTCTCTCAACGAGGTCTTAATCCACTAATCAAGACTTGATTACAATTCACAAAGATAACTATCTTTGTCTTATTGAGACCAACCATAAATTGGTTTCTCAAGGTAATTACAATGTATAAAAAATGTAAGTGTTTACAGTGCTTCTTTTAAGCTATATCACAATTGTGATGTGTACACAATTTTTGACTCAATGAAATATGAAAAACAACTTTGAATTATGACAGCTTGTGAGTTGTTTTTGCGAAAGAAGGTTCAGAGACCAAAGCTTGAAGATGATGCTCCTTTATATAGGAGTTTGATTTGATCCGTTGGGAGTCACCAGAATTTACAAAAGGAATGATAATTAATGCATTGATTGCTTCCTTCCTTAATTATGGATCTTGTCAATAAACTGTCATTACTTAGAATATTTCCATTTGAGTCTTTGTAACGCATCAGAATTTAAGCAGCCAGAATATGCGAATCAGAGTTTGATAATGCGACATGGTCCTTTCAGAAGTTGGGCTTTAAACAGAGCAGAGCTTCTTCTTAAAGAGCATGATACTTTGAATACTGATGTTAAACCATTTTCTGAACTGATTCTAGAGGTAGTCAAATGCTGCTGGATTCAGATTATCCAAACAAGCCTGCTTCAGAGAGTCTACCCAGGCTTGGATTTATGTTCCAAAAACCAATAAAGAATCACCAACATGTACTTGGGAGGTTTGGGGTTTTTGTTTAGGATCAACTATTTTGTTTGGAGCAGTAAGAAGGTCATTCCAGGTTTCAAGATCAATGAGAGTTTTGAGGGAATTATCTGGATATTTTTAAGGTGATGGAGAGTCAGTGAGGATAACTGGAGAATTGGGAGAGTTAGGTGGTTTGGATTCATAAGGGGATGGAAGATCTGGAACAGTGAAAGTACTGGGATCAGATTGGGAATTGTTGAGAGGGCAAGTCATTCCAGGGATAATGGGATTTAGTCTTGGTGAGGGATCTGAGAACAAATTTGGATTTTTTGGTTTGGGAGCATGAATTTGTTGTGGAGTAATAGCGGTGGTATTTTCTAGTGTTGGTTCAGAAGATTCTTTTGGATTTTTTGGTTGGGGAGCATGAGAAGATGGTGGTGTAGTAGAGGTAGAATTTTTTGGTTGTGTTTCAAGGGCACAGTCAAAAGTTTCAATATCTCACAGAACTTTGGCAAGTTATGGTTGGGGTTGAGTTATTGGTTCAGAAACAGGAATAGAGGTATCAATTTCAATATCAAAGTCATCAAGAGTTTGGGGTTAATTTTCTAGTGCCTAATTTTTGGGAGGAGAAGATGGATCAGATGTTGGTGTCAAAATTGGTTCAAAAACAGAAACAAAAGATGAGTTACCTTTCTTTTTGGCAGCTTTTTGTTGTTTCTGAGAGGTGCCTTCATCAGCTGCTTTCCTCTTCATGGATTTTTCGACATCAACATCTTGAGCTGGTTGATGAAGATCTAGAATATTGAGATTTGTATCAATACCATCTTCTTTAAAAGCTTGCAGATAGTGGAAAATAATATCTGGTCTCGTAGCATCAATACTTGAGAACATAGGGAAGTTCTGCAAAGGGATTCTTCTGACTAAGACGTTTTCGTTCACTACAGCTGTGGTTTTCTTTTTGAGAGAGGTTATGATTTTCATCTTCTTGAGATTTATTTGCGTTGAGAGCTTTCCCAACGATTAGGTTCAGATCATCTACCAGATTAGCTTCACTCAGATGATTTATCAATTGATTCTCTCTTAGAATATTTGAGATAATCCTTCCCAGAGGAATCCAATCTCTTCTGGTTCTTTCTCCTTCTCTTGTTTCCTTGACACTTGTCTTTAGATGTTGAAAAGATTGTGAACTAGATGAATTTTTGTTTTTGTTGCAATAAAGTAGAGAAGGAACTGTTGATCAATGTCGATGTAGTCAGCATAGCTTGAAGGTTTCCTGTGATTGATGCACCCCAGAATCATCTTAGCCCAAATTCTGAAGTGGTCTTTCAGATCTTTGATTTTGTTTACGGTTTCCCAGAAGTAAAAATTACTTGTGAAACTGTGGCTCGGTCAGAGCCAGTTTTCTCAACCATATCAGTATATTTGACTCCACTACCATCATGACCAATAAGTTCTCCAATGAGATCTTCAGTAATGACTATTTTCTTCCCCAACACATATGAAGTAACTTGATTTTGAGAGGCTGAAGCGTGAATCCAAAATTCTTTCACCAAATTTGGAAAAACTGGACCAATCAAGCGATCAAAGTATTGAGACCAACCTTGAAATTCCACTTCTTCAAGGAGATCATGCCCATTTTCCTTCATGCTTTAAAAATACACAAGAAATTCACAGAGAACTTCAAGATTGTTGCATGGAGCGAGACGTGTTCTATGAGGGCCGGTGAAAACTTCTTTGTTGGAGATGGGTTGAGGCTGTTGTTCTTGTTGTGGATGGGATGATGAAGCCATAGTTCTCAAACTTAGGGTTTTGAGGGGAAAAGAGAAAGTTTGAAAATGAGGTTTTTCAAAAAAAGAAAAAGAGAGCAGAGATTTGAGTAAAATGGTGAATTTGAAAATAAGGAAAAGATGGAGTATATAGAGAAAAAGATTTCTTGAAAACATGCAATTAAGTGACTTTAAGGCCCAAAAGTAATGATTAAGGAAAATAAATATTTGCTGACAAGGGAGGTAGCGTGTAAATTTAGTGAACAGTGACCGATGTGACCAATGCCTCGATGCATCAACTCATACGTTTCACTCTATCAGATTTTGAACACGTGTTCATTTTCTGAGAATGACTTAGCGATTAAGTTTGACAAATGTTGATGTGGTGAACTGCATGCATCTATCTCGAGCTGAATGATCTTTCAAATCTTCTTGATAGATTTTGATTCATTTTCCCTTCTTACTTCTGAAGGACAATTGATCAGATGTTCACAAAATTAATAAAACTCTGAAAGATAAACCAAAAGAATTAAACTATTCATTATGGACATAATTCCATGATGAGGTGTCTCAAAATGAAATTGAGCTTATCTTCAGCAAGGAGTTTTGTAAAAAAATCACCCCATTGATGGTCTGTGTCAATAAATTTAAGTAAGAGAATTCCCTTCTGAATATAGCCCCTAATGAAATGATGTTTGATTTCTATATGTTTAACTCTAGAGTGCAAAATAGGATTTTTAGATAAGCAAATAGCAGAAGTATTGTCACAGGGGATAAGGATGTTACTCTCGAATATTTGAAAGTCCTCAAGCTGACTTTTCATCTATAGCATGTGAGTACTACATCCAGTTGCAACTATATATTTTACTTCTGCAGTGGATAGTGCAATGGTGGATTGCCTTTTTCTGGACTAAGATACCAGATTTTCTCCCAGAAACTGACAGCTTCCAGAAGTGCTTTTTCTTTCTATTCTGTTGCCAGCAAAGTCAACGTCACAGTATCTTACAAGTTTGTATTCTCTGGATTTTCTATAACATATGCCAAGATTAGTGGTACCTTTTAAATACTTGAGAATTCGCTTAACATTTGTTAAGTGAGTTTCTCTAGGATCTGATTGGAATCTAGCACAGAGGAAAACATTATATAAAATATCAGGACTTGAGGCAGTTAAATATAGGAGAGAGCCAATCATACCTCTGTAGATCTTTTTATCTACTTTTTTACTTACCTCTTCCTTTTCAAGATACACGTGGGACGCATAGGAGTTTTAGCAGGTTTGCTATCTGACATGTAAAATTTCTTCAGAAGTTCCTTAACATACTTACTCTTATGTATGTAGGTTGATTCTGAAGTTTGACTGATTTGAATTCCCAGAAAGAATTTGAGTTTGCCAATGAGACTCATTTCAAACCCTGCCTGCATAGACTTAGCAAACTCCTCTCAAGGGAGGCTTTAGTAGAACCAAAAATTATGTCATCAACATAAATTTGACATATCAGAATATCATTTTTAAATGTATTACAGAATAAAGTTGTGTCAACTTTCCCTCTGGAAAAATCTTTTTCTAATAGAAAATTGCTTAGTCTTTCATACCAAGCTCTAGGAGCATGTTTTAGACCATACAAACATTTTTTAAGCTTATAAATTTTTTTTGGAAGTTTTGTGTTCTCAAATACAGGGGGGTTGGTGCACATATACTTCTTCATCAATGTAACCATTTAAAAATGCACTTTTTACGTCCATCTGATAAAGTGTAATATCGTGATTACCAACATATGAAATTAAAAGTCTTATAGATTTTAACCTGGCGACTGAAGCAAAGGTTTTTGTATAGTTTATTCCTTCTTGCTGGTTATAACCTTCTGCTACCAGTCGAGCTTTGTTTCTGACTACTTCTCCATGTTCGCTAAGCTTGTTTCTGAAGATCCACTTAGTTCCAATAATGTTGAAACCTTCTGGTTTGGGTACGAGATGACATACATCATTTTTGGTGAATTGATTTATCTCTTCTTGCATTGCCATGATCCAATCATTGTATTGAAGAGCTTCATCTATAGAAGTTGGTCCAATAAAAGACACTAGACCCATGAGCAATTCTTCAGAGTTTCTAAATGTTGATCTGGTTCTGATTGGGTCATGTTTCTTTCCCAAAATCATCTCTTTAGGATGAGATATGCTGCTTCTAGATGTTTCTTCTGAATGGGTTCTTCAGACGTTTCTTTGATGGTTTCTTCAGAACCTATTTCTTTGTCAGGACTATCTTCTAATCCTGAGATTTGAACTACTCTATTGCAAGAGAATCTTTTTTCTTTGACTCTTGAGGGCCAAGCTTATCATCAAATATGGCATTAATAGATTCTTCCACAATTCGTGTTTCAGTGTTATATACTCTTTAGCCTTTTGAGCATTCAGAATATCCTAACATTAAACACTTTTGTGCCTTAGAATCAAATTTATTCAGATAATCTTTTGTATTCATAATGAAACAAGTACATCCAAAAGGATGAAAATAAGAAAAGTCGGACTTTCTGTTCTACCACAATTCGTAAGGAGTCTTCTCCAAGATTGGTTTTATAGAGATTCTATTCTGAATATAACATGTTCTGTTTACTGCTTCTGCAGATAAATGTTTAGCAATGTTAATCTCATTGATCATGGTTCGAGCCATTTCTTGTAAAGTTTTGTTTTTATGTTCTACAACTCCATTTTGTTGTGGAGTTATAGGACAAGAAAAATTATGAGAAATACCATTTTTGTTATAAAAAATTTCAAAATCTTTATTTTTAAATTCTCCACCATGATCACTTTTGACTTTTACAATTTTAAATTCTTTTTCATTCTGGACTGCATTACAGAAGTTAGCAAACACAAAATATGACTCATCCTTGAGAGATATTTGTTATCACTCTCTTTTATTTGGATATGTATGAGATTACGTGATGATTGGCCATGGTGCCTAGTACATTGTGATATGATTGGTAGTATGGGATATCTATCATTTATATTTTATTGATGAATTAATTATTCCGTTGTGAGATGCATGCTTCGTATTATTATATGGAAACTTGAATTTGAATACGTGTTATGATCATGACCAGTATGCAATTTGGTATTTGTGAGTATTTGTGTAACCAATGTGACGCCCTTTATAAGATGCATGATAAATTACTCTGATGTATGCTATATTTATTATGGGGTAGAAAAGGGGTGTTACAGAGATGATGTTCCAACATTTGACACGACATTATTCATCCTTACTATAGTTGTGGGGTAACACCCATAGTAACTCTCAAGGAAACATACCAACAACAACTGATCAATCTTCAGGATCAGACTACCAACATATGCAGGGGATTGCACAAGCCACATCTCAATAAACTTTTCTGAAGACCTCTTGTTTGACTTTGAGATGATGGATGTCATTGTCTGTACCTACAGAGGATATTCCCTCTAATAGGTTTCTAGAATAGACTTAGCTAGGCATGACACAAGAATATATATTTCACAATGAAGTGTGTTTCCCTTGATTCTTCAAAACAATACAAAAAAATGTCACAGTATCATGTCTAACATTATATAGAGGATAGTCAAACACTGTGGTTGGATCATAGAACTTATCTTATACAAGGATCTTTTTTATGGCCACAAACAGAAATCCACAGAATTGGTTCCTTTGATCAGGAAAACCTTCCAGATACGAGCTCATCAAATATACATAAAGGGTCTGGTGGAGGAACCTTCATGAGTTCTTTTCAAGAGCGTAAAGCTCGATTTCCATACTTCCATAAAAGGTAGCTCGCCCATGGAGTAAAAAAATTGTTGATCATGTCCTAACCAACTTACACATGTTAGATGTAACACCCCTTCTAAAATACCCCGAATAATGTTAATTATATCAACGATTAAAGTCATAATTCATCAGAGTTAACACGGAACAGGGATACCACAATTATTAAATAAAATAAAACCTCCAAATAAACAGTAGCCATGCTACACTGAGGATCATTATTCAATTAATTCAATTTAAGACCATGTCTTACACAGCGGAAAAATACCAAAACCAAAACTGAATAAACCATAATTCATCTCAATGAGATTCAAAGAAACAATGAAATAATAACTAATTCCTCAACTAAACGTTCCCCAGTGTTACAATCTAATCAGAGCATGACACTGACATGCGGACTTAAAAGACAAGCTCTAGAGCCATCCTCACCAACTCCTGAGCTGCTAACTTTAATCTGAAATTGTTAAAGTAAGGGTGAGACTTCTCATAATTGAAACACATTATAAGCTTCTCAATCAATACTATATCACAAGCATATTATTTCACCCAATAGAATAAATTTAGATTCAACACGTACTCACCAACATACAAATCATTATGCACTCTTAATAAACAACAAAGGAATTGTAACACTGGAAGACATCCTAACGTGTTACAATCCCATATGCAGACACAATGCATGTGGTACCAACACGTGACCAAGTCACCCAACATTGATCCATCATCAACCGGATACAGTAACCATCGATTCGTCCATAAACACCCGGACACGAATCCAGCCTAAGAACCCATCCTCACTCGGGTATCGGTTATCGACAATCCAAGTCAAATTCCGCACAATGGGAATTAACTTCAGCAAGACAATGCATATGCACGCACATCACTAGCATGCAACATCAAATCAGTCTATGTAATACATCAATTTATCATAACTGAATCAAAACCAACAACATGATATTTCAACCATCATGCACAATTAATGCATAAACATGCTTTACATCCACACAATACCAATACATCCATCACCAAGGTTCTCTGCTACATATACATCAATATGCGTCAGTCAAAAATCACCTATTTCGGAATTCGGCTCATTTTCAAAATAATGTCAAGTTTTGGAAAATCTTTTCATTTTATAAAATAGCGCATTAAATTTGAGAAATAACGTCCAAAACGGCACTCAAAACGGACTTACGGTTTGGAAGTTATGAATTTTCAAAGTTTGACATTTTCAAAAATAAAGCGAACCGGTTCTTACATATCAGGAACCGGTTCTGAAAAGTTTCAAAACTCGCCTCGGAAAATTGTATGGGAACCGGTTCCTACCCATACAGAACTGGTTCACGAGTGCAATTTTCAAGTTTTACAAATTTTTCAAAGTGGAACCGGTTCCTACCCAGGAACCGGTTCTACGTGTTGCTGACCAAATTCGCACTTTTGACATTCATTCATTTTCCACCAAACCCAAACATACCCATACGAATGGCTATATGAGAAACACCAAAATACATCTATTTTGCACCATTATAACATCAAACCACAATATTCCATCATTTCTATTCATCAACTGACACTCTAATTGTTTTCAATCTATAATCCGACACAATAGGGATAATTCTACGGAACCCTAGAAACTCTAAACTGGGATTCCTAACATACTACAATCCATACCATTGAATATCTAAACCGATAATATGAATTAACTAATCAAAATCACCCCTTACCTTGTGGGTTCTTCGAATTCTGACACTTTAGGTTTTCTTCCTTCCTCTTCCTCTTCTCAACTTCACGTATCTGTGTTTTCTCCAAAATAACTCCTTTTTCCTCTTTTCCTTATTTTATTTCCTTTTATTCCTCTAACATAAATAATGTGAGTAGAGTCTTTTACTCCTCACACCCTCACTTTACTCAACACACCTCTAATAATTCCATAATTAACCCAATAATTCCAATATATTAATAAATTATATTCTCAATTAAATTAATAATTAAAAATCATAATTATTTAATTATCGAATTATTTGGGGTGTCACAACTCTCCCCAACTAAAAGAGTTTTCATCCTCGAAAACATACCTCAGACGAATAGTTCGGGATCGAGTCCTTCATCGACTCTCCAGCTCCCAGTGACATTCCCATCTTGGTCCTCCCGAGCCACCAACGCGATCTCTTTGCCTGCTGTTTCAACTTCCGATCCTCTATCCTTGCAGGTACTGCTTCCACAGTCAAATTCTCTCGTACCTGTATATCGTCTACCCGAATCTCATGAGACGGATCAGCAATGTACTTCCTTAGCTGAGATACATGAAAAACATCATGCAAATTTGCAAGTGACGGTGGCAAAGCAATCTGATACGCAACCTTCCCAATTCTCTTGGTAATCTGAAAACGGACCAATAAAACGTGGAGTCAACTTCTTTGACTTCAAAGCTCGACCAATACCAGTCATCGGAGTAACTCGCATAAAAACATGTTCTCCTTCACTAAACTCAAGATCTTTCCTCCTCTTGTCGTGATAACTTTTTTGACGACTCTGAGAAGTCCTTATCTTCTCCTGAATCATCTTAATCTTTTCCGAAGTTTGTTGAACAATCTCTGGTCCAATCACCGCACTTTCTCCAGATTCATAGCAACACAACGGAGTCCGACACCTCCTACCATACAATGCTTCAAACGGAGCCATACCGATGCTCGAATGAAAACTATTGTTGTAGGTAAACTCAATCAACGGTAGATAACTATCCCAAGCTCCACCCTTCTCTATCACACAAGCTCTCAGCAAATCTTCTAATGACTGAATCGTTCTTTCCGTCTGACCATCTGTCTGTGGATGATAAGCAGAACTCAAACGCAACTTAGTACCCAGAGCTTCTTGCAATCCTGTCCAAAACTTAGATGTAAACCTCGGATCTCGATCCGACACAATACTAGAAGGAATACCATGCAAACTCACAATCTTTTCAACATACAATTCTGCCAACCTCTCCATCGGATAATCAATCCTTATCGGAATAAAGTGAGCAGATTTTGTCAACCGATCCCCAATAACCCAGATAGAATCACAATTCTTCGCTGTCCTTGGCAAACCAGACACAAAATCCATTGAGATTCCATCCCATTTCCATTCCGGAACAAACAACGGTTCCATCAATCCTGACGGTTTCAGATGTTCGATTTTCGACTTCTGACAAATCAAACAAGCATACACGAACTCAACAATTTCCTTTTTCATTCCCGGCCACCAAAACAACTTCTTCAAATCATGGTACATTTTAGTAGCACCGGGATGAATACTCAACCCGCTACAATGTCCTTCTTCCAAAATACTCTTCCTAATCTCTGCAACATCCGGAACACACACCCGATCACCAAATCTCATAACTCCATTCTCATCAATTCTGAACTCGCCTCCTTGGCCTTGGTTGATCAATGTCAATTTATCAACGAAACCAACATCAGACTTCTGTCCATTTCTAATCTCTTCCAGAATACCACTAGTCAGTTTCAACATACCCAATTTCACACTATTCTGAGTAGTTTCACAAACCAAACTTAAATCTCTGAACGGCTTAACCAAATCTAACTCACGGACCATTAACATCGACATATCAAGGAATTCCTACTCAAAGCATCCGCAACAACGTTTTCCTTACCAGGATGGTAATTCAAACCGAAATCATAATCCTTTAGGAATTCTAACCATCTCCTCTGCCTCATGTTAAACTCTTTCTGATCAAAGAGATACTTCAGGCTCTTGTGATCACTGAATACTTCAAACCGAGAACCATACAAGTAGTGCCTCCACAACTTCAAAACAAATACAACAGCTGCCAACTCCAAATTATGAGTCGGATAACTCCTTTCATGCACTTTCAATTATCGTGAAGCATAAGCCACAACCTGCTTATCTTGCATCAACACACCACCCAATCCCATTAATGATGCGTCACAATACACAACAAAAGACTTAGTCGGATTCGGCAAAATCAAGATCGGAGCACTTGTCAACCTCCTCTTCAGCTCTTGAAATCCTTTCTCACATTCAACATCCCAAACAAATATCTAACCCTTCCTGGTCAACTTAGTCAACGGCAACGCTAGTTTGGAAAATCCTTCTATGAACTTTCTGTAATAACCTGCAAGACCCAGAAAACTACGGATCTCAGAAGCATTCTTCGGCGCCTCCCACTGAGATACCGCTTCTACCTTCGTAGGATCCACAGCAATTCCATTCTTAGAAATTACATGGCCAAGAAAACTTACTTCACTTAACCAGAATTCACACTTGGACAACTTCGCATAAAGCTTCTTCTCTTTCAACAATTCCAATACAACCCTGAGATGTTCTGCATGCTCTTCATCACTTTTCGAATAAATTAGAATATCATCAATGAACACTACTACGAACTTGTCAAGATACGGATGAAATATCTTGTTCATATACTCCATGAAAACACCAGGTGCATTAGTAACTCCAAACGACATAACAGAATATTCATAATGCCCATACCTCGTTCTAAATGCAGTCTTCTGAATATCCTCCGACTTCACACAAATCTGATGATATCCAGATCTCAGATCAATCTTACTAAATACACAAGCCCCAACTAGTTGATCCATCAAATCATCAATCCTCGGCAGAGGATACCGATTCTTGATTGTAACTTTATTCAACTGTCGGTAGTCAACACATAATCTCATTGAACCTTCTTTCTTCTTAACCAACAACACCGGAGCACCCCACGGCGAAACACTCGGACGAATGAACTTCTTCTCAAGTAACTCCTCCAACTGCTTCTTCAGTTCAGCTAACTCAGATGCCGACATGCGATAAGGCGCCATCGACACCGGACTAGTTCCAGGAATCAAATCTATAGTAAATTCGACCTCTCTCTCAGGTGGCAATTCACTAACGTCTTCTGGAAACACCTCTGGAAATTCATTCACCACTGGCAATCCATCACTCTTTGCTTTTCCCTCCGCTTCTATCGCAGAATACAACATAAACACCACAACACCATCTTTCACAGCTAGGTTCATCTGTTTAACCGACATAGTCGCATCTTCGACACCAACCTCTTCAGGAAAAATAACCGTCTTCGCAAAACAGTTGATATGAACCTGGTTGAATTCCAACCAGTTCATTCGAAGGACGATATCAAGTTGTTCTAACGGTAGCCACACTAAATCCATACCGAAACCCCTACCAAAAATCACAATAGGACAATTCCTACAAACATATGAAGTAGTCACTGAACCCGACGCAGGAGTGTCAATAACCATACTTCCATGCATGTTAGAAATTTCCAAATTCAATCTTTTAGCACAATCTAACGCAATAAAAGAATGCGTAGCTCCAGTATCAATAATCGCAATCAAAGGTATGTCTTTAATAAAACATGTACCTTTAATCAGCCGATCATCTGGTTTAGTCTCTGATCCAGACAATGTAAACACTTTACCACCAGCTTGCTCTTTCTTGGATTTTGTGCACTGAGGACGAGTATGACCCTCTTCACCACAGTTGTAACAAGTCACCACTCTCACACTACAATAATTGGCCACATGGCCGAGTTTCCCACACTTGAAACACTTCTTATCATTGCTCTTACAGTCCACCATACGATGTCCTATCTCACCACACTTGTAGCACTTAATGGAAGAACCAGAATCTCCTCCACCAGATTTCTTCCAACCACCGGATCTCTGATTACTCCTACCATAAGGCTTACCACGATCCATCTGTTGCTTACCTTTCCTATCAACATACCCTCGAGCATTCGACTTAGTGTTAGCAAGATCCTCCTCTAAAATCCTACTACAGTCAACCAGATCAGAAAATCTTCGGATACGCTGATACCGAATACCCTGCTTAATCTCATCACGAAGACCATTCTCAAACTTGATACATTTGGAAAATTCTCCATCTGCATCGTTAGTATAATGAGCATAATACTTCGCCAACTCAGTAAACTTCGAAGCATACTCACTGACAGTCTTGTTACCCTGCTTGTGTTCCAGAAACTCAATCTCCTTCTTGCCTCTGATGTCCTCAGGAAAGTACCTCCTCAGAAAAGCTCTTCTGAACACAGCCCAAGTCAATGCAATACCATCTTCTTCCAGTTCAGTTCGGGTAGCAACCCACCAGTCATCAGCTTCCTCTGCTAACATGTGAGTTATGTACCTCACCTTCAGCCCTTCAGCACAGTCAATCACTCTGAAGATCCTCTTGATCTCCTTCAACCACTTCTGAGCATCTTCGGGATCATGTGCACCCTTGAACAATGAAGGATTATTCCTCTGAAAATTCCCCAATTGTCGGTCAGCACCAATCACAGCTCCCTGCTGGTTCCCTCCGAGCACTCCAGCCAACATTCCCAATGCTTCAGCAATAGCATCATCATTCCTTCCGTTACCTCTTCTAGCCATTGTTCTTGTAACATTACAAAACAACCTCATCAGCACACAAGTATCGACAGTGTTATCTTACACTAGTCGCATACTAAAGGGATAACGACACAAGACAAGACCGACTATGCTCTGATACCACTATTGTAACACCCCTTCTAAAATACCCCGAATAATATTAATTATATCAACGATTAAAGTCATAATTCATCAGAGTTAACACGAAACAGGGATGCCACAATTATTAAATAAAATAAAACCTCCAAATAAACAGTAGCCATGCTACACTGAGGATCATTATTCAATTAATTCAATTTAAGACCATGTCTTACACAGCGGAAAAATACCAAAACCAAAACTGAATAAACCATAATTCATCTCAATGAGATTCAAAGAAATAATGAAATAATAACTAATTACTCAACTAAACGTTCCCCAGTGTTACAATCTAATCAGAGCATGACACTGACACGCGGACTTAAAAGACAAGCTCTAGAGCCATCCTCACCAACTCCTGAGCTGCTAACTTTAATATGAAATTGTTAAAGTAAGGGTGAGACTTCTCATAATTGAAACACATTATAAGCTTCTCAATTAATAATATATCACAAGCATATTATTTCACCCAATAGCATAAATTCAGATTCAACACGCACTCACCAACATACAAATCATTATGCACTCTCAATAAACAACAAAGGAATTGTAACACTGGAAGACATCCTAACATGTTACAATCCCATGCAAACACAAATGCAGACACAATGCATGTGGTACCAACACGTGACCAAGTCACCCAACATTGATCCATCATCAACCGGATATAGTAACCATCGATTCGTCCATAAACACCCGGACACGAATCCAGCCTAAGAACCCATCCTCACTCGGGTATCGGTTATCGGCAATCCAAGTCAAATTCCGCACAATGGGAATTAACTTCACCAAGACAATGCATATGCACGCACATCACTAGCATGCAACATCAAATCAGTCTATGTAATACATCAATTTATCATAACTGAATCAAAACCAACAACATGATATTTCAACCATCATACACACAATTAACAGCAGCATAAACATGCTTTACATCCACACAATACCAATACATCCATCACCAAGGTTCTCTGCTACATATACATCAATATGCCTCAGTCAAAAATCACCTATTTCGGAATTCGGCTCATTTTCAAAATAATTTCAAGTTTTGGAAAATCTTTTCATTTTATAAAATAGAGCGTTAAATTTGAGAAATAACGTCCAAAACAGCACTCAAAACGGACTTACGGTTTGGAAGTTATGAATTTTCAAAGTTTGACATTTTTCAAAAAAATAAAGCAGAACCCGGTTCCTACATATATAGGAACCGGTTCCTGAAAAGTTTCAAAAACTCGCCTCTAGAAAATTGTATGGGAACCCGATTCCTACCCATACAAGAACCGGTTCCTGAGTGCAATTTTCAATTTTTTACAAATTTTTCAAAGTGGAACCCGGTTCCTACCCACTGGGAACCGGTTCCTACGTGTTGCAGAGCCAAATTCTGCACTTTTGACAGCATTCATTCATTTTCCACCAAACCCAAACATACCCATATGAATTGCTATATGAGAAACACCAAAATACATCTATTTTGCACCATTGTAACATCAAACCACAATATTCCATCATTTCTATTCATCAACTGACACTCTAATTGTTTTCAATCTATAATCCGACACAATAGGGATAATTCTACGGAACCCTAGAAACTCTAAACCGGGATTCCTAACATACTACGATCCATACCATTGAATATCTAAACCGATAATATGAATTAACTAATCAAAATCACCCCTTACCTTGTGGGTTCTTCGAATTCTGACACTTTAGGTTTTCTTCCTTCCTCTTCCTCTTCTCAACTTCACGTACCTGTGTTTTCTCCAAAATAACTCCTTTTTCCTATTTTCCTTATTTTATTTCCTTTTACTCCTCTAACATAAATAAAATGAATTAAATAATGTGAGTAGAGTCTTTTACTCCTCACACCCTCACTTTACTCAACACACCTCTAATAATTCCATAACTATCCCAATAATTCCAATATATTAATAAATTATATTCTCAATTAAATTAATAATTAAAAATCATAATTATTTAATTATCGACTTATTTGGGGTGTCACATTAGATGCCTCCTCTTCCTGACCAAGAGTAGGTTCTAAACACATGCGTTAAACACACATTTTATTAGTACCTAGAGCATCATCTATGTTAATCCTTAAAGCATCGAGCTTATTCTTACTTAGCTAATAAGATGTTCCAGCTTCTTGTATGATGTCGTTATAAGGCCCTTATCAACCAACATAAGTTGTTCATCAGATAAAGATGCAGCAGACAAGGACAAATCAAAAAACTCTTCAACAATCTTCAGGCAAGGCTTACTCACCCTAATACATGAACTCCACTAAGAAGGTGAAAACAATCCATACATGGTTTAAAAATAAATCAAACCAATAAAATAGGAACACACGAGCCTTCTCTCACCTACTAGCCTTCACACCTTCAAATAGGATTACATCTCAATCTATCATAGACGGTCCACTCTCCACTTCAAGGGACCAGATAAACAGTAATATGAACCAACCTTATTCAAACAACTATTCAGTACAAACTTTCTACCTTGCACATAACCAGAAAGTATCCCCCTAGGATCTCTGTAGGTTCAAATGAAAATGTTATTTTCTTTTCAAGGGTGATCATGATTCATCAAGAAAAGTTAAGATCTGATCAAAGGTCAGAGTTGCCAAATTCGTGCAAGAAGCATTAAGGCAAGATTAAGCCAATTTTGGAAAGATTTGATAAAAAAATTTAATCAAATATTCTTCATGAAAGGCAATATATTTTCACTTAATGCTTGACCTAATCCCTTGCTCTATAAATACACAACAACTGCACAAGCAAAGGACAAAGTTGGCCTCCACAAAGAACCCTAAACTCATAAAAAAAATCTCAAGAAACTTGCACTTTCAAGTTTCAGTTTCCAGCCATCCACAGAAAATTCCAAGCACCAATTCGTGCTCCTGAGGTATACTAGGGTAAGTGTGGATCAAAATCCATGGCCAAAACTCCCTTAATTGAAAGTATCATAAACTCAGTTTGCATTATCTTTGTGAATTTTGTATTTTAAATTTTATCATGGTTTAATGTGAACTAACATTGCTAATGATTTCCTAGTATGGAACAGTTTAGAACGATAGCATGAAGTTTCTAATGGCCGGGACACGATCTGCCATTGTTACGGCACAAGCTTGATGAAGCTTCGTATCCATGGTTAATAGTAGGTTTAGAACAAACTAATCCCACCATCGTGTTCACAAGGGTCTAATTAGTATATCTGGGCACTTGGTTTCAGTTTTTTTGTTGAATTTTGCAGGTTTTAAAAATCCTTCATCGGAGAAGGAAGTGGAAACCACCTTCTGTGGTGGTCAAGGGTTTCAGAAGGAAACTCTGACCCTCGCGTGGCAGATCCTGCCTTCTGATTGGCCCATTTAACTCCTCTAGCCCCACTTGCGCGCGTTTGGTTTTTCTTTGATTTTCAGGGAAAAGCATCACACATATATTAATCAATGTAACATAATGAATGGATGTATCACAGCCCCAGCGGTCTACCATGCGCGCGCTATGTCACTTTGTCGCTCAGGTCGCGGGTTCGAACTCCACCTTTTGCTATTCTTTTTCATAAACTCTGATTTTTTGCAGGTAACACATATATATTTCTAAGGAAAGCATGATAACACCACATGTAGTGTGGTCCAGTGGTAATGCTTTGAACCCATGACCACAAGGTCATGAGTTCAAACCTCAGCAAGGCCATTCCTTTTTTTAAAACACTTATTCCTTTGCATTTTTCTTATTTCTTTACAATTTTCAAACTTATTTTAATTTCCTTTAAAGAATTAATTTAACTATTTTCTAAAATCCTAAAAAATGTTTAGATTTTAGATTTAGGTTTCAAAAACCTTTATTTAATTTTTGACATAAAAACATTTTCTTTTCCTTCATATTTAAATCACTTTTCTAATTAAACATTAATTAATTAGAATTAGGGTTTACTTATTAAAAAACTCCAAAAATAATTTCTCTTTTAGTAATTAGGGTTACTAACCTAAAAAGCATTTTCCTACTAATTTCCAAAACATTTTCACTAACATTTTCTAATTATTCTGACTATTTACATTATTCCGCATTTACAATTCTAGAAAAGATGTATAGGTCGCAAAGTTTTATTCTGTAATAGCATAGATTTACATTTTTTTCCTTTACTTCCCGCACTCCAATTATGTATCTGCCCCAAAGCCAAGTAATAGAGTAGGATTTACGTTTCTGCACTTTTACTTTCCGCACCTTTACTTTCTTGTACATATATCTAACTGCTAGTAATTAGGGTTTGCATGCTAAGACTAAAATCAACCCTAGATCACTTCTAATCTCAAGATTAACATATCTGAATACAACACACTCTTCACACTTCCACACCCCTTAGGGTATCCTCTCTTGTTGCCTTTATGAATAAACAATGGTCATGTCCCTCGAATGTAGGGGTACCATTTGCAAAGACGCTTATGAATAACATCACTATAGTCCCTTTGATACAAGGATCATAATCCCTCGATTTTACCTACGAATATATGGTCTTGTCCCTCAATTGTTGCCTACGAAAAGTGATGATTGTCCCTACTAACTTGCTAAGGTATCCCTACATCTTGCCTTCTATGACCAAAGGATGACCCTTCGATTCTCCCTTCACATCCAAACGAATAAAGTTACCTACCAACTAATGGTATGGATAGCCTTATTCTAAAGGAGAAGGAAAATAACATGGAAACGACCATTCTGAGTAGGTAATAGACTCCTAGTTGCTTGCTCAATCAAAATACTTTTCACACCTCACACTTTTTTTCAAAAACTTTTCAAACACTTTGTATACATTTCAGCATGAATCATTACAAAGTTAAACATTTTCCAAAACAAACATTTCCAAACACTTCGTATACATTCCAACGAGAATCATTATGAAGTCAAAATGAAATTCCTTTTCAAAATACTTTTCAAACTACACAAACACAAAAAGCAAATTTTTCAATGTGAGCTAAGCAACTAAAATCCCGTAGATAACTACGGATGGAAAGGGTGCTAATACCTTCCCTTTTAATAACTTCCTCCCGTACTCAGAATCTTACGAAGGTCTTTTCCTGTTCTTTTCACCTTCCCTTTATTGGATAAGAGAAAAGTCGGTGGCGACTCTTGCTATCTACAAAATTTGCGATCAAACGCAAAACAAACAAGTCAAGTCTCCCACCGTGTTACACACACCTTGGAGTTGCTTCAAGCTCCCTCCAAGAACAATACATACTACCTCTTACCTACCGGTTTCGAGGATCATAGTGTCCATCCCACAATTCAGGTGGTTCACTAGAACTAACCCTATTGGTTATATCTTTGGAATACTCTATTAGCTTACCAATTAGGTTACAAGTCCTATTTTATAACCTATACCCAACTGGATTTGGGCCTTCGAACAACAACACATTAGTTGTAACAGATTGCAGAAAACTTCTACTACAAGTAAGGTCTTCAATCTTAAGCTTCCTAATTAGTATCCTTAATTTCTGATTATATCTTCCGGACCTTTAAATGTGCCCCTAATAGGTCGCATAATATTCTCTAAATATTCTGGATTCTTCAAAACATAACTGGACCTCATTATTTAGTTCAGCAGTCCCGATGTCGAATGCCCCTTCATAGGACATCTGCTTCGACATGTTGCTCCAGTTGTTGAATGAGTTCAACATGTTTTGACATTTCAACACGACTTCTTGTTGTACCTATTTTTATTTGCAAGTTATACATCTTATTGTACATTACATTATTGATTCTATTATTTGTTTTACAAAAATTAAGCCAATCCTCAAAACTAAGGAACTTACATTCTGTATTTTGGTTGCCGTGGTTATGTATTTTGCAATTCAGGAGTAGACGACAGTAGAAAAAATATAACCCATGGGTTTCCAACATTAATCAAAGTAATTATTTTGATATATTAATTTGGTTTATCATAAAATTGAATGTCGTGGATGAAAATCAAATCGTTGTGTATTTAACTTAATCCCTCATTACTTTAATACCCTGGGTGATAAGGGATAACCTTTTATGACGACCTGACTTACCTTGAATGTGAAACTGACAATTAACGCATTTTGCGTCTAAAATAATATGTATTTTTGTAGTAATGATAGAATAAAAAAAGTCTAGGCCTAAAACACAATTTGACACATTTCAAAACTGTTGTATTCGACTCAATCGAATAACACTAACACTGTATACAAAACTTGTTCAATATACAACACAAACGCTACTAATTCGACGAACGCATTACATTATTCGACAAAACAAGGATTACAATTTCTAACAAATGTTAGGTTTAAAAAAGATAAAATAAGGAATGGTTGAAGAAACGAATGAATTAAAATAAAATAAGATAATAATATTGAAAACATTTAGAATATTAAAATTATATATAATTTAGAATATCAAAATAAATAAAAAATAGAATACCAAAGTTAAACATAAAAATATATTTAATGATAGATAAAATAAGAGTCTTTTTTAAGGGGAGATGTTTTATGTGTTGATGCTGACAAATTAAATTTGTCAAAAATATAAATAAATAAAGGATGATCAATTTCAAATCTATCTTTGAACCTAATAGTTTTATAAAAATTATTATAATTCTTAGTTTAAATGGTTTAAAACGGTTGAATTCAATTTAGTCGGTAAGGAGACGAGTTATGACGTTCAATCTTGAATTCCTCACACAGTTCTTTCATCATTTTGTTGTTCAAGTTTGATCAATTATCAATAATGATCTTGATTGGAATTCCATATCGGCAAATGAGGTTGTTCTTGATGAACCTCGCAACCACTTATCTTGTAACATTGGCGTAAGATACTACTTCGACCCATTTGGTGAAGTAATCAATGGCCACTATGATGAAACGATGACCGTTTAATGCTTTTGGTTCAATCATTCCAATAATTTTGATGCCCCACATGGAGAAAGCCCACAGAGAGAAGAGAATGTTGAGTAGAGTCGGTGGGACATGGATCTTATCTGCGTAGATATGGCACTTGTGACATCTCTTAACATGTTTACATCAATCGTATTCCGTTGTTATCCTATAGTAACCTTCTCTTAAGATTTTCTGGACATTGCATGCTCATTTGAATGGCTTTCAAAGGACCTTCATGCACTTCGTATATTAACATATTTGCTTCGTGTCTGTCTAAGCATATGAGCAAGACCATATCGAAGTTTCTTTTGTATAGAACATCTCCATTCAGGAAGAAATTTCCAGAAAGCTTCCTTAGAGTTTTCTTATCTTTATGCGATGCCTCGAGTGGGTACTCTTGAGTTTAAAGGAAGCGTTTAATGTCATGGAACCACGGTTTATCATTGATGACTGCTTCAGTTGCAAACACATAGGCAGGTCTTTCAAAACGTCTAATGTTGATCTTAGGCAGGTCTTTCAAGACGTCAAATGTTGATCTTAGGCATATCATTCCAATGGTTGATTTTGAACATAGAAGATAGAGTAGCTAAGGCGTCTGCCATTCGATTCTGATCTTGAGGAATGCGATGCAATTTAACTTTGTTAAAGAAAGTCAACAAACGTCTTGCATAATCTAGGTAGGGAATCAAACCAAGGTGATGAGTTTCGTACTTCTCTTTGATTTTATTGATCACAAATTCTGAATCTCCATATATTTCAAGGATCTTGATCGTTAAGTCGATGGCTTCTTCGATACCCATGATACAAGCTTCGTATTCTGCGATGTTGTTGGTGTAATGAAATATGAATATGGCAAAAAATGGTATATGAGTACCCTCGGGAGTAATGATGATTGTCCCAATTCCATTGACAAAAACGTTAACTACTCCATCAAAAATAAGGCCCTATCTTGATTCAGGATCAGGACCTTCTTCAGGTAACGATTCGTCACAATCTTTCATCTTTAAGTACATCACGTCCTCGTCAGGGAAGTCAAACTTGAGAGATTGGTATTTGTTTATTAGTTGATAAGCCAAGTGATCAGAAAGAATGCTTCTTTTGATCGATTTTTGGGTGCGGTACTCGATGTCATATTCAGATAATAGCATCTTCCATTAGGCAATCCTCCCTATTAAGGTAGGCTTTTCAAAGATGTACTTGATAGGATCCATTTTGGAGATTGACCAAGTCATGTGGTTGATCATGTACTAACAGAGACATTTCGAAGCCCATACCAAAGCATAACACGTTTTCTCGAGCATGGAGTAACGAGTTTCACAATCTGTGAACATTTTACTCAAGTAATAGATGGCATGCTCCTTCTTACAAGTTTCATCTTGTTGTCCAAGAACGCAACCCATAGAATCTTCTAACAAGGTAAGGTACATGATTAGACGTCTTCCTTGGATTGTAGGAATTAATATTGGAGGTTCTGATAAGCATTCCTTGATACTGTTGAACGTTTTTGGCAATCTTCGATCCACACAACCTCTTGAATTTTGCGGAGAAGGTTGAATATTGGTCAACAAGTAGTAGTCATTGGAGAGATAAATTTGGAGATATAATTCAACGCTCCAAGAAAACCTCTTACTTGCTTTTCAGTTTGTGACGCAGGCATTTCTTGAATAGCCTTGACTTTGTCGGGATGAACATCAATACCTCATTGGTTGATAATGAAACCTAGGAGCTTTCTAGATCTCACCTCAAGGGTGAATTTATTAGGATTCAAGCGAAGCAGATATTTCCCTAATCGTTGAAACAACTTCAAGAGATGTTCTATATGTTCTTCTTCAGTGTCGGACTTTGCTATCATGTCGTCCACATAGAATTCAATCTCTTTCTACATCTTGTCATGAAAGAGAGCAATCATTTCCCTTTAGTAAGTTGCGCCTACATTTTTAATCCAAACGACATTACTTTGTAGAAAAATGTGCCCCATGGCATGATGAAAGATGTCTTCTTCATGTCTTCGGGATCCATTATGACCTGATTATAATAAGAGAAACCGTCCATGAAGGAAAAATATGTTGAACTTAGCAGTGTTATCAATGAGCATGTCAATATGTGGCAATGGGAAATCTTCCTTTGGACTAGCTTTGTTCAAATCCCGGTAGTCAACACACATCCTGACCTTTCCATCTTTGTTTGGAACGGGATCTATGTTAGCTAACCATTGAGGATAATCAGAGGTGACAAGAAAACCTGCGTCAAGTTGCTTTTGAACCTCCTTTTTGATCTTATAAGCCATAACTGGCGGACATTCAGGCTTTAATGGAAGGTGATGCTCTAAAATGTTGGTATCCAACCATGGCATGTCCCGGTAGGTCCAAGCAAACACATCGACGTATTCTTTGAGAAGATCTATCAGTTTTCTATTGACATCATCGTCGAGTAAAGCTCTGATGTTTACTTATTTTCTGTTTTTCTTAGAACCCAAGTTGATCTTTTCTAAAGGCTCTTCGTGAGGCTGAATGATTCTTTCCTCATGCTTAAGTAGTCGGGAAATATCATCAGCGATCCCTTCTTCTTCCTTTTATTCGACTTTGAACACATGGAATTCAAAGTTAAGAGAGGGCATAGGGTTATTCCATTCAATGGGTTTATTCATTTTTAATCTGCGCATATGATTTATGTTTTTTTATTTTTGAAGGCTCTAGTTTGTTAACCTTGTCCTTTTTACTGCTGAGGCGATGTTCCTCTGCTTGTTTGACAGGTCGAGGAGTATAGAATAAGGTACATGTATATTCAGGAGACATGTATTATGGATTTTTAGGATGTAATTCCCAATCTTCTAGATGAAGAGACTCGTTATCAAAAACACTTTCAAACACATTTTCAGGACCATCTTCCCAATCGTCTCCAAAATTGCATTTATCTAGGAATAGACAAATCCAGGTTCAACAGCCTTGGCAGGTGTATTGAAGTAAAGATTTTCAGTCATGATCTCAAATGGATGATGAGATTAAGAGGGCGTGTAGGCCTTTTCTCGTTGACTAAGATATTCAAGAGGATCTTCCCATCCAGTTTGATGGATATCTTCGATTGAAATTATTGAACTTTCAGGGGCGGTATATTTTACCATAAAGTCAAATTTTCCACTTGGCTTCCCCAGGGTATCCGAAACATCAGGTGGGATAGATGGAATTTCTTCTTTATCGTCTTGCTGAAACATGCCTTTGAACTTGTCTAAAGGAGGATATAAAGGTGTATACGATTCTTCCTAAAATATGTATCCATATTCATTGAGATAAGACTTCTATTCTTCAGAACCAGAGAGATTTTCTTCAATGCCTTCTTTAATAAGGACATTGACCTCTTGAGGAACAGGGTTAAGGAAACCTCCGCTGTGGAAAATTTATTTCATTGGACCAAGAGTTTCATCTTTCTCATTGGCTTTTGAGAGTACTGGAGTAAATTCAAGTCCCATTATGGTTTCGTTGATGACATGAATCACAACTTCTCCCCTACTGGCGGCAATACCATCTTTCACTATCTGTGTTGCTTCTTTATAAGAGGAGATATATGATTTTTCTTTCTTGGTAGATTCATCTTCTAACGAGAGACCTTGGAACTACGTTCCTTCTACATCATCAGCAATGATGAAAGTAAAAGTGGATAAGTGGCTCACCAACAAGGCTTACTCCCCACTAATGGTTACCAACTATCTGTTTGTTACGAACCTCGATTTTTTGTGGAGCGTAGATGTTACTGCTCCAGCTTCATGTGTCCATGGTCGACCTTGAAAAAAGTTGTAGGCGACTCGAACGTCCATAACCTGGAAGGTGACATGAAAAGTATGTGGACCGATTGTCATCAGAAGATCGATTTCTCCAATAACAGATTTTCTTGATCCATCAAAAGCTTTTACTACCACACCACTAAATTTCATAGGTGTTCCTTTGTAATACAAACGAGTGAGATTTGTTTTTGGAATTACATTTAAGGATGAGCCAATGTTCACTAGCATGTTGGACAAAGAGTCTGATTGACATTTCATAGAGATATGCATAGCGAAATTGTGATCCCTACCCTCTTCTGGGAGTTCTTCATCACTGAAGCTCAAATTGTTACAAGCCGTTATGTTGGCTACGATTCCACCAAATTAATCTGTAGTTACATCGTGATCTATGAAGGCTTGATCCATAACTTTCATCAGGGCCTCTCGACGGGCTTCAGAGTTTAAGAGCAAAGAGAGTATAAATATTTTGGAAGGATTTTGCATCAGTTGATCCACAACTTTGTACTCACTCTTCTTGATTAGCTTTAGAATTTCATCAAAGTCTGGATTGATATTGGTTCTATCGTACGGGCCAATGTTTTAGTCTGGATTACCAACGGGAATTCCCACAGGACTCACAACGGGTACATCGACAGGACTTTGCCTAGTTGCAAGAGTGATAGGCTGCTTTCGTAGCAACGAGGTATGCACACGCCCACTCCTAGTTACTCGACTTACTTTGACGATGTTAACTACAGATGAAAGAGTACGTATGGGGACTTCTTTCCCATTTTCCATCATTGTTGCATTGTATTGGTAGGGAACTACTTTGTCAGAGTCATAAGGAACATGTCCAAGTAGGCAGATGATTAGAGGAGAAACAGGAACCCTTGGATTGTTGTATGTAACTTCTATACGCTTTGGCGTATTAAAATGAGGAATGATGACGTTTACTTTAGGAGTTACCGAGTTGATATCTGAGACTAAAAGCTCATGCGTATAACATCCTATCATATTCACTTCATTCTCATTCCTATTTCTGAGGATTCAAATGTCACCATGAGAATCTCTAGAACAACTCCTACAAGATCTGTAGTTGTGTCGAGCAAAACCACCCATTACGTAGAATGTGGCATGCATCTGTGTTAGATCTGCTCTTATCAAGTTTATGTCGAAGACTTGATATTGGCCAAGACATCCATACACCATGTTCACAGCGTGCCCTCCATGATTAGGCAACAGATTCGCCTGTACGTTTGGATTTATATCTCTAAAAGAAAGAAGGTTAGCTCTAACCAGCCTTTGAACTTTAGCTTTCAAGGCTATAAAATGTTTGAGATCATGGCCAGGTGCCCCTTGGTGAAAAGGACAAGACACATCAACTTTGTACCACCAAGGTAACTTATCAGGCACTATAAGTGGTGCTCTAGTTTGAACAAGACTCCTCTCAATTAAAGCATGATATAACTCCGTGTAAGACATCGTAATTGGGTCAAACTGTAGAATTCTAGGAGCATGATTCTGATTATTATTGAATGGCTGAGCCTATTGTTCAGACTGCTGATTCTGTTGCTAAAATTGTGGGGTAAATCCCATGTTTGAAGTTGAACCAACAATTGGTGCGACAACGGCTACCTGTTGTCAATGATTAACGTTTCTTCTTGGTCTCCCTTGGGATACCATTCCAACATATTGTTCTTCCTTATTTGGGAAACCACTTCCAAATTTCTTGATTTCGCTTGAAGATCTGACTTCTTTTGTTAAACGTCTTGCTCGGACTCCTTCTTCCAATCACATCCCTATGTTTACCATTTCGGTGAAATAATTTGGAGCACTGGAGTTCATGCGTTCATAGTTGAAAGGACCAAGAGTATTCAAGAAGATAATGGTCATCATTTTCTCTTCCAATGGTGGATTGATTTAGGAAGCAATTTCCCTCCATTGTTGGGCATACTCTTTGAAAGTCTCTTTATCCTTTTGAGACATTGATCTGAGTTGGTCTCGATCTAGAGTCATGTCCAAGTTGTACTTATATTGTCGAACAAAATATTCGCCTAGGTCGTTGAAGGTTCGAATGTTAGTACTATCCAATTCTATGTACCACTTTAGAGCGGCACTAGTAAGACTGTCTTGAAAGTAGTGAATGAGCAATTGATGATTATTATTGTGATTACACATTTTCCTAGTATACATCACAAGGTGGCTTTGTGGGAAAGAGTTACCTTTGTATTTCTCAAAATCAGGGACTTTGAACTTGGCTGGTATTCTCACACTAGGAACCAGACATAGATCGTGGGCATTTTTCCCAAACAAATCCTGTCCACTGATTGTTTTGATCTCTAACTGCATCTTATTGAACTTTTCTTGGAGATCTTCCATATGACCACGAGGATTCGTGTTGTCTACATCATGATAAACTTCGTTTTTCACATAAGGAAAAGTGTGAACCACGGGAACTGAATTTTTCACAATTGGTTGAGAAACCGACATAGTGACTTGAGGAAAGGTTACTCCAGATTCCGAAGTGAACGCTAGATTCTGCAAATTAGGAACCTCAGTTATGGTTACCGGTACTTCAGAAGAATTTTAACGAAAACCTACGCCTAAGTTGAAAGGCATTCCCCAAGGGTAACCCTCTAGCATAGTGAAAAGCGGATTACTAACTGCGATAGCAGAAGCTGGAATAGTAGTGATTTTTGAAGTCATTGTCGCTTGAATTTTACTGTTAGGTGGTGGTTGCTGATTCTGCGCAACTACCAACAAGCTCACCAAAGCATTGAGTATTTCCACTTCCTCTTGAAGTGTGTTTATTGTACCACGAAGCTCGATATTCTCTTGTTCGAAATCTTCTGTTGCTTTCTTTCTATTTGCATGAGTATTGTATCTACGAGCTAACTGTGAACATAGTCGAGAAACTCTAAGACGCGAAAACTTGACGATCTCTGGAGAAAATTCCAAAAGATAAGACTCTAAATAACAAACTCGAAATGCAAATATGATGCATGATTATGAATGCAAAAGAACAGATTTTCCAAAGAATTTATGCTAAAAGAGAAATTTCTTGCAAACATTTGGAACAGAAAACTCTCATTTTATTAATATTTGAAAAAGAGATTAAAAAAAGTTTTTTTTAGCATAGCTCTTACAACAAAGAAAAGAAAAAAGAAAAAAGAAATAAAATCTAAATTATCCTAATTAAGCATCTTCGTCTAATGAAGAACCAAATGCTTGATGCAGCTTCAACTTCAGGATCTCTTTCCCATAGTAAGCTTTCAATTCATCTTTCTCGGCTTTTAGCTTGTTAACAACATTCTTCCACTCGTCTAGAGCAGGGGTGCCATTTTTCAGTTCTTCAATCTTTCTTTTTCTTTCTTTGATGTATTTCTTGATTGCGTCATCCTTTCGACGAATTTTCTCATCTCTCTCCATGAGCCATCCATCTTGAAAGTAGAACGTTTTTTCATGATCTTTGACATGTTTCTTAAGGTTTATATTCTCAAAGTCAACCTTAAGAAATTTGTCCTCCCAAGAATCTTTTTCTAGCCTCATCTTAGCCAAAGCTTCTTGGTATTCTCCCATAGTCTCAATGGGAATAGTGGTCAATTTGGATACAACTGGGAACATGTGTTCTTTATAAGCATAAGGCATTCGAAATTCCTTCATCAACTGATAATCAGGGAAAGTGAAACAATGATAGACTGGATCGTAAAACTAAACCAAGGTTTTAAGAAGTCCTTCATCAACGTTAGTGTTTAAGATAGTTAAAACAGTTTCATAGCATTTTCTGAAATCCGAGGGATCTTCTACCAAAGATGCTAACTCTTTTAACTTTTTCAAATCAGCAAATCCTAAACTATATCTCTTAGTATTTCTTCTTCTTACATCTATCCCTCTAACCTAAAATGTTTGCAAAGAAAAAATTCTCTAAATTCTTTGGAAATTTTATGAAAAGAGAAAAAAAAGAGAAATTAAGGTTTTTCAATGAATGAATGCATAAATGCCACAAAGATAAAAACATGGTTAGTGGTTATACACACGTTCAAGCGTTTGAAGTAACGAGCATGAGGACAACGATAAGAACCAAATGTGGGTAATTTTTATGGGCTTAATCACTTGCAAATCATGTTCTACTAATAATACAGGGTCAACACTTCTCTTTGAAATATTATCGGTTTGAACAACTAACTCTAAGTCCAATAATATTTTTCAAGAGAAACTCGCCTGATCGTAGTCTCGCATGACAAGTAATCCAAGTCTATACCTGAATAGTTTCTGCACTACATCCTAAATGGCCAGGATGGGTTATGGGTTCTACAAACAACTCAACTTCACTGATTCGCTTGAAAAGAAAAAATGTCTTTGCAAATAACTTGCTAAACACAATTACCCCCAAGAAAACCTCCACTGAGTGAGGGATCTCAAATTAACTTATTAAGGACTGAGACTCCTGTAAGTTAATAGGACTATACCCCCACCTAAATCTTAAAATGTTTCTTAAATCCGGGTTAGGATTTTTTTCCATCAGATGAAATCGCGAGTAATGGAACAAAACACGGAATAAAGAAAAACAAACATATGCATAAATGAAGCTTAACCCTTTTTCTTTTTTAGAAACAACTAAAAGCTTGGCACTTCCCAGCAGAGTCGCCTTTTTTCAGTTCGTGGTAAAAAGTGACGAATGAGGGAATCGAATCGGATATGCAATGCGACTAGCGTGAACTAGACGCAACGCATCTGGGAGAGACTAGGGTAAGAGGGTTGGTTATTTAAAGGGAAGGTATTAGAACCATATATATCTTTAGTTTTCTATTGGAACTTTTTTATGCATTTGTGTGTTTTATTTACTATGCTATTTTAGGAAAATTTCTCCTTTGGGATTTAAGAAGGGTAGGTTAGGCAGAAACCTAAGTTTTTTTATTATTATTATGCTCGCAAAGATCATTGGGATCCGTTGCATACATATCCCTTAGTGGGAGTCAGAGTATTTGTAGATCAGATCTAAGGGAACTAAGGTTTGTTAGGTTTGAGGGAGAAAGAAGTATGCTCGCCAAGGGTGAGAAAGTTAGAGCAATCGTAGTTCCCACTTATGTTCTAGTGGAAGAAAAAATTAAGAGACAGCGACACGTGTCATCTTAATGAAAAATGTATCTAATATATTTCATCACATATATTTTTAAAAATTTATTTGATTGTTTTAATCTTTCATTGTAAGCATTGGGTGTTTTGATTGAGTGTACAAGCGTTACCACTTACAAGTTAAGAAAGATGTTTGTATCTTTCATTGTAAACATTGGGCGTTTTGCTTGAGTGTAAAAGTGTTGCCACTTACAAGTTAAGAAAGATGTTTTGTTTGAAAAAGTGTTTGATTTGAAAAATGTTTGATTTGTATGTTATGCTAAAGATGAGATACTTATTCAATAGAGATGATTCATGTCTTATCTCTAAGGAGAAATATTTTGTTATTGATTAGGGGGTGCTTTTAAGAAGCATGTGGTTCCTTGTATTGTAAGCCCAAGAGAAGGCTATCCGAGGGAAATCGAGGGTCCTTGTATTGTGAGTCCAAGAGGAGACTTTCCGAGGGATATCGAGGGTCCTTGTATGAAGCCCAAGAGGAGGATATAGTGTATGGCTGACTATAAGAGTGATTTCACCGGGAAACCATACTCTTTGGTTCTAACCTAGCGAAGGTGATTCTCTGTATTGGAAGCCCAATAGGAAGCCCAAGACAAGGCTAAACTCAACGAGGGAGTTCTTTTGAACGAAGCCCAAGAGGAGGCTAACTCAACAGGTGCGTTCTTTTGTACGAAGCCCAAGAGGAGGCTAACTCAACAAGTTAGTTCTTTTGCACGAAGCCCAAGAGGAGGCTATGGGGAACCTAGTTGTTATACTAGCTGTGATGACATAAATAAAAATGAACAAGTATATATATATATATATGACAAAGTGTGTGCATGCATAGAGTTTATGAAGGAAATATATATACAAGTGTTTAAAAACAAGCAATTAAAGCTAGTGTACTTGGATATATACAAGAGATTAGGACTTACACCTGAAGGGAAGCCCACTAGTTTAAGAGCAGTTTCACCGGGGATAATGCTCCTCTTAATACCAGTGGAATTGGTGTATAAACAAGTGGATAAAACTAGCGAAACGAAGCTAGTTATACTTGAATAATTGCAAAAAAGTTGAATACGTATAGGGAATTAAATATGTACACAAAAGGGTGGATATGTACAAGGGAACTAAATATGTACATAGGAGGGTTGGGACTTACACCGTAAGGGAGGCCCATGATCAATGGAAAAGAGGTGTGTAAGTCAATTAAAATGTTTTTGAAATTTTTGAAAAGGTTTTGAAAAGTGAAAATTATTCATAAGAAGTTTTAAAAAAGATTAGTTTTGAAAAATCAAGGAGAAAACATTTTTGAAAGTATTTAAAACACTTAAAAACGTCTATTTTAAACTTAATAAAAAATATATCAAAAGAAAATATTTTTTGGAATTTTTTGACATAATTATAAAATGTATATAGTAAATGACAAGTGTGCAAAAAATCATCTCAAAATTAGAAGTTTTGATTGGTATTTGAAAATGTTGAAATTTGATAGAAAAGTGAAGAAAACAAGTGATAAAAATTTGATTTTGGTCCTAAGGAGTGTTAACTCATGACCTTGCACTCAAAGGTAAAAAAACTAACCATGGGCTACATGCGTGGCTTGTTATTAACACACCTTCATTTGATTTTGTTTGAAAACAAGTTTGGAAAAAGGTTTGAAAAAAATAGTTGAAAAGTGAAGAAAAGTGAAAAGTTGGAAAATAAAAAGGTCTCAGGGGGATTTGAACCCTGGACCTTAAGCATGGCAAGACATGAGAAGCGTGCGCTCTACCACTGGGGTGAATATACATTTATTAATTGAAACACAAGGATATATATATATATATATATATATATATATATATATATATATATATATATATATTATAAAACACATTTTTGAAAATGGACACATGGAACCATCAACTTCATCTTCTTCCTCAAGATAAACTTCCATGGCCAATTCAAATTTCTTTGATTCTTGATCAATTGAAAAATGTAAAATGCTAAATTGCTCAGAATTTCACCACGATTTGAACCATGCAATTTATTAAATCTAAGATTCAAAGATCAAAAAGAATTTCCAGAAAGTACCACATGAACCCTAATTAAAAATTTCAACTAATCTATGGGAACAATTGATTTTAAGTGAAATTGAGCATTCAGAAAGCTAGAGCAATATGATATCTACATTTCTAACTATTAAAATGATGCCAAAGATGCTTATATAAGAGAATCATATTTCAAAATACTTACCTCTTGAAGCATATTTGCATAACTCGTATGTGTTGTACCCCAATTTTCCCCCCTAAGATCCTCTATCATCTCATCATCATAATGCATTAAGATCACAAACAAGGTTGGGCTCTTATGGTTGTCCTATTCCTAAGTTTTCTCTTAAGGAATCACCAAGCACCCTGATCGTGTTCTGCATTTATGATTGATCTGCATTTATTTCATCTGCTAACCTCTGATTAAAATACCAAAAATATTTGTTTTTGTCTTTGTATATTTGTATTTCGTAGTTATCAAGCCAAGACATCAGGCAAGTATAAGTTTTTCCGTTGTTTTTTCCTAAAACTTGATTTAAAACCAATATTTCAAAAAAAAATAGGGTGCAATCGATTTGCACATTGGAGAAATTGATTGCTCCCTGGCTATTTTCAACATATTTTCAAAAATACACTTAGTGCAATCGATTTGCACTAGGGTGCAATCGATTGCACTAGGCAGAATTTTGAAATATTGGGAAATTTTCAAGTTTGTGGGCTTGGGCTCCAATTTCTTTTTTTATTTTCTTTTAATTTTGAAATTAATTACTAATTGATTCAATTTTGGCTCCAAAATCAATTTCCCAGCCGAATTCTAATTTCCAAACCAAACTCTAAACCACCACTCATTCCCAAACCAAAACCTTATAAATAGAGACCTCCTCTCATTAAAATCTCAAGCTTTTGATAGCCAAATACATCTTGTCAAAATTTCTCCTCATTCTCTCATTTTCCCCAATTCTCCAAATTCACTCAAAGTTCTTTCTTCTTCAAAAAGATTGGTGAATTCTTCATTGGAATTCTCTAATTCTTTGAGCTAAACCTCCATCCACTCTCTTTTTCTTCTTCAATTCCTTAGATCTAAGCTTATGATTCTGGTTTTAAAAGTTGAAGTGAAGAAATTTGAAGTGTTACTCTTGCAAATTTCTCTCAAGATCTTCAAGTGGTGAGTGTTGATCTTCATCTTTGTTTATGTGATCTCTTGATAATTGTTGTTGTTTGACTCGTTGAGCAAACTTGATTTTAGTTCAACTGATGTTAAAATCTCAAGAATTAGTTAGAATTTTCGTGCTCACTTGAATCAAGGAACACAAGGTGTTTGTGAAATGTTTTGAGAAAGAATTTGACATTTAGAAATGTGATTTTTTGATTTTTATAGTGTGCAATCGATTTGCACTCTGCTGCAATCGATTGCACGGGCCACGTTTTAAAAAAAATTGAAAAAATTGCAGTGTGCAATTGATTGTCATCCTTCTACAATCGATTGCACACAGTGTAAATTGTGATTTTCACTTGTTTTTTGACTTGTTTTGGATCTTTACTCTTCTTCATTGCAGTCTTGTACACCTAATTCCTCTTTAATCTCAATGGACTTTGGGTGTTGATGAGGTTGGAGAAATGTATTGGTGATTCAAATCTGTCAAATGATTAATTATACAATTAATTTTTGGTGCTTTGAGTCAACAATATATTTTATGCCTTAATCCACCAAGATGGGTGATTGAACTTAAAGATGGAATAAATTAGAGAAGATAATCCAAGTTGATCTATCACTCTTTCTTATTTTACATGTGTTGACAAACATTAGAAGATGATCTATATATCATTACTCTTTCTTATTTTACATGTGTTGACAAACATTAGAAGATGATCTATATATCATTATTCTCATTTGCTTTATCAACACATACATCACCATTAACCGGCGTCGTTGTAGGGTGGCTTCTACATAAATCACTTGGCGATTGCTTAACATAGCACTGCATTTCTTTTCCTTCATCTTATTTTCTTTGTCCCAAATCGGAAAATGATCAATTGGTGGCATGAACTTTAATGTTCAAAAAATCCCCAAAAGATGACTTGAGCTTTGATTTTGGTTCAACACTTGTGGCGCTTGTCGTGTGGTTGCGTTGATTTTTAATCAAGCTTCTAGCAAGTTTCCACTAACCTTGTCCATTTGAAATTCTCAATTATCTTTGATCAAGTGATGTGCTAATTCCAAAACCGGTGATATACTTGACAAAAAAAACAATTGAAACTTGTTGTGTGGTCACGTTGATTCTATCAAGCTTCTGGAAAGTCTTCATGCGTAAGTTTCAAGATGGTCACCTTGCTAACGACTAACAATTAACAATTCGATGATATACTTGACAAGTTTCAAGATGGTCATATTGTTAACCATTATTAATTGCGTATTATTTTCCGCTCTTTACTTTCTGCTTTTATTTTTATGCTCTTTATTTTAATGCACCTTTAATTTTAGCATTTATATTTCATGTCATTTTTTTTCTTTGCTCACTTCAGCATTTACTTTCTATGCCATTTTTCCTTTGCTCACTTGAGCATTTTATTTTCTTATCATTTTAAATTTGCTCACTCGAGCTTTATTTTTCTTTCCAAAACACTTAATAATTCAACTTAAACATAAAAAACTCTTAATTGGACTTGGTTACTATCCTTTTGCTGGGAGCTTGATCTTTGGACTTAGGATTAGGAACTCTACCTCAGCTTGGAGAATTTTGTGCCCTTGGTGTTATTCTGTCTTGTCTGGTTATTATCTTTGTATGTAGGTTATTCCGTTATACTCAATCATGAGTGGATTTCCACTAAATACAATCGTTATGCTGCATCATTTTCGAGAGACATAATTTCATCTGAAGCATTGATTTATCCGTAGCTTGGTTTTTTTTGTCTGGTTATTTGTTGCTTGTGTGGTATTCCAAAGGATGGGATGTGATATTGGCTCTTGATGTCAAGTACTAGTCTTCTCACCCGGTTAGATCTTTCTTTACCCTTACCTTTTACTTTATTTACATTTATTAGCCTCTTCATCTCCTCCCCATTCTTTAATTTTCAAAAATCTCCCTTCTCTTTCAAAGGATTCTTATTTTCAAAACTCGAACCGCTTTCATAAAAAAACTTGGACTTAGGTCCATGAATTTTCAAACTTGTTTCTTAATAAACCTCCAATCCATGTAATAATACTTTGACTTTTCTTTTTGTAAGACTAAAAACACCTAACCCTATTTGAACTTTTTGAGCTCATTGTTGCTTTCTAACAAACATTTTCTTAAAATCCACCAACACACAATTTTGGTCTTTTTTAGCCGAACTACTTGGTTTTGATTTCAACGTTGCACATTGTTGGTATGTAGGCTTGGAACTCATTAGAAGTTCTATCAAACCAAAAATTGTAAAAAATACTTCTTCTTTTTTCCATCTCTCCAGACACTTTTGTACGTATACGTTTTTAGCACACATATACAAATTTTCAAAAAGGTTCCTGCGGAGTACCATAGATGCGTTGGGTGTCTAACACCTTCCCTTTGCATAACTAACCCCCGGTCCTATATCTCTGATCTTTTTTGTTAGGATTTTATTCGCTCTTTTTCCTAGTCCTTTGGATAAAATAAAAGTGCGGTGGCGACTCTTTTGTTATTTTTTGAGTTAAGTCAATTCAATGGCTTATACTCGCAGTTTTTGCTGCTATAGAAAAAGTGGTGACTTTGCTGGGGATGTTTGACCTATTGTTGGACCATCTCTAAGTGGTTTGACCCAATTTTTGTTTATTTGTATATATGTACTATGTGTTTGTATATATTGTATGCTTGTTTGTATGGATGTTTTTCTGGTTTTCCGGGGTGCTTGGTGATCTTCTTTTTTGAGTTCCTATACCCGGACTCGGGAAAACTTAAGATAGGACGGGCGGTATAGTCATGTTAACTTTTAGGGAGTAATCCCAAAGAAGGAGACATGAGATCCCCCACTCAGTGGAGACCTCCTTGATTGTGGTATTTTGTTTATCAAGCGATCGAGAAGACATGATTACTTTCAACCTGAGAGTCCCTGAAGCTGAGCAGCCGTAGAACCTTTAACCCATCCTGGCCTTTTTAGGGGTAGTGCGGGGACTATTACGGAGTTATCTAGAAGTAGTTGCTACGCAATATTGTACTCACACGAGATTCACTTAAAGGTATTACTAATTACCGAGTACATTGGGAAGTTGGTATTATTGGATGGAGGAATGAAAACTATGGGGATTCCTTTAGAACCTTGATCTACAGGTGACAAAGCTTAGAATACCTTGTGTGTAGTGCCTTTCTGACTCCATGCTTGTGACTTCGAACCTATGGACCCCCATGTTTGTGATCTTTGTGTGTGCTTATTGCATCATGCATTTATGCACCCATACGCATCTTTTTCAGAGAGTTGTTCAAGGAACTTAAAATTGACCTTTGCAAATATCTCAGGTATACATTGACTATGGATTTTGGACAGAGGAGGACTCGGAAATATAGTTTCAAGGAACCTAATACTGAGGGACTGATGATCTTGATTGATTAGATTGAGAGCGTAGAGGATTTATGGAAGAAGTATGGGACTATTATACCTTTGATGAAGATGAAGATGAAGAATGGTTTACTTTACACCTTGGTTCAGTTCTATGATCTGTTATACCCTTGCTTCACTTTTCTTGACTACCAATTGGTTCCTACCTTGGAGGAGTATTCATATCTGTTTGGTCGACCTATTACTAGTGTTGTTCCTTTTAATAGTTTGGAGGAGGAGCCTAAGTATCATGAGGTTGCTGCTATTACCCATTTGAAGAGGTCTGAGATTGAAGACAACATGACTACCACGGGGTGTATCAGAGGATTACCGGCTGCATTTCTTTGGAAGAAGGCTCGTTATTTTGCTGATATGAGGAGTATGGATGCTTTTGAAGCCATCTTTGCCTTGCTCGCCTATGGTTTTTTCTTGTTTCCCAACTGTAATACGGTGGCAGAACTAACTTGTTTGTTTTGCGTTTTATCGCAAATGTTGCGGATAGCAAGAGTCGCCACCGAAATTTTATTTATCCAATTAAGGGAATACGAAAAGAACAGGAAAAGACATTCGTTAGATTCTGAGTATGGGAGGCAGTTATGATAAGGGAAGGTGTTAGCACCCTTTCCATCCGTAGTTATCTACGGGCTCTTAATTGCTTAGCTCACTTTGTAAATTGCTTTTTATGCATGTGTTTGAAAAGAATTTTGAAAAAGACATTTCTCTTAGACTTCGTAATGATTCTCGTTGGAATGTATACGAAGTGTTTGGAAATGTTTTGTTTTCGAAAAGACTTTGTAATGATTCACGCTGGAATGTATACAAACTGTTTTGAAAATATTTTTGAGAGTGTGAGGTGTAAAAAAGTATTTTTTTGATAGAGCAAGCAAAAGAGTCTTATTACCTACTAAAAACGGTCGTTTCCATGTTATTTTGATTTCCTTTAGAATAAGGTTATCCATACCATTAGTTGGTAGGTAATCTTATCAGTTGGATGTAAAGGGACATTCTAAGGGACATCAAATGGTCATAGAACGCAACTTTTAGGGATACCTTAGTGTATCCGTAGGGATGATCATCACTTTTCGTAGGCAACAAACGAGGGACGGGATCATGTAGTCGTAGGCAACATTGAGGGTCATCGAGGGACTATGATCTTTATATCGAAGGGACTGTGATGATATGTTTGTACGCGTCTTAGCTAAGATATCCCCACGTTCGAGGGACATGACCATTGTTTCGAAAGGCAACAAGAGAGGATACCCTAAGGTGGGTGCATGTGTGAAGAGTGTGTTGTATTCAGATATTTATCTTGTGATTAGGGTTAGCTATGTTGATTGAACTAGTCTTTCCATACACGCGTAGTTACTAGAAGTTAAATATGTACGGAAAATAAACTGCGGAAATGGAAAGTGCGGAAAATAAAGATCCTACGCTATTTACATCCTGGAAGCAGTTACAATAATGTACGCAAAATAGATAATCGAAGGAAAAATATAATCGGGAGAAGTTTGGAAAATAGTTAGTAAAAAGTTCTAGGTTAGAAAAATAATTTGATTTTAGTTGACCTAATTATTAAGCAAAAATCGGATGAACCGGAAACCCTAATTCTAATTGATTTTAATTAATAAAAGAAATTTAATTTCAATTAAATGATTAACCTAAATTAAGTTAATTAAATTAATTAATTTAATTAAGAAAAATAGAAAAGAAAATTAATTGTGAAATTAATCCTAACTAAGCTAATTGTTTAACCTAATTACTAATTAAGTTAATTAGTTGAAATAATTAAAAATTGAAAATAGTTAGAAAATGAAAGAAAAAAAAAGGAAAAGGGTTAAAAAGAAGGTGTGGTCGTTTGGAATCAATCCCAGGACCCCCTGGTTACCACACAAACGCCTTGGCCATCTGAGCTGGGTGTTTTTGTTGTCATAGGAATACAACCATTTGATTATAAGTGATCCAACGTTCCATTTTTAATTTCAAACCAAGTCAAGCCGCGGGTCCCATATATGTTACGCTAGCCAATCAGACAGACGGGAATTGCCACGCATGCAGTCAAATGGTCCTCGTCTGAGTCAGCGCTGGAACCCTACGCCGATCATCTTCTCCGGTGAGTTTATTTTTCAAACATGTAAAATAAAGAGAATTGATGGAAGAGATTAAGGCTACCCCCCCTAAATCGACCCCTGCGAACCCAGTGATGGTGGCCGTTTGACGGCCTGGAATGTCTAATTCGAGGCTTCTCCGATCCAAATCCCTAACAATGGAAAATCATGTTTCGGCCGTTAGGACCTTCATGGGATCGTCCAGACCTGTTCTATGATGTCTCAGGAATGCATTAGAGCTGTTAGTTTCAGACAAAACACAACAAATATTGAAATACGAATTTAAGAAAAGTATGCAAGTGGATGTTCATGTATGACATGATTTAGAGACATTTGGCCATGGCTATTGACCTGTACTTACTCTATCACACCTCAGGGGCACGATTGAGTGCTTGGATTTGATTGAAAACGGTTGGGAGACAGAATTCGAATTTTGCAAGTTTGTATGAATTTTTGAGAGATTTTGGGTTGGATCTTAAGGCTAGGGTTTCATCCCTTATGCTTGTGAATATGTCATGTATATATAGAGGAAGAAATTAAGTCAAGAGTTATGTCAAAATATCTTGATTTGATTGGAAAATATTTGATTGAAGAAACAAATATTTCCAAAAATTGATCAATCTTCATGCCAATCACATTTTCCACGAAATTTCCAGCTATTTGGGCTTGCTTGGACCTCAAGAATGTTGAATAATAATCCTTGCATGCGTCACTTCTTGTTTTTAATTTTATTTTATTTAAAATTGAATTTTAATGAAATAATTCAATAATAAATTAAATAAATGATGTAAGGGCGTGCTAATGGACTTATAGGTCAGGGACTATCTTTGAAATAAGTTTGGATCAAGAAAAGTTAGGCCCATTTAGAAAAAAAATTGATTTTCTCAAGTATTTCTCTTCATACACCTCCTAAAAAATGCTCAACTTGTACAATTTTTATCTTGCTCAATTTTCAACATTTCTGGGTGTTCCTGGACTTTCAAGAATGATTAAGATGTCCTCTAAACAACCCTTTTGATTTCATCTCCATTGATGTTTTCATGCTCATGAACACGTCTTTGCAAAAAGATTACTTTTTGTTGACTTTTAAAAAGACCTGTAATGTTTTGATCCATAACTTCCAAATGAAGCATTTTTGGCCAAAGCTTGTGAGACATGAAGTTGTAGAGAATGGAACTCCCATCAAAATGAGATTTTGTGGAAAAATTTCTGATAAAGTATATGAAAGTTATGTCTGGTCAAAGTTCTATTGACTTTTGTCTGAAAAACCCTAATTTGGAAGCTTTGACTTTTGATCAAATCTTGACTTTCCTTGAGGAATCATGATCAACCCTTGATCAAATGATGCATATTAATTCAAAATATTGGTCTTGATTAAAAATTATGAAGTTTGACTGTATGTTGACCACAATTGACTGAGCAGATTTGACTTGTAAGGCTTGAAACTTGACATGGTGATGCTTTGAAGCATATGATGAAGTATGATGACCACTTGGAGTCTTGGAAATCCATTCTTACATGAGAGAATAAAAGCCCTAGTTTCGATTGATTGCTTAGGAGAGGGTTTGTCTAGT
Source organism: Vicia sativa (assembly GCA_021764765.1). Classification (NCBI taxonomy): domain Eukaryota; kingdom Viridiplantae; phylum Streptophyta; class Magnoliopsida; order Fabales; family Fabaceae; genus Vicia; species Vicia sativa. The sequence goes on from CM038792.1 coordinate 238,439,689, forward strand.
CCCCCCTTGTGAAATCCTTAAGTATGGTTAGTCCTATACAGATTATGATGCATGCGAGTGTTTGAAAATGTTTTGATGTTTTATGAATAATATATGAATGTAGATGTTGTGGTATTTCAAAACATATCCATCTTGAAGAAGATAGGAATATTCTGCTGGAGATCTTTGATTTCTGCTTGGGGATGAAGTTGTTGAATACCTTGATTGGGGATAAAGAGAGATTCAGATTCCTCTGATGCACTATTTGACCAAGTTTCGAGTCTGGATATTGCTGCTGTTAGGGGAATGATGCAGTATATAATAACCTGTTACTGTTTGGAGACTGATGTAATTGGTTGATGTGTTACTGCCCAACGACCAATGTAACATGATGACTTGAGAATGTAGATAAGTTTGAAAGTATCACTGCTCATGGACTGACGTGATGATGTAAAGTATCACTGCTCGGGGACTAACGTGATAAAGTTGAACTTAATAGGATCACCGTTTGGGGTCCAATGTGATGAAATTGATAGGATCACTGCTCGGGGACCAATGTGATGAAATTGATAGGATCATTGCTCAGGGACTAACGTGATGAAATTGATAGGATCATTGCTCGGGGACTAGCATGATGAAGTTTGAAGCTGATGAAGCTGATAGGATCACTGCTCGGCGACTAACATGATGAAGTTGATAGGATCACTATTCGGGGACTAATGTGATGATGTTGAAGCTGATAAAGCTAATAGGATCACTGCTCGGGGACCAATGTGATGAAATTGATAGGATCACTATTCGGGGACTAACGTGATGAAGTTGATAGGATCACTACTCGGGGACTAACGTGATGAAGTTGAAGTGTTGGAACACTGTTGGGAGGAGATGATAATGTAATACTTCGTTGGAGAAGATTTATCTTTGTAGGGAGAGCGACGACTCTGTGGGGGTATTTATTATGAAAGTGACTCTGTGGGATGTATTGGTGACTTTAGTCGTCATCTCAATTCCTAGAGCTTGTAGTAACTACTTCTTCTGTTCTCTTTTCATATGTTTATGAATAGATGTTTATTTTCAGATGCATATAATCATTCAAAGAAATCATTGGACTTTATGCAAACAAAACAATAAAAATTGGAACTGGAAAAGAAAAATTTGCATTAAAAAGTGACCTATAGTCAGGCAGTTTGTATACAAGAGACGAATATCCTAGTAAGAGGAAATTGTCAGAATAGTAAAAACAAGCTATGTGGAAACAATCTTGTCGAGTTTCAACTATGTTATTGCTCATATATTTCGACTATCTCATCTCCTTGCTGTCAGAAAAAAGTGATTGAACTGATTTGCGCCATTCGAATCTTGAAGCTTATAGTAGTGTATTATGTTAATAGGTGATCTGGACGAGACATAGTTTTTTCCTAAGCCAGTCAACCTAGCGGGTCTCGTTTATGCGTAGTATTTTTTGACTATGTCTGCGTTCACAGGGTGCGGGAAGTCTTCTCCATCCATAATGCTTAGTATCATAGCTCCGTCGGAAAATATTGTTGTGACTAAAAATGGTCCCTCATAGGTGGGAGTCCATTTGTCCCTTGGGTCGCCTTGTGGAAGGATGATGCGCTTAACTACTAGATCACCGACTTGGTAGACTCGGTGCTTGACTTTTTTATTAAATGCATTGATCATTCGCTTCTGGTATATTTGTCAATGGGAGATGGCTGTGAGCCATTTTTCGTCGATCAAGTTGATCTGGTCAAGGCGAGTCTGGACCCATTCGTATTCGTCAAACTCTGCGTCCTGGAGTACTCTGGTTGAGGGTATCTGAACCTCGATAGGTAGGGCTGCTTCCATAACATATACAAGAGAGAAGGGGGTTGCCCCTGTAGATGTCTGTACTGTAGTGCGATAGCCATGGAGAGCAAATGACAATATCTCATGCCAATCCTTATAGGTTACTGTCATCTTCTGTATGATCTTTTTGTTAAAGTAATCAATAGTACCATTGTTCGTGAACTGCGTGCTTAATAGCGTTCATTTTTGGCTTCCACTGCGTGCTTAATCAATAGTACCATTGTTCGTGAACTGCGTGCTTCCACTGCACCGTTCATTTTTGGCTGATATGGAGAAGAGTTGTGGTGCTTAATCTTAAACTGCGTGCATAGTTCAGTGATCATTTTGTTATTGAGGTTGGTACCATTGTTCGTGATAATCCTTTCGGGGACACCGTACCGACATATGAGATTATGCTTAACGAATCGAGCCACAACATTCTTGGTAACTGATGTGAACGAGGATGCTTCTACCCATTTGGTACAGTAATCAATAGTAAAATGGATGAAACAATGTCCATTGGAAGCGGTGGGTTTGATCTCTCTAATCATGTCAATGCCCCACATTGCGAAAGGCCACGGACATAGCGGTAACAATCAGCTTCCATGGAGGACCAATAGTAACCTGCTCTTAGAATCTTCTTAGCCATTGTTTCTCTACTAGAGTGGGTACCGAATGTGCCTTCATGTAACTCTTCCATGATTCGTTCTGCTATTTTCTAATCTGCACAGTGGAGTAAACACAAGTCGCGATTGCGCCTGTATAAGATGTCATTATTGAGAAAGAATTTGGAGGCGAATCTTCTTAAGAACTTCTTATCATTGACCGATACCCATGCGGGATATTCCTAAGCCTCGAGATACCTCTTCACTTCGTAGAACCATGGTTTCTCTTTTGTTCCTTTGGTATCGAGTTCACAATAGTATGTTGGTTCGTCTAGTCTTTCAATGGTAATTTGGGGAGCTTCGTTGTCTCATATGACCTTGAACATAGATGACATGGTAGCTAATGCATCTACCAACTGATTCTCTTCTTGTGGGATGTGATCAAAAGTGATTTCTTCGAAGTAAGGGATCAGATTCAACACATGCTCTCGATATGGAGTGAGATCTGGATGCTTCATATCCCACTCACCTTTAATCTGACTGATCACCAAAGTTGAGTCTCCATGCACTTGCAAGAATTTGATTCTTAAGTCAATGGCAGCTTTGATACCCATGATGCACGCTTCGTATTCGGCCATGTTGTTGGGGCAGTCGGAACATAATTTGGCGGTGAAAGGCGTGTGTCCTATAGGAGATGTAATGATGGCGCCAATACCATTTCCAAGTGCGTTTGGGGCTCCATCAAAGACCACGGTCCAACGGGATCCTGGTCCAGGTCCTTCGTGTGGTCCAGGTCCTTCATCTTTATTCAATAACTTGAAGATTGGCTCACAAGTAGCAGTTAGATGTGCAATGAATCTGGAAATGTAGTTTAGTCGTCCCAAGAAACCTCAGACTTCCTTCTCGATACGAGGAGCTGGCATTTCTTGAATAGCTTTAACCTTGGAAGGGTCAACTTCAATACCTTTACTACTGACGTTGTATCCTAGGAGTTTATCGGATCAGACTCTAAAGGTGCACTTATTAGGATTTAGTCTTAGCCTGTATTTCTTCAGTCTATCAAACAACTTTCGTAAATGATTGACATGTTCTTCTTCAGTCTGTGATCGAGCTATCATGTCGTCGACGTAGACTTCTATCTCGTGGTGAATCATGTCATGGAATAAGGCTACCATGGCACGCTGATATGTGGCGCCAGCATTCTTCAGTCCAAATGACATGATTTTGTAACAGAATGTGCCCCACTGTGTAACGAAAGTAGTCTTTTCCATGTCTTTGGGAGCCATTTTGATCTGATTGTAAAAGGAGAAACCATCCATGAAGGAGAAAACGTTGTGTTGAGAGGTGTTATCAACCAGGATATCAATATGAGGAAGTGGAAAATCGTCTTTACCATCTGTTAGTCCACACACATGCGCACTTTACCATCCTTCTTAGGTACGGGCACCACGTTCGCAACCCAATGTGGATAAGAAGTAACAGCTAAGAAACTGGCATTGAATTGTTTCATAACTTCGACTTTGATTTTCTCGGACATCTCAGGACGCATACGACGATCCCTCTGCTTTACAGGGAGAAAACCTTCTTTCGTCGGTAGTCGGTGTACCACAACGTCAATGTCTAAACCTGGTATGTCTTTGTAGGACCAAGCAAAAATCTTGATATAGTCTCGCAACAACTGGACCAATCTCTCTTTGACATTGTTCTCAAGACCTGCTCCTATCTTGATTTCCTTTCTGTCTTCGTCAGTACCTAGATTCACAACCTCGACTAGCTCCTTGTGTGGCTATATAACCTAATCTTCCTGTTTTCATAGCCTAGAAATTTCTCCCGGCACTTCACAATCTTCCTCACCTTCGTCTTCGGCTTGGTAGATTGGACTATCGAAGTCATATTTAGCAATAGCAGAGTCGTTATCGACGAGATTCGGAGTGAATCTGCAGTGTATCATGTGGGTGTGTGTAAGAACACATAGCTTTTTGAAAGGGTGATAAAGTAAAAAGAAATAAAAGAGCAAAGTATTTGAATGTAAAAGTCCAATGATTTATTGAATGAAAATATGCGAATGACAAATAATAACCCTCACAAACGAGCCGTGGTGGCCCGGGCAAGGCACTAGGTTTAAAGTTTATTGTTCAAAACGTAAAATGCGAAAAGCATAACAGAAAAAGCAATTACTCTTGTCTAAAGGAGATTGGTATGACATCTTCAGTCTTCCAATTGTTGAGTCCGTCATCGAGACTTGGGAAGATCCAATTGTTGATGTCGAAGTCGCCATCGTCGTCTTCTATAGCAAGGACTCCGCTTTAGTAGATGTGGACAGGAAGTTTGTCAGCACATTCACGGCGTATCATCTTCTGACCTTTGATAGTGAAGCCAAAACCATTCTTGTTAGATTTGAACAGAAAATTAGTGAGTTGACTCCAAATAGTACAACCCCTTTCTTCAACCGCAGTTTTGGCGTCTTTCAGGGATGCCATCTTCGGTGGAACTCTAGTAACTTCAGGCATGACTCGTGGAATTGCTTCGAAAGCCTGACAGGGGGTTTCGATGAATTCACCTTCCATTTCAATGTATCGAAATGATTGCAGATGGCTTACCATATATTCTTCTTCACCGCATACTGTAACAATATTCCCCTTCATTGGATACTTCAGCTTCTGATGTAGGGTAGAGGTGACAGTGCATGCCCCATGTATCCAAGGGCGTCCGAGTAGGCAAGAATAAGCTGGACGAATATCCATGACATAGAAAGTAGAGTCAAAAGTCTGGGAACCGACTTTAACTGGCAAGTTGATCTCCCCAAGTATTATTCTTTTTGAACCATCAAACGCTCTTACGATCATGTCACTAGGTTTCATGACCACTTCTTCAGCATTAAGTCGGTCGAGAGCGCTCTTAGGAAGAACATTCAGAGTAGAACCAATATCCACCAATACGTGAGACAATGTAGTGCCTTTACATTCAATGGATATGTGCAAGGATTTGTTGTGCTTCATTCCGGCAGGAGTTAAATCAACATCAGAGAAACCTAAACCATTGTTGATGGTCAGGCTAGCGATACAACCTTCGAATTGATCAGCGGTAGTGTCTTGCAGTTTGTGAGCATTCTTCAGAAACTTTACTAAGGCTTTAGCATGAGCCTCAGAGCACAATAGTAGAGCTAGCATGGATATCTTGGATGGAGTTTGTCCCAACTGTTCTACAACATTGTAGTCACTCTTCGTGATGATCTTCAGAATTTCCTCCATTTCTCGGTTGGAGGTATCTTCAGCAACTTCCTTTGGTACTTCTGTCTGAGCAGGATGAGTTACTGGTTCTTTCCCTCTCGCTTTGGGAACTGGTTTAATAGCAGGAATGCGAATTGGTGTAGTAGTGTCTTTCAGAGGAGAGACCTCTGGAGAAAATACTCTTCCGGTTCTAGTCACCTTGCTTGATCCGGTGATGTTGTCGATGTCAGGATTGGTAGCTTCAACTGCAATGTCTTCAATATTCATAGGTTCTTGCTTGACGCCATGATAGTAAACTTCAGCTCCATAATTCTGAGGTATAGCTTTGTCAGAGGAATATGGTATTGGTCTGGGCGAGGTAATAATCAGGGGTGCCACTCTAGGGTAGGATCGGCTGAGGTGATCCTTGTTGTGTTCACATCAGCATACTCTTCTGGGTAATCGTCTCCCATCCGGTTGCCTTGATGTCTTTGATTGGAATCTTGTAACTTTCGGGAACGGTATATTTTACCATGAAATCAAACTTCCCACTTAGCTGCCCCAAGGTATCCCACACTTCTGGTACAGCTTCGATTACGTCTTTGATCTTCAGATTTTTAGAAACATCTTCGCAAAGATTCTCCACAGATGGAGGTTTCAGAAATAGCACTTCTCGGTTGTCCATCATGCGTTGAATACTCCTCTTCAACCAAGCACATCCATTAGATTCAGATGCACACCAACAACAATCATCGGGGCATCCTAGAAATACACCGGCTTGCAGTAAATCTTTCTTGATAGTCATCAGCGGAATAGTCAGCTCATTCACATTATAAACATAGAAGTCATCGTCAATAGCATTGGCACTTTTACCATGGTAAGGCATTGGTGCATTGATCACATCGGAGTTTCGACATGAGGGTCGAATTCAATTTCCCTTGCTTCAATCATGTATTGAATCTTGTTCTTCAGGGCCCAACAGTTGTTGGTGTCATACCCTGGGCTGTTGGAGTGTTATACACATCTTGCATTAGGATTATACTTTGGAGAGGAAGTGTTGATGTGTTGAGGAGGATCCCTCAAAGTAATGAGCTCTACTTTTAACATGTGTTGCCATGCTTGAGGCAATGGCATGTTGATCTTCGAAAACTGTCTCCGTGGCGCGTTCTACATACGCGTGTTGTCTTGTTGAGGTTGCGCTGGTGCAGGATTGGAGATCACAACTGCCCCCACATATTGAGTGCGATTAGCTTTGTCACGGCTCTTCTGACCATACACAACATTGGCTTCTTTCTTACCACCACAAGATCTCTTCGCAGCATTTGAAGATGTCTCCACTTGAATCTTTCTACTCTTGATTCCAGCTTCGATACGTTCGCCTATCAATATCAGCTCAGTGAATACGACTGAAGAGTTTCCAATCAGATGATTGAAGAATGGGCTTGTCGGTGTTCCCATTAACATGTCAACCAAATCCCTATTGGACAAGGGTGGTTGAAATCTCCCTGCTAAATCTCTCTATTTCTGAGCATACACTTTGAACTTCTCGTCACGACCCATAGACATGCTCTATAGTTGCATGCGGGTAGGTGCCAATTCAACATTGTAATGGTACTGCTTGTAGAAAGCATCTACTAAGTCATTCCAGGTATGAATGTGGGTACTCTCTAGCTGGTAATACCACTCCAACTGAGTTCCGGATAAACTCTCTTGAAAGAAATGGGTCCATAATTTCGTGTCTTCAGTATGAGGATGGATCTTCTGAACATAGGAATTCAAATGCAGCTTCGGGAAAGAGATGCCATCAAACATGGCAATGGTAGGAACTTTGAATTTGCAGGGAATTATAACACCAAGAACAAGACTCAGGTCATCAAAGTTAAGCCCTGACATTTTCAGATTTTCCACGGCATTCAGACGGTCTTCAAGTTGCTTGTATTTTTTCGTTGTTAGGAGGATATTTTTCGCTCACATAGTCTTCTTCTTCATTTTCAGACTCATGGTGGATTCCTTCATTGTTTTTATGCTTCCTTCAGTTTCACCGCTCTTGTGTGAGAGTTTGAACTGTCTGACCACCCTAGCTGGACCCTTGTGATTTCTTCCCATGTTGAGAATACCAATGGTCTTCTTCTTTCTGGTGACGAGCTTCTTCTGATCTTTCTGGCCTTGGGCCAAATTGGTGAACATCTCTTGGAATTGGGATTTCTGAACCTGGAGATCTTTGATAGTCTAATCAAGAGCCATTTCTGGTGAAATAAACAGCGAGAGAATAAGAAAACCGTTCTTCAATATACTTGCTATGAAATGTTATGCCATGATGTGCGATGTTATGCAATGCAATGTTTTCAAGGACCTTAGGAATTTAAATTTGTTTAATCAAGCACGGACAAACTTTTTATTAGTTTACTTTTAGCAAGTACAAAAGAAAGTTTAAATAAATAAAAGAAGATTCCTAGAGCTTAGGTCTCCCATGGATGCTTCCTCTTTGTGTTGAAGTAGGTATTGATGCTTCAGTCCTCGTGAAGTAGCTTCGTCAACTCTAATACATTCTTTTTGCTTGCATGGTATTGAGCTTCGAATGTATCCCTTTCTTCTCTAAGTTGAATCCAGGATCTCTTCAAGCCTTTGAAATTAGTAGGCATGTCTGGATGGAGAATGGTATAGGGTTCGTCACCTATAGCAACAGGTTCCATAGCCACGGGTAGAACAGCTGTAAATGGCATCATGAGGTTTTGAGCTCGAGCTCGCACCCATTTGAGGTAAGGTTCCCAGGGAATGGAGTTTTTGTGCCCAAGGTCTTGGTATCAGTCTTGTTTACCATGCCCTAAGCGTGCACAAATCTTTGACGGTAGTTCTGGAGATCATTTTCGTAGTGAAACACAATGTCTTGGAGAAGCATAGCGTGAGGACCATCTCTTTGAGCATAACCAAACTGATGTAGAGCTAGAGAAGGGGTGATACCTCCCCTTATGCCAAGGAGTGGTACATTAGGGAATTCCCCACAACGCTCAAAGAAAGTGAAGTCTTTTTGAGAAAAAAGACACCAAAGGATATTTGAATGAGAGAGTGACATCAGCCTTTTAGACCACTTCACTCTTTTCTCGTTCTTCATTACTGGTTGAGGAAGGTGCGAAATAAACCACCTGGAAAGTAACGGTATGCAACACATGAGAGCTCCTTGTCTTTTGATAGTACGAGTGTGGAGAGAATGCAGTATGTCTCTAAGTAAGGTAGCCACAGGATTACTAGTGAGGAATATTTTGATGGCGTTCACGTCAATGAACTGATGGATTAGGAAATAGCACCAAGCCATACATTAGCATGGAAACTCATAGCCTTTAGGAATTCTCGAGCTTTCTTTATCAGAAACTTAGAAAGCAACCCCTTAACTCCGCTTCTTGTTTCTCAATTAGCTTCAATGTTTGATCGCTTTGTATGTAACACTAATGAGATGTCTTCATATTTCAGAGCATTTTCTAAACCGGTGAATGGTATCTAATCAAGGATAGGTATCCCAAGTCGCTTAGATAACTCTTCCAATGTAGGTACCAACTGATAATCTCTTCTTCAAAGCCGGAGATAACCAAGTCAAGTAGATAACCATGTCTTTTGATAAACTAACCATGTCAGTGAAGTTGATTCGGATAGTCTTCCTGGAAGCCATAACTCCTACAAAATAGAGCAAAGATAAATCCTTTGGTCCTTGAAATAGTTAGAAATGATGTGATGTTATGATGTCATGTTTAAAACAAGTAGCAAGCACAAGAAATTCACACAATATCCCTAGGTTTAAGGCTTGCATGAGGTATAGTTGTCTACCCTACCAAAGTTTGAGTGGGTTCAACCTGTCCTATAATCGTAACCGGGTTCTAGGAATCTCATATCATTAATCTTTCTCCTAGGTTTTATTTCAATACGACTACCAAGTGGTCGACCGAAACATCCTGAAAACCGAATATTAATAAGCGTAGCATCGAGTATCAACCAACCTCAGTTTGCACCGAAGTCGGCCATCTCACTACTTTCTAATGGCCAAGATAGGTCAATTAGGATTCTAAAAGTTGAGTTAGTGCTTTTGACACCATACAGACGCCAAATACTTTCCTCAACTAAACTTGAGGAGCATCAGGACATCCAAAGTGTTGCACTAACTTAGCCATCATTTTGACCGTTTCGGTATACGCCTAACGGTCACGACGATTTGTTGCTACTTACCTAAGGAAACCTAGATCCGGGTGTAGGATCCCTCAAAAGTATAATACCCAAGAAACCCTTAAAAGTAAAGCATGCAAGTCAAACAAAAAGTAGTAGAGTGCTCTAAAAAACCCTAAGGTAGCCCCTCTTTAGGGTGTCTCCCCATCAAAGTCGCCAGTTCTGTAATAGCAAGAGTCGCAATCGACTTTTCTTTTATCCAATTAAGGGAAGGCAAAAATAACAGGAAAAGACCTTTGTTAGATTCTGAGTACGGGAGGCAGTTATGAAAAGGGAAAGTGTTAGCACCCTTTCCATCTGTAGTTATCTACGGGCTCTTAATTGCTTAGCTCGCTTTATAAATTTCTTTTTCTGCGTGTGTTTGAAAAGAATTTTGAAAAGACATTTCTCTTTGACTTCGTAATGATTCTCGCTGGAATGTATACAAAGTGTTTGGAAATGCTTTGTTTTGGAAAAGACTTTGTAATGATTCACGCTGGAATGTATACAAAGTGTTTTGGAAAAAAAATTGAGAGTGTGAGGTGTAAAAAAGTATTTTTTGATAGAGCAAGCAAAAGAGTCTTATTACCTACTCAGAACGGTCGTTTCCATGTTATTTTGCTTTCCTTTAGAATAAGGCTATCCATACCATTAGTGGGTAGGTAATCTTATCCATTGGATATAAAGGGACATTCAAAGGGACATCGGATGGTCATAGAAGGCAACTTATAGGGATACCTTAGCGTATTCGTAGTGACGATCATCACTTTTCGTAGGCAACAATCTAGGGACGAGATCATGTATTCGTAGGCAACATCGAGGGTCATCGAGGGACTATGATCTTTATATCGAAGGACTGTGATGATATGTTTGTAAGCGTCTTAGCTAAGATATCCCCATATTCGAGGGACATGACAATTGTTTCGAAAGGCAACAAGAGAGGATACCCTAATGTGGTTGCATGTGTGAAGAGTGTGTTGTATTCAGATATTTATCTTGTGATTAGGGTTAGGTATGTTGATTGAATTAGTCTTGCCATACACGCCTAGTTACTAGCAATTAAATATGTACGGAAAATAAACTGCGGAAATGTAAAGTGCGGAAAATAAAAATCCCACGCTATTACATGGCTTTGAGGCAGATACATAATAAGGAGTGCAGAAAGTAAATGTCCTAATTATATATTACATCCCATAAGTAGATACATAATGATAAAAGGAACGCGTGCGAAAAATTATACATCATGAAAGCAGTTATAATAATGTGTGCGAAACAGATAATCAAAGGAAAAATATAATCGGGAGAAGTTTGGAAAATAGTTAGTAAAAAGCTTTAGGTTAGTAAAAAAATTGATTTTAGTTGACCTAATTATTAAGCGAAAATCGGGTGAATCGGAAACCCTAATTATAATTAATTTTAATTAATAAAATAATTTTAATTTAAATTAAATGATTAACCTAAATTAAACTAATTAAATTAATTAATTTAATTAAGAAAAATAGAAAAGAAAATTAATTGTGAAATTAATCCTAATTAAGCTAATTGTTTAACCTAATTACTAATTAAGTTAATTAATTAAAATAATTAAAAAAATAAAAATAGTTAGAAAATGAAAAAAAGGAAAAGGGTTAAAAAGAAGGTGTGGTCGCTAGGAATCGATCCCAGGACCCCCTGGTTACCACACACACACCTTGGCCATCTAAGCTGTGTGTTTTAGTTGTCATAGGAATACAACCATTTGATTATAAGTGCGTGATAATGGACTTATAGGTCATGGACTGTCTAAGAAATAAGTTTGGATCAAGAAAAGTTAGGCCCATTTAGAAAAAAAATTGATTTTCTCAAGTATTTCTCTTTATGCACCTCCTCAAAAATGCTCAACTTGTACAATTTGTATCTTGCTCAATTTTCAACATTTTTGGGTGTTCTTAGACTTTTTAGAAAGATCAAGATGTCCTATAAACAACCCTTTTGGTTTCATCTCCATTGAAGTTTTCATGCTCATGAACACGTATTTTCAAAAAGATGACTTTTTGTTGACTTTTAAAAGGACCTGTAATGTTTTGATCCATAACTTCCAAATGAATCATTTTTGGCCAGAGCTTGTGAGACATGAAGTTGTAGAGAATTGAATTCCCTTCAAAATAAGCTTTGGTGGAAATTTTTTTTGATAAAGTATGTGAAAGTTATGTCTATTCAAAGTTCTGTTGACTTTTGTCTGAAAAACCTCAATTTGAAAACTTTGACTTTTGATCAAATCTTGACTTTCCTTGAGGAATAATGATCAACCCTTGATCAAATGATTCATATTACTTCAAAATATTGGTGTTGACCAAAAATTATGAAGTTCGACTGTATGTTGACCACAGTTGACCTTTTGTCCAACACAGTTGATTTTCAACCATCTGAGCAATTGACTAAGCAGATTTGACTTGTAAGGCTTGAAACTTGACATGGTGATCCTTTGAATCATATGATGAAGTATGATTACCACTCGGAGTCTTGGAAATTCATTATGATTTGAGAGAATCAAAACCCTAGTTTGGATTGATTGCTTAGGAGAGGGTTTGTCTGGTCCACCCTTGTGAAATCCTTAAGTATGGAGATGTGAATTGTCTTGAGAAGTAGGAGGGAAAATTTTGGGGTATGACACCAACGTTGAAAACTTTGTTGACGTTAATGCTATCAAGATCGTCATGATTGGAAATCCAGTTCCCACACTTCTTGCAGAGACTTACTATTTATTCACCTTCGAAACTAGTGAGAAGGAGAGATTATATGTTGTACGCCATTGTTATACCATTGGTTTACTTCTCATTTACCTACAGCTAGTGTTTTTTGGGATCCTAGGAGGGGGATCTCATTGGGCATCGGTGATCATGGTTGTCACTCATTCTGATATTGTATGGTATCGTCAGGTTTATTATGATGTAGATATTATTGACAATTGTGGTAGCTTTCCCAATGTGCCTCTTCTTGGGACAAAGGGATGCATTAGCTACAATCTTGTTCTTGCGCGTCTTCTTCTTGGTTATCTGATGAGGGATAAACCAAAGAGTATTTCTTATGAGTGGCTTCTTTCTTAAAGAGGGTGAAGACCATAGTTCAGCTAGGAAGGATATAGTGAAAGCTTGACATTATATTCACAGGAAAGGAAAAGAGAATCTAGGGCAGAGAGGAGTTGTTTCTTTGGAGCCTTATCTTCTATGGGTTCAAGCAAGAGCTATTGAGTTGAAGATGGTGTATTCTCGGGAGAAGCCTCTTGCTGATTTGTTCTTGGCTATAACTTAGGGTTCAGATGACATAGAGGATCTTCAGCTTGCTTTGGTTAGGATGCAACAAGAAAAGGAAGCTTGGAAGAACAAGTACCATGCCTTGAAGATGTATCATGAAGTAGAGTCAAAACAAAAGGATGATTTGATTGATATTATTGAGAGTCGTGCTATAGAGATGATGGAGAAGAAAGAGGATTTACTTTCTTCCAATGTTCACCCAGCTTCTACTGCTGCTGTTTATTCTCATACTTCTCCCAAGTCTAGTGCTTGGAAAGGTTATGTTGACAGGTACCTGTTAGAGAATGAGAAGTTGAAGAAAGAGATTAGGAAGCTTAAGAGGAAGAGGTCATCTGATGAAAGTTCTTCTACAGATTTGGGTCCTTAGGACTTGTAGTTTCTATATTATGCTTTATTTTACTTGGGTTCATTTGAAACTTGTATTGAAGAGTTGTAATCCTCAAAATATTTTATTAATGATATGAGTTTTATTCAGTATTTCAATTGTGTTAAACTTTGATATTCTCAAATTAAATTGACTTTATTAAGTTCCTTGAATAATGAATAAAAATAAAAAGAATAGTAAGCAAAACATATGCATTGCATGTCATGCATCATGACACATACATTCTTGCATTTTCATACTCTATCAGGTGTCTTATCCGTTTCTCAACTTCGTTCAGTGTTCAACTTGTTGCATCGGTATAACACTCGAGCCAACTCCAAGAAGAAGATGGAAAATATAGAGAAAGAGAATCGTGAGCTGCACGAAGAGCTAACTTCCTTGAGAGCCGATATGGCCAACTTGACTGCTATGGTGGAACAGTTGGTGGCTGCTCAGAATCAGCAACCTCCTCCTCCGCCTTCTCCTTATATGCTCCAGACAACTATTATCTATGAAGATCAAGATGCTCATGTTTCTGTTGTGCCAATTGTTTCTACCTTCCAGCACCGTCTGCCTCCTGGTTATCCTTAGGGAATGCTAGAAAATTTCATGCCTGAAGGTTACAATCCTGCTGCTCAAGTGACCTCCTTGGCCCAGCCTGTTAATGTTTCCGCACCTCTTGTGGTGCATTCTACTGCTGCTTTCACCAAAGAGTTTGATAATCCACTCCTTCTTTCAAGTGAAATCTTGGATTTCTATGATCGAATAGATGGTTTCCAGGAACTGTTTGACAAGATGCAAAAAGAATTGAAAAGCCTCAAAGGGAAAGAGTTGTTTGGTGATAATGTCAACGATTTGTGCTTGGTTCCTAATGTGAAAGTTCCTGCTAAGTTCAAAGTTCCCGATTTTGAGAAGTACAAGGGAAATTCTTTTCCTCGTGACCATTTGATAATGTATTTGAGAAGGATGTCTACTCATATTGAAGATCAGCATATGCTCATTCACTTCTTTCAATATAGTTTGACTGGTGCATCCCTGAGGTGGTATTTGAATATAGACTGTAGTGACATCCACACTTTCAATGATCTGGGTGAATCTTTTGTGAAACATTACAACTATAATATGTATATGGTGCCCGATCGTGATCAGCTAAGGGAAATGATTCAGAAAGATAGGGAATCATTCAAAGAGTATGCCCAGCGATGGCGTGGGCTTGCTGCACAGGTTATACCTCCACTAAATGAACAAGAGGTGACCAAGATTTTCTTGAAGACTTTGGTTCATTTCTATTACAGGAAGATGATGGCTAGTGCACCAAATGATTTTGATGAAATGGTAAGCATGGGAGTCCTTCTAGAAGAAGCTGTCCAATAGGGACGATTGTTGAAAGGAGAAGAATCTAATGGCGTTAAGAAGTCATCCTTTGGATTCTTGAAAAAGAAGAAAGATGTTAATGTTATTGTTCAAGAAAGAAAATCTAGGTTTCCTAACAAATGCCATCAATCAACAACAAGATGCTGCTGTTACCCCTGTTACTGTTGCTTCTCCAACAACCATTCCTTATAATAAAGCGTCTCAGCAAGGGCAAGGCCCAAAGAGGAAATCGTTTGATCCAATTCCAATGACTTATGCGGAGTTGTATCCAGCATTGATTTAGATACACTAGGTGCAACCAAGGGCTCCTCCAGTTGATCCAAATCCTTTGTTGTGGCATTACAAAGCTGATCAGACGTGTTCGTATCACCAAGGAGCTCCAGGGCACGCTATTGAGAATTTTTGTTCGTTAAAATCAGAAGGGCAAAAGATGGTCAGATCGGGTTTGTTGTCCTTCAAAGACATGGGTCCTAATGTGCAAGGGAATCTGTTGGCCAATCATTGAAATGTTGTGAATATGATTGATGGAAATATCAGGGTTTATAATGTGAATTCGATCATTGGAGATCTAGTGAAGATGCATGTAGCTCTCCCGAAAGTTGGTTATTATGGCCATGATCATGCTGCTGGCAATGTGTGCAGTAATGATACCCCTTGGTTGTGATAAGATAAAAAGTGATCTTTAAGATATGATGGACAATAACCTTATTCAGGTTATCAGATTGAAGGATGATCCTGAAGTTAAAGTAAATGTTGTTTATGGCTCTCCTAGAGAAGTCTAAATCCGTGATGTGAACGAGACTAATGCTAATCTGGTGAATTTGCACGCCGAGTTCAATTTCATTGAAGGGCTAAAGGTGCGGCAATGTAGTGACTACTTAGTCTGCAGCACAGATCATCGTGGATGTGATGTTGTGAAATGATATATTCAGCGTCTGCTAGACGAGGGCATCATTCAAATTGTACCGTGCAGAGTTGGTTTCAACAATGGCGTCAATATGATCAAAAGTTTGTCTGAATGATTTGATGATGAATATATTTCTGTAGATGAATATTTCTCTGTTGATGAGTCTGGTGAAGAAGCGGATGTAAATGTTATTGTGCCACACGCTCCTGTGGAGGTGACCTACTACAACAAACCTCAAGTTGCTCATTTGGTTATCAGTCTGCCTGAGCCTATCCCGTATAGTTCCAACAAGGTTGTGCCATACAAGTATTATGCCACTATTCTAGAAGGAGATGCTGAAGTTCCGATCCAACCGTTACCTCGAGTAAGAAATATTGTTGATGCTAGTCGAATGACCAGAAGTGGTTGTGTATTTGCTCTGGTACTTCCAACGATGGATGATGATGGTATGAAGATTGTGGACACTAGTGCTGAACAAAAGAAATCTGAAGGGCAGGCTAGTGAGGTAGCCCAAGAGAAATAAATGGACGATTTGTTAAAGATTATCAAGATGAGCGATTACAAGATTGTTTAGTAATTGCTGCAGACGCCGTCAAAGATTTCAATCTTGGCTTTGTTGATGAATTCTTCAGCTCACGGAGAGTCTGTAATGAAGGTTTTAGATCAGGAGTTTGTTGATTATGATGTGCCTTTGGAAACTTTTAATAGTGTGGTTGGAAATATCACGACTTGCAATAATCTGAGTTTCAGTGATGAAGAGTTTCCCGCTGATGGGGGGAATCATAACATGGCTTTGCACATTTTTATGAATTGCAATAATGATGCATTGTCCAACATGCTTATTGATAATGGCTCCTTACTGAATATTATTCCAAAGACTACTCTTTTAAGTCTTAAATATCAAGGTTCGTCGATGCGTCCTAATGGTATCATTGTGAAGGAGTTTGATGGTTCTCGTAAATCTGTTATTGGGGAAGTCGATTTTCCCATTCACAGTGGCCCACATTTGTTTCAAATTACCTTCTAGGTGATGGATATATTCCCTACTTATAGCTATTTCATTGGACGAACTTGGATTCATGAGGTTGGTGTTGTGACTTCTACTCTCCATCAAAAGCTGAAGTTTGTTCGTGAAGGTGATGTGATTATTGTGGAAGGAGAACCAACTATGATGGTTTCTCATTTATCCTCCTTTTCCATAGTAGAAGCTAACGAAGCCGCTGTTAGAACGCAGTTCCAAGCTTTGTCTGTTGATAGAGTTCAAAGGAATGGGAATTCCATTGCTTCATTAAAAGATGCCCAGAATGTAGTTCAACAAGGTTCAAGCAATGCTTGGGGACAGGTTATTGAGCCAAAAGTGAATAAGAATGGTTTTGGTTTAGGGTTTTCCATGAAGATTAGGAGAGAGATGTTGAAATCAGGATCTGTTGCTGCCAAGTATCCAGATGTTTTTTATAGTGCTGGTTATCTTGATCTTATTGTTCCAGGAGTCAATGTCATTGTTGAAGATGGACCAAAGAAGGAAATGCCCAACTTTGTGACGCATGGAGTCAGAGTCTGTAATTGGACTGCTATTGACATCCCCACTTGCATTCATGTGTCGAAGTAATTCACTTTAGCTTGTTTAAATTTTCTAATAATAATCCTTTCACTTTGCCCATGGTGAAAGTGATGTTGTATAGGGAAAATATGTTTGTTTTGAAATTTAAGATCATTAATAAAAGTTTGTTTTTTTCATTCCAAATTGTGTCTTTTATTTTCTGCTTTTTCTTGAAAAAATGGTAATTAGAAAAAACCTTTCACAAAAAATAATTGACTTAAATCTGCATAATAACTTGTCACATGTGTCAGTTTCTAAAATCAATCATAAACATATGTGTAGATTAATTTGTAAAACAATTGAAAACAATGACCCTGTGCCCTCTTCCAACTTTGAATATCCTATATATGTGGCTGAAGAAGAGGAATTTAATGAGATCCCTTAAGAGGTATCTCGGTTGCTTAAGCGCGAGGAGAACACCATCCATCCGTAAAAAGAGTCATTGGAAGTCATTAATTTGGGTTCTGTGGATGATGTGAAAGAAATCAAGATTGGAGCATTGTTGCATCCTGAGGTGAAAAGTCGTTTAGTTAAAATACTGAAAGAGTATGCAGATATCTTTGCTTGGTTGTATCAATATATGCCAAGGTTAGATACTAATATTATGGAGCATCATGTACCGCTAAGGCCTGAGTGCCCACCATTCAAGCAGAAGTTAAGAAGAACTCATCTTGATATGGCGATAAAGATTAAAGAAGGGGTTCTGAAGCAGATCGACGCATGTTTTATTGTGACATTAGTTTATCCTCAATGGATTTCCAGTATCGTGCCAGTTGCTAAGAAAGATGGAAAAGTCCGCATATGTGTTGATTACCGAGATCTGAACAAGGCTAGTCTGAAAGATGATTTTCCTTTGCCACACATTGATATGCTGATAGTATTGTAAAATGCAAAGTGTTCTCATTCATTGATGGTTTTTCTGGATATAATCAAATTAAGATGGCTCCTGAGGACATGGAAAAAATAACGTTTATCACACCCTGGGGAACATTCTGTTATAGAGTGATGCCCTTCGGATTGTAGAACGCTGATGCAATGTACCAGAGGGCCATGATTACCCTATTCCATGATTTGATGCATAAATAAATTTATGTTTATGTTGATGATATGATTGCTAAGTCCCAAATTGAGGAAGATCATTTGGAAGATTTGTTGAAACTGTTTCAGCGTTTGAGGAAGTACCGTCTCAGCTTTTCAGTGTCTAGTCTGGAAATCTGTTGGGTTTCATTTCCAGCCTAAAAGGAATTGAAGTTGATCATGATAAAGTTAGGGAAATTTAAGAAATATCGGCACCAAGAACTAAAAAGCAAGTCAGAGGCTTCCTCAAACGTTTGAATTACATTTCCAGATTCATTTGCCATATGACTACAACTTGTGAACCAATCTTCAAGATGTTGAAGAAAGATCAAGGTTGCATATGGACAGATGATTGCCAAAGGGCATTTGAAAGTATTAGAGAGTATTTTCTTGAGCCTCCTATCATGCTCCTTCCTGTTGAAGGAAGACCATAGGTTCTATATCTGACCATGTTGGAAAGCTCCATGGGTTGTATTTTGGGACAGCAAGATGAAACAGGAAAGAAATAATATGCCATTTATTACCTGAGCAAGAAGTTCACCGACTGTGATTCGCAGTATTCTATGTTAGAAAAGACTTATTGTGCTTTAGCCTGGGTTACAAAGCGTCTGCGGCAAGATATGTTGAATCATACTACTTGGTTGATCTCTCGAATGGATCCAATCAAGTACATCTTTGAAAAGCCTTCCCTTACGGGAAGAATTGCTCGTTGGCAGATGTTGTTATCTGAATATGATATCGAATACCGCATCCAAAAATCTATCAAAATTAGTGTGGTGGCAAAATACCTAGCTCATCATCCGGTTGACGATGATCAATCTGTTGTATTTGATTTCCCTGATGAAGATATGATGTATTTGAAAATGAAAGATTGTGATGAACCTCTACCTGAAGAAGGTCCATACCCAGAATCCCGTTGGGGTATGGTGTTTGATGGAGTTGTGAATGCTTATGGAAAAGGAATTGGTGCAATAATCATCACTCCCCAATGATCTCACATTCCTTTCACGACAAGGTTGATGTTTGATTGTACGAACAATATGGCCGAATATGAAGCTTGTATCATGGGTCTTGAAGAAGCCATGGATCTCAGAATTAAAATTCTTGATGTATATGGTGATTCAGCTTTAGTAATAGATCAGATTAAAGGAGATTGAGGAACTCATCACCCTAGCTTAATCCCTTACAAAGACTATGCAAGGAGACTGTTGACTTTCTTCAATAAGGTGGAGCTTCACTACATTCCTCGGGATGAAAATCGGATGGCAGATGCCTTGGTAACTTTGGCTTTTATGTATAAAGTGAATCGATGGAATGATGTACCTCAGATCACCATTGAGCTCCTTGAGAGGCAAGCTTACGTATTCGCCATGGATGTGGCAAAGGATGAAAAGCCCTAGTATTATGATATCAAGCACTTCCTGATGACTCAAGAGTATTCGGTTGATGCGACAAGCAAAGATAGAAAGACGTTAAGGTGACTAGCTGGTAATTTATTTCCTCAATGAGGGAGTGTTGTACAAGAGAAATCACGATATGGTCTTCCTCAGATGTGTGGATAGACACGAAGTAGACATGTTGACAATGGAATCTAATTGTTACAAATTTGCAAAGAAGTGCCATAAGTGTCAGATTTATGCTGATAAGATTCACGTGCCTCATACACTTCTCAATGTTATTTCTTCCCCATGGCATTTTTCTATGTGGGGTATTGATATGATTGGGATGATTGAGCCCAAAGCCTCTAATGGACATCATTTCATCTTGGTAGCAATTGATTACTTCATCAAATGGGTCGAAGCGGCTTCTTATGCCAATGTTACGAAGCAAGTGGTAGTCTGGGTTATCAAGAACAATCTCATTTGTCGGTATGGTGTGCCAAGCAGAAACATTACTAACAACGGGTCGGATTTGAATAATAAGATGATGGAGGAACTTTGTGAAGAATTCAAGATTGTCCATCAAAACTCATCACCAAACAGACCCAAGATGAATGGGGCAGTTGAAGTTGCAAACAAGAACATCAAAAAGATTATCCAAAAGATGGTTGTTACTTATAAGGATTTGCATGAGATGTTACCTTTTGCTTTACATGGATATCGGACTTTCGGTCATACTTCAACAGAGGCCACACCCTTCTCTCTTGTTTATAGTATGGAAGAAGTGCTCCCCATTGAAGTTGAGATTCCATCTTTGCGTGTGATAATGGAAGCTGAATTATCGGATGCTAAATGGGTTTAGAATCGGTTTGACCAATAGAATTTCATTGAAGAAAAGAGAATGAACGCTTTATGTCATGGTCAGTTGTACCATAAAAGAATGAAGAAAGATTTTGATAAAAGGTCAAACCTCGTGTATTCAAAGAAGGTGACCTCTTGCTCAGGAAGATCATGTATTTAAGCTCTGATTCTAGAGGCAAGTTGACTCCCAATTATGAAGGTCTGTATGTTGTCAAGAAAGCCTTCTCTAGCGGTGCATTGATTCTTGAAACTATGGACGACGAGGAGTTCCCACGCCCTCTAAATGCTGATGTGGTTAAGAAATATTTCGCCTAAATAAATATTAGAACAGCTCGCTAAGTTGAAAACCCGAAAAGGTGACTTAGGCAAAAAGAGTGTCTCAGTAGACTAAAAACCAGAAAGGGCGGTCTAGGGAAAAATTAGAGACATAAACAAAATAAATCTCCCGGTAGGATGAAGATCCGCAAGGACAGTCTAGGCAAAAGTTAGGGACTTATATGGAAAATAACTACATCAGACAAGACTTGATCGTAGAAGCAACATTCTGCATGGATCATCTTCATACCTCAACTGAAGACTACAATACAAAAGTTCAAAGTTGTTAGGGAGAATAAGGCTCATTGTCTTTTGATGTACTTTTTCCATGTATTTACCATTTTTCAAAACTTTGTAATCATCTATGGAGTCATGCTATTGGCAGGCTACTATTTTATCAATAAAATTTGAGCTTTTATCCAATGCCTTTGCAATCTTATTTTATTCAGTTTATAAAAATATTATTTTATTATTGAAAATACATTTCAAAACAAACAAATTCGTTAGAACATGCAAATTTTTTTACAATTATAGAGTGTGTTTACGTCGGATGTGATGCAAGAGGACAAAATGGCACTATCCCAATACCAAACAAGATCGATGATGTTGAAGTTGGTCCCAATAGGACCCTTATAGCGTTCCTTTTTTCGAGCATGAGATCCAAGTGCAAAGCAGATTGCTTCCACGGAATATCTTATTTCTCCCCAGAAGAGTTTGCGCAAATAACGCCCTGATGGGACGTGATGACATCTCCATGAGATGCTTTCGTTAAAAGAAGCCTGGAAATGTTTGCAATACGCCTGCTATTCAAGCAATCTGATTTGATAGGAGGCTTCCTTTTAGTCCACAGTTCGTGAAGATTTTATGTTGGTCGAGTGTTGTCCGTGCACTAATCGATCTTCCTTATTGGCCCTTAATAATATGTCCATATGCATCTCAAATACATTCATTCATACACTGTGCATAACTTTAAATTCATTGCTCATATACATATGATACTAATCGGAGCCTCGAATGTCAACTTTAAATGGAAAGTATTCATCCTTTCGCTTTCCCCACTGGATTATTCCTTGTCGAAGAATAGAGTCCTAACTCTCTTACCCAACTCTTCGCCTATTCAAATATCTTTCCCAAGTGGTTGCGGCTTGAATTCTGGCCCCCAAGCAGTATTTTGGGTCTCTTTAGATTGTGAGTTCTAGATAGACAGGGCATTATTTTTCACAAGAAGGATTTACATCTTCAGTAGGAATGAACATGGAAATTCCCCAAGTAAATCCATTTGCATTCACCAGCAATATTCTTACAACTTTATAATAGAAGGTGACAGTCTCTTTATTTGAGCAGCCGATTTCCCACAGCAAGTCAGTTAATGCCAACTTGATCTCCTTTTGTCAACCTAATGAGGAATCTCTCGATATGGATTGACCGTGTATCTCCGAAAAGTCGAAGACTTGATAATCAGATGAATGGCAGCCTTGTCCTTATGGAAGGCAGTTTATCGAGAATTTGTTCAGATGAATGCTAAATTGCTCAGAATTTCACCATGATTTTAACTATGCAATTTATTAAATCTAAGATTCAAAGATCATAGAGAATTTCCAGAAACTACTAAATGAAACCTAACTGAAAATTTCAACTAATCTATGGGCATGATTGATTTTAAGTGAAATTGAGGATTCAGAAAGCTAAAGCAATATGATATCTACATTTCTAACTATTAAAATGATGCCAAAAATGCTTATATAAGAGAATCATATTTCGAAATACTTACCTCTTGAAGAAAATTTGCAGAACTCGTATGTGTTGTACCCCAATTTTTGCTCCTAAGATCCTTTATCATCTCATCATCACAATGCATTAAGATCACAAACAAGGTTGGGCTCTTATGGTTGTCTTATTCCTAAGTTTTCTCTTAAGGAATCACCAAGCACCCTAAATGTGTTCTGCATGCATGATTGATCTGCATTTATTTTATCTGCTAAGTTTTGATTAAAATACCAAAAATATTTGATTTAGTCTTTATATATTTTCAGCAATCGATTGCTCCATATCTATTTTCAGAAAATTTTCAAAAATACACTTAGTGCAATCGATTTGCACTAGGGTTCAATTGATTACACTGCGCATAATTTTGAAAAATTGGGCAATTTTCAAGTTTGTGGGCTTGGGCTCCAATTTATTTTTTTATTTTCTTTTAATTTCAAAATTAATTACTATTTGATTCAATTTTGGCTCCAAAATCAATTTCCAGGCCTAATTCTAGTTTCCAAACCACCACTCATTCCCAAACCAAAACCTTATAAATAAAGGTCTCCTCTCATTCAAATCTCAAGCTTTTGATAGCCAAATACACCTTGTACAAATTTCTCCTCATTCTCTCATTTTCCCAATTCTCCAAATTCACTCAAAGCTCTTTCTTCTTCAAAAAGATTGGTGAATTCTTCAATTCAATTCTCTAATTCTTTGAGCTAAACCTTCATCCACTCTCTTTTTCTTCTTCAATTCTTGAGATCTAAGCTTGTGATTCTGATTTTTGAAGTTGAAGTGAAGCAATTTGAAGTGTTACTCTTGCAAATTTCTCTCAAGATCTACAAGTGGTGAGTTTTGATCTCCATCTTTGTTTATGTGATCTCTTGATAAATGTTGTTGTTTGATTCATTGAGCAAAATTATTTTTAGTTCCGTTGATGTTAAAATCTAAAGAATTAGTTGGAATTTTCGTGCTCACTTGATCAAGGAACACAAGGTGTTTGTGAAAAGTTTTGAGCAAGAATTTGGCCTTTAGAAATGTGATTTTCTGATTTTTACAGTGTGCAATGGATTTGCACTCTTCTACAATCAATTGCACGGGCCACATTTTAAAAAGAATTGAAAAAATTGTTGTGTGCAATCGATTTGCATCCTGCTGCAATCGATTGCACAGAGTGTAAATTATGGTTTTCACTTGTTTTTTGACTTGTTTGTGATCTTTACTCTTCTTCTACTCCATTCTTTTTATGATTGCATTGGATTGTAGTCTTGTACACCTAATTCCTCTTTAATCTCAATATACTTTGGGTGTTGATGAGGTTGGAGAAATGTATTGTTGATTCAAATCTATCAAAGGATTAATTATATAATTAATTCTTGGTGCTTTGAGTCAACGATATATTTTGTGCCTTTTCCACCAAGATGAGTGATTGAACTTAAAACACCTAACCTTATTCGAACTTTTTGAGCTCTTTGTGGCTTTTCTAACGAACATTTTCTTTAAATCAACCAACACACAATTTTGGTTTTTTTTAGTCGAACTACTTGGTTTTGATTTCAACATTGCAGATTGTTGGTATGTAGGCCTGGAACTCATTGGAAGTTCTATCAAACCAAAAATTGTAAAAAATACTTGTTCTTTTTTCATCTCTCTAGACACTTTTGCACGTATACTTTGTTAGGACACGTACAAATTTTCAAAAAGGTTCATGCGGAGTACCGTAGATGCTTTGGGTGCCTAACACCTTCCCTTTTCATAACTAATCTTCGGTCCCAGATCTCTGAAAGAAGGGAAATAATTTTAGAAATTAACAAAGGAAGAGCTTCAAGGAACACTTGAATCTCATGAACAAATGTTGAATGAAAGAGTTGCAGGAAAGTCAAGGAGGGATGTGGCTCTACAGGCACAATCATCAAAAGAAACCAAAGGAAAAGGAAAGTGGTTTGACAGAGGTAGAGGTGGCTACAACAATTCGAATGGTAGAGGAAACCAGAACGAAGGAATCATATCGAATTAGAGAAGACCATACCAAGGCAACCAATGAAGTGGTGTTGCAAATAAAGGAAGAGGTGGTGGTCGAAAGTCTGACAAAAGTCACATTCAATGTTACAATTGTCAGAAGTATAGTCATTATTTAAGTGTGTAGCGATGAAAATTGGAGACCAAGCAATTAATTAACTTGACTCGCAAATGAGCAAGAGTCGCCACCGCGATTTTATTTATCCAAGGGAAAGGGAAAAGAGCGAAATAAAACCTTAAATAAATTATGCTAAGCGAAAAGTGAAAGCTAAAGCTAAGCAAAATATATAGATTAAAGGTACAAGGGTTGGTTATACAAAGGGAATGTGTTAACACCCAATGCATCTGCAGTACTCCGCATGAACCTCTAATTATATCTGTGTATTTTTTGGCTAAAAAAATTATTATTTGCTAAAAGATTGAATTTAAGGAAGCTTTGAAAATGCAACGACCTAATGTCGAGGTTTTGGTATAAAAGAGTATAAATTTGAAAGTAAATTTTTAAAGGTTTTAACAAAAGAAAAATAAATAGGATAAAAATAAACATGCAATAGACTCACAATGACATAAAGTCAATAAAATGGTCAATTCCATTAAATTTAGAAACAAAGAAAGTATAAAAGAAAAGAAAATCTTTGTATTGATCACTTTCATTAGATGGTTCTTCGACGTCATCTTCATATTGATCACTTTCATTAGTTGGTTGTGGTGGACGAGAAGATGACCCAAGAAATCCCAAATGATTCATTAAAAATTAAATTTTACTATTCGCTTCGATCATCTCTTTTTCTTGTCGATGAAATTGTTGCCTCATCTCCAACTTCTCTTGTTCTTGTCTTTTCAACGATACATTTAAAGCATGGACTTGACTTCTCAAAGCATCAACCTCTTGAGAGTCACTCGAAACACTTGAAGGTTTATTTGATAATGAAACCAAAGTTTTGGAAGCGGTTCCAAGACCAAATACCCTCCCTTTCTTCTTTCCAACTGACTCTACCCATATATCCAAATCAGGTGGAATTCCAATAGTTGGTTGACTATCAGCTTCATCCTCTTCAGGATTAGTTGGAATCTGAGAAGAAATCTCCAACTTTTTCCGTTCAAATTGATCCTAAATGAAAATTTACAAAATAGTAAGGAATTAAATTCAAGAAACGTGATACGTTCCAAAAGACTTGTGTGCAGATTTAAAATTCAATCAAATTAGTACTCACATATGCAGATTCAGCATGAACTCCTACCCAACTTTGATCCTTTTTCCTATGTGTGCGAAAATAGAACTCCGTCAATGATGGATCTACACCTCCCTTTTCTTTTTTCTAAAATTTTAAAAGAAACAAGAAACGATGTCATTAATTATAAATACTAATTTGAGAAATTTAATGAAAAACGTATAATACATACCATTCTTTTTCAATGCAAACGATGAGGAATAGATCCTCCAGTGTGAAGAGATGCACCATCCATAGAACACAGATTCCTTTTATTGGTTTGACATGCTTTTTTGAATTTGGAAGAATTCCAATGTACCAATAACTGCTTCCACACATCATCTCCCATCCAGCCGGGTTTGTCATCTAAGTTTTGGCCAACTTCTTGCATTAGTTGGGACATCTTAGCTGCACCTCTTTTTTCAAGATTACGTCGTACCGTAACCTTATGTTCTGGTAACCATGTAAACTTTTTCTGTAACAAAATAATCAATGTAAGTCACAGTATTTTATTTATGTTTGGTCAAAACATAAAAATTTTTATTTATGTTTGGTCAAAACATAAAATTATTGTATATTAGAACTTACATTTTTTTCACGGACATTTATGAAGTAGCATATTAGTACTTACATTTTTTTCCTCCTGTTCTCCACTAAACAATAGAGAAATGACTTTTTCTTCTTAATGTACTCATTTTTTAGGTGTTTAAATTTAATCCATTTCTTCTTCCAAGGGTGCCTCATCGTAGGATGCTATCTCATTGAGACCCTTTTTAAAAAATACATAAAATTCTAGCATCTAAACAAACAACAAACAATGAGGATCAGTTGAAATCCTTCAGGTTTCTACTCTGGCAGTTGTTTTCACTGCTCACCTGGATTCCTTTTATGTTCATGTGTACCAAATTAAGGACAGCCATGAAATTTTGATTTATATATTAAAAAGACTTGGTGCCATGTAGTTTACAACATTAATTGTCATTTCATCTTTATCAGAAACATTATTTACTAGTTTTGACCAAACATTTTATTTGGTTCATGTCAGTTGATGGGGATTTCCTTATTTGTAACTAGTAAAATTTACAATAATTTATTTCCTTATATGTAAATAGTACAATAATTTAGATTTAATTACCTGAAGTAAGTCAAAGAAAGAATCACGTTGAGTAGATGATAATTTCTTCCACGATGGTTTTCCCTCAACCAA
Source organism: Vicia sativa (assembly GCA_021764765.1). Lineage (NCBI taxonomy): Eukaryota > Viridiplantae > Streptophyta > Magnoliopsida > Fabales > Fabaceae > Vicia > Vicia sativa. The sequence goes on from CM038792.1 coordinate 238,466,856, forward strand.
ATGAGTACGAATAATGTGAGCAATTTCTGCAACCACCAGTTTGTGAAGATCAAACCTGAAAAAAGAGACATTTTAAATAGACTATGTTATACCTAATGAACAATTTCAATTATTTTTCTTACAGTATTTTCATATTGCTTTAATATTTATAATGATCACAAGTTCCATTTGGGGTCCTTACATAAACAGCAATAAGTGTCATCACATACCACAAGAGATTATAATAAAGATGTCCTCTTTATATCAATTCCAAATATATGCACAAACTTAAAGGGAGTATTAACTATTATATGCGAGTAAGACACTCACCCATCACCTTCAAGAAGTATTGGGATTTTATTTCCAACAATGTCTCCACTAACATGGCTAGATGACGATGGGGCTTCAATGACCATAATTTGAGAAGGGATGGTTCGAGATGGATGTTGAGAATGGGGTTGATTAGGTTGAGGTTGAGAATGGATAGGCTGATATTGATGTTGAGATCGAGGTTGAGATTGATGTTGAGATTGACGTTTATTAGGTTGAGGTTGAGAAGGGATGGGTCGAGATTGATATTGAGATTGAGGTTGAGAAAGGATGGGTCGAGATTGATATTGAGATTGAGGTTGAGAAGGGATGGTTTGAGATTGATGTTGATATTGAGGATGGTTAGGTTGAGGTTGAGAAGGGATGGGTCGAGATTGATATTGGGATTGAGGTTGAGAAGGGATGGTTTGAGATTGATGTTGATATTGAGGTTGGTTAGGTTTAGGTTGAGAAGGGATGGTTCGAGATTGATGTTGGTTAGGTTGAGGTTGAGAAGGTTGAGTGTGAGGTTGGGTGGGTTTAGGCCGTGATCGAGGTTGAGGTAGATTAGGTTGGGGTTGAGTTGGTAAATGGTGAGATTGGGTGGAATGAGGACGAGGTTGAGAATGATGGGATTGGGATATAGATCTAGATGGTGATTGAGTGGGTTGAGGTCGAATTGGATGTGGAATAGGTTGGGGTTGTGGTTGGAGTTGAGTAAGTTGAGGCCGACTTGGATGTGGAATAGGTCGGGGTTGTGTATGATATTTGGTGGGTTGAGGTCAAATTGGATGTGGAATAGTTTGGGGTTGGGGTTGAGCTTGAGCTTGATATTGATGGAGTTGAATGAGATTAGGAATAGGTTGGTGTTGAGGTTGAGTGAATTGAGATTGAGTGGATTGAGGTTGAATAAAATATGGAATAGGTTGGGGTTGAGTGGGTTGAGGTTGAGTGAGTTGCGGTTGAGTGATTTCATGTTGAGTAGATATATAACCTTTCCCACAATTCTTTTTCTTGGACTTTTTTGGCGGCATCGTTTGCAAGAATTCTGGATCCTCAACAGATTAATCGACCTCTACAAAATAAATAAAAAACACAATAATTAGTAATGTGTAGATAAAGAGGATTAACATATTATACTTGTAGACCTTGAGGGTGAACAGTGTAGGAAACCCAACAACATATTTAAATTTTAAAATAGATTATGGTACCATTTTACAATTTAAACTTAGAGCATAACTCAATCCTATAAAAATTAACTAGTAAGGTGAGGATTTTCAAGTCTCATAAACACTACAAATGCCATATCTTGAGGCAATAGTGGACTAAACCCAGCCCCACAACTCAGCAAGCTTACGGTGATGTACCACTGCAAGGAAGTGATCCAATAGCAAACTGCAAGAGTGGCTGCAATAAGAGGGGTTTTCTAACAGTGTCCAACCTAAAGTTATAAGATCAAAGTTCAAGTAGTTTCATTAACAATATGGAATGTTATTTGAGATGCTCGTCTCTAAAATGAAAAACTCATACCTCTCTACAGAAAGTTTATAGAAATTGGAAATGTCCAACAGAAACTGTTTTTGTATCTCAACATTTATGTTGCATGTGTGCATTATATCTTCTACCAGGAACTAGACACAGATTCTGTTTGTGATTAATAATAATGGCCAACAGAAACTAAAACACAAAAGAGCAAAAAAACAAAAGGAATAACAAAAACTATTTTATAAATTGTAAATTGTAATCTAAACAAAAACTGTTGAGAGGGTTTTAAGTAAGAGTAGACACTGATAGAGTTTCCATTTTTGATTTTTCCCTTGTTGATATACATTAATCTTCATCTTCACCTTCGTCATTGGAATCATCTTCATTTTCTTGCATCATTGGCAAACTAACCTCTTCACCATCAACTTCATCATCTTGTAGGTGATCAATTGGGTCATCTTCAATTGTTGTATTAACTCGTGACTCTTGCACTTGAAAAGCAACCTCTAATATATGCCTATCATCAACAACCCCTCTTGGCTTTGTCTTTATAGATACCAACCAATCAATCTTATCTCTTGGGTGCCCAAGAAAAGGTGAATAATAAACTTGAGTTGCAGCTTTTGGGAAAATAAAAGGATCAAATTTACTATATTTTCTCCCCTTATGAACTTCTACAATCTTATACTGACGATGTATTCGCATCCCATGTCTTGAAGGGTCAAACCAATCACAGTAAAATAAAACCAACTTTTTTGTTGTTTGACTTGGCCATTCAAATTCTAGAATCTCTGTAATAACACCATCATAGTCATTCGAGAATTCAACTTGTCCTATTCCACTAACACACACACCACTGTTATATGTTGTTTTTCCTTCACCCCAATAAGTTGTGTGGAATTTGTATCCATTTGAAAAATAAATAGGCCAAGATCTCGCTAGTCTCAAAGGCCCCCTTGCCAAATCATACAAGTCAGAATTTTGTCCCCTAAGTTTGTGATTCATCGTCACCTAGTCAAATAAATCAAGTCATATATCTTAGTTTAGAAGAAAATTATACATCTTTGTTCTAACCCAAATATCCTAGAATATAACACACTAAAAATATGCTTACGTACGTATTCTTTAAACCACCGTGGGAAGTCAGCTTCTAGTTGTTTATCAATAATATCGTCATTGAGATCTCCATACATACTTTTCAAACTTTGGACATACATACTACATAAGATATTGTTAAAAATTAGTGTCGATATTAGTTGAATAAATATAAATATATTTATTATTGCTCAATACTTACTCAATAAATGGCTTAACCTCTTTGCAATTTAAGAGAACGTAGTTAAGCTGCCATTTCTCTATCCTCGAGCCACCTTTCACAGTATTTTCCCGCCGTTTGGCCATTTAAATGTTCAAAGATTGACAAAGTTGGTTGAATATTGTCTTGATGAATCCCCTTGTTTATGCCAATAGTACTCGAGTATTGAGTAGGAGGCAGAAAATAATGGGAACTGAAATAGGATGTCTCTTGCACCAAATATGCTTCACAAATACACCCTTCCACATTTCTTTTGTTTTTGACAGTTTTTTTAATTTTATTTAAAAATCTTTCAAACGGATACATCCAACGATATTGAACTGGTCCGTCCATCTTAGCTTCATCAGCTAAATGAATTGGCAAGTGCTCCATAGAGTCAAACAATGTGGGTGGAAATATACGCTCCATCTTACATAATACCATAGGAATGTTTTTTTCCATTTGTAATAAGTGATCTTCTCTTAACACAGTTGAACACAGGTCTCTAAAAAATTGACTAAGCTCGGTTAAGGTCTTCCATATCGGTTCAGGGAGAGCATTAAAAGCTATTGGAAGTAGACATTCCATAAAAATATGGCAATCATGACTTTTCATACCATAGAGATTTTTTTGCTTTGAATCTACACATCTAACCAAATTAGAAGCATAACCATCAGGCATCTTCAATCCTTTCACCCATTCGCATACATCAATTTTTTGTTCATTCGTCAAACAATATTTGGCTTTCGATTTCATATAGTTCCCATTAGGCTTTTTTTTCCAGCAACAACTCTTTTCTATGACAATATTTTTCCAAGTCCAACCTTGCGTTTTCGTTGTCCTTAGTTTTCTCTTTGTTGTCCATAATAGTATGAAAAAAACATTTTCGAAGACATTCTTCTCAATATGCATAACATCAAGATTGTGCCTCAATAGGTTGTGTCTCCAATAAGGCAAATCCCAAAATATGCTTCTTTTGGTTCAATTATGTGAAACTCCACGACCAGCAACAATGCATTTTCTCGTATTAGTTACCTTAGGAAGCCCACAAACCTTTTCCCACACTTGCTCACCACTTAACCTTGGAGGAGGCTCTCTTGTCTCAATTCTATTTTTGTAAAACGCAACCTTATTTCTTATAAAAGGGTGATCGTGAGGTAAAAATCAACGGTGGCAATCAAACCAAGATCTCTTTTTTCCTTTTTTCAATGATAAAGCTTTTAAACTTCCCTTGCATACAGGACAAGCAAATATTCCTACAGTAATCCACCCTGACAACATCCCATAGGCAGGAAAATCATTTATTGTCCACATTAGTGCAGCTCTCAATCGAAAATTTTGCCGCTTTGATGCATCATACGTTACTACACCGTCATTCCACAATTATTGCAATTCGTCTATCAGCGGTTGCAAATAAACATCAATTTTACCTTTTGGATTGTTTGGACCTGGAATTATCAAGGTCAAGAACATATAAGGCATCATCATACATAGCTCAGGAGGTAGGTTATATGGTGTGACAATTATTGGCCAACAAGAATATGATTTTGCAGATTGGCTAAAAGGGGTGAAGCCATCAGCACATAGACCAAGTCTAACATTTCGGGGTTCTGAAGCAAGTGTAGGATATACTTGGTCAAAGTGTTTCCAAGCTTCCCCATCTGAAGGATGACACAACACACCTTCTTCCCTACGATTTTCGTAGTGCCACCTCATATGGTCTGCAGATCTCGTCGAAGCATACAATCTTTGAAGGCGGGGGATTAAAGGCAAATAATGCAATCTCTTGCGAGAAACATCTTTAGAGTTCGGTTACGCTTACGCAAAATACATGTTTTGTATCGAGGCTCATTACAAAACTTGCACTCCTTTAAATTGATGTCCTCTTTGTAATACAACATACATCCACAAATGCAACAATCTATCTTTATCCTCGATAAACCGAGTCCAGCCGCAAGTTTTTTGTTTCCTAAAGTTAGAGGGAATTACATTCTGGGTGACTTGATTCCTTCATAAACTTCACCATGTCATCGAAACATGCCGTGACATGTTGTGTTTAGATTTTAAACTCAACAACTTAATAGCAGCAGATAACTCGATGTGTTTTTACATCCCGCCACAGTGGTTCCGAGTTGAATTCAACATGTCATAAAATTTTGTGCTTCCATGTTTGGAGGTTCCTCTTCATGTTGTACAAAATGTTGCTCACGATTAAAACCGGCATCATCAAACACCATGTCTTGATATCTATGAACATGTTCATAACTCCACTGTTGACTACTACTACAAGGCGCAGCCATATCTATATCATCGTTGTCGTTATCCTTGATGTGAGGGATTATCTCTCCATGGCAAGTCCAATTCCAATATTCTGGTGTAAACCCATGTTGGTGAATGTGAGTGTTTGCTTCATCTGGAGTGAAGTGGTCCTCATTTTTGCACATCTTACATGGACATCTTATTACACCAGCCTTCAAATACTCTTTTTGCTGATAAGCAAAATTTATAAACTCTTCAACACCTTTTAAAAATTCATATGTATGTCCGCTCCGGCCAGGGAGAAGCCTATTATACATCTATGTTCGATGATGAGGAATTTCGCTTTCCATTGCAGCTCCAAAGATTTGTTGGTATTCTAGATATAAAAACTTCAAAGCATTATCATTTTCAAGACAAAAATGAAAGTTAACTAGCAACAGACATATTTAGATCCATAAATAACACAAGATCATACAATCATATGGTAAAACCAAACTTCATACCGACATACCTAAAAACATGGGAAAATATTTTATATAGATGTTTGATCACATCACAATTAACTTAAGATGATATGTTCCGTGTGGAGGGAACCTTTGGGAAACAAAATAAATTACTAGAATAGTATAACTACTTATATTAGGCTTTTTTATAATAGCTCAGTGAGTAAATTCTTATAAGTTGGCTATTTACTAGAATCGTATAACTACTTATATTAGGCTTCTTTTCTAATAGCAGCTCCACACAATGGAAACAAAAATATTTAGCCCTTAGTAGGTAGTATGCTGAACAGATATGTTGACAAAAGATGCAATTTTCTTTTTGGCTTCTTTGTTCATGTTTTGTTTTTATCCAGCCAACTTCAATAACAAGGTTTGCATCAATATTTGACTTTCTAAAAGGGCAAATATAGAAAACTAGGAATTTCATGTGGCTCACACAATGAGGAAATATAAAAATTATTGTAAATTGTACTAGTTACATATAAGGAAATCTCCATCAACTGACATGAACCAAATAAAATATTTGGTCAAAACTAGTAAATAATGTTTCTGATAAAGATGAAATGACAATTAATGTTGTAAACTACATGGCACCAAGTCTTTTGAATATATAAATCAAAATTTCATGGCTGTCCTTAATTTGGTACACATGAACATAAAAGGAATCCAGGTGGACAGTGAAAACAACTGCCAGAGTAGAACCCTGAAGGATTTTAACTGATCCTCATTGTTTGTTTGTTTAAATGCTAGAATTTTATTTATTTTTTAAAAAAGGGTCTCAATGAGATAGCATCATATGATGAGGCACCCTTGGAAGAAGAAATGGATTAAATTTAAACACCTAAAAAATGAGTACATTAAGAAGAAAAAGTCATTTCTCTATTGTTTAGTGGAGAACAGGAGGAAAAAAATGTAAGTACTAATATGCTACTTCATAAATGTCCGCGAGAATGATTGCACAAGATTACGTAAAGAGTAGCACAATCCATACCTCTGGTTGATAATAGATAGCCAACACCACTTCAGTAACTCCAACGTCCTTAAGAGCCTCTATCTGCAAAACAAATTAAAAGGAAAAACACATGACATGATGACATAACAATTGTAAAAAAAAAAGTAAGTACTACATCAAACATTACAATTTAAACCACTATCCTAGAGTTTTCTATCATTGAACAATTTATTAGCTTTTGTCTTATACTCTCTTTTTCATTTCACTGCTAATCCTGTGCTAGAAAGCAACACAGTTGTTTGAAAATCCTGTGCTAGAAAGCAACACAGTTGTTTGAAAAATGGGTAGGTCTCCTTGTTGTGAGAAAGTTGGTTTGAAGAAAAGTCCTTGGACTCCTGAAGAAGACCAAAAACTCATTGCTTACATTGAAGAATTTGGTCATGGAAGCTGGCGAGCATTAGCTTCAAAAGCCCAACCTGTCTAGCAAAGATCTTGGGCATTTATCAGGTATTTATTGTCAAATTAACCTATGTTCTGATGGCATTTGAATGTTTACTGACTTATTTATTTCTAGTATTTAAAGTTGTAGATCAATTCATATTGATGAAAGTAAGTAACCCAAATACAAATACACACCAAAGCACGGAGCTAAGAGAACACGGCATATTAAATTTTAAATATATGTATATCTATACTAGAATTAATGCTAGTTCAATTTCTAGAAAAAATTTGGGTGAGACATTTTATCGAATACCTTGTGAGCAAGATTGGAAGCTGCATTTTCTTCTCCTCATCGCTTCAACCACCGGTAAGCATTCCTCCATTATCAGCTTTATGATATCATATGCTTGCTGTAACTTTAAATCAAACTGAAATTTATATTGAAATCGTATCACAATCAGTTGTAGCATAACCTGCAATGGAGTCAAAACCGTAAAAATGCACAGAATCACGAAACTATGAAAAAACACGTCGCATATATCTCGTGAATCTTCCAATTACTCTTCGGCGGTTGCCGCAGCACCACCCTATGAAACACCGTCACGTAGTAATGAAGCCCAACACAAAATCCCACAAAGATCTGAGCCAGACCCAAAAACTTTGAACCAAGCCCACACTCAGTAGAGAACACATGAACAAAGGTACATGACGAGTAACAGTAGATAGAAAACGTAACCTAGAGTTTGAAGCACTTGGAAGCAGATGTACGTGGACTGTGAAGTAGAGAATAGAAACTTCAAGGGTTCGGTTCCAGAGACCAATGTTAAGATACAAAGAATGGTGAAGTAGATTGAGAGGTAGATTTGGATGAAGATTATGATTTTTTGAAGGGGGAGATAGGTTTTGATTTTGTTCAAAATTTTATAATTATTATTATTAATAAAATACAATTGAAGAATTACATACCAAATTATATTATTTAAATATATATTTTTAATTTTTACAAAAATAAAATAATTATTAAATAAAACTAATTATTTTTAACTATCTCAATTTTATTCATTATTTTATTATAATAAAATGGACTGAAATGATTTTATTTTAATTTGTTTTTTATTAATTAAAAAAATAATTTTGATATTCTATAAAATACATATATATCAAAATTTTCATAAAAATAAAGATCATAAAAATTGATATTCTATAAAAAAAAATATCATAAAAATAATTAATAAAATACTATTAAAACATCATAAAAATAATTAAAACATCATAAATTAAGATTGAAATTAATATTAAAAACTAATTTAAAAATACTATAAAGTATAGAATTAAATAGAAAAATAAGAATTAAAAATTTCAGTTAAAATTTTATAGATATATGTAATTTTTATAAATACAAAATTATGTATTTAATGAAATTAAAAAAAATCTTACATTTTACACTATCAATATATTTTTATTAAATTCGTAAAATTAATATATTAAAATTATCTTTTAAAATATAAAGATTGACTATATATGAAATAGTATATGGGTTTTATTATTCATTGAACCACAAATGAAACCAATTCAAACAAAACAATAATTATTTTTAAAAAATATTTAAATTTGTTAAATATTTTTGAGAAAAACATTTTATTTTAATTACATAAATATATATATATTAAAATTTACATATCTTTAATTTAGTCAAAAATTAAAATATATAGAAAAAATAAAATCTGCAACAAAATCACTATAGAATGGGTACTAGACGCGCGTTTGATTGGTCAAACGTCAAACTAGACACAACCTAAAACAAGTAACGCTTTTATTAAATTCAATTTTGAAATCTAAATTCAAATTTGTATCCATATCCTTCAAAACGAATCCTACATCGTTAATTTTCGGACTCAACTTCTCACCTCTTTTAAGAATCTTAATTTGTCCTATACCACACCATCGTTAATTAGAAAATATCATAAATTATAAATTAACAAAAATTAAAAACATTTTATTTTAACAAAAATACAAGTTGAAGAATTATATAAATTATATGTATTAAAATTTACATATCTTTTACTCAATTAAAAATTAAAAATTTTTGGAAAAACTAAAATCTGTAGCAAAATCCGCAGGAATGTTTCTTGCGGAATTACCTGCGGAAATTGTATTGTGTAATGATTTTTATTTATAATTTAAAATCCGCAGGTATACCTGCGAAATTTCCTGCGAAATCATGTTTAGCAGGAAATTTTATTATATTTAAAAAAACGCAGGAAAATCCGCATGTAATACCGATATTTCTAGTTGTGATAAATAAAAGAAAGACAAAACTAAACTAACATATTTTTATGACATTTTTTATGGCGAAAAATTATCTAAGCTAAATTAAAATTCTAAGGTTAAGCAAAGAATTCTAAACTAACTAAAGGAAGTAGACTAATTAAAGAAGAATGAAATATTTCTTTTTTGTTTTGTGTTTTCTTAATAACTAAAATAAATGAACTAAATAATAAAATAATAAAAAGATATTAAACTTAGTAGCTAAAAGTAATTAACTAACTAATTAAATAAAGATTCAATAAAATTAAATTAATTTAATAAAAGTTAAATAAGAACATGTTTTTGGTTTTTGGATAAATGAGTTAAAACGTTGCGTATTCTTATTGTTTTTGTATTTTTCTTAAACTTAAACTAAACTAAAACACCTAAATTAGGTTAACCTAATTAAAATATATACACTAATTAATCTAAAAACTGACCTAAATAATTTAAAGGAAAACAAACTTAACATATGTAAATGGGTTCGGGGTGTAAATTGGTGTTGGATGGAGATACGATGGTATAAAGCCTAAAAGCTTCAAGCCCATTTATAATGCTTTTAAAAACACTAATTTTAAGTCTTAATTCAATAAATAATAAATAGTAAGATAAAACAAAATAATAGGAGTAAAATAACAAGAACAAAGTTACAGTAGACATGAAATTGGCATACTACCTCTAACTCTATCTACATAATTTTATTTTTTATCCTCACGACCATTCATCGTGTGACACTTGGCAGTGAAGTGACAAAAAAATATTAAATGTACATGTTTAGAATCATGAAAACAATATAGTTCTGCATTTAGTTCGGTGGTTAAAAATATTAAACAACATTTAGATTCCTCCATCAAATTAAATCATCACACAAATTGTCCAAAACATCACAACCTGGTTAAAAAAAATGAAAAGAAAAAAAAACTCACCTTTTGTATGTTGATGATGGCCGGCGGGAATGGTGGTGGTGTTGGCTGGGAATCTATCGGCAGCAGAAAACTTGCGTTTGTGGTATTTTTCGTGATATTTTGCTTCTGTTTTGTTCTAAGTTGTGTTGTTGAATTTGAATGAGATTCAAGTATGAACAGGATGGTTGTGTTTTGTTTTATGATTGAAGGGATGTTGAAGTGAGATTATGAATGGAGGTGATGAAAGGTTACTAATATGGAGAAAATGGTTTTTTTGTGAGATTCTTCGTAACACCCTTTCTTTCTTTTTTCCTCCTCCTAAGAGTGAATGAAATATCAATTATATAGATCAGTGACTGAGAAATTGAGGGGAATTTTGAAGCCATGATTTTGAAATGAAAATCAATCTTGGTGCACGGATTTATGCTTTTCTTATGCAGATTTTTGTTATAACTACTTTGGTGCAATAGCTGGGTTTCTTGGCATTATTATGCAGATTTTTGGA